>CM077462.1:62426782-63626782 GCA_039654755.1 Calcarius lapponicus | reverse complement strand
CTCCAGCTGGGTTAAGCATTGTGTGACAGACCTGAAATCCTGATCAAGTCCTTGATTTATGTTTTGGCATGCTTCACCAGTGCTTCTCAGCAGGACTAGATGAATCATTGATCTGTTCCAGTACAATGATTTCTATGTATGCTCATAACCTTGGAATAATCTGTGTAACATTTGAACATGCATTAAGCTTGCTCAGTGCTCAGTTTTAAATGCTGAATTGTATTCAAGTTGCACACTTACATTGTTGTTGCCTATATCTGCATATTTAAAAAACTAATTTTAGAAAAAAAAATACAAATCTTTTAGAAAAAAATACAATCATCTCTTAGATCTTTAGGTCTGAATTTAAACCTTTTGTGAGGTTTAAATGGTTCATAAATTACCTGTATCAGACAATGTTACTCTTATAAAATCCTTGACTCCAGAAAAGCTTGATTTAATTACTGAATAAAATAAATGTAGCAAGAGAGACAGCTAGTCATTGAGCATTCTTCCTGAATTCTGTCTCAACCATGCTCATGCAGATCAGACAGAGACAGTCAGTCATACACAAAAGAAAGTAACTAAAACTGTCAATGCTCAGAGAGCTTGAATAACTCTCTACCCTTGCACAGCCAGGAGCCCACTGACATCACCTTTTAAAACAAATGCAAAAAAGAAAAAATTATAATGATCTAAAGAAATTTCCTGTTATTCTGCTCTAGAGAAAACCCCCATCCCATGTCCTTCACATATGGTGGAGACCATCAGCATTTTCCAGGCCCAGGACTCGAGGCATATTTTCTTAATGAGCATTACAGACAGATTTCCAAAGCTGTAACTTGTGAGGCCTTTGGAGCACCAGGAGCTCTAGACTCCTTGGGGGTCCCTGGCCTCCTCTTCACAGGTGGGTGCCACAAGGTTGAGGACCAGATCAGAGCAGCTCTGCTTCCCACCTGCCACCTCACTGACTCTGGAAACACTGAGTTTACAGCCCTACCTCCCCTTTGGTTTCCTCAAATTAGGCTCAATTTGATCCTTACAGCTCCTTTTCATGTCTAATGTACCACCTTGAGCAACTCTGGCAGTTAGTGTAAAGGAGAGACAACTACCTAGTTACAGAAATACTATACACAATGCAAACAATTCTTTCTTCCATATATCCAAGAATGCCTGAAGTTTTATAGGGTGTTACTTAGGAAATATTCATTACACAATTATGCAAAGAAAACAAAGAACATTTTGTTTTACTGACTCTTGCTCAAGCTGAGGAGCACCAACGTATTCACCATCAACTACCAACTTACTCAATTGTGAAAAATGAGCAACTTCTTCCTCTTTGTTAAATATCCCCATCAAAAACCACCCAAGATTATATTAGATTAAATATCCAATTCCCAAGTGTTACTTTTAAAACAGCAGGCAAAATAATTCAGGCAATATTCCACTTCAATAATTTTTTTAATCTAAAAAAGTGCTTATCTATTATTCCAGCAAATAACAGCAAAGAATATTTTAACTAAAAAGAAAATTAAAATAATTACTTCTCTTCCCATGTTTTTTTTTAGTTGCTAGCATACTCAATATCAAAACAGTTTTTAAAAATCAGGAAATGTCATTGTAGAAATAAAACATCTGGTATTTAAAAAGAAAAAGTAATTTACTATTAATGCTTTAAAAACCCTAAATGAACCTTAAGTGGTAATGCTTTCTGAAGCACTTTCATGCAATGGCACTAAACTACAGATGTAGTTTATTAAACTTTCTTTTTCTTTCACCTGTCTTTATCTTTTAAGCTGAAAATCTCACACAGCATGAAACAAATGACATGAAAATTGCAACTTGAAAAGGACATTTGAGTGCACATTTTAAAGTGATGGTACTTCAAAACTCTTAGGTACAGAGGAGATTTCTGGAAAACCTTTGTCAATATAAAAACTCAGATGAGGTTATCTACCTTCTACCTACCCAGATATCTAAAACAAGATATCTGCACCAAATTAGATCTGACATAAGATGAAAAGAGCAAAGCACAGGACAAGAGATGTTAAGCAGAAGAGGGAAGGTGTTGGGTTCTTGAGATGAATGTCAAGTATGCCAGGTAATCATTTCCAGCTAAGTGAAAGAAGAAGAAAAAAAAGGCTATTACTGAGCAGACGGCTACTGAAAGAGAAATTCTCCAAAAGCTCACTCTACTCAGTGGCAGAGTAAGAGCTATGTGTAAATAGCAGACTGGTGGCACACAGTATGCCAAGGAGCACTAGTGGAAATGAGAAATTATCCTACATTGCATATACCATAAAGCCCTTCAGACTTGAATTGATTTTATCTCTACATTATCAAACACCTTCTGAAATGCTAAAGGGTGTGTGGGTCTTTTTTCATTCCCTGCTTTTGCAAATAAAATAAAATTACAGAAAAATCACAAGCCTAGCAGATTATCTCACTTGGGGAAAGGAAACCCCCAGGACTGATCTAATGGGCATTGGTTAGTATATCCTGTACAGAATTAAGGGTTAAGCATTTCCAGTTTCCTGAAAAGTCGCTCTAAATAGATGACTTCTTTATGTGTAATCTAAGGAACAGAGAAGAAAAGACCTCGAACTTAAGTATTTGCAAATCTCATCTTGGTGCTCTGACAATTTAAAACACCAAATCTTCCCTAACATGGAATCTTAAGTTATTTCAAGTAATAGAGGGCTTCTGAATATATATACATATATACACAATATACAGTATTTCTATACTAACTAGTTTTGCTCAAAGTCCAAAGAATAGTTTCAGCTGAAGTTGTACTTTAAAAGGAAGAATAGAGAGGTACCAATTAAAGGGCAAATAACAGAAATGCACATTTTAAATTTAATTTAGCAGAAGGCAGTCAACAAAATAGTTCCTAGATCCTGAAACATACCATCATAGCTTTGGTTGTTTTCCAAAGTATTGTTTACTTTATATTAAATTAATACAGTAATATAAATTTAAGTCTTAAAATGCATTTGCAGATCAAATGCCAGAGGACTTCTTTAAAATTAGAATTGAAATGGAACTGAGTGCAGTTAAAAGTGCAGGCATTTCCACTTTTGAGTACAGTATTTAATGAGACTAAGAATATTCAAAAGAAATTTGACTTTATATCCATTTTCTCTCTCCTGAGAAATGCTGCATTTTTTCTTTAATGCCTCTCATTGAAACCTAGATAACTGCTTGTCAACGAATACATGTGAGCACAAATGTGCATATCAGTCACAGTGTTATCTATAATCCTGAGTACAGGTGGCATGTTCAACATTCTATTAATTGCTGCTATGCTACTTGATTGCACGGGCACTTTAAAGAGGGATATGCACAAAATTATGCATAAAATTAGTCTTTTATACTTTTAAAATTAATGGTAGCTGTCTGTGAATCAAATGTGTCTGAAATAAGGACACGCTGAGAGCCTGAGAGTGCAACAAAGAACTACCAGACTGCTTTGGTGAATCACAAGAATAACTCCTGGGTAAGTCACTCTATGCTTCCCAAAGACAACTGACAGCAGATTAACAGTGAACCTACTACAAATGATCACATCTTCAACTTCAGCTTATCAAACATAAAATGCAAGCAAATGTTTCTTATACTGCCAAAGAGAAAAGCATGGATATTGGTTAAGAAACTCAAATAATTTATTCCTGCACTTTCCCTTTATGTTCATTGCTTCTTAAAACACACTCAAGCACTTTATAACACCCAATAAACCATTTTGATAGTTGTCTAGAGCAGTCAATGGTTTTATATTTTAATCAATATGGTTTACATTGTATTTCTAATGTGACTCTTTAGACTAGGACTGCTTGGGTGGGTCATGCTGATATAACTCGAACTGACACTGCTCTGTCATCTACTCACAGCACACTCAGTACAGTGAAAACATTCACACTCTTATCAGAAGCCACAAATAAAGCTTCAAACCTCTTAAACTATTTGAAAGCTTTGCTTTCAGCACAAGGCTTACCCTTTGTTTGTCCCTGTGAGAAGAGGTGCATCAGCAAGAAATTATCAGTGACCTGTCAGTCTTTATTAGAGAGTGACAACGGAGGATAACTTAAATTCCAATTTCATTAAGTCAGTTTTGGAAGGTGACACATGCTGAAAACCTAATAGTGCTACCTTTTAGCTCTGTCTAACATTTAACTTTTCTAAAGGACAGGGACAAATCAAATCACTTTCTTATTTTATCAACTGATCTCTACAAAATTAGAAGAATGAACTTGAAGCAGAATTCCAGAAAGAAGCTTTTCTATTTATACATTCTAGCTTCAAGTATTTTATGACTTCAGTTTTTCCTCAAGTGCTATAGGCAGTTATCTATTGAGTTAATTCTTCATGAAGCAACAGAGAGAGAAAAGATACTCTAAATCAGAAAATGAATAATTGGAAAAACCTGAAGTTCCTTGGTACTTCCATTGCACAACTGATGAGATTTCAAAAGCCTTCTACAGCAACTGCTAAATAAAGACCTGAGCTACAATCATGTATCTTTTCTTTCTTTCTTCAGGAGACCTTGCTCCTGGAAGAAATGCATACAAGCACATATAGAGACTCAGCCTATGACAGCTACCACACATTCACATGGCATGAAGTCACAGAGGTGCTCCAGCACATCAAAGGTGTCCTCAACACATCATCTTCCTCTCTACAGCTGATCTTTGTTGCTTTGGTGACATTTTATTTTGCCAGCAATCCTTCCTCAGAAATTCTACCACTAAACACAATCTACTGTTCTTTGGCACCTAGGTGATAACACAACCTAGTATTTCCAACAGATGCTCTTTTAGGAGTGATGGTTCCTGCAGGGAACAGAAATCACTATTTTTAAAAAATCCAATATAAATATCAAAATTTCCATGTTAGTTCAACACCATTCAGGCTCCATGTATGAATGCTGCCCACTTGAGTTCTCCTGTGCTTAGAATCAACATGCACTCTCAGACAGAGGGTCATAATCACACTTTGAATTTAGACCACAGGTCATATAGAATAATGATATAAAATTCGAGAAGAAATTTCAAATAGCCACTTCTCCATGGAAAACAAGGACTACAGCTCTACCCTTCATGTCAACCCTGGTCATCAAACAATCCCTCACTATTTGGTGAGTATTAAAATTAGAAAGTTTCTCAAACATAATTACTTCTAACCCATGTCTAGACCCTGCAATTTTAGACTATTATTTTTTTTTGCTTTTTAAAAAGAGAGTCCTTCATTCTTGTCCTCATTACAGAAGTACTGCACACATGAGAGACTATTATCAGCTTAATATCTTTCTAGAGTAAACAAGACATTTCAAGCAATTTCAAGTTTCTCAAACAATATGGTCTATAAATGTCTGATCACTTCCATTCTGCTCTGGCTCTGCACAACGTGTCCATGTATAGATGAATTTTGTTACTGCAGCTGACATTACTGACACTAAGGAGAGACCAGTGGTCATTTCACATGATTTGTATGCTGTACTCTTATTTATGTCATTACAGAATCAGAGAATGTTTTGGCCTGGAAGGGACTTTAAAGATTGTCTAGTTCCAGCCTCACTGCCATGGGAGGTGACATCTTCAATTAGGTTGCTCAAAGTCCCACCCAGCCTGGCCTGGAACACTTCAAAGGATGGAAGTGCACTCAGTCTCACTGTCTATACCATTGATGAAGACCACTAACAGAGCTGTGTTCCAAGACAGAGCTGTGAGGGACACCACTCATCACCAGCCTCCACCTGGACACAGAACCACTGATGACAACTCTCTGGCCGTGTCCATCCAGTCACACATACCCAATTACAATTGCTGTTTTCCACATCTTGGTACTTTGACTCATGTCTGGGTTGCTATCTAATTCCTACATACTGCTATGAAGAGCTGAGACCTGCAAAGAGGTTCCAAATTCTCCATCTGTATAGTTGATTCTTTTTTCTAAAGTGCAGAACCTTCCATCAATTTGCGCTGTATATTTTGGAAGTATTTTCCAATTTGCCAAATTGCTCTGAATGACATATTCATTAAATCTGTGGAAAAAGCCAGACATCTTGGAAGACAGGTTTGGTCTCATTGTTCAACAACTTTAATAATGATCAGGATGATTACTTAGAGCTTGATATTAAATCTGTGGATGGAACCAATTATCCCTTCCACTCTGATGGTAAATTCAGTGCTCGGATTTTTCAGCCAGGTTTAAGTAGGAGGGTTTTTTTCTATGGTCTACTTTCTGGCCTTTCCTATGAGAATGTCACATGAGAGTCTGTCTAAAGATTTACTGAAGATATATGATATCCTCTATTACTTCTGAATCAACGAAGCCTCTAATCTTCACAGAGGGAAGCCAGATTGACTTGACACAATTCATTCTTCATCAATAACTGTGCACACTGTTATTCACCTCCTTGTTTCTTCTAAGTGTCTTCAAAGAGTTTATTTGAGGAATCACGCCTGAATTTTTGACATTTGCAAGATCCTGGGCTAAACACTACTGTAATGTCTCATTGAAAAAAATGAAATATGTTTTCATTCAAATTTATAGAGAAAAAACCTCTGGCATATCAGAAAATTACTATTTAAAACACCTAAGGTATCCCACCTACTTAACAAAACAGACTTAAATCTAAAATGCACTAATCTTATTCCTTTCAGCAAATACTCAAATATGACTGTTCTAACTTAATTTTTTTTCAGGGTTTTCCTCACTTACTATCTACTTAAATTATCTTATTAGTATAAGATTTAACTTACTTCTTAATTATCTTATTTACACCATTAGTGAAATCCAAGTTTTTTTACAAGTTAATTAAAATGAATCATAGTTTCACCTGATGATGATGAGAGCCATGGTTTGGTATTAATGTAAAAGTAGAATCAGAATCTGAATTAGAGTTTATTATTATATTAATCAGATCTGGTTTGTTCATGGTAAGGTTTATTTAGGAAAAAAATCTAAGACTAGAAACCTTTCCTCAGTATGGTTTCTAGTCAATGTATCAAACATATGAAAGAGAATAAAGAATGTCTCATTCTTTAGAGTGTTTCAAATGGCCCATAAAGTCTCAGTTTCACAGAAGAAACTGGTTTTTTCTTGCAGCAGTTTCTTTTTCTGTGAAATTGAGACTTTATGAACTGAAGCACGTCTGTGAAAATCATCTATGACATAATTTATACTCTTCCAACCAAATAAGCAGATGGCAGAATGAAGAACTATGTAAATCAATGTTTATAAAGTAGCAGATATTTGACAGGCTTCAAATTATGTCCAGGGTACACCGATAGATGCCATTATCCATTACTGTGCTTTCTCTGACATTTTATCTAAGGGCCAAAAGCCAAAAGAAAGACCACAAGCATCTAACCACAAAGTAGCCCTTATTTTCCTATTCTAGTCAGCAATTAGCTCACAGGAACAGAATTTCAAGTATTTCCAATGCCTGTAGTTAAAAATACGCCTTTTTCTAAAATGAAATACAAATGTCATATGCTAAAAGCCATATTTGGGGCTGCAGTCTTTTGACTACAAATATATATTCAATTTGCACAGTAGTTACATGTAAAATATTTGATCACGTGCAACCCTTACACAAACAGAAAGACTATTTATTTTAAAAATATATACCAAAACATGTAGACTCTAATGTAATGAAATTGGCTTCTGCTTTTCATGAAATGGAGATTTTCTGCCCTGTCTGCTATCAAATCAGAAACATGTGATAAGTGTGAGTTACCAGTTCAGGACTTCTATTTCATGACCACACTGGTGTCTGCAACCACTCAGTCTCGCCACAAAGGATTGTAGCAATCAAATAGACACAGGTAACATTCAAATGACAAGAAGGGATTTCTGAACTCCAAATCCATCTTCTAAAAATTATAGTTCGTTTCTTGGTATGACTCTCCCTTCATAGGTAGGTGGATTTCGTTAATACATAGATGGTTCCTAAATTTTTCCTAACTGCTGCTCAAAGGAACCTCTCTTTCTTTAATGTCACGAGGCCAATTTTCTTTTCTAATTTAATCAAGCAACTACCCAGACCCTCAGCTCAGCAAAACTAGGTATTTCTAAGAGAGCAGCAGCAGCAGCAAAACCAGGAAGAACTGACAGGCAACAAATGGGCAAAAGAAATTAAGCTGAGCTGGGATAGCAAAGACAAAAAGAGGAGTAAAGAGTACAGATTGTGCTGCTGATAACTTCCTTCTCCAAGTGATAGAAGAGCCAACGAGGACAGGAGCTATGCTGCACTGCTCTCACCAAGACAGGGCTGTGGGGCATGCAAAGCTCAAGGGCAGCCTGGGCTGCTGTGACCATGAAGCAGAGGGGTTCAAGATCCTTATGGCTGCAAGGAGGACACACAGCAAGCTCAACACCCTTCAGGAGAGCACACTTTAGCCTCTTCAGGGAGCTGTTTGGTATAATACCATGGCATAAGGCCCTGGATGCCTCAAGAAATCTGGTTGACACTCAAGGATCATATCCCTCAAGTTCAGGAGTGATGCATGCCTAAGAGGAAGTTCAGCAAAAATGCTTGGAGGCCTGCATGGATGAACAATGTGCTCCTAGGCAAACTCAAACAAACAAACAAAAAAAAAGCCTATAGAAGATGGCAGCAAGGACAGGTGGCCTGAAAGAAATACAGAAAAATTGTCTGAGCAGCCAGGGATGAGGTTAGGAAAGAGAAGCCCCTGAGAGAATTAAATCTGGCCAGAGATACCAGGAGAACAAGAAAAAGGTTCTGTAGGTACACTGGTGATAAAAAGAAAAGAAGCGGAAATGCAGGCCCTCTCTAGAAGGAAATGAGAGACATGGTTATGTGGGATTTGGAGAAAAATGAGGAACTCAGTGACCTTTTTGCCTTAGTCTTTATCATCAAGTGCTCCAGCAACACCACCTGAGTTGCACAAAGAAAAGTCAGGGACTGGGAGATGGAAAAGTCACCTGGTATAGGAAAAGATCAAACTCGAGATCATGTTTGGAACCTAAAGGTGCACAAATCCATAGGACCTGAGGAGATGCATCCAGATCCCAAGGAAATTGACAGATGAAGTAGCTAAGCCACTTTCCATCCTTTCTGAGCACTTGTGGCAGGCCAGTGAAGTTCCCAGTGACTGGAAAAGGGGAAACAGAATTCTCACTTTTAAAAAAGAAAAGAACAAAGACCCAGGGAACACAAGCCAGCCAGTCTCACCTAAGTGCCTGGCAAGATCATGGAGCAGATCCTCCAGGAAACTATGCTAAGGTACATGAGAAACAAGGCAGTGATTGCTGAGCCAGCATGGCTCACTAATTGTGCCTGACAAATCTGGGGACCTTTCACAATGGTGTTACAGTTGTGGTGGATAAAGTAAGAGTGAATGATGTCACCTGCCTGGACTTGTGCAAAGCATTCAGCACTATTCTGCATAATATCCTTGTCTCTTGCCTCTTTCTATGGTTCTGTATAGCTGTTTATATAGTACTTTCTACCTAATTCTCTGGCAGCAATTCTGTACCATGCCCCACTTCTCAAAGTTAAATGATGTCCTGTAACAAGAATCCAGGAGAGATAGTCTTGTGATTTAAGAACTGGACTGGAACTCTATGGCTTGAAGGCACACAAATTTTGTCTCTGACCTTCAGCAGGGTACTTAATCTTCTCCTTTAGTACTCTGTATGTAAAATGTGAAGTGCCTCAAATGTATGTGAAAGGGCAAGTCAATTAGCTGCCAAATCTTTACCATACAGTACAGACATAAGAAAAGGCATACAGAAAAATAATTTTAAATAAGGAAGAAAAAAACCTAGTTGCTTGTAGTGCTGGCAAAAAACACAAATAAAAGACATTTAACAGTTTTGAAATCCTGCAAAAATATAAGTGAATTGCTACATCCTGTGAATGGATCTTTTTAGCAGTGGGATTAAAGTGACCAGAAATCTTGTCTGCACTGTACTTCCACTCACAGAGCTTGGTACTTTAATGCCAGGATCAAAGGCAGAAATGGAATCTGTGAACCTCAATTGCTTTTTCATCATCTGACTTGTAATATCAGCCTTGTTCTGGCCAGTGCCTGGGAGCTACAGGGGTGATGTGAGATAGTGCCAGTGATCACATCCCCACAGAAGGCATTCCAGGGCAGCTGGGATGCCGAGGTCCCCAGCAGCCACAAGCAGTTTATTCTCAAAGCCTGAGAACCAGAAACTATTTCCTTTCTTTTATTTTGCATTTAAGGATGACAGGAAGATGATAAACAGCCAAAGCCCAGACACATCAATATGCTAGCAGTACAAAAGCCCTTTGTGATTGACTGACAAAACCCTAAAGACGGGGAGGAGACCCTCTTTTTCTTCCACTGGGGATGGCTCTGGACAGAGACGCCTGAAATTTTAGCCCTCAAAAGCTTCTCCTGTTACCACCAGATCACCTTGCAGGTAAACACTTTCCTGGTTCATTGAGTCACTGTTACGTATCTGAAAAAGAATCTCCACTGAAAAGTGATAATGGTGGAAAAATACTCCCTATTGTACAGCTGTAATTCTTGTGCTGCTTGTCTGCAGGCAATGCATTTCCTCTCTTGAGGAGGCTGTGCAACTGGATCCAGCTACATGTAAAGCAATCTGTTAAAACGAGCACAAGATTTACTGTTGGAAAGAAAAAATTCCAGGAACCTATGTACCATATGGCTAAACACAACTAAACATGGTAAATTAAATTTAATCTCTTCACATTACATTCAAAAGTTTGTATTTTTCTGTACAAGAGTAAACTTACTGATTTAGCAAATGCAATGGACTATTTGTAATAACTGGTATTCCATTTTAACTCCTAAAGAAATATTTTTGTAAGCTAATTAGGTGATTTTTTAAATAGTGTATGCATAGTACTAAAATCCCTATTTCACTTCCTAGCATGCAAATTGGCACGTGTACCATGCAATGTGGCAACAGAAACCATGATGCTTTTATGAAATTTTTTTCCTTTCTTCCCTTGTAGCTGTAAAATCATTGGTACTACTTAATCCACAGGAAGCAATTAAGCAAAACTTCTGAATTTATGGTAAAAGGGCTCTTGTTTCTTTTAAAAGCAGTGAAGCCCAACAAAAGAGAAATCACATGCTTTAAAGATTCTTTAAAGGATCTTCTTGACTTTTGACACATGTATTACCACTGAACAGATGCACCAGCAGATCTCAATATAAAAAAATACAACAACAAAACAAGATAGGAAAGACAGGAACTAAACAGAACATAATTTTCCTCCCTCACTGGCAGCTGAAAAGCCTACTCTGCAGCCTTTTTGCAGACTGCAGGAATCAGGAGCAGCATGATTTAACATAGGGAAAATGAAAACTAACCCAAGTTCAGCCCACACATTTGATACTTCTCATATGGATCTGACCTAACCACAGCTCATGCCTTCAAGAACAGAGCTAGTTTGAAGACAAGGGTACAATACAACCATAAAATACTTGCCTCATCATTTCAATCCACTGTTAGCTTTTAAACTTGAAAGACAAAGTGAAAAATAGTATGTACTGGGACTGGCAAACTTCCTATAACAAAAAAGGTGGGTCAAGGGATTGGAGGCAGTATCTGTCTTTTGTAAAAAGCCAAAAGGACAACGATCACCTTTATTCTGGGCTATCATTTGATACAGATAACATTTAGGTACTTCTTAGGCATATAAAACAGAGTTGTAGAAAGCATGCTGCAAAAGTATGCAGTATTTTTGTGTTAGATCAAGAGGCAAAAACAGAAAAAGGAAATAAATGACCTGATGACTTGCAAATTAGTTACTTTTATGACCCACTATGCTTTTAAACAAGTACTTTATCTGAAGAGCTTTGGTAAACCCAAAGACAAAAAGCTGAACTACAGCCCTAATAATGCAACCACCCATGTTCTCCTACTCCTTTAATTACAGCTGGATCATGGCTGGTCAAAGCTCTGTCCTGCCTGGCTTCTGACTCCTTCTCTGTGGATACTGTTTCATCTCTCCTCCTCACATTTCTCTTTTCTTCTCTGGTCAAGCAGTACATCTGATAACAGGAGTAGGTCAGCTACAGCTAGTTTTGAAACTCAGTATAATCCATCAGTCACCCTCAAGAGGATCCAAAGAAAAAAATATTTTGAAAGGCACTCAAGCATTTGTTTTCCCACTGCACATAGCCCCATACAGAGCCTCCTCCAGTCCCTTCCCTCCCCTTGGCTCCCATCACCACTGCTCCCAGTCGATCACAGCTCTGGGAAAGCAATGCTAATCATCTGTCTCTGCTGATAGTGACACTGTCACTGTGACTCTGTCTCACCCTTCCTACACTCTCACCTGCTTTTCAGGAGACTGCAGAGCTGCCGGCTCGGACGGGGGCAGGCAGAGATGCCACTCACACAGCTCAGCACCAGGTAACAGCTGCTTTATCTTACTACCAAATGGAGCGCTTGAAATACTGTAAATATATTTATGCTTATCCCTCTGAACACCTAAATCTTGCAGTATGGACTCTCAGTTAGGTTTAGTTTCCTGTGGTGCATATGGACACGCACTCTGCATCTCTTCTGGGGGTAGGTACAGACAGGGTGACATTGCTTGGTTTGGCATGACAGTCACACCACAGCTAAATAAAATAACCAGCACAAGGATTAAAGGCTGATGTGGTGTGCATTTCCTTAGGAGGAACTGTAAATACAACAGACATCACTCAATCAACGACCATTATCAAAATGTCAGAAGTTTTCTCTCAGGGTATTTTCAGGAAATTAGTCCAATAACTCCTGGTATCTTAAGACTAAGTCTGTTCTAGCAACATTTCAGTATCACAAACACATATATTTGGAAGGCAAACATAAATATTAAATGCTACACTCTAATCACTAAACTAAATATAGTGTTAACACATTCTTTCTCAAAGCTCTGTCCTGCCTGAAAAGTACTAGAAAAAACTTCATAAAATTAACATTACATTACAAGTCTCTAATTTAAAGCAATAGTTTAAATACTATTACCAAATTGGCATGTACATTTTGAAAGACAGAAATAAATAATGGCAAATTTAAACCTTTCCAGTTCCAAAGATGCATCTCCAGGACACAAAAAAGGTACAAATACCTTCACTTTTTCCTCTTGACAAGGATCTAAAGAGATCACAGAGTTTACTGAAATTTTGAACTTTGTATTACTGTAAAAATTAGAATAATCCTGTTCAGAACTTAAAAGTCTATTTTTAAGAGTTTGACATATTTTTTCCAAGTAGGAGAGCTTTTTGTTCTATACTGTCCTTTTCCTGTACTTTCCACCTAAAAACTTTGGCAATAACCCATAAAAATCAATACTTAAATAAATACTTTTAATAAACATGTCCTTTTCAGGGTTTTTTGCATTTATTAGCAGAACAAAAGGTAAATTTTTTTCATCTCAAAGCCAAGAAATGGAAAGATTATATGGGCCACGTATGCAGAATGCGCAAGAAAAAAAACTTAAAATCATATTATCTCAGCATTTCATTAATTCCAAACACTTACCATCCCTCAGAATAATTTTAACAGGATCTCTAGGTAACTTTAAAGAAAAATGTTAACCAAGATATACTCCATATGGAGCTATGCAAGTAATTTTAGTGCACAATAGCCTGTATAATCAGTTAGAGAGAGGAAGCTCCTCAACATGAGTTAAACCTACATAAGATGAGAACTGTCTTTGATTTGCCCATTTTTCCCTCCAATTTCCTAACTTAAATCAGATAGGTACCTAAAACTGAAGATGACTCCTGGAAAGAGGGCCTAGAGACATGTTAAAAATCTAATTGTTGTAAGGTTCTCTTTAATGCTGTGTTGGGGATCAAAATGGATTTCTTCTCATTTTATGAATACGACTCTTGTCTTCTTCCTCCAGTACTTCCCAAATGAATAGGTGAAAAATAATGATTTGCAGTTGAAAATACAAGAACACAAAAACTGCAAAAGTGGGATTTGTCAATGGATGTTGTACAGCAGCCACTGCAAACAATGAAGGTGCAAAAGTGTCAGGAGAGGCTCAAAAACCAACCAGAGATTCCCCCCCCCCCCCCCTTAATCCTGCTGGACACTGAAATTTTCCACCCTAAATATACTTTTTTTTTGTAAAATCTCTAGGTCCAGATATCTTCTAACTTGTATGAAAATCTAAAAATCTCAAATTATTGCAGTAATAAAAATATGCTTAAGATGCATCTTTATAATTTCTGAACTACACATGTATGTCCAGTATTAGCCTGAGGAAATCAGTCTCCCTCTCCTGTGAATGCAGCAGTTTGGATCAGAGCTCCACAAAATCCAGCAATTCACAAAATTCCCCTGCAAACCAAATCCAAAAGTACTATATGGTATAGCAAGATTTAAGAGACAAAAAAAAAAAGAAACAGAAAAGAAAAACTAAAATGCTGTACCAGTCTGCTAAAAGACTATGAGAGAACAAAAATATATTTCATGAAAAGAAAAACAGTAAAAATCTTTTTTCACTTTTTATTTTATTGGTAGATAAACAGAGCATGGACTATCTCACCTTTTACCCATATTTATATTTGAACCCAGTCTGTGCAAGTCCAGCAGCAGGTCTCTGGGGGACATTTTTAGTTGGTTTGTGAGCCTCTCCAGAAGGGTCTGAGTTAACCCAGAAGGTTATCTTCTCATCCCCAACCCCCTCCTGCAATCCATGTTCTACTTTTGCTCACACTAAATAAAGCAAACTGGTATTTATAGCATTTCTTAGGAGGCTGAATGTTTTCATCTACTCACCAGGTCATCCAAAATACCACAGAAATCAAGTTTCATGACATTTACCAAAACAATGCTTTGAATCACTAACTTTGAGATGTTTATATAAGGATAGTAAAAAACATATAAACATGGAAAAAAATCCTCATCTGCTTTTTTCTTCTGATTTATTACATAATAATTCAACAGCAGAGGGCTTTTAACGCACTCCTGTAACTCTACAGCAAGTGGAAAAGGTTCCAACATAATCTTTATAAGAAAGGGGAAGATGACTTCATATTAAATCCATATAACAGCAACTCTGACTGTTAAGCTTGCTGATTCTACTGCAGCAGGAAAGTAGAATTATAATGCAAAAATATCTTTCAAGCAGTTGCTTCAGCACAGAAAGCAGTTTAGGTGATTAAAAAAGAGACTAACATGGCACTGGTACCACACATTTTTAAAAGAAAATAAAGGCACTTTGAAATATCATGTCGAAAATACTGAATAAATTACAGGATATGTGTTTCACAGAGAAAGAAGAGCAAATAGCTGTAATTTGGGAGGCTAGAATTTCCTTAATGAGATAGCATAAAGGGCTCTGCAAACAAAAGGACCTTTCTCAAAGGTTTTCAGTGTCTTTACACAAGTTTCAGTACTCTAGTAGCAGTATATGACACTGTATCTGCATTTCTTAGGTGTTTTTTTCACTAACCATTTTTAATCAGCACATAATATATAAATGGCATTAAGAGATCAAGAGCATTCTCTTGTGAGCTATGCAAATCCTGAGTTATGAAAAACATGTTGTCCTTTTTTGTGAAATCACTGCAGTAACTTCAGATTGCCTGAAATTACTGTTTCAGAAAATAACACTTTAGCATTTCTCTCTAGAGAAGGCAGCCTTCATCCTCAACTCATGATCAATCAATCATCAGAAACATTCAGCCTTCCTTAATAGCTGGTTTCAGCTCATAGGTGGGGCTTTGCTTTCTAAAGTTCAGAGCAGATGAATTAACATGTGCATATTATAAGCTGGTGGTATATGGTCTAAGGATTAACTGCTATAGCAACCAGTACTGTAGTCTGCCAACACATATTCACCCAAATTGCTGGATTTTCTAAGTTTATATGGATAGGATTTCTATGTAGGTGTTCATTTATTGTACAGAGATTGCAAGTTTTATATTAAGTGGATTTCTTCAAGCACAAAAACGCACAGCCATGCATCCCCTTCCAAAAAAATCTCTTGTGTGTTATTCAAAATCAAATTGCTACTAAAAAAACAATTGCACTGTGTTTTACAAATATTTATTTTACACATTGTAGGATCCCTCCTGCTTCTTTCATTCTATCCAATTACTCTAGAAGAATTTTGGACAGTACCATGAATTATTCAAACTGAAATAAGTTGGCATGAAACCATGGTATAATCAAAACCTTTCTACCCACAAACTTAATTCCATGCAAACTGCAATTTAGAAAACAATTAGAAGCATTAAAGAAAACAGTACTGTTATTATAAGACACTTTAAGAACAGTCTCTGGGGACTGATCAAGTGACCTCTCTGCTGTCTCTTCTCCTTGAAGGGAACTAGAGAGTTGGCAAGACTGTGCCAGAGGTATTTTCACCCAGACCCCTCTATACCTGGTTTCTTTAGGAAAGCACACACTGTGAAGAAGTCCTACTCACAACACATCAGATGACTCCACTACATACTGGGCTTTTTGAGTAAGTGGTGAGCATTCAGACCCAGTGGAGTTCAGTATCACCTAAAAATTAATTCCTATGGATAATATCCTACGGATAAGAGAACATTCCTTTCCCCAGGCACATTTCTGCCTAAGATTCTTAGGCAAATATGGGTGGAAGGGGGACAATCCTGTTTCAACTGTGGTTGCCTACATGTATGAATTAAATATACATTGATCAGATTCTGCTACACTGTGTATACTACAGCTATTTACAAATGAGTAATGCATCTTAATTTCATCACTTCCAGTGGAGTGGAGCAGAAGCATTTTGAGAAAAAACAGAGGTCCAAGTTAGAAGAAAAGTACCACAAGATGAGGATGGAAGAGAAGAAATAAAAAAGTACTGCACTAAAATATGCTTCCTCTGAGGGTAAATATAACTCTGTTACTTGTAAACCTATCATCTACATTTCAGCTGCTTTTTTCCTAGTATATTCTTCTATTTTTTCCTGTCTCCTGACATGACCTTTTTTCTTCCCTCTTTGGTCACTCTCTCCTACCTTATTCCTACTGTCTTCCTTTGTATGTTGCTCTTCTGAATTTACCTTTCACTCTGACACTCCTCTCACTTTATCTATTCTGGAGTAATTATTCCTGGTTTTTCCTTCTACCATTTCAGTTCTGTAACCTCACTTCTTTACTCCTGAGATTTAGCACCTTCTTTTTCTTGTCCTGTAGCAGATGCAATACTGTTTGAACAGTCCAACAGAATTTGGGGAAAACTCCAGTAATATCAAGGCTGCTTGGTAAAGTTTTCAACTAGTATGAAACACCTGCCTCATTAACAGACCCTTATTGCAGAATTTGTTCAGTAAACAATATAAGATAGAGATTATAGCAAGATACTGAAGACAATCAATATACTAGAAAAGGAAATAATCAAATAAATCAAGAAAAACAACATCTATACTTCCACAGACCAAGACTCATGCATCTGTTACAGCAGTATTTCCTGCAATAGTAGGGAGTAGGTAGGAAGACACCTACCTCAAGGGAGAGGTATGATCATGTTGCAATAAAGTGCAATTTTTTTTTCTCTTTTAATGGATGACTATTAACCAGAACAGTGGCCTTCCAGAAGTAACACTAAGCAAACTCAATTTTACAGGCTGCTGTTAACCTGGCAACCTGAAAGCCACCCTGGAAGCTGTGCGATGTATAGAACATATCTCAGTTCTTCCCCACAGAAAACAGTTTTGAACTTTCCAACTCAAATAACTTTTAATTTCCTAGATCCAGCTAAGATTACCTAAAGTCATGCTGGTATGCAGTTACTTGAAAATGACCAGTCATGTGAACACTGTGGAGCATCTGTGCTCTCCATGCTCTCCCAATCAGCTCCACTGGCTCAGTCCAATGCAGCTACCATGCATCACAGTACAAGCTGTGCAAGGAAAATTATTCAGCTCAAAACTACCCAGAGAAGAAAAAGCAGCCAAATTTAGTTAAATCTGGAGCTGTTAGGAATGCAGCTCCAACCAGGGCTACCTATTAGGGACAGTAATAATTTTTAAGATCAGAGAACCCAGTAACTTCAGATAAGGCACTTTATATGAACTCAGAAAATAAAATACTACTTTGCTTTTATTCTGTGCAACATTTGACTCCTGAGCATCAGTCAGACTTTCATAGCATAGAGGTAGA
This sequence comes from Calcarius lapponicus, assembly GCA_039654755.1. Classification (NCBI taxonomy): domain Eukaryota; kingdom Metazoa; phylum Chordata; class Aves; order Passeriformes; family Fringillidae; genus Calcarius; species Calcarius lapponicus. The sequence goes on along the minus strand of CM077462.1, from coordinate 63,608,686 downwards.
CTTAGATTAAATCTCTTTTTAGAAAAGTTTTAAGCTTCAAATTACACCATATAGATATTAGGATTTTATCTTTAATAATGAAAGACATTTTATATGATCTTGGTGACCATGACTGCTACTGCTCTCAGTATCTTTGTTGACATTTTAATTGGGTGGAGAGGACAAAGCCACTCTGGGAACAAGTTAAGTATAATGCAAAGGAGAATTTTCTGGTTTTCAGATCAGTGAATGCTTGTTAGGAGTTAATTGTTTTATAGTCAACAGGAATATATTCTACAAGCCAAACAGATCTGACTTTGAATAAGGTGTTTATTCCAAAAGTAAGAACGTGATTTTGTCAGTTTGATCCACTTATGATTAAGACAAAGGGTGAAGTGATTTTGAGTCATTAAAAAGGAAATGTAATTTAATGACTCTCCCAATTACTTTCTGCTTTAGATGACAACAGAGACAGGAAGACTGCCTTACCTAGGACTCCATACAGGATTTTTCCAAGGTCTATCCAAAATCTTACTGAAGGGCATCAACGGTTAATTCACTTATCAATTCAGACAGCAACCAGCTCACAATCACAGCCAGTTCCAATGGGCAACTCTGAGGCCTGATTAAGTGACGTCTCTGCTGTCTCTTCTCCCTGAGCAGTTTACCAGCCTCTGTTCATACCCCAGAGGTATTTTCACACAGACCCTTTTATACCTGGTTTCTTTAGGAAAGTATGTGAAGAAGTCTTCACACAATAGAAGACTAACAAAACTGATTATACTGAGAAAGGAAAAAAAAACAAACCTCAAAAACTAGTTTGTGCTAATTATTTTTTACAAATTTGTCTTAGTACATTCATTGATGTTTCCAAACAGATTTTTTCCCCAATAATTAAACTAAGCTTGAGCCTCTATTTTAATTCCCCTGTTAAAACACAAAGACAATAGGAATTAAATGTTGTTGATGATTGCTCAACAGGATATTCCATCAGCCTTGGCATGGAGTCACTATTTTAGAAGAGAAAGTGGTTTGGAGACCATTCAACTGCCCAGTGTTACTGTGTCAGGTCAAGGAAAAATTCACCAAATACATCTGGGCTCTGTGTCAGTTCTCACCTCTAGAGAGGCCACAGGCAAGCTGGAGAGGGACTTTTTACAAGGGCATGCAGTGACAGGATGAGGTATTGGCCTCAAACTGAAAGAGGGTAGCTTAGATTTGATATTAAGAAGAAATTCTTTACTGTGACATACCATGCGGCGGTGAGTCACCAGAATGGCTTCCCTGACAAGCTGTGGATGTCTCATCTCTGAAAGTGTTCAAGGCCAGGCTGGATGGGGCTTTGAGCACTGGTGCAGTGGAACATGTCCCTGCTCATAGCAGGGGGGTTGGAACTAGATGACCTTGAAGCTCCTTTTCAGACCAAACTATTCTAGGATTCTGTGATTTAACTTGCAGGCTCTCTCTAAAACACCATTTCATTACGAAAGACATAGGTAGGAGACAATTAGCTTCCTCCAAGATCATACAACATTTATAGTTTTGACCAGAATTTTAGTGCTCTGAGTTCATTTGACCAGCATGCATGCAGACAGGTGTCCAACCTCAACATTACAAGCCAAATTCTCTGAGGTTGTTATGGCTTAACTCAGAGTCGTAGAAGAAAATAAAGCAAGAAGACTGCCAATGCAAGGTTCTTAATAGGTTATAGATGAAAGGAGGAATGCTTCTTCGAATCCCCTAAATTAACAGCCCTCTTCTATCCACAGACTGTTCTTGGCCAATATCCGTAAGTAATGGAATTATGAAAAACAAGCTGCAGCTTCCAGAGTTTTGCAATTACCAGGGGATCATACAGCTTGAAGAACCATAGATGGCTGCACACTGCTGAAAATTCTAAGCCAAAGGGTTGTGGTCAAAGGTTACATTAAAAAGTGACTTTCCAATTTGAGATATAATGAAGAAAATTTGAGAGGTCTGGTATTTAAATGGAAATAAGATAAATTACATACATCTATATTGCAAACTGAGAGATAAATGAGCCATTAAAATGAGTGTCTCATCCTCCTCCCACCATTGTAAGTTTTAAAACATGGACATAATTCTTAACTTGTGAAAGCATGTGAAACAAGTTTATTCTAAAATTGAAAGAAGCTAGTAACACCCTAACATAAGTCATATATTTGGCATTATTTAAGACTGCAGAATTTGATTTTCCTGTTCTCCTCTATTTTTGCCAGAAGAGAAAATGCGATCTTCCTGCCCTGAGCTCTTAAAAAGAGCCATGAAAGGCAGATTTCAGTTGTTTTCATCACACTATGTTATTTCTCCAGGGTCTTACTTAGGAGATGAAACTCCTTAAGTAATCAGTGTGTTTTCCAGAACACTCAACATTTCCCGTTTTAGCCCAATTATGATCACAGCACTGGGTGATGCCACTGAAGCACTCCAGTCAATTCATCTTGAGTGAAGATTATACAGAGGAGTACCAAAAAGCTGTAACCTCTAAGAAACATTGTTCAAAATTATTTTTACAACATAAATAGATACACCAGTAACATACCTGAAGAAGAACATGAACAGAGCAGCTGTGATGCAGAACAAAAGGACCTACAAGAAGGAGAAAGAGTGTTGTTACATAACACACTACTACTGCATGCATGTTCTGGACCATGAAGATTCTTGAACTTTTACTATAAAAGCTACACTTTATTTATTTGCTTGAGGGGTCAGAATGAAAGCTTGTCTGAGTCTACCAAAAAAGATTGCCTAGTTTCTAGTGGACTTTGAATGATTCCTGTAGAAGCTTAAAAAATTGAAACCCAAAGCAGGGTAGTGGGACAACAGACAGAGCAAATGGCACCACTTAAAAAGCATTTGTAATAAAAGTCCAAGTAATAAAATATTTATAAAATGACAGAATTTAAACAATAAAATATTAGAACTGAAATTTAAACATCATATTTTACCAGTCTTTGCTTTTGTGATTTATTCAACTATCATATTGCTAGTTCCAGTTTAAAATGCTCAGCGTTTAAAACATCTGTATTGACAGCTGCTTGTCCTGAACTGCCTTCCAGCAAGTTTGAGAGTGTATAATTCTATTCCCAATTAACAGTACCCTTTCTAGTAGTTTAGCTTAGTGCTAAACTCACTTGGAACAACCCTACCTTGCTCTGTGTCATCAATGTGCTCCTGTTGAGCAAACTTAGCAGCTCTCCAGCACTGAGAGGGGAACGTCCACTTCCTGCTGCCATCCTCTCTGCTGGGCCTTAGAGCTGTTATGTCCTCCTTATCACCTGCACAGGGACTCACAAGTGCTGAAGAAAACCTGCCTTAATCAAATCCATCTTTGCCAGGTACACCTCACAAGTGAAAAAAAATTGTTTTGTTCTAGATATACTGGCCCATATTCATACCATCATTTAGGAGGCAAAATCCTTACAGAAATATTGCAAGTCTTTAAGAAAATACTTGCACCTATTTTCAAGGGTTGAAGAAGTTTTCATCATGAGATGATACAGGCGTCTTATGTGAGAAGAAATGGAAGGAGGTGGTGGAGGTGTAAATTAGAACGTTATGAACACACAGAACAGGAGGCTGCTGCATGTTAATACAGATCAGAAACTGTGACAAAAATTTGCATAGGAAATCTTTACAATGACTTTCAGATTAAAAAAAAAATCTTACAAATGACACCATTTCCCTTTTCTAAGTCCTCTGTCTGTGACTTAAAACTATGTTACATGAGACATTATAACATCTGCTGTGTAAACTACCCATTTTTTCCCTTTCCTTCATCAGTACTATCATACTTTATTAATCTGCATCAATAATGTGAACATCTGAAATCATTTTATACAAAATCATTAGGGCAAAGGTATATTTCATGAGGGTAATTGAGTATTTCATTTCAAACTAGCAGCAAAAGCAGAGAAGCTGACTTGTTTTTAAACTCAAATTCTACTCAAAAAGATCTGCCCTGTTCCTCTAAAGTTCAAAATGTATTTGGATCAGTCAGCCAAGCATCAATTCTCTGGAGGTTATTCTGGAGACACAGGGAGAAGGGGGCTTGACAGCCTGAGCAACAATATTGGGAAATAAGTGAGATATGGCAAAAAACCATTTTTCTGGATGATGTGGGGGGATTACAAAACAAAACAAAAAAAAAAAAAACAAACAAAAAAAAACCAAAAAACAAACAACAACCCCCCCAAAAAAAACCAAAAAAACCCCAAAACCCCTCAAAAAAACAAAACAATAAAAAAGTATGCCTTTCTATACTAAAAACACTTCACTAAACAGTCTTTTTCTTGCCCTTTTTTCTTTTATTCCTTTTTTACCTTTTTTTTTCCACCAGTAAGTTTGATAATAACCTAGGAGGTATTCTATATAGCATTATCTAACAATCAATATGTATAATTAAGATTTCCTCAGAGCTCCTTCTACTGCAGGCTAAAGCAGCACAGCTTTCTCAGCTTGGGAAACCCAGCACTGAACACAACACTACAGACATGTCTCAGCAGCACTGAGCAGGGGGCAAAGATCACCTTGTTCAGCCTGCTGGCAGTGGCCTCCTATGCTGGAAGGGGCCTTTGCTGGCTCATGTCCAGCTTGGTGCCCACCAGGACCCCTGATTCTTTTTTGAAAAGCTGCTTTCAAATGTCTCAGCATACACTGGTGCCATTCCTCACCAGAGCCACAACTCATCTCTTTGTTGAACCTCCTGAGCACCACTATTAAAGAAAAGCATAGACAAAACAAGACAGTCCAGAAGATCATGATGGGAATAAAAGGCTCACAGGGTACAACTGTTGGAAAACTGCTGAAACTATAAAAGTATTAGGTAGTGATGAATATGACAACGTCCTTCATATAATTATTGTATATTGATAGATTGTCTCATCAAATACAGAAGGAGGAAGGCAGAGCTAAATCTACAGCAAATAAAGCATTGGTTAGATACTCCAGGCAGAGCTAAATCTACAGCAAATAAAGCATTGGTTAGATACTCTCCAGGGTAGTGATACACCAGAATAAGTTGTCTGCGAGATTGTGGAATCAGAGATGCTTAAGATCAGTAGAGGCAAACATACCCAAGAAATGCCTTGGGCGTGTTGACAGGGTCTCTCCAATATTAAATATAAATATACTATCAAATATACTCAACTGAAGGACAGCAAGACCTGTGGCTAAACCAGACCCAGATTCTTCTACATGAAATTCATGGCCGCACATGGAAAGTCCAGAGACTGCCTTATCATAGCACAAATAAGGCAGAAACAGAAGAAAAATTGTCTGTGCTCCAAATCTAAGCTACTTTCAAAATAAGCCTTTTTCAACTTTTTACCCATTCTAGATTTTTTTGTAATATCTTCAGTATAATATGCAGTACCTATTTTAGTTTTTAAAATAACTATATTTAAAAAAGAAGGAAAAATACTAAGGCCTACAGAAATAGAATTCTAAATATTAAGTGAATTTTAGACTTCTATTCCAGTGAGCAGAAAGTCTCACTTGGGATTTTTCTTGCAGACTCCATTACTTTTTGATTTACAACAGAAGACCAACACAATGTACTTGGCAAAATACAGACCTTGAAACTTTCCAGCTGAAGAAACAGATACAAGCAGAAAACCTGCATGTTGCTAATGAGAATGATATGCCCTAAAGATTCTAACATCTATGAAGAGATGCCTGTAGGTTACAAGGAAAAATCCTTATGCTCCAGGACAGGTTAGCATATTTGGTATGTGAGTACTTTAATTTAATTGATTACATTATACTTCACTGTACTATGCTAAACCTTAATAAAAAATAATAAATAAAAGGAAATTTGCTGACTGAAAAGGTACTTTTTTCCAGATCTCTGTTGGCTGAGAAAGACAGTATTTTTTTTTCCAAGAAAGTTCAGCCCTCATACAATCAGCCACAGGAAGTGACATCTGGCAGTACCCAGCACTGAGCACAAAACAAAAAGCTCTGGCTGAAAGTGGTTACCACTTGCCCTGGTGACAGCAGTAGAACCAGTGAGCTTCCACCAGTAAAGCAGCTTACAAATGACCTTCCCTCACAGCCAGATAAAAATCTTGGCCCGAAGAAAGGAAAAAATAACACTGCTAAAACTATCAAAACTAGTTGAGTCTTGTGTATTCAGGCTTTTCCCACACCTTACTCAATTCTGAGGTTATGTGCATTTTCCTTCAGCAATTCCATTATAGTCAGATTTCCTGGGGTACAAAAGGTCTCTGACTGGACGCTGCTCTCCTACAGCCAGAATAAAGAGTAGAACTGAAGTCTATGATAAAGGAACACAGACCTAGTAATTAAAAAGAAAAACACTGAAGCTACTCATAATCTATTTAATGAAGACAGGAGGATGTAAATGGGCATATCAGACATACTAGCTAGTAGAAGCATCCTGAGTGTTGGAGCTACAGTTCAATTCTGCATAGTACTACTACCAGCACACAGAAGACCTAAGGCAGCTTCAAAAACTGGCACAAAACACTTGACTTCCAGTGTATTCACAAAGCCTGAAAACCACCACCTTCCTGACCAATCACTTTGCAATGTGTGCGAGACCTACAGCTACACTCGATTAAAACAAAGTTGCTACTACTACTCCTGCATCCTGGAGGCTGTGTGCTACAGGAAGCTGAACTGCCAGCTAAACTCCGTCTGAGGGAAGGCTTAGTGGTAAAAACCACAGAAAATTAAAAACCTAGTTTCAATAATCCCCTTCGGTAATTAGTACTTGAGCAATTTATTCCCAAGTTACAAGATATATAACAGGGATATATATATAACTAGGAGCTTTGTACAGTTGGTTACAAATTTTTACTCTTAAAATATATGATGCCAAAAACCCCAACTATTTTGCATATTTTTTTTATTCCTTAAAATAAAGACATTCTTTCACAGAAGAGTTTCCTGCTCCTCTGCTGCTAGAGGTTGTAACCCCCTCTCACCTTTATACACACGGTTGAATAGCAGCATAGTAGCTCTACTATCTATTATTATACCAGGGATCACAGAAGATGTTCCATGGGACTTTTGACTACACAACCTATTTTTCTAATTTACCCCTACTTCAGACATGAAGAATGATTTGTTGCACCCAAAAGCCATTCTGTTTTTTCCATATTAATTAGTCTAATAAAAACCAAAGCATCACTAACAGTAAGCCCCCAAAGCTACACTCACTTGCAGTTCCTAAATTTTATTTCAAGATGTGTTATTGCCCCTATTAAAATCTTTTATACAGTTCTTATCACTAAGATTATCTCTTAAGCAAATCCCCTTCTAACAAAAATAAAACAAAGCAAAATAATGGAACTAGCCATGCAGATTAATGGAATGGTCTTGTACTCCATGACCCAGGAAAATAGATGTGTATGTGTGGTGGAAATCCGGGTCAATGGGACTTCTGGGAATGAGTCACCTCCCGAGACCACCTTAAAAGCAGGGTTTTTTGCGCAGGCACGCTCTCTTGGGACGTCGGAGGGACACAGGTCGGAGCTCTCCCCTGCCCGGTGCTTGCTGGGCGGGGGAGGGGCAGCCACGCGGTAGGCTGGGCCCAGGCCAAGATCGGGAGAGAGGGTACCCTGAAGGTGGAAGGGTGGAGAGATGGAGACCCCCAAAAAGGAGAGCGAGTGTTCTGGGACCTTTGTTTTGAAATTGGATATTAGTGTGCTGCTGCGGGCTGAGAAGGGAGAGAGGGAAGCCATGTGGCCCGGCCCGGGAGAGGTAGGCCTGGCCCCCCCCCCAAGGGTGGAAGTGGAAGAGAGACCAGGAGCTGCTGTGAAGTTCTCCCCCCCCCCCCCCCCGGAGACGGAGAGAGAGAGAGACCAAGAGAGAGAGATCGAGCGGGACTGTTATCTTGAAATTTGATATGGGGGGGGGAAGAAGGCGCTGTGAAAGAGTCCTGCCGTTTTTAGAGCTTTTTGTTTTTTGTGGACAATGAAAGCTTACAAAGCATTACCCTTTCCCGGAAAAGGAGTTCGAGTGATTGAGAGAAAATGAAATGAGCAAGTGGAGCAAGTGAGGGAGATGGTGGATGAAAAGAGAAGAATCCTGGTGGCAAGAGATGATTGGAGTGGCTGTTGCTGGACTCTTTTTGTACAGCCATGGACAGAGCCGTGTTTCCTTGTGAGACAGAGACTGCGTCCAGGGGGGCGCAATGCCCCGGAGCCAAGAAGAAGATGTAGTGGTGGAGTTTACCCCTGGGCCCCAAGGGGTATATAAATATGGGGGGGACAGATGTCCCAAAAGGTGTGTTTGTGTTTCTTTTTGGAATGGGACAGAGCATCCTTAAAAAACAGACCCTGGAAACAGCCCTGATTTCATCCAGGCGGTGAGAGAGCCTGGAAATTGGAAAAGGCCACCATGGCACGCAAGAAGGACTCCTCTCCTCTTGATGAATTGAGAATTGATTATGTACAGAGTGGGGATGGACTGATGGTTGTTGATTTGGGAAGAGTATTGTATTGGGAATTTGAGGGGAGGAGGAGGGAAGTGTTTTGTGGGGCTTTCATTTTCCATTGTGTGTTCTTTGTTTCTTTATGTATAGTTTAGTTATTGTCTGTATAGTTTAGTTAATAAATGTTCTTTTTTTCTTTTGTTAAGTGGGAGCCTGCTTGCTTTTCTTATTCCTGGTCAAAAGTCTCACAGCGGACACAGGGGAGAGTTTTTTTCATGGGGCATTGGCTAGTGCCAGTGTCTAACCATGACATTATGGAATATCTTTTTTCCACCTGCACATTATATAACATCCTAATCAATTAACTGTCTTTCTGAAATACATTGCTTAATCTTTTCCAATAACAAAATAGATAGTTTAAAAAGCATGCATTTTTCTGTACTTCTCTAGTAGTTAAAAGGATGGAAATCACAGTCTTTCTGAGTAACTAGACAAAGATACCAGAAGTCACATCAAAAGACACCAAAGACACCAAAAAGAACTTACATAAAAGCAGGAGCCACATTAGTTTACATTCAGCCTATTAATCACTCTTACTTATATAAATATTTATTTTTAACCATTATTTAATGCCTCAGGCAAGAAATTACCACAGTAAACAATTACCTGATGGAATCAGTCACCATTAGCTGAGACAGCAGTTCCTATGTGACAGTTACATGGTCACCTATAGGGCACTAAAAGGGAGAACTTCAGCCCAAAACCCAGGAGGTGCCAAGAGCAGCAGTTATACCTCTGAGATCGCTGCCATGAACAGCACTTACACAGACACAGCGCAAAGGAGGGCCAACACAGCCACTTAACACTCGATTGCATCAGCTATGGGTTTGGCAAGGAGTTTTCCTAGCTCTGTGGGGAGCAGGAGAACTATTCACTGTTCTATCTATCTGTCTGTCTGTCTATTCTATCCACTTATCTATTCACTGTCCCAAGTAAAAATCACTTGGGGAGGTCACTCGTCCCCCCCTTCTTAGGCTGATGGTCTTTTTGGGCAAGTTCAGCAGATTCTCCAGAGCACAACTCTACTCCCACCAGTCAGTGAGCTAAACAACACCAGGAGAGGCAGATACAAAAAGCAATTCAATGCCCAGGTTACACTACTCACTATGAAACTAAAGCTGCCAGTATCGTAACGCCTTCTGCTTATTCAAGAGAGGACAGGAAGATGGCTGGAGTACCAGCCTGCAGGAATAAAAACAATTCCATAATTTGGTAGAAAAAACTCAAATGACAGCTAGAACCTGAAGTCTAGTCAAATTCAAACTAGCAAAATTGCAACTTTTTCTATGGTTACCTAGATTTATTAATGAAACGTGATTAGACTGGCTTGTGTACACTTGATGCAGTTTGTGGTGAGATTCACCAGCCACTATTGATCAGTATTCAACTGGATGATTTTATGGTCTCCTGTGGCATCAACATTCATAAAAATAGTATTACTGATTAATGTCTCTAAAACAAACGCATTATAAATACTAACACATGCCTTTCTACACATTTTAGCAAAAGCTTCTGAATCTGTTATTTTTATTTAAATTTCAGTATTGAATAAAATACATACTTCAGGTCTGTCAAATGACTTATTAATACTCTATTGAAAATATAGTGAAGACTGAAGGGAAAACAAATTCCCAAATCCTGCAGCAGCTCCAGCCCTACTGCAACCCCCCCAGCTTTTGTGTCTGAGTCCCTTGCTCCTCCCTCCAAGACCAGTGCTGTGTTACACATGGACCAAGCAATGCCTTAGACAAGGCCAGGGTGTTTTCAATGACTATTTCTACATTTAAGCACAAGCTCCTTATTTCTCAATCCCCCAGGGAGAGAGAAGGAGACAAGGGGAAACACAAAGCTCTCTGAGTTTCTTCAGGCACATACAGATCTGGAACAACCGAGACTCTGAGTCCAAGATCCAACAGCTGTAACAGAACGCATGCAACCACCATCAAACACTACTGTGTGTACCTGCTGAGTCAGCACTGTCTACTTACTGTGAAGTTATATAATATCTCTTCTCTTTTACATACCAATCAGAAATTGTGATTTACTTTCTATTTTTTAATTTCTATTTAAATCTTTTTATAATATCCCTTATTTTTCTATTAGGAACATTCCTCAATTCCTAAGAATTCCAGCAAGCAGTAAAAATTCCATTCTCAGAGTTGCCACTGCTTATTAAAGAAGTCACACAGCTCCTGTACAGAAATGTCATTAATGAAGTTTTTAAAACAAAGATTTTACATTGAAAAGAGGTCATTTGATTTCGTATGAAAGCGTAACGACTTTGAGAAAATGGTGATTGTCCCTCACCAAGCTCAAACTTCTTGTAATCCCAAAAGACATATGCCAATTGGAAATCCTGAAATGGAGCCACATCTCCCTGGTAATTTCAAAGGATGCAAATGTTTTACCTTCTCTCACTAGCTGATCCTGTCAAATGGAAATCTTTGTAGGACCTTACCTCTGTGTCTAACTGAAAAGCAGCATAGCTGGGGAGAACTTCACAAGCTATCAAAAGTAATGGCGAAAACTCTTGTCATACCCATGGTCATCTGCATAATGACTATCTTCCTAGCTGAAATGAAATAACTTTTGAAGCAAAACTGCTGCTGCTTTAAAATTTATAGGCTTTATGAAAACGCGGAAAACAATTTGTCAGATACTTATTGGGCACAGGGCCAGTTCAGCTACACCTACAACACTCAGCTGTCAGAGGCTCCTGATTTTTTTTCTGCCAGCAAGTCTGAAGCAATCTCTGGGCTGATAAGATCAAAAGAAACATGAGCATGTGTTATTAAACAAGAGATTATATAGATTCTTGTTAAAGCACTGTTGTTGGATCACGATTAAAAGATTACAATTGGCAAATGCAGACAGTAACTGAGCCAAGACCAGGAGCACCTGCCAGTCCCAGAAGAACAGCAATGAATAAAAAAAAGCTAAACCTCTGATTTTCTAGTTCACAAATTCTGTGTGTATATATACATATTGTGATTTACTTTCTATTTTTTTTCTTACACATGCATACCTATAACTGTGCATTTCAGCATTCTTCATTTGTTTTTTCAAGAAAACACTTCTCAAGTTTCTTCCCCCATTTTTCATATCCTACTAGCCACAGCAAACAGAGCTATTGAATACCCTTTCTGGAAGCTTCTCAGGAAAGTCCACTGCCTTCAAGAATGCACAAGGCTTGAGAGACTGAAGCACAAAAAAAAAGTAGTTGTGAAATGACACCATAATTTCATCACCAACACAAAAAATGTTCTGTGTCATACCACTGGAGTGTACTGAATTCAATTTAAAAATCTACACTTCAAATCCACATTTAAAAATCTGGGACTGGGTCACTATGATCCTTCTACAACCTGACATGTTCCTCATGATGGCTACACATCTTGCTGTGCAGGTTTGCCCATTGCTGGGCTATGCACACAGCTTGAGTTCAAACTACAAAGTACTTTCAGGCAAATGAACTTATGTAGTCATCACTCCTCCTCCAGCACCTTTTATTTGATGATTATTCCATGTGTCTTCTGCTGGCACAGAGATGCACAGAAGAACAAATCTTGGATGTGACCCACCTGAAAGCAACTATTTTCTGCTCTCAAGGACTGAATAGGGGCAGGGCCAGACAGCTTAAACCACACCCAAATCAAATCATAGTCTGATACTAACAACATAGTCAATTCAACCAGCACGATTTGAACCTCCCTCCATTATAATTTTGACAAATAAACGTGAATTAGTTGTGAATTGTTCAAATTATATAGAAAAGGCAGAATCAGTGCTATACTTGAAATACAACACTGCAAATGAAAACTACCATCAAAACTACCAACAAAAACACTACCATCTCTAAGTATTAAATCCATATGTAAGCTGAAATTTAAATCTGGTTACTTATCCTACAAGAGATTTACAAATGTAGTAAATACTAAAAACCCAATAAATTTTCTTAGTAGTCTGTGCAGATGTCTTGTATTAGGCTTCTGAACATAACTGCTTAGCTCATGTTACAATCATCCAAGATTTCATCTCCACCATGAGAATTTCTGCTTATCTGTCTCTTCTTCTTCCAGAGCTCACAATCACTGAAGAATTACAAGGTTTGATATTACCTTAGTATCCAAAAAGGAACTACAAGTTATTAATCTTTAAAAGCTTACAGGCATTGAAATAATTTTGTTCTGTGAAGCACATGCATTAATAGTACAAGAACAACACTTTGCAAGGCAGCGTCATGAAAGCCACTGTATCCAGTAATGATTCATACTGGTGAAATTTCTGAAAAGTAGCAGAATGTGATGAATTTCTGATATGCATCAAAAGCTAGTAAAGGGACAGGGTTAAAGAGGTAGAAATAAATTATCTATTTTGATAATTCAGACATAAAAAGCAGAGTTTTCCCATTATTGCAACCATCTAACTATTATCTATGTCTTTGATAATTAAAGTCAGGTGGACAAATTTTAAAATTACTAAAAATTTTGGCATGCTCAGATTTATTTTGACTATAACAGACAAATTGTTATCTTTTGGGCTCAAGAGATTCCTGCCCCACATGCCCAGGCCCATAGCTGCCCCCTCTGTTCTGCTCTGGTTGAGACTGTGGGCCGTGCAAAGAAGAGGCTGAAGAAACCAATAGAGCAGTCAGGAGAAATACACATTAAAGAATGTGCTCAGAAACTGTGCATTTCTTTTCTTAAAAATTCTGTACAGCTAGCAGACACAAATGCTATTTCTATATATACATATACAGCCGTATTTTGATGTTTACTAACTGAGGAAAAATATTTTAAATTGATGATAATTATTTATGTTTGTACATAAATCCTGGTACCTTGTATATGATGTCATTTAACATTCCTGTATCTTTCCCCAATTTTGGCAGAGTTTTCATTAGCATTCTGAACTACATGCATTGCTTTGCAAGTAAGAGCCCCCCTTGAGAATGTGAGGATGGGGAACAGCTAAATTGATAAGCTAAAATGCCTCTCACATTTCCCCAGATAGGAGCCTCCACAATGTACAGCTGACACTGGCTGTCATCATGAGACGCAGTCAGCTCTTCAGGGGAACAAGGGCTCTTGAAAAGTAACATTTATGTGAGCATGTAAGGAAAGAGAATCAGACCTGACTGGAAGGGGGTGAAAGCACTGATTGTGTTATCTGTTGAAAGGAGGAGTTCATGCTGCGATGGAATTACTTTCCAGTGAATTTTCCTGAGAAAGTACAGATACTCTCGAGGCATGTAAAAGGAAGGACTTGAGTTCTCGCCACAGATGCCTACTCCATCCCACTGCTGGAGGCTCCTTCTCCCTCAGCATCCACATCACTGCAGTAAGCCAGGGAAGGGGCTCAGGCTGCTGGTGATGCCTGTGCTTCAGAGACCAACTCATTTTGAAGAGCCCCTCTGGTGGTCCTTTCAACCACCTCCAACACGGAGACTGAGTGGAAAGAGGAGATGCTAAGCAGAAGCTCATGAAGCACTAATGTAAACTGTTCTAGCTTGCTTGCCTTTCCCTATCTTTTTATTCTTAGGCCTAAGACATAGAAGCTGAAAACTAATACAGAAATCAGTGGAAAAATAATGGTGTTTTACTGAAGTACTTAATTTTTAAAGATTACACAACAAAGGCCCACACACCAATAGCAAGCACCCATTCTTCCTCCACTACAGAACTTTATTACACCTTGATTAAGATAAACAGTATAGATTATATTATGCTTCTCTTTCTCCCAACAGTTTATATTTTGTCTTGTTTGTTTTACCAACCATCACTTTAGTGTTAGAAGATCTGTCACCCACTTCTCCACACAACACCTACAGGTTCAGGAAAAAGTCTTGGCACCAGCAGAGAATGCTACTGAGAAGGCAGATTAATTTTTATTCCTTGTGCTGTTGTTACTACCACCACAACACAGAAAAAAATTAGATCAAAACAACATAAGCAAATTGAAACAAGGTTAACATAAGATTATGCCCTTTGGTCATTGTTTAAATATTCCCTTAGATATTTAAAAGTTGGTGTGAATGTTTATTCATGCCTAGAGGTATTACTCTGTTTCTGATCCAAAACGAGAATACAACATTTTATAACTGGTATATAACAAAACAACTAAAATGGTCACAATTTTATTTATATTACACCCCTGCCATATTCTGCTCTGCAACCCCATTTCTCTCACCCTTTCCTGTCCTCTGGGAAGGGAGGATAGCTGCCTGCACACAGCTTCTCCTGCCAGGAGCTGGAGAAGGAGGGCTGCCACAAAGGCTGTCCCAGACCCTCAAATTGAGTCTTTCACGGCATCCACCATGGTGGATAAAATTCCCAATGGCAAACTGCATCCATACAGTGGTATCAGACCAGTAAGAAAAGGGGATAGGAAAGAAAAGCAAAAGGGACAGATAATGTGGGTTACCTGGTATACCAAATCTCCTGAGTCTCCTCTTGGGGAAATTCAAAAGTACTGTGGTACTTGGTAATAACGTGATTTTTATTTTTTTGTAACTTTTATAAAATATAAATGAGGACACACTCAAATAGTGTCACAACTGGGCACAAAACACCTCAAAGAAAGAAGTCACCTTGATAAAAAGAGTTAAAAAACCCTTGAAAAGCATGAAATTAGCAAAGAGCTAGTTATCAAGATCTAAACCAATTCATCTGCAAAGACTATTTTCATTTAGCAGTATTAATCATTTCATTGTGAAAATTAATGAAAATCCAGTTCTAGAAAACAGCTGTGCAATCCACTGAAGTAAGTGCAGACAGCACCCATGCCCAAGACTATGTTGTTGTGCCCCAAAAATTACTGGGAACCTGAAAAGGTCACAATAGAGAGAATTAGTTGCATTTGTAACTGACCACAGCTAAATTTATTGGGCTCTTGACACTGCTGCAGTGTCTCCACACCCAGTTGTTTCAAATTCTTGGACATATTTTAGGAAGCAACTCAAAAATTTCAAGTTGTTCATTATTTTAGGCAAATAATGTCAAACACTACAAGACTGGGAACACGCATTGTCTCCTGTTTGCCAGGATTTACTTTGAGCTCTCCTTCATCTAGACTCTCCCTACTCAGCAAGCGCTCCTGAGTGTAAGTAACAAGCTCAAATGAGAAAACCTTTCAGCAGCTAAACCTGAGAGAGAAGTCTGATCTTTCTTGCAACACTTTCTCTCACTCATATCTTTTCCAGTCTTTACATCAGAGCCATGGTGCGCTGTGTCACTGCTTTTTCAAATACAGAATACATTAACTAATGGCTAAAAGTAGTGCTAAAGAGACTATACCACAAATAAGATGTTTAAACCAAATTTTGAACTGCTCCTAACTGTGGCTTTTTTCACCTGTTTCACACTTGACTTTGCTGCAGAAACACAGCTAACATTGAGTAAAAGTACCAGGTCTATGCAAAGGCACATAGTACAACACAGCATGTGTGAGTTCAACTCATTTCTAATATGCATGTTCCAAATTTCAGCGCAGCACAAAACAATTATCCAATGAGAGAAAACTTACATCTGAAAAATGTCTTACTCCACTAATAACCTCAAAAAAAATCTTAAATGAATTTTTGTTTATGGAAAAATAAGGTAACTTATTTAAATGATTTTTAAAAATGTAAAGGCTTAACATATGTATGATTTTTACCTACGGGAGAAAAGAGAATATTATTTAAATGCTTTTATTAATGAAACACCTGCATTTAATACAGTTGATTATGCCTCTGAAAGACATCATCAATTATATTTTTTCCTGTAAAATTAGTGCTATAGATTTGAATCTTCAAAAACATGGCCATTTTCAAAGTGTTATGAGATTATTTTTCCCCCCAAATATTGCATTCAAATAATTCTTAGCCATAAATTAGTCCTAAATGTCACCAGAGTCTACTCTCCTGGGCTTGACCGGGGAGCCACAACACAAGTACATTTGAAAGACCTGTCTGATTTGGTTGACAGCAAAGGATAAAGAACAAGTGCAAGAACTCTAAAAAGATTTCTTGTGATAAAAGAAAGTGAAGGAAAGCACATCGTGAGTTCACTCAGTTCACTGAACTGTGTCAAAGACTCAACATGAACATCTTCAAATACAAGAGCAAAGAGCTCAGGTGATTCCCTCCTGCTCTCCAGAACACACCTGCTGCCCTTTTGAACTGTCTCATTAAATATTGCTCTCAAGCCCACAGGTGAGCTTCAGCTAGTGAAGATTACAGGGCTCCACACATCATTCTTTCAGGAAACAATTTAATTCTCTGTCTTCTGCACCTGTAGATGCACCACAAATGGTGCAGAAGACCAGATGATTTGGTTAAGATCCCACAATTAAAGGCTTTTTGATTATAGAACAGGTACTCTGAAAGCAGTACAGCAAAAGGTGAAATGTACCCATAGGAGGTCATGAAATATTTGCTCCATTAAACTGATTCAAGTTTTCCAAGGCACCACTGAGAAACTCAGTATACCCCAAGCCAATGTGAGTAGATGAACCCCCAACTAATGAAATAAAATGGCATTCAAAACAGGATTATACAAAAAAAATACTATTTAAACTTCGAAGACAATGGATGATTATAATGTAAATCAAACAACCCAAACAGCCTTGGGTTCAGGGATGACCAGCTGAAAACAACTTTTCATCTCTCAGCCCCTCCCAGACAAGATTTTACAGAAAAACAGGACTAAGAAAAAATTGTGGGGCCAGTTCCCTATTGCACCAAAAAATGCTATCTTACTTGTACTCAAAATCATAACTGAGCTATGAGAACCTCCAAATGTAATGCAGCAACACTAGAATCTTCTCTTTCCAAACACAATTTTATCATGTTTATGTCTTTAATGCTGAAAAGAAGAGCTAAACAAAGTGCCACAACTATGGCAAACACAAGGGGTTAACAAATTCAAATCCAGAAAAATGTAAACGATTTGCTTTCTGCAAATTGCAGCAATGGAATTAAAATTAAAATGCATTTAGTTTAAATCCTATTATCACTGGAAATTCTTTTTTAAAAGTCAGCAGCTTTGGCATAATTATGTTTCTGGCCTGTTTCCTCAAAAGTCTCAAAAGACTTTCCTGTAAAACAGCTTAAGTGCACATCCTATTCTGTAAAATGACAGAGTGCATAATATCAGGGAATCCATCACATTTAGATGTGCCTTTTTTCCCAACAGAGCACATAAGAACGAATCAATCAACCAAAAGAAGACTTCAGCATATCTTAGTGAAAGTATCCTGAAACAAAGACTTCTTTCTGCTAACTTAATAACAAAGACAACTGAGGTAAAAGAAGATAACATATAAGGTTATCTCATCAAATTTCATTATTCCATATTTAAGGGAATGCTTTCACAACTACTCCTGAAATCTTTGAGTAAACTGTTATATCACAATTTCCAAGGATTTCAGAGATTTTAGTAGTTTCTCTGAATCCAAGGCAGAAACAAAAGGATTTAATTTTTATTTTGTTTCCTTAATAGCAGCCTCAACAGCCCAGCAGTACCCAGCACCACAGCCCCCTGCACTCACCTCTGCATGGAAAAAGGGTTCTCTGGGGGAGGCCAAGAGCTCCTTATATTGCACCAGCAAACAACAGCTGTTCATTCAGAGTTTAAGCAGAAGCCTATAGTCTTACAATTTAGAATAGGCTTATCAAAAAGCTGAAAAAAAGGGAGTTTTGTTGTCACTGTTGATATTTTTTTAATAACTTGCTTGCCTTCCTACCTCTTCTGGCACTGTTACTAGTAATATTAAATTACTTTTTAGCATCAGCTGGTAGAGAGAGAAATTTTTTGAGCTTTCAAATCACTCACATGTACACATCACTTCCTACTTTGCAAAAGGCATTTCTAGCCTAGAGCCATCTCTTCTTTGTGAAACACATAAGAAAATATTTTGTGTTCACTTCATGCACTCTCACTGTCATCAGGGACTAAAATTATTCCTTAGCGGGGCCAGCTTCCTTTTCATGCTATCCAGGTTCAGGTGGTGGTTAAATAGAAACAGCTTTGGCAACACAAAAGCCCTAAAAGTAAAGAAATAAAATACATACAAAACATGAAAAAAGACAAATTCGGAGACAGAAGATTCCCAACCGTGCTCCATTTACAGGATTTTTTAAAAAAGCAAAATACAAAAGGGGTTTGGGAACAGGAACATACTCAGAGATTCAAATCTGAACCTAAAGATAAACCAAACTTCATGCAACATCCTTGCAAGCTGCTCACAAATCCCTAGCCTCTAAATTAAATACAGGAAACACCGTGTAACGCCTCCATATTTGTCATTATTTGCACTATTATCACTATCTGCAAGGTATGGTTGACCTCACATGAACCTAAATGTTCACAGACTGCAGGGAATCATTAAAGAAGTGAAAACTAGGGAGACGAAAGCAGAGTGGAGTCAAGCAAGCAGCACATGCCCCAGAACAGCCAAAATTCAGAAAAATAGATCAGGTTACACAAACTCAAGCAAGTACATACCAGCGTAAAACAGGAACCAATAGTTTCAGCTATCAAATTACAGAAAAAAACCCTTATAGAAATGCAATACCAATATAGAGAAAATGTTAATCTAGACAATATTTAATAGATTAATACTTTAGAGATTACTTATGTTATAGATATTTGGTTGAGAGTCAGAAAATAAATATAATAGTTCTGGTAAACAAAAACGAATGATTGTGCTCACATTAGTATATTTAAAGAAACATCTTGCAAACAGATACTGCATTCATGCAATCAAAATGATGTTATCACATAATAACAGAGGATATTAATGTTTTTGACATTTTAGATGACCTCCTTAGTATCAATTTCAGCCCCCATTGAGAACAAAAGAAATATTGGAAAAAAAAACCTCAACATATTTAAAATTGAAGCAGCTAAGACCTGGGTATATTATCTTTGTTGAAATGATACTGTCTGTAGAAACAATAAGGGATTCACACAGAGAACAGGCATTAAGTAAAAGCACCAGCCTTTCCAGGTTTAAAACTTTCTGGAGGGAGGATTAAAAAACAACTTCCTTCCCAGCTGGATTGGACTCTTCTTCCACAGAACAAGCAACAGAACAAGAGGAGACAGCCTAAAACTGTAGCCAAGGGAGGTTTGCTTTAGCTATCACAAAAAAAAGATTTTCACCTAAAGGGTTGGCAAGCACTGGAAGAGGCTGCTCAGAGAAATGGTGGATTGATCACCCCCAGAAGGATTTAAAAGATGAGTGAAAGTGGCACTTGGGGACATAAGTTTAGTGGGGGACCTGGAAGTGCCGGGTTATAATTAATCTTAGAGGTCTTTTCCAACCTTAATTATTCTGTGATTTTACTCCACTTTTCTGATGACTCTGCATCCAATTTCTGCAGTGACCAGGGCTTTAATAACATCTAGTCTTTAACATTACAAAGATATTTGAGATGTCAGCCAAGGGGAATATAACATGCTTATTATTTCAGTTCAAGAGTTTGTGTCTTTGAGGTATTTTCTCCCATCATTCTTGGGTATGCACCCATGTGCTCTATCAGGTTTCTGGCTTTTTTTCTGAATATCAGAACATCACTTCTTCGAGCAAAGTCCTATTTTCAGAACAAACACTAATTTTCCATTTCAGCTGTAGTAATAGCAAAGCTTTCAAGTGGGGGACTGCTTCAAGTGGGAGCCTGGAGCCCACCTCCACCAGGTGAGTTCAGAACACACCCAAGGCTGTCCTCTTGCACAGCTTACTGCATTTGCTGCACTCACTGATGCTGTTCTGGTCTTGTGTAATAGAGTTGCTTCTGTTACAAGGATAACAGAACTTGGACAAAAGTCTGTTCATCATGAGACCAGATCATGAAGACTCAGTAAAATACATCAACTATTCTGATTCACATAGTAATCTGTTTTGATCTCCCATTACATAAGTTTTCTTCCTCTACCTACTCACACAGGAGGAGGTTTGCCGGGGTTCTTTTTAGCTAGGACTATGCCCTTCTCATTTTTCTGTGCCCCACCTCCTTATCACTTGCCATAAATCAAATGCTGTTGCAGAATTATGTTTTTGCAGAATCATGCTATTCATTCACTGGAAAAAGTGAAACTGATAATCTGCATCTTTCCTCATTCCTTGAGAAATAACCAAGCCAAGCAGTACACAACCAGGAGTTACCTATCAGATGAGATGAATCACTCAGTAGTGGGATAACAACAGGATAGATCTTATAGTATACAAAACACTAATATAACAGTACATTAAAAAGGGTTGACAGGCAGAAAAGGAGAAAAATTTCCACTTTTTATGGAAATTATAAAAGAGGATCATTTCGGTAGGCGGTTTGGTCTTTGTATAAATCAGCTACTCCCTTGCCAGTGAGTGACATGAAAAATGTGTTTCCTGAAGCAAAGGGGAAAAAGGAAATAACAGTGGAGACATTGATGGAGACAATATGGAAAAGTTCAGCATGTTGAGTTATTTTAAGTTTAGAAAAAAATGCCAGGAACCCAGGAAAGAAAAAATATTACACGAGGGAGGGAATTTTACTTCCATTTTTAAAAATGTGTTAGAAAGAAACTTCTAATCCAACTTTATGAGAAAATATTGCAGCCAGTAAAGCTGATTTAAACCCTCTAAACTGCAGCCAGCATGATGTTCGGGGAATTAAAAAAACTCATGAGAAGTAAAGGAAATGTCTTATTGGCTTATCTACAAGTAAAAGACAGGTTACCGGAGGAAGAATAATTTACTAGTACAACTCACAAAAAAAAATGAAACAAAATGGTAGGAACAGTTTTATCACTGCCCAATCATCAATGGAACTGGTCAATTTTGGGCTAGTCATCAGTTTATTCACTGATACTTAGGAATAATTAAACCTGTCAGGACAAGGAAGAGGAATAAATTAGTACAGCATTTAGAGTCCTTTTCAACCCTAATTACAAGCTGCTTTTTGCCAAAAAAACCCCAACCAACAACCAATCAAAAACCAAAACTAGAAAATATATTAGAGGGTTTCTGTTGCTGCCTTTGTGTTCAAGAGCTTTACTTCAAACTGCAAAACCAAGAAACTAAATGGAGCCTTGCACGGGGTCCTAAGCTTGGTACCCCTGCACAAATATCACAACATCAAAGCAATTCTCAGATTGCATCCAGAACTTCTGGCAGTGTGTCATACTATTCCTAGAAGACCTACTTCACTACTGAGGCAATGAAATGCTTCTTCAACCACTGACCAATACTGTGCTCATTACCAAGGAAGAAGCACACATAAAAATATTGTTTGGGAGGAAAATCACAGACCCTTACTTATATTCAGCTTCTTAAAAAAAAATTAAATTCGCAACACATACACATCACGTTAAAACTGAATGAGGGCTTAATACTAGCAGATTTAATGTAAGAAGCCTTTATAAATCTGACCTGAGGTCCTTATGCTTTCGAGCAGAAACAAATCCAAGACAGAAAATTAAACAACAGAAAAATTTGACAACTCAAAAAAAAAATAATTGAGAATTAAATTCTGTTATCTTCGGGTTCTCTTGAAAATGTGTCTTCAATTGGAAAGCTTTGATATTTAAATTAGGAGCTTTCTCAGGTCTTACCTATAATAAGTACTGAATCTTTAGCAAAGAGTTTTTGCTTCCAATTAAAAAACAAATGTTCACACTTGAAAGGTTTTGATTAATTATAAGACAGTCTTACACAACTGGATAAACATGCTTGTATATTCTGAAAGGGTATAACTTTGCTAAATCTATAGACATTAAAGAAAAAATGGTTAAATTTAAAAAAAACTTTTAAAGTATTTTCTCTCCTTCAACTACAGCATCATTTTTTATCTGCTTGCTAGGTCACCTGAGCAGAAACTATTTCAGAATCATGTAACACATGACAAATCAGGCCTTATCTTCAAAGGTGGTGGTGGGAAAATCCAAAGGAATTTCAAACTCTTGAGATACCAACAAAGAATTTAATAATTAAGTGATTTACTACAGTATTTTGATACTATAATCTGCCTACAATACAGGAATGGGTCAAAGAAAAATTGAAGCAACTCTGGTTCATTACTGTACCGTCAAATGTTTAATGTGTATATTTTCAAATGTTTAATATAATGCCAGATAAGAACAGAAACACTATTCTTTCTTTTTTAGAGATCTTGCATAAAATTCTTTAGGATACCCTGAGGGAATTAATGGAGACAAATCTGAACTCTCATCTATACTGGGAAAATGACTGAATGAGGTATTTCAGCAATAAAAGCAGCTTTGTCTAAGTTTAGCTCTCCTAAAATCCCTTCTTAGGGAACCTTTCACATTCAGTGCTGTGGGACTGAAGACAACTTAATAGCAGGCAGCACAGAAATTATGTTGTAACTCACAGACAACCTTTCCCACAGTCTTCTGATCAGATGGTGACACCAGTCCAAAGTCCCCCTTCAACAGGCTGCCCAGTTCTCCCAGTACCACTCCAGCAACACTGACACCCTCTAACCACATTTTTCTGCCACAGCTCTCACTCTGGGAATGAAGCTGAAAATCTGCTCTAGAAAGGCTCTTTCTACTTACTATTAGAAAAGACTTAGTCTTGATAGCACCTTCAAAAAAACAATTGTTAAATACTGGAGAAAACAAAAATGGGGAAGGGTGAAGATGCAAAGACAGAACTTCCAAATGCACAAATTATTCTGTCTACTTCAGGCATAAGTACAGCATTTGAAATGCTAAACAGGTGTCACTTTTCACTCCAGAATTAGTAACAAAATCTCAAATTGTAATTTTTTGGCATAAAAATGCACTGAGATAAGGGACCAAGGCAGGCACCTTTTCACACCCAGCTATTTGTCACCATGTCCATTGTTGAGCAGCACTTTAATAGCTTTAAAATCATGTACTGATATTTTAATATACATCAAAATATTTATTAGTCAACAGAATCAAATATCTTTATTTCTGTCCTTTGTACACAAAGTTTCACTACCTAGAGCAGTATTTCCCATATTATTGACACATTAAAATAATAACAATATTTTGTGCATCTCAATGCCAAACACTCTTTGTAGAAACTGCATACACTGGAACTGAAATAATTTATTTTGGGAGTAAAATAATATACTCATTTAAGCCAGTTTCAGAAGTACAGTTTACTGCTGGAAGAACATGCTTTGGAAAATAAGACATCTCACACAGGAATTATTTCTTGATACCCATCACCTCTACCAGACCACCTTGGTCAACAGCTGTTACTTTTAAATGGCTCTCTGTTATTCCAGATGAAACAAGAGAATGAACTTAAGGATCTTTGGTGGCCAAGAACATAAAAGAGATATGAGTCAATCTGTCCTTTAAATATCACCACTAGCATTCAAATGAAGTGAAGGCACTTTCTTTAAGTCTGATAAATCGCTCCAGGGTCAGATCTGATTACATAAAAGTTCTGAGTTCCTGCAACTTAAAAGCTTTTTAAAAAAAACCAAACAAACAAACAAAAAAAAAAAACCCAAAAAAAAAACAACAACAAAAACCAAACCAAAACAAAAAACCCCTCACATTTTATCAAACATATGTGAACACTTCCAAATGTCAGGAATTCCAAACATTTTCCTACTTTCCTTATGACTGGAAAATTGTACCCACTCATGGTCTCTTCACACGGTCATTTCAAAGTGAAACTGAGTTCAAGGACATGCAGATGATACAGGGAAATTTATTTGTCTACATTTTTGTCCTAAATTTACATGAAGTTCGATGAGCTGTACTGAACGCCACAGAGAGGAGTACATTGTGTACAAAATAATCTTACTGAAAAGAAATATTTCCACATCTGCCTCTGTTCAGTTCCATCCTGCACAGACTGCAAAATGACAGCTCATAGCAAATTCAGAGAAGTAAATTGTACCTAAGTGTTGAACTCTTCTTACAAACAAGTAGCAGAGATGTAAAATCCAACATAAAAGGGAGTCAAAGCACTTTCCAGAAAGGAGCTCTGTAAAGAATACAATGCATCTCTCCCTTTGCTATAAACACTTCAGCAATGAACAAAAAGAGGCAGCAAGGCTGTTACTGTTAACCCAATAAAAGATTTTCTTCTAATTAGGAGTGAAACTTAGCTTACAAACTTTAGTGAAATTCAAGAGGTAGACAAAGAGTATGATTTATCCTATATCCCAACAATATTATTAGTCCTAAATTTTTAGCATGAAGTTTCCAGGGCAGCCTGAGCATCGCCTTCTATCACTGCATGGTTGAAAAGAACAGAGGCTGCCAAGCCACTGGACCCATCTCCACCAGAACCTAAAACTGCAGGAGACCATGTGGGTTATTAAGACCATCTTTCACTGCAGGTAACCCCATTAATTAGTTTATGATAGGAATTAAGTACATCTACTGCTTGACCTGTTGCAAAATAAGGAGTGGCAATGAAGAGAGCAAAAGCTTACTTTTCACAGGTACCTGTCGGACTCCCAGTCAGTCACTTACCTATCCCAAGCCTCTCAAGGAGATGTTAATATTCAATTTTTTTCCCAGCCTCTTCCCAAGTTTATTCAGGTAGTTAACTGTCCAAGGCAAGTGTCCCTTACTGAGTTCATGTAGTTCCTGATACACATTGCTGGTGCAACTGTAATTCAGGTCTCTGGTCCATCTCTCATTACTTTGTCACATGATAGACTTTGTGAAAGACCTCGTTCCTCCTTCATGAAGGGAGGAAAACTGACATTTCATAGTGCAGATGGGAAGCACCATCCTCATTACCCCAGAAAATGTTAGTCTGAGAAGCTCAAATAAATAAAAAAAATTGGTATATATATAACACAATATAATAAATATAAGCCAATTTGGTAGCTGTTCCAGAGGTTCTAAATATAAGGCTAAAACAGTGCTGATTCCAATGAATCTTTCTATTCTCTGACCCAAGGTAAAAAAAATTAAAATTAAAAAAAAAAAAAAACCAAAAAAACAAAAAACCCTTCAAGTATATGCTTAAATTATTATTTCCTGCCCAGCAAAAAGCTTAAGTCACTTGTTTGGTTAAATACTGTTAAAATCAAGGGGACCTATACACACTCTTAAATTCACTTCCCACTGAGTAAAGCACTAGAGCATGTGCTAAACATGCCCTTGGGAATTAGTGTCTCATGCTGCACACTCTTGCAAATATTTCGGCATGTGTTTGTTTTGTTACCATGAATATTTCCATTGATAAATATGTCCATAGCTGTTAACAGGAAAAAGACCTGGAGCATTACTAAGGAGGAAATTTATCAAACAAATTACAACTGCAATACTGCATATTTTTGTAAATTACAATCTTAGAGGGGGATGAGAAATTTCTCTACATAAAGAGATAAGAGTAAGGGAGTCAAAGCTGTTAAGGTGAAAAATATACTACAGAAATAAAGGAAGTTATTGCCACAGCCAACTAACAGAAAAATAAATTTTCTTTGCTCAGCTTCCACATCTTTTCCATACTCACAGTTCTTTAATAGGGCACATAAATCCAAAACAGTATAGTATTTGCATTTTTAATCCCACATAATTAATGAGCACTTTTCCCTCTTACTTCAATCAGAACCCCCATATAGGAAAATATAAGCCAATTGATGCCATATGTCCCTCCGAATTGTTATTCCAGATGTATTCCTTGTATTCCTTGGAGTCACAGAATTAAAGTTCCTGTTCCCTTGAAAAATAACACATTGCTAAAAACTCATATGAAGAAATTTTGATTATAAAGTAGTTTATTAATATGATTCATCTTTTTGGTAATGTTCATTTCCTTCAGCATTTTTTCCAGTAACCTAAGTAAAAAACAAAGGAACAATTTACCTTTAACATATTGAATTGTCAAGAAGCACAAATGCATTTACCTTTGGCTTTTAGCTTAAGATTTCTCTGGCCAGAATGGTTAACTAAAACTTAAGCATTTGAGAACTAATGTTTAGGTTTTCATTTCCATTAGCAGAGAATAACTTCACCCATAGTCTGAAGCAGTGGGATTTGATCAGAATGCTTGCTTTTAAAATGCTATTTTCATTATCTTTTTCTTTAGCCTTGTAACAAAGAAAGAAATAAAAATGCACCGGTTTTGTGGGAATATTTGCTTAACTAAAGGTTAACTGTGCTTTAAGTACTGCAAACAGAAAATCAGAAGTGGGGAAGGGAGTTGCAGCAATAGCTTTCCCACACTGCCCTGCCAACAACCTCAACCTTGTTGAGCCATTTTCTCTCAGGGCTAGAAGTAATTAAGTTTCATTGCTAAATCAGTCTTGAGGCTGTCTCAAGCAGAAAAATCACTTATGCTTAATTGCAAGCGGGGAGGTGGTGAGCAGTCCATTAGGCAGACTGCAGATACCAGTTTACTTTTTGCAGCTCTGCAGGATACTTATAAATGAAAGGTCATTATTTTATCCAAGCAGTCACTTGTATAATACATATTTCCTACAGAAAACAGTGGTACTTCAAAAAAGGTTCATATTTGAGTTTTTGCTACATAGCTCTACTAAATATTATTTTGAGGGGTTTTGGGTTTAAAAGCTTGAGTTTCTGAAACTTAAGAACAATAAAACTGAATATTCACTCTATAATAAGCATATATTTAAAAATTATAACTTTATCAATTATAATACAAATATTTAAAAACCAGTACATTTTAAAACCAAAACTGTCTATAATTTTTAATATAGGAAGATAAATATGTAACATAAATAATACATGTAGTCACACACATCTGAACACATGCACGTAGCCAGAGGAATGTTCTCCATGACCAAGAAACTCTACAGACTCTTTGCTAATCAGAAGCATGTATTTTTCACCTGATTCCATCAACAAAGAATTAGTTTCCATAAAATTGTAGCTGCCAGGAACAGATTGGTTTCATGGTTCAGAGTGGGAGAATTGTTCCGGCAGTTCATGCACCCTATCATTCCTGCTGCTGGCAGACCAGATTTTTACCCATCACAATCACATTGCACTGAGATATCAGTCACAAAAGACAATAAAATCCTTCCTAAGTGATTAAATATTGTAAAAATATTACAATAGGTTATTACAATGAAACAGTGCAGACTATTACTACAGAACTTCAGCAATGTTAATTTCCATTAACTTCCACTATTCCTGATTCTTGAGTACCCACTCCTGAGCAGTGAGCAACAGCATTTGATCTTGCCTATAACAATAACTTCCTTAACAAGCATAAAGGTATCTAAATATCTCAGGCTAGACTGTTCTCCTATTCTCATGCTTTTATTTAGGAACAGGGATGGTCTCACAGGGCAAATGCATAGAAGTTTATTAAAAGAAGGAAGAACACCTAAGATTTTTAAGTTTGAAATCATTTCAGATGACTGGAGTATAGTACCAATATTAGAGAGTCCAAAAAAGCCAGCTGTGCTCACCCAGTAAGGATCACAACCTGTCACGTGATGGAAATGCTCCAGAGTCTCTTGCCTTTCCCACCAAATAATGTCACACCAGAAATACTACACCCTAGTTTTGGTATCAGTTCCCAATCCTAGCAGCCAATCTCCCTATCAACAGTATTTTCCCATATCTTCACATTTTGAAAAGAACAATAAAACCCTTAGCCTTTATAAGCAGGAACTGCTTACCTAGGTATTGTAATTTGATTTTTCTACAGCTTAAGAGAAATGTATGTAAATTTCAACTTTTATATAATATTAACCAAGTACATGCCCAATAAAAGTAGGATTATTCTAGTTTTATACCTACAGAAAAATGTTTGGAAATGTAGGTCTTTAAACATAGAGTAGCACGCAGAACCACAGCACTATTGTTTAGGTGGGATGGAACGGAAAAAGCTTTCTCACTGACTATAGGCACATTCATCTTTTTTTCAGAAACCCAAAAAAAAGACATTTCAAACTGCATTTTAATTTATGCAATTTGTTAACATACAGGACAATTAAAAGTTACCAAATATGACTATTATTTCTTGTTTCAACAATACTTTACTAAGTTTAACACATGGACAAGATGCATAAAATAGCTTGAATAAGAACACTGTTTTACAAAAGGAATGTTACATTTAATTAACTGAAAATCGTTGAATGTAAGTAACATTTGCACTAAAATTAAGACACTCATCCTTCAAAGTGACTGTTCATCCTGGAGAAGCAAAGGTTGCATGGAGACCTCATAGCAACCATCCCGCATCTGAAGGAGGCCTATAGGGAAGCCAAGAGGGATTTCTTCACCAGGCAGTGTAGTGATAGGATAAGGGGGAATGGCATCAAACTGAAAGTACATTTGGATAAGATGTTAGGAAGAAATTCTTTACTGTGAGGTTGGTGAGGGACTGGCACAGGCTGTCCAGAGAAGCTGTGGATGCCCCATCCCTGTAAGTGTTCAAGGCCAGGCTGGATGCAGCTTTGAGCAACCCGGTCAGTGGAAGGTGTCCCTGCCCATGACGGGAGGGAGATGGAATTAGATGCTCCTCAAGGTCCCTTCCAACCCAAACCATTCTATATTCTGTGACTGTACATACAGCAGTGATTTAATTGACGTGCATATATTTACACTGCAAAGGGTTATTGAACCCTATGGTGCACATTCAGACATCGGCTAATTCTTCCAACAACTTGCACAAAAACTAAGGATTAGTTACTGTATGCTTCAGTAACACTCAGCATTGAGTGTTACTAATGTGAACAAATTCTTAGCCTTATCAGGTTAAATAACTTCTTACAGTTGCCTATTTCTTCAACTCTATGAATGCATTAACATACAACAGTATGGACACCACCAAAGTGAGAAAGAAGCATTATTCAAGCACCAAACTCCAGTAGCACCTACTCTGCCTTTCCTCATGTACAGGAGTAAAAATCTCCCTACACATGATCTTTTCTCTTGCAGAACAATGGAGTTGCAGGAGGTAATTTTGGGGACAGGTTTTAAGTATAAAGCAAAATGACAGCTTCATTTCAAGACCATGACATAGAAGACAAAAAAAAAAAAAAAAAACAGATTGAGAGCTAAATACATTTCCTTACATTTAGCTTTGTTGCCATAACTTTTTGTTGTCTACTTTTACCATGCACTAGCTGCTTTGCAGATGCAAAAGAGTAAGAAATCTGAAATACACAGGCTAAGTACTAAACAAGGAAAGAAAACAGAAGTCTTTAAAATAGGTAATTCCCTCCTTACTTTACTCCCTGCCAATACTTTCTTGGTGAAACACACCTGGCAAATACCTCTGGGCATAATTTAATTTACTTTTCAGCCTTGTATTTCACTTCATTAAGGGAATTTAAGACTATTCTAAGACAAATACATACCACGAGTTTGAACTAAAGAAAATTACAATAATAATAATGCCCAGCATGATATGCTAAATGCTTGAAGTACTAAATTCTATTGTTCCACTCCATGAAAAATAGACAGTCTGTATTTTCCATACACTTAAAAGAAAACTCCAAAGCATGAGTTACCCGGATATTATTTCATTTCTGTTTCGAAATTCAAGTTCTCCGAGTTTCCAAACTTGTGTGTTACCTTTCTTCAGTGGTACCTCTCCATATTCTGAAATATAACCACTGAAATGTAACTACTCTCTTATTTACAGATATTTCTACCTTAAATTTACACCAGCCATGATTCCTACAGTGCATTTATTTTTCACATTCCCAAACAAACTAACTCCATCACAACACTTTAAAATTATTTAGAGCAGGTCAATACTCTAACAAGGACTGAGAGGATTTTTAGTAAGTAACAGATTATCTCTAGGTAAATGGCATTTTAAAAGAGCAGAATAGTTCTTCATATTCAACTACGGTTTTAAAACAAATTTTCCTTCCTCTTCATGACTAAAAATTAATTAAAAACCCATAGACCACTTAAAATGGATAACCCAAGGCAAGCTAGACAAATAACACCTTCACACAACTGAACACATGGCAAAAACAGCACTGGAACACTGTACACGGGAACACCTCAAAGGCAATCTGCTGGTTTCCCTCCCCAGGGTTCAATGGCATTCTCAACCTCTCTCTCTCTCTCTCCAATCAAGCTTTAGTTTTCACTGCATTTAATCAGAAGAATTATTTACTTTTGACTTACTTCCAGATAACATAGATAAGGTATGCCAGTCTTTGGCAATTAAATTACCTTTGAACTGTTACCCATTGTGACCTGCCAGAAGAATTTTCCAGATCCCAGTACTATTTTAAAATACTTCTGACACATACACCCCAAACCAAAACCTTAAGCCAAAGGACTATAAAACAGTTCTATTCTTGTGGACACATTTTATCCATTGCTTCTTCTTTACAAGAAGTTATAAAAGACAGGCTCTATACTACTTCCGAAATAGATTTCACTAATGAGAAAGCTGTAACTATGTTTGCCAATAATATGAGCTGTTAACTGATGGTTCAGAACACTCTTATAGGATAACTTTTTAGCTTTTTTCAAAAGAAATGTGTTTAAAAAAATTTCAAAATTAAAAATTAAAGATTATTTTCTTAGGACAGAGAAAAGGAGCCTCACTTTAGATGAACAGGCACTCAGCCCTGCCTGCAACCAAACCCTTTCTTTTAGTTTTGCAAATACCTTTCAAATATAAGGGGGTAATTTTATATGAGAAATTAATACTGAAATCTACTGGCACTTTGGATCTTACACAACTTCTGGAAATATGATTTGGTTAAATTAAATTTACACTGTTTTGCAACATATTAAAATTTTAAAAAGACATGTTTTCTGTGTGCCAACAACCCTTAACCAGGACAGGAAAAGCCCAGAAGATAAAATTCAAGAGACTAACAATCCTTTATGTGGAGGAGATTATAATTTAATGAATACTTAGTTCCATGTCATCTCCACACTACACAACTAAATATGATGACAGGTGTCATAATATCTCTTTTGAATCACTCCATTGGCAAAATTAAGAAGTTCCTCCTCATGAAAAAAGTAATCACAGTGTCTGTTAATAATACAAAAGGTTCATGTCTATATGACTATAATTCCACAGGCAAGTTTCCAGAGTCTACACTGCACTCTGCTATGGCACAGTGGACTGTGAAGAAAGAGGGCAAGGAAAACCTGAGCTGGCAGTAAGGTCACTTCAACTATGTACCCTCCTGTGCAAGGTTCTTTCAGTATGCCTGTGGAACGAAAAGTAGTGCTGTACGAAGGAGCACTTAATATTTCTGTTCCCACTGTTATGGGTTCACTTGTACTATATTAAAGAAATCACATTTTAAAGATCCTTACTAATCCCCTTGTTCAACATTTAGCTAAGTGTGGTATCACAAACACATCCCTGATATTGACTATGAACACAAACCCACAGAAATTATGATTTACAGATATCTGGGCAAAATTCATAAAACTTTGCAATTCACATTACTGAATTTATAGAAAACATACATAATGGTGAAATCTCTTAAAAATACATTTTTATGCTAACAGCCACAAAGGTCATGCATGGCTGGTATCAGTTGTGGCTCTCTGGGAATCATAACTCTACCATTAGATCTGTTAGCTATGTCAGCCTATGTACCTCATGCATTTTTTCCATTTAAGGGTTCCACCCTCTTAGTTTATCCCCTTGCTCCTTCTTTGTGTGGATCCATTTCCCTCATCTACAGGGCCTGAGACCATCAATGTCCTAACCTGATCTCTCCTTCCTGTTCAGCATCTCCACAGGATATCCACAACCTGCGTGACACACTGGTTCTGGTATATCATTGGCACAATGTGAATAAAATTGGTCATTTCCAGTAAAATTTTGGAAGTTCTCTCTCTCTCTGTGTATAGCCACCGAACCGATCTTAGCTTGTGCCAAATGTATTCCATCCTGCTGCCATGCACTCAGCAACTCCTCAGAGCCCATTGCTGCCAACCCTTGCTCCTCCTTACAGCTCTCCCTTGGGGACTCAGCACACAGCAGTAGAGGCTTCAGGAATGCAGAACTGGAAAGCACAAAAAGTCACCTCTGAAGCAGGAGCCTCCTTGTATTCCTCCTGTCACTCATTTCAGCAGGCAGGCAGTTGCTGCTCTTGTTTCCTCAACCCCATCACTGCTGTCCCATCAGCCAGCACCACAGAGACAGCAGGCCTGTCTGGCAGAGACTGGACACTGAGAGGAACTGAGGGCAGCAGATCTGAGCCTCTCGCATGAAGACCAGAAGCAGAAGAAAGAGCTGGAGAGGCTCTCTAGGTGGTGCCAGGTCAGGGCTCCCCAAATACACAGCTCTCAGCTGTGCCAAGCACCGTCTCTCTGCCTTGTGTCACTAATGAAATGCATATTAAGATTCCTGGAGAGAAGCACAGCCATAGGATTTGGTGTGATCACATCTGCTCCCACAATTTTTGGATCATTTAGGCATCAGCTAGAAGTGGTAAGAGAAATGAATAGGGCTCTGCCTCATGCGCCGCCCCCACAACAAAATATCTGACAGGAATAACTAATTAACATAGACAACAACATATTGAAACCTGAGAATTAATTATGCTTCTGGGTTTGATTCCCTCCCACAGATGCTACTACACTTAAACCCACCCAGGAGCAAGAGAACTGCGGAGAAGATTCTTCAGGAACCTCTACAATTAATATCCCAGAGTTAAATAATTTTTGGCACTATGCACCCAATTTTCATAATTAGTTTTGGCAGCATAATTATACAAACTCTTAACAGTGATTTTATAAACCACATGCAAAAGTAGAAAGATCAAACCTATACATCGTTTTTCAAATTCTTCAAGGAAAATAAATGAAAAACATAAAAATTCTATATGCATAAAAGACCTGATAAGGCCAAATGAATGAGGAAATATTGAACAGAGAAATAAAAGGGACTGCCAGTGGACATTCAATATTATAACCTATAAATCCACATGGCGATGATAACTGGATCATAATGCACAGCTTTTCATGCATCCCGTGTTGCCTGTAGAAGAAATGTTTGCACAATAATCTGTTCAGTGGTACAGAAAGAATAATACCTTTTTTTTTATTACTTTAAAACAAACAGGTATGACTTTTGCCTTCTAGCAGTGAACAGTTTTACCCTCTCTCAAATTTTAAATGGTGTTACATTTTTAAGTGCTGATGTGAAAGCTGAGCAGTACTTTTGTACATTTGGATTGCTGCCTCCGTATTTTGAAATTTCCATTTAAAAAGTTTCTCTGTTTTGATTTTCACTGCCAAATTCACACTTCTCAAACAGAATAGAGTCAACTTTAGTTCATATTCAACTTTTTTTCTGGCTCCCTTTCTACTTATGTGGGCAAATATCCAGCAATTTCTTGGAAGAGCAAAAAAAAAATTTAGTATGAACTGATAATTATATGTTTCTTCTGGAAAAATTAGCTTCATTTGAATAATATAATTTCTCATTTTCAGACTAAGTAAATTATAATTACACAATGGAATTCAATGAAAATATCTCCCTTGAGAGAAAACATTTTCTGCTGCATAAAGTCCAATAACAATACAAGAGAGAAAAAAGGTATTTTCTTGTTTCTCCCACTGCCTTCTTAGACAAAAGGCCAATTCTGGACCATTATTTAATGTTTTATCTACAAATTATCTAGCTTAGTCTTAACTGCATTTCCACTGAGGCCCCAGGAATACCTCAGAAAAAATATCGCAGGACACCATACACCAACATGAAGTTGACTTTCTCACACTTCCTTTCTTGCTAACCATGGTTACATCTTCTCAGCACTTATGGTACTGCTTCTCCTCCGCTTCCCTCTAGCCTTTGAGATGGGTTAATGGATAAAAAAACAGAAGGAATATCTGAAGAAAAAATTAAAATCTTTTCTACCTTATCAGTGAGCTAAACTGGCTCAACAGAAGATGTATCAGATTCAGAAATTACTACTATTATTCACAATAGACATCATTACATCTGCAGTTGTCCCAGTGTTTTGGATTGCAAACAGTACATTTAGATACTCTTTAAGAAAACCAATAATTTTCTTTTTTCACAATTCACACCACTGACTGGGTAACTACATAAACCTTTTGGGCAACCTGGTCATTAAAACACAGAAAATTAAATACCCCTCACTGGAAAAAAAAAACAACTAACCAGGGAATTTGGAAAGGATGCACACATTAGGTAACTAATGGATTAGGTAACTAATACTTCTGGAAATCGCAATACATTCTTCTGTAGAAAATAGCACTACACAAGATTCAGAGAGGGCCCATACATTCAGGAAAGCTGTAACTACAGACAATGGCAGGACATGATATCTCAGGTACATCTTCAGACACTGATGCAGAGATACATTATTTTGTCACAAAGAAGAGATTAAGGCAACCTCATCAGCATAAGGAACATTCTACAGCACAGCTGGGACTCCAGGGTCAGTGTAGGTCAAGATTCCAGATTGAACACTGCGTCTCTGATAAGAACTTTTCGCAAACTTATTAGGAATTTGATCAAAATAACATTGCCATGAAAAAACACTGAAGTTTCTAACACTGAAAAACCCCACACACTGTAGCATCCAGCTGTGGCAATGCCTAGATCATCCTTCACTTCCAGTGTCATGACTGACTGTATTATTTTATTTTTTAAATGACATTCAGCATAAGTATAAATGGCACCAACTCATATTGGAGATATTTAATCATCAATGTTCAAAACCATGTTTACCAGCTATAAAACTGTACAAAGGAAAAAAAATGTTCACCACAAACAGAAGTATGAGCAATATAGTATTCAAATACATTATTCCTCTCTGGAATAATTGACGTGTTCATACTTTTTATATTACACGACGTTACTATTTCTCAAAAGGAACAAAGGATGAAGTAACCCCTCCACAGCTATTCAGTTACAAAGATTGATTTCCTGTGAATTTCTCTAAATTTGACCATCTTTAATAGAGAAAATTCAGTGAAAAACTGGAACCCAGCACTTGACAAAGCAGCTGAAAGGCTCTCTTGAGCCACTTCTAAATAATGACTGAAGCAAAGAGAAGCACAGAGCATTCCTTGAAAAATACTTCATTTCTGACTGGGCAGTATTTAAGTTCCAGTTCTTCTTTAAAACAGTACTGGAATGTAGGTATGCAAGTTATATCTAGTCCAGCTCTCTTCACTTACCTGAAGACAGCATGACTTCCAGGAATTTATAAAACACTATATTAAAAAAGCATTACATCACACATGAGAAACAAAAAAAATAGATATATTTAGCCTTACTTCTCCATGTCTTAAAGGTGTGATAGCTCCTCTTGCTACCGCCATTCGGAACAATGTTTCTGTGGCCTGCACCAAAACAAACACACAGACAAATTAGTCATTAAAATACAGCTCATGACAGTTTGCTTCAACTTGTTATAATATTTTTTATATATTATCTACCTTCTAGCACCTATTTTACAACTGAATTGCTCCAGTAATTCCTTTAGAACCACCTGCACAGTTTAGGCAAGGTGAGATATATTGAGGATTTTAGTCTCAGCATAATTAACAGTACATGATCCCTCAGGCAACATCACAGCTATTCCAGAAGGTTCTTTGAGCAGGTCAGAGATGCTCAGCCCCAGATAATTGTCCTCCAGAAGCTGTAAGAAACCTCTTGTTGGAAGTTGTAAGGAACATAGTTGGGGGCATTGTGGAAAAAATAGCTATATGGTATTTCATGACTCATGAAACTTAATTTCAAAATTGCTGTTTAATAATATAGATTTAAATATATGAGTATATTGACCAATATACTGACCAATGAGTATGAACAAATAGTATGATGCGGTGCTATTCCTAAAAGCTCCTCTTAACTCTCAGTAATGGTGGGATTATAAAACACAACATTGTCATGTGCAAAGGGCAGGGAACACAAATTTGGGGAAATCTCCTATCTTTAATTAGGTTGAATACCTTTCTGTGTTAGTTGCCCTGTCCTTTCTTTAACCCAGTGAGACAACTGGCACATATCTCTGATCAGATATAGGTTACTGGCTTAATACAGGCTATAATAGGTTCTGTATCACCTATCTTTCTACAAGCTGGTTGGAAAAAGGCCTGAAAAAAATCTGCAAGTTACATAAATTCATGAATTGGCACAACAGCATACACACGAACAGATTTGTTTTTAAAACTTGTTTCCATAGCAAACAGTGAAGATGGTTTCAATTTCAGCTGCAAAAAAACATGGTTTTAATATCTGGTTCTAATTAAAAAAATACCCTGACATTTAAGGATCTATGTTAAGGAGTAGTTAGCAGGCTGTTTGGGGAAAAAAAAAAAAAAAAAAACAACAACAACCACATTTAGAAAGTTTATAAATAAAAGCAGTTTGCAGTAGCTGATCATCTTTCCAAACAGTGATTTGGAAAAAAGGCATCTCAGTGTTTCCATGCTCGCACAACTTGCTGGGTTCCCCCCTAATGCTACCTTAAGACAGCTGTATCTCAATAAATATGGTATCAAAGACCCCTCTTGAGATTAATTCCTCAGTCTTCCAAGAGACAGATTAAGTGAGGTTTACTCTTTCCTACGTAATTTTCTGCAGAAAATAATAAAAGATATTTTAATTACCTTATGTACTCCCCACACATCTGTAAATGAATGTGTACACTCCAGAACACTGGGCTGCAAAATCTATTACTTCATTTACACCCACAAGGATGCAGGGCAGTGCGCCACTGTGATTCTGCTTCTCAAACCTTTCTTCTCTGAGAGATGAAGTGAACCTCACATAGCCTTTTGTATTTCATGAAATTGACTTCTTTCACCAATATTTCAAGGGATGTTTCAACCAAATTGAGCATTCTGCCAATACAGCTAAGCTGCTTTTGTTTCTTTTGAAAACCACTGGTGTGTGTGACTTTCTTTTCACATCTACTAGTAAGAGATCTCTTTTAGTACACTTGTACTCACCTCGTTAATGCCAGATGTCAAAACCATTCAGAAACAAGGAAAAATCACAGCAACAGCAAA
Source organism: Calcarius lapponicus (assembly GCA_039654755.1). Classification (NCBI taxonomy): domain Eukaryota; kingdom Metazoa; phylum Chordata; class Aves; order Passeriformes; family Fringillidae; genus Calcarius; species Calcarius lapponicus. Next base: position 63,571,315 of record CM077462.1, on the reverse strand, counting down.
TGCAACATCACAGATGCCTTCCAGTAGGCAACCCTTCACTAAGAAGATTAGCTCTACAAACACAGCTTCCCACACAAACTGCATGGTGAGGAGGAGGCCATCTGTAGCCTTTGACTGGCAATGACATGGCTGGAGAAAGAGCTATTGCGGGTTTCAGTGGGCAAAATCCAAGAGGAGGCTTAAAGAAGTTCATCTTTCAAAACAGTAATCAGCCCAAACCTACTGTTGGTGTAAGCTTTAAGGTGAAGAAGGTGGACACTGGCAGTAAATAGTTCAGGTCTGCATTCTTTTGACAAAGCAAACTAGCTGCGAACATGTGGAAATTCAGTAAGGCAATGTCTTACAAGGTAGAAGAGCATGATGCAACCATTCAGAATATTTTAATGCCTTCACAGTGCTGTAACATCACAAAGACTTACACAAAAAGTCATCAGCTAGCAAAATTTTGCAAGTCTTAAAATGTAAATTTATCTGTAACGCTTCTGGTTTTTCAAAGCTTCCACCCTGTCTTCAATTTTATCTTTTTCCCTTCTGCCCTGCAAATGCAGAAACAAAGAGAATCGTACTGGACCATGTCCAAGGAAGTGCAGCAGCCCTGGGAAAGGGTCTGGAACACAAGTCTTATGAGGAGCAGCTGAAGGGGTGTTTAGTCTGGGGAAAAGAAGCTCAGAGGGGACCTTATCCCTCTCTGCAACTGCCTGAAATGAGGTTGTAACCAGGTGAGGTTCAGTCTCTTCTCCCAGGTAACAAGTGATAGGGCAAGAGGAAATGGCCTCAAGTTGCACTGGGGGACAGGTTTAGATGGGATATTAGGAAAAGTTTCTTTCTGGAAAGGGTTGTAAAGCACTTGAACACAGACTGCCATGGGAAGTGTTTGAGTCACCATCCCTGGACGTATTTAAAAGCATTTGGGGACATGCTTTAGTGGTGGACTTGGCAGTGCTGGGTTAATGGATGGACTCTATGACCTTAAAGGCATTTTTCAACCTTAACAACTCCATGATTCTCTCTGATCCTGCTCAAGTTCCCTTGAACCAGCTTGTCTAGGCCCATTTTCAGCATCTCAAAGATTGGAGGTCTCATGACCTCTCTGATCAACATGTTTCAGCATTTCAAAACAACATTTTAAGTGACAAGCCCACCAAAAAAATGCAATTCACAGATGACCTGTAAATTCCTTCTGCTCTCCAAAGAAACATAGCCCAATTCCTCAAATTCTCTCTAAGTGGTGGAAATGCTTTGTGCCAGCCAAGTGGAAGGCTATTCTGCAGTTTCTAGCTGTGACAAGCCAAGACACAAGGAAATCCAGAAACACAGAACATCCTGCTGGCATTTGAACTGCACATGTTGGATATGAAAGAAGAAGCCTAAGGGTGGAAAAAGTCAAAATATACACAGACTGTATTTTTTTTTGAACATTAAAGACAGACTTCATCATACTTAATGCTCCATAAAGGATAGAGGAAAAAAAAGTTGCACGAAGAGCCACAACAGCAATATAAAAACAACAATATTCTTGTACAGCTCATATACTTTCTAAAATTCTATTTATAATAATATCTTGCTGAGAGTAAAAGGATCCCTACAGGACACCAAATCTACTTTGACCAAAAATACAGTTTATTGAACACATCTTGCCTGACATATCATTGGTATGTAATTTCAAATCTACCAAAGTTACCAGTATAATAATAGTCAATAGTCATGCTGCAAAGTATTAGTATACAACTTGTTTTAACAGTGAGTAACCTATTAAAGACATTTGAGTTCAAAGAATTTACTTTTAAGTAATGTGTTAAAAGATACAAAGTATATTGAAATGGCAAGTTTATTTCATTGCATTAAATCTGCTAAAAATATGCAGAGCATAGCTCTGTCACAAATCAAACTAGGCATAACTTTCCATTTAAGAAATACTAACACTATTCTCAAAGAAACTGCTGACTAGGAATTTAGCTAATTTTTAACTGTTTTTCAACGACTATTACAATATAATCAGATATTTTAGAAAGCTGTAAAAACTTGAGATTTATTTGCATTCAATTCGCTGTGAATAAGCCTTCTACTCAGCCATGGGAGTCAGAGGTTCATAAGAAAGCAAAGTGTCAACACATGTTTTAGTGATCTCAGTGTGAAATAGATGTGTTGCCAAGATGATTGTTACTGAATCCTAAAATTGTTCGTTACAAAGAACCAGTAGTGTGTTACATTATACTGAGGTGAAATGGCAGCCTGAGGTACGCTACCACTCTGCAACACCATGCAAGCTCTAATGTCATCTCCAGACAAAGATGACCAACTGTTCCCACTCCAACAAAGCAGTTGCTTCTGATCAAATTCTTTGCAAGTGGGTTAAAAAAAAAAAAAAAAAAAAAAAAAAAAAAAAAAAAAAAAAAAAGAGAAATCACTTGGATGAACCAGAACTAAAGTGGAAGACAATTGTGCATTATTGATGGAAATGGTAGGGAAAACAGAAACACTGCATTAGATTCCAGATGTCTTGAATTTTCTAGGTATGCACAAAAATAAAATGGTCTCACATAATACTTCATCAGAATAGTTACTGTTTTACCAAAGTTAAAACTGCAAATGCAAGCAGTGAAGAGATTGATCACACAAGTTAATGAATTTAGAAATACACACTTTTTAATCACCTGACAAATTTTGGCATTTCTTCTATATGTGCATTAAAAAACCCAAAACAAAACAGAAAAAACCCCTATTTGAATTAAAATTAAAATTAAAGTTATGCAAATCGTTTATAAGAATAAAAAAGGATAGAATACCACAAAAGACATTTTTTTCTCTCCTATTAGGTTTGCTGATCTTGGATACAATAGCTAGCTGACAGCTCTGGCCTGTAAGATTTGTGCTTCTTTGTGAAAAGCAAATTACATGAAAAAGGGTTTTGACAGTCTATCCAAAATCATTAATAACAATCTTTCAACTTGATTATATATGAACTATTGTTATAGGCCTTATTAGCTAACCATCACACAACTTTTGAAAACAAGGAGTGCTAGATAAAAAAGATCTGGTGAGATTCAGAAGCAATAATGACTAGGAAAACACAGAAGAAGTTTTTGAATATTTTTTCCTGAATTCTGTCCACAAAAAGTCAAATGTAAAGCAACTGTCTGCATTTAAACCTTATTCAAGATGACAGATTCAACTGAGGAGCTTAATTATTGTTACAACTTTTAATGAAATCACCACAGTACCAAAATAAAATGCATTGCCATTCTACATACTTTAGAGATTTAAAATATTTTATAAATATGTTAAAATACAATACTGAAGCTGAACCAAAGCTTTTAAAAAGACAGATACGTAAATTCCTACTCTCTGAAAAACCATTAAAAGTTCCATTAATTCCACTGTACAGATGTGAATTCCATATACCTCCATCTTTTACTTTGTTGAATAACTCTGAATGTCTCTGCCTTTGTTACTGAACTATTGGAACCTTATTTGTACAATGCATAGATCAGCCTATATTTGGCATCTGTGAGACAAAGCTCTTTCCAGTCACCCATTAATAGATCAAATAACATATTACCTTTACTTTCAATAAAAGTAACTTAACTGTGAACTTTCTAAATACTAAACAATTAAAACCTCATGATAAAGCATATTTTACAGAGTTCATTAAAGTCTTATATCCATTTCCCAAAACATCTCTAATTTTTTTCCGAAATTCAGCTTTCAGAATGTGTTGCACCAAACACCCACTTTTGCATCCCATAATGTTTAATATCCCTCTCCTCTGGTTACTTACCCAACATTTGTGCAAACAAAGCACACATCTGGCCATGTATCTTGTAAGTACTATTGGAAATGTTCTTCTTTCTTAAATAATAAACATGTGTTGCTTCCCTAACTAGAGATTTGGAGAGGTGCAAAATACATCACTAATACAGCACAAATAAATCAGTATTAAAACTAACAAGACTAACAGCATAGTAACTTTTTTTGTCTTGCTTGTTCCTGAAAGCATTTGCAGATTTGTCATGTAAACATAGGTTCAAGTTTGCACACAGTTCAGTGTAACTTCTATTCCATTTACAAATTCCGTTTGCTCATTGACCTGAATGTGCACTTTCAGGGTTAATAAACTACCTTATGAACTAATTTAGCTCTACCCTCTACCTACCTAACTAAACTATCCTGATCTTCCTCCCTGCTGCAGTCTGCTCAGGAACCTCAGCCTCTCCTTAAAGAGTTTTATAATTTAAAATTGCAGAACAATGCTCAACAAATAAACCAAGCATGGAAATAATCACATGATATATGCTGCTAAGAGGATGAAATAAAAAAACATTTGTATGCATTTATCTTAATCTGAAGCTAGTAGTTTGCAGTTGTGGTATTTGTAACATTTGCCAAGATCATGATAATTCCTTTTCTTCTCTTGACTTCTCTTCTACCTGTTTCTCTCCTTCCTCCCAGCCCCCTCCCAAAAAATGCTTGGTATTTACATTGGGATTCCTGGTCCCAGCCTGTAACTGACTTTCACCTTTTTCTAGTTTTCTCTGCACAAAGGATTGAAGGGCTCAACATTGCAATTAACTAAGTATCAGGAAGCCAGAAAAAAAAATAAATCCAGTAGTATAATGCTCATGAACTGAATTACCCACAAACCAGGCCAGCAGCCAGCATGGGAAACTGGAGAAATAGGCCATTTAATCTCCCCTGCCTTGACAGAAATGCCAGAGAAAGGAGGTCCAAGCAAGCCTGCCCCACCATCATCATAGAGCAGAGGTTTCTGCATCTGAGAAATGATCCAGTGAAGCCAACTAAAACTTTCCTTTTTTCAATCACACAGCAGAAGGACAGCAAACAGCTGCAAGCCAGGCTGCAGAAAGCACATGACAACTGTCAAACCTGGTTTTGATTAGTAATGCTGCCAGAGCAGAAAAAACAGTGGCCAAAAGACCAGTCTGGCCAGACCAGCAATACACAAGCACATTTGCTTGTACAGTCAGTGATCACTCCAGGACTTAGGGGCAGCACAATCTTCAGATTTTCAGCTCCAAAATGGTGAGAAGGAGCACTCATCATGCACCATCTCCTTCTATCCCATTTGAAACTGATCCATGGAGAACTTTGCTGCTGCCTGGCCAAAGGCTGCTGAAGAAACAACATGCAGAAACAGCAAGTCTGTTTCTGACAAGGCTTGATGTAGTCACCAAGTTTTCAGGATAAAACGGCGACACTGCCCTGCGTCCAGAGCTGCAATGAACTCCAACACTATATAATTCAACAGAATTATTGAATGGTTTGGGTTGGACAGGACCTCTAAAGACCATCTAGTCTAACTCCCCTGCCATGGGCAGGGAGCTCCTCCACTGGACCAGGTTGCTCAAAGCCCCATTCAATCTGGTCTTAAACACTTCCATGGAATGGGGCAGCCACATCATGGGACAAACTGTTCCATTGCCTCACCACCCTCACAGCAAAGAATTTCTTTCTTGCATATCATCTAAACCTGCTCTCTTTCACTTTAAACCATTGACCCCAGTCCTATCACCACAGACACTTATAAAATGTTTGTTCCCATCTTTTTCTTAAGTCTGCTTCAAGTACTGAAAGGCTGCAGTGAGGTCTCCCTGGAATCTTCTCCAGGCTGAACAACCACAACTCTCCCAGTCGGTTTCATAAGAGAGGTGCTCCAGCCCTCTCATCATCTTTGTGCAAATGCTCCAACAGGTCCATGTCTTTTTTATGTTAGGGACCCCACAGCTGGACACAGCACTGCAGGTAGGGTCTCATAAGAGCCAAGCAAAGGGACAGAATCCTCTCCCCCACCCTGCTGCCCACACTGCTTTGGATGCAGCCCAGGATGAGGTAAGCTTTCTGGGCTGTGATTGCACATTCCCAGGTCATGTTGAGCTTCTCATCCACCAACAGCCCGAAGTGCTTCTCTCCAGGGCTGCTCTCAATCCATTCTCTGCTCAATCTGTATTTGTGCTTGGGCTTGCCCCAACCCAAGTACATCATCTTACACTTGGCCTTGTTGATCATCCCACACTTACTCTACATCTTTGCCTGTCCCTCCATTTTGATTCTTTGCTGTGAGTTAGTAGCACCACACCCTCCTCATCTTAGGAGCACTGGTGAAAGAAACACAACAGAAGAGAAGACACGGTGTGTGACATCACAACAGGCACCAGGATGTTCCTGTAGAATGCATTCTCAAGCTATTGTAAGTAAGTAAAGCCAAATTCTTCTGCTACACAAGTTAAAGACTGAGGTGAGCTTTCATGGTCCACCTGCAGTTCCTTGGTGAGTGATTGAGAGAAAAATCAAAAGATCCTTGATCTCTCTTCTTCACTCTAACCCCTGAAAAACGGCAGATATTTAAACAGCAGCAAGCTATTCCAGCAGCCTTGAATCTTGTAACAGACATTCACTATGACCAGTAAATTAATGAGAGCTGCATATTTAGACAGCTTTATTTCATATTATCCAAGCACATGTTCTGGAATTCCACACTAATTTAAACAGTCATTTACAATTCCTTTATCTGCCTTCATTGACCAGAATTTCTTGTTAGCATGAACTCTGAAAGGGTTCAATTCAGTACTTCAGTACATTCCCTACAAGTTTTACAAGATTTACATTTAATGTGTTTCACAACCAGTGCTCTTTTTCTTTAGGGGATTACCTCACCTTTTACATTTCCCACTGGTAGCAATTTTAAGTAGTAGTTCTCTATATTTGCAAATGGAACAGAAATTCCTTTGTCTCAATTGGTTTGTTTACATGTATTGTGATTTACTCAGTGTTAAACTAATATGAATACAATGCAAAAAACATTTTTAAATTAGTGATTTATCATGACCATGGTGTGAACAGTACAATAGATTACATCAACTTTGCATGAGACACTTAACTCACTTCCCAAACTCGTTGTTTAAACAGGTATATGTCACACAATCTTTCAGAACTAATTAGAAACAGAGCACACAGGTTAACACTACTTCATTTTTGGGGCAGCTTGTAAAAAAGTTTTACTGATGGTAGACGAAAGCTAAATTGCTTTTGAGGAAGAATATGTCTATTCTGGTGATGACCTAATAAAATACTGTTATTTATCATATGCTCTTATCTACAAAACACTTAACTAAATCAGATGCTGATTGTGATTGAAATCACTTGATATGAAATAATCAGCAAGAAAATTCAGAAAGCCATATACTATATAGGGAATGGTAATTAATTACCATTAGTTAATAAGTGCTACCAGTTAACTGCCATTTAGTAATGTAGTGCTCTGAGTAATTTTTTAATCAACTTTTTTTCTTTTTAGGAAAGCTAAAAATTTTAGGAGACCTAATTGCTTAGAACAGTATTTTGAGAACTGGCGGAAACACTGGCCAAATGCTTCCTGTTCTCAATAAAGCTATTCTTATTTTGGCCACGAGTAACTAATATAAACCCTCACTTATGGGCTGCACAACACTCAGAGTTTGCAAGTGAAGCCATTTCAGACAAACTAAATGAGCAAGAATTCTTATTCCCAAGCATTTTTCCTCAAAATTGTCAGGAAAACAGTCAGCATCTAAGAATCACCCCTCGCTGCCAAGCAGTGCAAATGCTCCATAAAGCCCATAGCAAAGCATGCATGCATGCTGTTTTCTCTTTTTAAGAAGAGCAGGAAACTTTTATCACAAGACTAGTCTCAGGAGGAAGCCACACTTCTCTTTCACATACACCATCAGAAGAGCCATGTCTACTTTCAACATTAAGGCTGTTGACAGAAGCCAGGGTGCAGCTGTACTCCACAAGCCCTGCTGCATTACGCACACGTAGAACAGCGAAAAGTAGTAAAATCTGTCAAATCTGCTCGAACAAAAGGCATGAAAACTCACCACCTCTAATTTCGTAGCTAAAGAATTCTAAATGTACAAATGTGTAGGATTTACCCATAAGTCTAAAACACTTCCCTTCTGTTTCTGTCATACCAGATGGATACTCCTCCTTCTTGCTCTTAACTGTTTTCCACGAAGGGAAGGTAACTGCCCTGACCCTGCAACGGATGAATTACTGCATCCAGCCCAGCTGCATGACCAGAAGACAAACGGCAAATGTCAAAGCAGAAGAAAGCACCTCTAGCAAGCTGATCTAGTAAAATGCCCTTAAAAATCAAGGCATGAGCCAGACTCAGACTCAAGCCACCCTAAACGAAGTTGGCTACGACCTCCATATCCTGAAACACATTAGATCCAGAGAGGCTTTCAGTCAGAACTACTCAAGAGCACTGCAGACACCAAAGTTACTGTAGTGAATTGACTTCAGTACTGTGGAATATTCTTGCCTGGTGTATAATAATTTGGTAATTGCTGCCAACTAATTTTGTCAACCTAACAATAATGGTTTTGTATAGGGAAAAACGTGTAGCCTACTCTAACTCAAGAAATATGGCACTTGATTTCTAATTTTATGTATGGGTTGTCTCAGAGGATATATGACTTTCATCAAAATTCAGATGGCTGTATAGGCAGTGGTAAAAGAAGGAAATGAAACTACATGGCAATCAGTGCCAGGTCTGTAAAACCCCTCTCCTCTTTCTCTAAAACTTGGGAGGCAAATCACAAGGAAACACAATGAGATTACTGGTAAAACAAGTGGAGTGCAGAAAGGAGGGCCAGATTCTAGCTTTTGTTTTTCTTATCTAACATCAGGCAGGACAATTGAAAACACAGCGGATTCTTCTGTAAACAAGTAGTGTGGTCTTCTTTCCCAAGGGTGGGAGACCCTCAATAAAGAGATCCTAAAAATCTGCTCCTGTTGGTACTACCAATTCCTCATCCAAAGGAGGAGTAATACTTTTCATTTACCTCCCAAAAGTCATAAAGAGTACTGACTTAGTTATTTCCATACACTGCCTTGAAAACATACAGAACAATTACAATTCCAATGTGGTAAAAAATGTAACCAAAGAAATTTGGAAGTAGTCAAGGACAAATGCCTCAGCTTTCTAACACTGTAACACGTCAAGTTATTGAATACTTTTTGAACACAATCCAAATAAATAATTCTATGATTCTACTTCTCATGCAAAAAATGGTTACTGTATTTATCACTCAGAGTTCACTCATGAGAATAAATTTTAAGAGATTGTGAAGTATTTACAGACTGCAGGTAAGGAGAGTAAGAGAAAAGCCACTGGAGGAACCTGTATTTTATGGAAGTTTTGAACACACCTATAGTTAGAGTTATGAAACTGAGCAGCTGCTAATCTGCAAGACATCTATAATCTTTTATTGGGAATGAGCAGTGTTCCCAAGGAAAAGACAGTGATTGCACAGTTAAAGGCCACTGATTCAGATCACAGAAGGCACTATTAGTACATCTACTGCTAGATTTACTAAGTCAGAAGTTGCAGCAGAGCCCTAAGCTAGTCCAAGTGATGCAAGGCTGTATCACAATGTTGGGAAGGTAATGAGGAGATGGCCTAAAGTTCAGTTCAAATATAGCTCAAAGTCTTGCTTCCAGCCTCAGGGACAGACAAACAGAATCTCTTCACCAGACCAGTTTATTCACACTACATTTACCTATTCTCTTTATTTAAAACATGCAATGAACTCAACAAAATTATAGAGAGCTTAAGATTTACAGAAAACACTTTAACCAAGTTCAAAATAACACGAAAGAAGATCTTTGACAGGGAACAGAATGTACAGTTATTCCTGGCAAGGTTTAATGGTACCAAATACATGTAGTGGGCCTGTTCCATAAACTGCACTGGATTGCACAGACAGGTTTATTTAACCACTCTGTACATTAGCACAGCCAAATAATAGCTCATACTTCTTCAGGAAAAAGTACATAAACTACAACAAGTACACCATTACAGAACAAGGAACTGTCTAAGGAATATAGCAGCACTGAAAACAATTTAGAAACCACAGCAGACAATCAAGTGAGCCTAAAACACACAGTGCTCCCCATCAAATGAGCAAATTAATCCTGATAAGTGCAAAAATGTCAAACAAGAACATAAATCAGAAGCTTTCAGTTGGGCTCACTCTTCAGAAAGCTTTCAAAATATAGCTGAAAAAAGGATACCTCTGTTTTGCAGAGTAGCTAGCACCATGATAGGTTTAAGTACCATATGTCAGGTCAGGTCCTCACTACAAGTTTTTCCCTCTCATCTATCAGATGTTTAAGGTCTCACCTCTTCACTGACAGAATATACAGGAAAAAAAAAAAAAAAACTGGTGCTAAAATGGATGGGCTTCATTGGCCCTTAAAGAACTTGCATAACCAAAACACCAGAAAAACTGTCAGCATGAACTGTCAACAGAGAGATGCTCCTCCAAGACAGCTCTGTTCCATGCTTTATGCTCACACAAGTATCTATACAGAAACACTTTCTGATAGCAGCCAACTCCTTCATTCAGTAGAAAGAGAGAAGGATGAATTACCACTTTACAAAAGCCTACAAATAAAACAGCTTCAACTAAAGCAGTGAGGTGTGGATTTGCTGTTTCAAATACATGTCTTACCAAAGCAATTAGCCAACACTCATCTTTCTTAAGTCTGGATTTAAATGCCCAGTAGCTGATCAAAAATAAGTTACCAACTAGAAGTGTCCAAAAAAGGCTAATGTGAAAGGTTTGTCATCAAGCTGAAAGAGGGCTGTCATCAAACTAGCCAGTAAATCATAATGACTAGCACAGGCTACAAGTAAATCATACTCCAAAAATTGATGCATAGCCTTCATAGCTAATAAAGACTCTCTGTGGAAGGAGTCAGAATAATTTAAAATAAAATATAAAAAGGCATATCCTTTTTAGGAGGGAAGTATATGTGCATGTGTATGTAGAAAGGGCTAAAGGGCCATTCTCAATCCTTTCCTATAAACCAAGGTCTCATTTCCAGAATACACTACAGATACAGTTGCAGAGCAACACATGGCCGTAAACAGCCAGACCCCATTACAGCTTCCAAATGCAAGTGCCACAGAAACATGGAGAAGTGACTCAGGATTAGGCTTCAGAAATTGCTGGAGTCTCTGTGGCTGGCACCCACAGAGCCAGAAAGGCAGAATGAATGGATCCCTCAGTGGTTTATAGTAATTAGGCACATTTCTGAAACTGGTGCTGCCATTGCCTCATCCGCACTAATTGAGCACAATGCAAAGCAGTGCTCTGAAATGCCAAATGGCACATTTAACAACCTTATAAAGGAGCCAGGAGTACAGTTTCCTTCTTTTTTTCCTTAAGAAAAAAAAAAAAGCACTGGCCTAACTTCCTAACTTGTTGCTGCACAATACAGAGAGCTGGAAAGCATCCAAAATTGCTCTGTAAGTGTTGTTTTATTAGGTTGAGACTGTTAATAAATATATTGTAAATAAACTTATACTTGCTTGGGTGAACATAAAGAAAGAATTGTATCACTGTTCTTACAATGTTTGCAATTTACTCTAGTTCTTCGCTTTTTTTATCCTAGTTACACTGTTTCTATACTAGTTTACCTTAGCAACTGACATTTATTTGGGCCATAAATTACCCTAATGCAGTTTAGTGCTCTTTCATAAATTTTACTAACACAACACTTACAGAACATAGACTTGTATTAATTAAACCCATGCCTACACAAATCAAACATTTCCTTTTAACGTTTTTACTTACTGCTAATTCTGGAAAACATACAAAAGGACAGAGGCTTTCCCTTCTCTTTCACCAGGTGTGAATATACATATACATAAATACACATATAAAATGTGGGGGTTTGAATGAGTATCTTATTACCAGCGTGTCACAGCTGACAGCTGACAATCTCTGAGAAGAAAAACACTATCTTCCAAGAACTTGGCATACTGAGCTACAATTCAGATGGTTTCATTAAGAGAAACTTAATTAACTCTTATCAATTTCCACTTTTGACTTTACTACTCCAAGACTCACATTACTTGTCAGAAACAGCTTTAGCAATTTCAAACCCTAAATGTTAGAAGTCTTTTAAGATTAACACTTCAGTCCAGTAATAGAAGTTTAAGAAATTTGAAAAAAGGCTTGTTTCCTATAGGAGCAAAAAAAGGTTTGACGTACATATTGATAAGATAGGAACTGTAAATACTAAGGTAATTTTAGTTTTGCAATGCTTTTCATGCCCAAGTTTAGTTTTAAAATGGAAAAAATAAAGCTTCTGTTATGCAATATCTGTATATGAATATTCAATAAATATTCTGAATAACTATAGCAATAGAGCACACTAAAGTACAGGAAGACACATGACATATATGTGACAATACATGTAATATGCACTTAAGATGCTACTTAGCCACATTTGTCTCCTATTTGCCAATATTTCAAAATGTGCTGTATTTTGTACAGAAAATATATTGTACCAAATCAAGAGCAGAACAACCTGAGGTGCTGCACACACTGTCCTGGGCTCCTGCTTTCCTCAGGCAAAGCCCCTGGGCTCCTGACACATGGAACTTGAGGTGGGCAGCAAAACAATCCCACCACTGACATACCCAAGACCTCACAGAATGTCAACAACCACAAAGCACTCAGACAGACTGCCCTGTGTAAGGCAGCATCTGCTCTACTGGAAGCAGAGCATGAAACCCCAGGTTTTGTGTTTAGCCTGCTCTGGTCACTCACTCACTCACTCCAAGAGTAAGGGCAGGTCTGTGTGTCCCCAGCTGCACACACACACCAATCCCACTCCAGACAGCAGGAAGCATTGCTCCGAGGCACACAAACTCTACACAGGCATTTAATCCGACATGACATATTTGTGAACAATTTAAGCTAACACAGCAGCACTTACGCCACAGTAAAACCTTAGAGATACGATAAATAATTTACAAGAGCAGTGCAGTCACCACCAGTGTTTGTTTTCTCAGTGGTTTTTATTAAACCAAATCACTGGGATTAAAGCTACTACAACAAAAACTGGAGACAGACATGAGTGGGTTGACAACTCTTCTGTTTGTTCAAGCCTCCTTACTGAGAAGACTCGAGTTAAATATGACCAGAAATAAATTTGTCACAATACAATTTTAATTCTCAAATATCTGGAACCAATTAACTTTGGGAAAGTTTCAAAAGGGCCACCCAGTGATACACACAAAATCATTTGTGTCTGCTGTCTTGTTTGTGATAATTTTTTTTATTGCTACCTCAGTTTCAGATGTCAGAGTAATGACTTCCACATTCCGATAAAAATGTGAATTGAATCCATATGGAAAAGATGCTCAAGCCCATCAGAATCAAAAGAGCTCCCTTATTTCTAAGTTTTTATACAAAGAATTTTATAAAGCCTAACATTTTGACCAGTCTCAATCAAAACCACAAAATTCTTAATATTCTCAAAGAATCAGATATGTCTTTCCATGACGTAACTGTTACTTAAGGGAAAGGTTAATGTAATCTATTTTACTTAAAAGTCTTCAGCTAAAATTAGCATGTAACCCTTCAAAAGATGTAGCAGTCCTAATTGCCAAATGATTCCATTTCCTGCTAAAATTATTTAGGAAATGCACATTATTATAATGATTTAATGTTCCACACATTCAGATATTTACATCAAAGATTCCATATACACCATATTTATCTTCCCACTGAAAAATAACCTGAGGAAATTGTCAAGACTCAAAAGAAGCTATCTCCTCCTTCTTCAGTCACAAAGTCAACGTCTTTTCCATCCTTCCAGCTTGAAAAAAGAAATACCTCACCACTCCTCTAGGAGTTTGTTTCTCCTAGATAACAGAGAATAAACAGAGTTACAGGCAGAACTCATATACACAGCTCTCTAAAACCATCCAGTATTTATTTGTATTTCTTTTTGAAAAATACCACTTCTGCCCATATTTTCTATGACAATTAAAGAGTCCAAGTGCTTTTAAAGTAGCAAGGAGGGAAAGGGAAGAGATCTGCATTATCTGACAAGGTCAAACAAAGCTATGGAATCAGTGTTACAGAAGTCTTCCTAATCACACAGCTAAAAGCTCCCCCAAGTCCATCCATTGGAACAGAGACTCCCACATTTGTCAGGGACACAAGCTCAGCTGAAAAGAGCACTCTCCCCATCTGTATACACAAACAGAGCATTTAGTAAGACACATCCACCCAAGCACACACCATCTCTGAGTAACCAGGTGCTAACAACACACACTGTTTGTCCAGGGACTCCACCACATACACTCTGAAGTGCCCAATGTCATGGGGCTTCCCTGCATTTTCTTTAGCACCTGTTTCACCTGGGTTTTTTTTACATAAGATAAGAAGAATTAAGAATTAGGCCTAGAGAGAAAACCCTGCTTATGTATGCTCAATTAATTATTCCATGGACAGCTAGGAGAATGAAAAATAAATACACAGTTAAGAGCCTACACACCAAGAGGCAGTGGGAAGGGATATGCTTCAGCAAGCTCTCCATAGGACTCCTGGAGGTCCAGTAGGTCACCCCACTAACTGTGGGAATGCCAGCTTACAAAGATGGCAAAATGCCTTCCTGCTGTTGGAACCAAACAGCCTGAGGTGCAAGAACTGCCTCACCAGATGTAGGTGTACAAAGCCTTTGAATTCCCACTCCACAAGCCAAAGGAGAAATATCTGCATTAGATCCCAGAGCACAGGTCCACAAAGAAGAGATCCAGAGCACAGCTAGCACAATTCCTGGTTTTGAAAAACCACCAGCAACAAGTGCCTGAAAAATACCTTCCCTGCTGTACAGTGAAGGAAATTCCAGGGCACAGCTGCCAAAACAACATATAGGATTGCCACATGTGATTGCCGTAATGAATTATTTTTCCCACAATTTCTCCTGCAGCCTACAAGAAAGCTTTTTGCATCCTAATTGTCCCGTGTAGCTTTGCATCTGTGTGCACCAGTTTGCTTTGAACTGCTAACAGTTTTCTTTGGCATCCCTTCATTCCTGTATTACAAGTAAATAATTCATCACCATTCCCCCTCTCCATACAAACACGACTTTACATTTCTTTTCTCCTACTCATTCTCCCCCAGGCTAAGTTTACTGAACTTAGCTCCTCCACTTACACATACTCTCCAACACCTTTGCATCTTTATTTTTCCACGAGGTACTTTCTCTACTTCTATTACACTTTAAAGAGGACCAGAACTGCAGACAGCAGTAAACCTGTCAGCACACCCATGATTTACATAGTGGCATGATAATGATTTTTCAGTTTTATCCTCTACTCCTTTCCCAATCATCCTAAATACTAAATGGAAGGGAGTAGGGAAAATGGGGGTGTTTAATAGCTACAAAATGTGGAACTGACATTTTCCTCATATTTTTGACTTCCTGTCTGAGTGAAGAATCATATTCCATATATGGAATATATATATATATATATATATAAAAGAGGAGTTTTCTCCCCACATGCACTGCATTATTGCCACTTCATCAATGGCACAGTGTTATAAGGCTTTAGAACCAGCTCTCATTTTTACAATCATGGACAAACTATAAATAACAAAAATTTGTCTTCTCAGTTTCCTCTTTCCCAGAGTGCTTATGACAATGACAAAAGGTGCTCTCCCCTATTACCTAGTGTTTGGTCATATTTGCATGATCCTCATTTTTGCAGTGCAAATCTGAAATTCTGTGGCTGAATTTAAAGAACTAAAAATGGAGTTGGTGAACATGGATGCCTGAAAATTATCAATACGACGAAATTTAAAAAATACAAAATTCTGTGCTTCTAAGTTCATCTTAAAGATATATACAATTTCTCTGTATTTGTTATCTACCTGCACAACAGGAATATTTTATCAATTCTTTAACCAAGCAATCTTGACATTCTCTTACCAAGGGGTTAATTACTCTCCTTTTTCTGACCAATCTATTTTTCCAGTGTTCTTCTGATGACACATCTTACAAGTCTTTAAACTTTCTAGATTGCTTTATGAAAAGAAAATCTATCCATACTAAAAATTCCTAAATTCTGTTATTTTAAATAAAAGCCCCACATTTTTGAGATAAGCATACCAAGTGTACTCTTCCCTTAGTCTTAGCTTCCATGTTCTTCTTTAACCATTACATAATACACTGGAAAGTTCATAGGAATCTGGTTCTGCTTGTTTTTGTTTTCTGTCACCTACGCCACTGCTTGTCAATCCAGCATCAAAAGGAGTCAACTACCAACTTTGCCCAGTGACAACTTGCACAGAACGACAGCTCATCTTCACTCCTTGTAGCCTCGCCCCTTACAGCATTGTCTGTAATCTCACAATATATTTACACCAGGTTGCATCTGGTTGTAAGCAATTAAGTTGCTATTTAAGACTTCAACGTTGATCTCAAGGATCATCATGTGTCATGACCTAAACACTCATCAATCTAATTTCAATAGCCAGGCTAAAAATGCTTCACGAGAAAAGAAAATGGCATAGAAACTGTCAGAGTTAATGTGCTTTAGTGAGAGGAACTTCCTCTCATTATTTTATTAATCTAATACATATTGGGCGATTATTTAAAAATACTCCAGGAGCTCCCGATCATGATTTTTTGTGCCCTCAAAATTCAGTATTAACACTATTACTAAACCTTACAAGTATTTTTTCTCTAAGTCACGTGTTCAAGTGACCTGTAAACTCCTGGTTAACCAAAAAAAGTTTAATGACTTTTATAGGTAATGCAAATATACACTGCAAACTTGCTTTCATTAACAAAAAAGACCTCTAATCAGCAAGATATCCTGTTTTATCTGACTTTTCTTATTTGAGCAACACGTAAGCAGTGAAGTAACAGATTAATTAATTAATTAATTCTCTGCATTTGAAATTACAAGTCCAGATTCAAAGCAATGATTTGAACACTGCTAGGATATAAACAGTAAGCAACTGAGTACAAAAGTGACCACTGCTATAATATAAATAGTAAGCAAATTAGTACAAAAGTGACCACTGACCAGTGGAGAATTATTACATTTGCAAATACTTCAGTACAGTGTATTGAAGCCCGTGCAGAAGATTTGGCAGGTTGAAAAAGTGAAAAGAATCACATCTGTACTACAGCCAAAAAAAATATATACTTGGTCTTATGACTTAATTTGGAAATGCCCATAGTGTGAGACCCAGATGTACAATGAGCTCAGCTGGTCACAACACAGTCCTAATTTAGTAACATCAAGGCTCTGGGTTCAATCCCTGTATGGGCCATTCACTGAAGGGTTGGACTCTGATTCTTGTGGGTCCCTTCCAACTGAGAGTATTCTGTTGATTAATCTGTTGATTGTGCACACAAGATGACCCACAAACTGAAAAAATACGTTAAAAATATAAACATGAACATCAACTACAGGTTTTGTTTCTTGCGATGTTGCAAACACCAACTTATTTTCTTCATTTTAATGCCTAGCAGTTTGTTTGATCTTATGGTTTCAGTAAGTCTCAAGTAATCCATCACCTACTTTTGCTGAAGGTCATGATGCTCACCAACGGACTGTTATGCTTGGCCATTCCTCTTAACCCAGTGGTAGAATTCCTGTAGCTGAGTCTTCTACTAGGGCTCACATCAGCTTTTTATTTTCAATTCACTGCACAGGTTTAAGGTTTTCCATACCCCTGACCTGTGACTGCAGCTTCCTTCCACCCCCCCCCCCCCCCCCCCACATGAGTGAATACTGTTTAACACAAATCAATTTGACTTCAGTTTGAACTACTGCTCAAAGTACAGATTGCAGTAACTTCATTCAGTAAAGTTCCAAATATAATCCTTCCAGCTTGACACACATTCTTTGAGTCTCTACGTGCACAATACACAGGCTACTTTGCAGAGAAGCCAGAATTCTGAGAGAAAAATTACATATTTGTGTCCATTAGTAAAGCTTTCCTAACTAATCAGTGAGAGGCCTTACTCTAAAATTTGTCAAAGCAGAAACCTCTTCAACTTCTGGTTCACTCAGATTCATAAATGCCATACAAGCAAAAAATCAGGAAATCCAGTAGAAAACCTATACAGACCTTCTTTTGGGAAGAGGAGGGAGGGATCCAAGAGCTTCATTATTTATGACCATGGCAAAGACCAGCAAGGTTATTTATGTCAGTGAATTCCCATTACATCTTGCTTTGCCTAAGGCCACTGACTTACTGTGATTTGCAAGCATTAGCAAACAATGTCCATATTCAAGTTCAGTGTATCCATTTCGACACAAAATGGTTGATATTGTGTGCCAGAGTCCTGGCTCAGGACTCAAGGGGCCAGTTTGAGCAGCTTAACGCACTCAGGAACATGGTCCAGCACCCAGCAATCTTAATTAGGCCAGGAAGAAGTAAGAGACATGATGAACATCAGGGTTTAAATGTAAAGTAAAATGGTTATTCAAAAAATCATTTCTTGCACAGCAGTGAATTGCAGTGTGTTAAAAGACTTGTTGTGACCAAAATCAACTTTATATTTTTACAGAGGACAATGACCATAATTTGTAAAGCTCCTCCTGGTTAACAAAAACAGAAAGAAATAGAAAAATGGAGACAAAGACAGTACACGCATGGATGCATGCATCCATGTGTGTGTGTCACAATGCAGGGAAGGTTTTTATACTTCTTAAACAAAAAAATTCCTATACAAGCATCTGAAGAATTAAAAATTTTCAAATATTCAAAACAAATACAATTGTTTATGAAATATTTATAAGCAGCTAGCGTAAGCATGAGCTTACATGTATAAAAAGTGTGTATTTCCAATCCAGCTGTACAATCCGCTCTTTGAAAATTTTTGTAATATGACTGATATTTAAAGATCTTTTATGCAACAAAGTGATCTGCAAAACACATCAAATTATTTAAGTTAAATGTTCCAAATAGAATTTTGTCTCAGAAACTGTATCAGCACATTTGTGTAAGAGTGAAGCCAACAGTTACTTTATTCAAGGTTACTGACACAGATGATTTTACATAAACAAAAACAACTTTTCAAGATTCAGAAATTTGCAATTGAAAAACAGTACAATTATTAACACTTCAAAATATTCAAATGTGACAATTATTAAGTTTGATTTTGCAGGAGTGTTAAGCAAATTCAGGACACTGCTAATGAAGTTATTTACTTTCTACAAATTTTAAATCTAACACATCTTACTGAAAACTATGCCTGTATTTTTTAACCCAAACTATGGTAGGTATACTTTACAAAATTCAGAAACACATGAAACACTGGCACATGTACCCGTTTATTGAATGTTCTGTCAACATAAGACAGGCATTAAAGTTGAGAAACTTAATGTTCTTAAATATATGGCGTTCAGCCCCTCTTTTTGATTCCCACTTCAGATCATTCTTCTCACTAGAAATACTGAATGGGGAATTTCCATTTCTAGACTTATTTCAGTAGAGTCTGCAAAAACCTCCTGCAATTCTCGAGATTTGAAGAGAGCAGCAGCTATTGAGGCACCCCATTGCATCTGAGCAGAGAGAAGAGTTACTGAACCAGAAAGAAACTCCCTAAAGAATCACACAGCTCACATTACAAAAACATTAATAGTTCACATGGAAGTGATCACACAAGATCAATCTCAAACGATGCAGCTCCTCAGAAATAACCCCGTTCAGCAGAATACTGTAGTGAGATACAGTAACTGACGCACTATTTACCTTCCATAGTCACTAATGGTCTGATTTACTGATCCATTGTGTGGGAAGGGTAGAAAAGAGAGAGCAGCAGATTCAGAAAAGATTCTAATGTCACACTCATCGCTGGATTTTCCTTTAAAAATATTATGAAAGTCATAGGTATAAACTATGAAGTTTGTCTTCCAAAGACAGAACAGTCTTAAAGATAGGACACTAGCTGGCAAATTTCAACACATGAACAGGATTCAAACCAAGACAAAAATCTGACTTAGGAAAACCAGTCATATTTAGATGTAGATAAAATAAATCTTATTCTTTCTTTCCTCACATTTAACAGATGTAGATTGGTACTTTAGAATTACTTCCTTCTGCTATACCAAGAAATTGTACATTTTCTTTACCAATGTTTCCTCGTTAGAGCTCAGCTTCGAGGAAGGATTTTTTTTCCTTTCATTTTCCAACACCAATATAGTTTTCAAGCTGACCTGTCTTCCATCCAGACTGACATTTACAAGCTGTGCTAGAAGCTGTCCTCCTCCGCTTTTCTAACCTTATTAGAGGCATAAGGAGCATATCACAGAGACAAGATTTCAAATGAACCACCTCCCACTGAATGCCAAACCACTGACTGTTTAGACAATTAAAAAACTTACTCTCAGCACTGTTTAAAAATCTATGTATCCTGTAACAGCATCATGTAAAGAACTTCAGCAGCCACATGTTAACATTTGTCATACACCAGCACATTCTATCTGACTATAAACATAAGCAAAAACATTTACTCTTTCACAAAAAGACTTTTAAAACCATTTTATACATAGCATGAGAAATATTTTTAAACACAGAAATATTTCAACATGTAGAAGCGAAAAAGAGAACGTTATTTTAGACTGTATGTGCAAAGGTAGTTTTTGTTGTGCATCACAGAAACCATTAAAATGGAGAAAGTAACTGCAATATTTTTGAAAACAACTCATTTTTGTAAGGAAAAAAAAAGTTATAATTTTTGGTCATAATGATTATAATTTTTAGACCAAACTGGTTTTGTTCCAAAACCTTCTGTGGAACTCTATTTAAGGAATGCAAACGCACAACTGACTTTTATTTTGACAGCTTAGCATTTCAAAAGGAACAGAATGATTTCTGGGCTGAAAATGCTGCTCTGTTTAATTATCATCCTATAAATGATGTCAGGAACAGTATCAGACTAGAACTGGCACTAATATACTATAAATGGATATAGGCAATTAAAACATGAAGGATTTAATTTCCACTGAAACATATGGAGCACAGAAAATAATAATTAAATGTAATATGCAGTTAATCAGAAAGAATGCCTGCTCATTCCACTGGCCAGCTGTATGGCAAGATTAACACTCTGTTTAAAAAAAAAATCAAATCAAAAGCCAGCAGAATAAACTTAAACTGCAAACTTTTGTCCTCTTGGAAATACCTTCATTCTGTGTATTTTGAAAACAGAATTGAAGATTTCTTCTTCTACAAAATGAAATCTACTCCATGACTAGTTTTCATAATACCTGAACCATCTGAGAAGCCATAGAGAAGCAGCTTGTCAACAACTACCATCAATGGAATAACTCAACGATTTTAAGTAGGACTGCCAAAACCTCAAAAAATAAAGATTCCACAATTCTGTACATTACAATTTTTGTTAGAATGCAGTAGAGAGACTGCAGTGGATGTTTACAGATTCATCCAATGCACTCAGTTAGCTGTTTTGCTGATCCACTGACTTCCGTATCTTTGACTACACAAAACCACCTTTACCCCAATTCCTTTGTGCTCCAACAAGAGGGAGCCAAAGTTTAGTGCATTCTTGGTAAATATGGTATCTGACACTAAGTCCTTACAACTGCTCCCCAAAACCGTTCCCCATCAGCAGCTTGCAGAGATCCCTGCTCAAGAGCTTTTCCTCTATTCTTCGTGCCTGAGCTCACCACTGGACAAAGTAGAGACATTAATAACCTTCTGCCCCAAGCACACTCTTGCCATGCCTCACTCCAATGGACTATTTTTATTTCCAAGCTTTAGCAGAGGACTCCAGGGTTTGGGGCAGTGCAGGAGTGACAAGCCTGCAGCAGCATTTCACCTGCTTCACTGAAGACTCAGAGCATGCCCTCCTGCAGCTGCACCTGGACCCTGAGCATTGTTCTGAAGCAGCTGGAGATGCAAATGGGAAATACGACTGGAAATGGAAAAAATCCCTCCCTTCCAAAGAAGTTTCTGTATCTACACCTCACTACATACAGAATAAAAAAGCATTCCTTTTGCTTAAGGTCCCAACTTTTTCAGTCCCCAGACTGCATCGTCACCTCACTTCCCCCAGAGCAGGGCCATTTGCCCTTCTTCCCAAACCTCACAAACTTAGAAGCGCGAGAGGGCAGCAGAAACTGCCAGGTAACAGGGACTGAGGGTGGGAAACGGAGAATAATGCCTGTGTTTTTCAAAGGCTTAAGGAAGATAAGAGGGCTGCCTGATGATGTGAAGATCTGAGAGAAGGGAAGACTGCTAAGATTGTTATGAAATAGAAAAAAACAGGAGATTCTTGCTCTCACAAGCTTTTACCAGAAGACCTCTGAAAACTCTTTGCTCCCACCAGGAAAATCTCAATCATCTTGAAACTTGGATTTGCCCTGCTGGGAAGTCTTAAATTTTCTCTTGGCCCATATTTCTCCTCCATCAAATCACTGCCCACAGCAATTCTTATAATCAGAAATGCTACATGCACTACAGATGGGTGTCTGGAGCTCTTCAGAATCTGAAGCTACACATTATTTTCAAGTCCACTACTGACTAGCAAGGAGTTAACCATAAAAGTCAACTACTTTTCTTTAGCTGGTATACTTCTTATAGGAAATTCTGCATAAGCTATCAGCTATGACTGAGAGGTGAGTCTCAAAACTGAATTGTAATACTGACACTTTTGCCAATTCTAGAAAGTCAAATGGACAGCTATTCCTCATAGAAGATCATGTTAAAGGAGCATAATGATAAATATTACAGTGAGTTTCTAATGAGACACCACACAGGAAAGCTCGAAATGCAAAGCAGCTTTGCACAGAAAGCAAGAGACAAAGTATTAAATGTTTTCTCTGACTCTCGCCAAAAGTCCTGCTCTGAATTGATGGATGAGGTTTCCTGAGGCTAAGATGCCAAAGCCAATTAGCCATGTCAATCCCCAAGAATGCCAGCTGCCAGGATCTAACTTTATTACAGTATTACTTAAAAGTGAAGACATCAGCAATGTTTAAGTTCACATGACTCCTAATTTTAAAACCTGCCTTTTTTAGATTTAGGGTGGGGGCAGTGACAATGACCTTAAGTTTCAACCTATTGAAATCCTTACTGAGTGCCATGATTACCCATAATTTAATTATGTAAAGCATTCTGTTAATCAAATTAGACTACATTATGCACTATTCAAAAGAAAGTAAGACTTCAGCTTATTTCCCTCCTCATATGAATTCTATGTAATGTTTATATTTAAAAGTAGCAATTTATTTCAATAGTGCCTGTTTCAGTTGCCAAGCTGCACATCCCACAGAACATGATATGTGTAAAGTATATAGCTTACCCATTTATGGCATCTAATTCTGAATTCCAAAATAAAATTTTTGGAAAGTGTCTTGAGTACTTGTCGACTAGAATAAAGCATGTCCAAGTCTTTGATTATTTGAAAACATCTGCATTTAATTTCTAAGCAAGGAGTTTGGAAATGTTGATCTTACAATGCACTTCCCTGCACATTCACCACAATAAACTCAATCATTCCATCAAAGGGTAAAATTTTTCTTCTGTTTAGGTGCCTATGAAATAAATCTGAACATTAATGTCAAGCAACAAAAAGCACCCATTTCTTGGGAATAACATCCATATTCCTCCAAACTTCTCAGAAAACTATGTATACTTCAAGTAGTCTATATTAACTTTATTGACATCTCAATTCAAAGTTTGGCTTTTTGCTACTACTACATTTATACTGCCTTTACCACTCCAATATACAACTGGCAGTTCTTCTTGAACTATTCTGTGCCTCAAGGATGCTGAGAGAATGAGACAAAAGCAGAGAAGTATAACAAAGTTAAAGAACAGTTGCAAGTCTTCTGGAAGAAAAATCAGGCTTTCTTTTCTAGATTCTTATCCAAAACTGGGTATCATTTTAATAATTTCTTGGCTGGATAGTTTTTGTTTCTGCAGACACGTGCCTATACACAACTAGATATACAGCAAATAAGAACCATTACCAGATAAGTAAGTGCTTAAAATTAAAGAAGTTTGTTCTCAACTCTCAATTTAACCTGTCAAAGGAAAAAGAGAGTGGAATGAGTAACCAGCATATTCCAGTTATGCAGATCTTTGATTCTGTAAATCCTGTTTCATTAGACTTTATTTCCTTCCTTTGAGATGTTTCTGAAAGATAACTTCATAATGTGCCATCAAGTGTCCAAGAAGGCTATATTTTGTCGCCATTTATAGAGCATTAACGTTTCCCTACTGAAATGACATGAAAAAAATAAATCCTATTTCTCATTCCAGCACACGATCTGAGTGTAAACTAACATGACTAGCTTTCTTTGTTGAGATTTGTCCTTTAAAATTCAAAGGATAAAAATCCATTGATCTTGGTTCTTGTTCCTGAGTTTCATAAGCCAGATCACTGTCATTGTCACCAAGTGCATCCATGATGCCTGACTGTCCAAGCTGTGACACCAGCCATATCCCAAGTGTCACTCTAAGAACACAGGGCTGACTCCACCTGGCTTTAAACGATGAGGCAGCACAAAGGTGAAGGACATGTTTAAAGAACAAACATAGAATGAGCTCCATCTGAGTATGCCTTCCATGAAATGGGAAAGATGTGAGCTCTTTGTTTTCCACCTTATTTTCCCACTAAGATCCAGGCAGTAAAGAAGCAGAACCCACGGAAGATTCTTTCCTCCTAAACCCAGATGACAAAATAGGAGAAAAAAAACATCCCTCAGCAGTAAGACAGGACTTTCTACAGAACATCACATGACCTGATAGAAGAAGAAGAAGCAACCAAGTCTTGACAAAATCCCATGCTACAATGTGGGCCAAAACAGTTGTTAAAATGCCGCTATTAGAAGCGGGGATCCAGGACTCTCTGTTGAGCCTCAAACTTGAAATGTGTTATATTAGAACTACAGCCTCAGGGAAAACACTAATGAGTTGATTTCAATGTCTGAATTGATACCTGACAAGAGCTGGATTCTTGTTGGCACTAAAATGAAAGGCTTACCTTGTGACAGAAGGAAAAAAATTACCAACTACAGCGAATGGCAAGACATTACCCGAGAGAGTTTGTCCAAGCAAAAGCAGAAATTCTACCACAAGTGAGTACTTCAGACCTTTCCAGCCAGGACTAAATTATGTCCTTTTTGCTCTTCCCTCACCCAGGCAGCAATGACTCAGTGCTAGATGCTTCCCTATGAGAATCAGGACATGCTTGAGAACATTGTCCCAAAATGGGGCTTTGCCCTCCACAAGGCTTTACAATCCAGAGCTTCAGTTTAACACAGTTTCCAAGAAGGAAAAAAAACATTTCCCTCTGAGCTTTCAAATTTTCACAGAATCACAGAATTGTTTAGGCTGTGAAAGAGCCTTAAGATTATCAGCTCTGACCGCTAACCCAGCACTGCCAAGTCCACCACTAAAGCACATCCCAAGTGCCACATGTACGCACCTTTTAAATTCCTCCAGGCTTGGGGACTCCACCACGTTCCTGGGCAGCCTGTCCCAGTGCTTGACAACTCTTTCTGTGAAGAAATTTTGCCTGGTGTCCAATCTAAACCAAATATCAAAGTACTCCTACTATTCCAACAGTAACTTATAACACCACTTACTATTCTAACAAAACAAAAGTAGTTTAGTACTTAAGGCTTTTTTGTATGAAAGAAGGAACTAAGCAACAGTTTTACCTTAGCTAGCCCACTATCAGCTTAAAAGGTGACAATACAAGGAATGAACAGGGAATCTGGACATCATCAGACAATAAATACACATTTCCTGACAGCTGCTGCTGTAATCAAAGCCACTGTCACCCCAGAAGAGGGGTACAGAAAACAGTGACAAAGCAAACCGGGAAGACAAGTGTCTCAAGCATTTACTTGATGCACTTTCAGTTATGGAGATTACTTCTGAAATGTTAGAAAAATTTTTAAAAACCAATAATTTCTATCTGGCTAATATGCTAAAAGAATAGCTGATGTCTTACACCCTGGCAGGCCTTGTATAATGTTAGTACTAAGGATTACATGAAAGCACACAACAAATTTTAATTATCTAAAGAGACAAGGCAGGACTGATCAAATTCATTTTACTACAACTGAAAAGTTCACAACATTTAAAATGTGCATTTGGAAAATTTAAATCCACCTGTCCTTAGTCATTTTGGATTCCCTCCGTGTTTTGGCTAAGATGAAACTGCTCCAAATCGAGAAGAAAAAGTGGCAACTAGTCCTGCTTATGAAATGTCAGTTTAGTAAGTTCAAACAGAAAACATTTTCCTGTGCTACGATGAATAAATTTTGTATATAACATAATGCTTTGCTGAAACAAATGAGATGTGTTAAATACCTGTTACTTCACAGATTTACAAAGAAGTGACAATGTTCTATTTTTCATTTTAAAGGATATTTTGGAATTGGTACACAATGCTTTATAGCATGTAGCAGCACTGGGTGATAATTTCTGAGTTGCAAGTTATATTAATGACAAATGATTGCACATTACTGTAAAAACTCCACAAAACAAAAACACCCTCCAACCTACATTATTCATAGTATCCTCCCTCATTTAATTGTAACTGGCACAAGGTATTTCTTGAGACATCTGTAACAACTCAGATACATCAGCAATTTTGTACAGAAAGCATTTGATAAGCTGGTAAGAAAAATCACTTAGGAATGTTCAGTGTTAAAGCATTTCTTGCATGCAAGTACCTTCCTTTACAATATAACAGTTTGCCTTTAGTAAAAAGTTAAAACTACAGGGTCAGCAAAATCACAGATTAAAAGTGGCTGTTGTTTATTCTCTTGCCACAGCAAGACTCATTCCTCTTTCTTTAATCCATCCACCTATCACCCTCAAAAGGCATGAAACAATTACAAATTTATTGTATATGGAAAGTAATATTGGAGGGCTCTTGGCCTCAAACATTTGAACCATGTCCTACATTGTGCCATATCTCTGTCAAGCTTGGTATCTACTTGGCTTTCTGTATGTGCCAGATATCTAAAAATCAGGCTAATAGCTTTGAGGCTTTCTAAAATATTACACAGCATGAAAATCTTGTGATATTTTGAATCACTATGACTTCCACCCTGTAAAAAACCCATACAAATATCTGGAATTAAAGTTGACTGAAGAGCAATGGATACTCATTTCTCCATTAGATCCTGAGGAATTTATTTTTGAGTCTGTGTTTCAGCATTTTTGCATGCTCCAAGACCAAACAGTTCAAGCTTTAAGAGCGCAACTTACATGCAACCTTCACACTTGAGTAGTTGGTATAAACAACAATTCAGCCAAAATGAACCCAGATTTAGCCATTTTATGCAACTGAAAAACAAGTCAACTGTGAAATTGCTTGGACTACTTTAAAACAGCAAAAAACTCTGCTCAGCTGTGCTACTTTATCACATACAGAAGCAGAGCATCACCCACTGGAATGCCACTGATCAACTCATTCCATACTTGTCTAAATAGTATCACTTCCTCTGTGCATGAGGATCTGAGCGCAGTATTTCATAAACAGCAGATGCACTGATGACACAACATCAGCACAGGAATAAATAAGATTCAGGATCCTCAAATTTCTCTGTAAACTCTGTCCAGATGGAATTGCTGACTATTTCCCCCACTTCCATTCCCAGGACACCAACAATATCATTTTTCTGTGTCTCTCTTTCTGGTCCCTTCTTAAAATTTTCTTAATATTAATTAATTATTAAATTAACCCAATCCTTCTGTGGCAAACTCATCATTTTTTTATCCCCTGCTCTCTGCTTTAACTAAAATAAACTCTACATTTTCTCATCTTTTTCCACTTGTTTTACCTCTAACACTCCCACACACCAACTCCCATTATGTCAGTCCAGCCCCATGTCTCTTGCAATAAGTTTTTGGGTTTTACCTGTAGACTGTGCTTCTCTGCTTCCTTATTTCCTATCTTTCTTATGTTACTTTTCAAATTTCTAACTTTCCACTCAGTAACGTTTTCCCTATGGCTGGAACATACCCCTACACTTCTTCCTCCCATCACTCTCAAGAAACAGCACCACTCTGAATTTGCATCCAGCTGCTTCACCTTGCGCTAAAGCTTTATATCATTTAATCCCTGATCCTCAAGTGCCTCTTATTAACATCTCCAATTCTGTAAGCAGCCCATCATACACCAGAAGTCCTAGTAGAGAATGAATAAAGACTTTGATGTAGTGATGCACAGTTTGAATTTCAAACATAGCATGCAGCTCAGCACATGCTAGGATAACTGCCTCCTCTCTGGTGTAGCGTATCAATGACAACAGCAATTTTTCTCAAGATTTGTTTCTCAAAGGAGCTTGATATCAAGTCAGTCCTAGCTAGTTCAGATTAGTCTCTTCCTATCCTACATTTTGTTTGTTTTATTTTCAACACTAGAAAAGCCAAACCCTAACCCAAAGACACAGTATCATCAATGTAAAAGCAATAACTCAACCGTTGAGCTGTTCACAACAAAGTGTGCCTCGAGCGTCTGGAAACATAAGAGCTATAGGTCGTCTTCATGGACAGTCATTAATATCATCTACTGTTCCAGATAAAAATAACTGAAAGATTACATTTCACTTTCCCCCTTTTGCTGGAATCTTGGGGTTCCTTTTGATCTCAAATTATCCATGAAGGATCATCTTATATGTTCACTATCAATGCATCTCTTATGATGCTAGAAATTTTGTGACTTTAATACACGCAATCCAAAATAGAACTTCAAAGCTCCATGGCTCTGTGTGTCCACAGCACTGATTACCACTACTCTGTCCTGGGCTATTACAGAAACTTTAGGTCTCAAACCCACATGTAAAGCAATGTTAGGACTTAGGTATACTAATTTAGTTCTAAAAACTTCAAATTATTTCCAGTGAGAAGTTAAGAAGTTGATTTTAGACTCTGCACATTAAAATAAAAGCTACAACTGCTTCAGTCCCATGCTTATTTATAATTCCTATCTCAAAAAAAAAAAAAAAGAAAATCCAAATCCTAAAGTATATTCTTCTATAGCTTCAATTCAGCAGCAAGCTAGTCTGAAAAAAAAAAAAAACACTTTTATTCTATTTTTCCATAGAGCATATATAGCCTGAACATCTTATTTTTAATCTGTCATGTTAACATGCATGCACCAGGGAAATGCAGCTGGGGAGTTCAGGTTCACATAAATCTATAATCACTGACTTATTGAAAATGAACCAGAACACTTATTCATATGTTTCCATTCACAAGTTTCTAGTAGCTCCAGATTAAAAAAACAATAAAAATGTCACATTTAGAACAAGAGTCCTTAGACCCCACTGCCTTTCATGTTCTATGCATTTAACTCACTGAAATGAAAAACAGCAACCATGCATAAAGATTTAACACACCTTTCCACTGAGTAAATTCATCTCCGAGGATAAATTGTCACATACTGCCAACTGGACAACAGGATTTAAATTTTCTGATTCAAAAGCCCTAATCTGGCTATAAAAATTCAGTGCAGCAACAATCATGATAATCACTTATAATAACCAACAGTAATTACAGTTACCTCCTGCCTACTTGGGCAAAGGCACACTTGAAGAATCACAAAAAAAGCTTTAATGATTATTGCTCAGGCTGCAAAACCCAGTGTAGCAAAACATGAAACAAAACAAAGGAATACATTTTGTTTCATTAACATCTTAACAGGTCCTAACACGAATTTTACAGAATGCAAGAAATGCAGGCTAATTTCACAATCTATCTGCCATCACTAATGTTAAAATGTGACAGCTTTCAAAATGGGACATGCTGCAATCTAAAGCTAAGAGACATAAATCTTTTAAAGGCTTAGTAACTTTATAAATGAATCTTATAAAAGCATATAAAGTTCTAAGCCAAAGATAAGCAACACAAATAGGGAAACATTTATTGTGATTACAGGGCTTGCTAATAAGGTGTCACATGATCATGAGTTTACAGAGCAAACCCTGGCAGCTCTGGCTTCACCAAAGATTTGTGACTAAAATAAGCTGCTGTGCTGAAGAGAATATCCATGTCAAATGGTATCCATAAAATGTAACTGCATAGCTTGTCTTTTCCTTTACAGCTCTGTCCAACACCAGGTGACCTGTGTGGTACTTCACCCTTAGAGTCATGAACACAATGAGAGCTTCCTGAGACTATTGATACTTGGAGGTGCTGCTATTTAAGCACACCTATTGTCCCCTTCCCTTGGAAAGTCTATTCCAAAGGAGTGACAGTATGTTCAACTAAATACCACTGTCCTTATAATCTCTGTTCCCTGAATGAGGAGTTTCTACAAAGTGCCCTTCTGAATTCAAGGAAAATTTCCAAGGTTAAGATTTACTTGCAGGAGTCAAACCTTGTTCCCATGCATTACTGGGACTCTGAACAGCTAAGTAATGGAATTTCAAAAGGAGAATTTGTCACCTTTTAAAATTAGGTTTAAAAACTTTACTAAGAAAAGGAATCCTAAAGGACAGAGTATAAGTCATACAAATCAGGAAGCTATAAAAGTTACATTGGTACTTCAACAATAATAAAGTGAAAAGCAAAAATTAATTTCTTCTCTTCTGAAGTCTGTAAGATCCCCTCATGAGTCTGTCTGCAAAGACAGAGTCTATGAATACAGAACAACCCAAGAAACAATTACTGCCTAAATGAATTTTTTAAGTACCAGAGTTTGAGAGAGAACTATATAATGGGTTTGGTAAATGCATAAAGGGACTTTCCAGGATATTTACCTGCTAACACATGTCATGATATCAGCTCCTTCCAAAAGTTCTGCCCCCACAAAATACTCAGAATTACAAGTCATCAACAATGATTGTACAAGGACGGAAGAGAACCTATTAATTTTATCACCCTAACCTGTACTATGATGCATTGCCTTTGTCTCACCCCTTTTAGTCATTAATCTTATCACCATCAGAGTTCAACTCATGCACAACTCTACTGAGGGCCCAGCAAACTCTCTCAGTAGTCTGAGTACAATTATTGTTTTCTTTTTTTGTAGTTTCTGTGACTATTTATGCAACTCAAACTGTACAAAAACTTGAACTAATTCCTTCAGCAAAGTAAGATCTTTCCTAAAGGAGTATCATCAAGTAACAGAAGTGTTTTACATTTGGAAAAAGCTAATGCACAAAGCATCATTTAGATAAATGTTATTTATTAGAAGAGTAAAAGAAATACGACTCGAGATTTAAATTGATAAATCATGTGGTAAAAATGTTTGCATTCACAACTGACACAAGTTACGAAATTATTAATTGCAAAACTGAAGTATATGGTGTTGGATTTTTCATCTGCAAAATAATGATCATTTAAGTACCAGATGCCATTCTATCATGGAAGAGAAATACAACATTACCATTTTCTTGGGGCTACAATACACAAAACTTTGAGCATAGTACAATGAACCACATTTCAGCCTCTGCTTTACAGCTACTTCTGAAAGACCTCTGATCACAATTTGCTCTTAAGAGAGTTTTAGTTATCTAATTATGCATAATTCTTAAAGAAAAATCCTGCAACAATTTAAAAAAAGATGCAACGAATCTCAGCATCTATGAACCTTAAACAAGACATTTCCCATGGATCTTACATGTTTTTATTCTTTATTGAAATAAAGGACTACTTACTTGATTAGCCATGTATATTGTGAGAAGACCTCTCCTATAAACAGAAAAGATAAAATAAGTGAATGAAACAAATATTTTTTTCAGACTGAAGAAAAACACTTTAATGATTAAGAATATTTTTTTAAAAAAGAGGATTTTAAAAACAGATTATTGATGGAAGATGAATCAATAGCACCTTACAGAAAAATAAGTGCAAACATAAAAATAGCATCTTGATAGCACAGTATCCAAAGCAGTTAGGAATTACAGGAACCAAGTTATATATAGCAACTGGCTACTCCACATGAGTCCTGAAGCTGTCAGAAGGAGCAAGGCACCCTGAATTACACACAGCACTTATCACAACTTAAGCCTACACATGAGCCAGTAACATAAGCATGCAAACAATGACCTAAGCCTAAGTTAAATTGTGAATTTGCAGCAAAATGCTTGTGTGTTAACTTCTGTTTTGTAATTGGTGCTATGCAACTCCAGGCACCTTAGCCCTTCTGCCTACAATATCAGGAAATGTTTTCTACTGAGACTGATGCACAAATCTTGGCTCAAGCCAGTTGAAAGTCACAGTGCCAACAGCTCCCTGAAACAGTGCCGCCATCTTCTCTTCTAACCTTTATCTACTTTTTTTTCCACTCCTATTTTTCAATGTGTCTCAGCCCACAGCTCACACTGCTCTTTAGGAAAAGTATAAACTTGGGCTCAAGGTCACATTTTTGTTGATTCTATTGCAGCACAAGATGAAATCTGAACTTGACTAGGTAAATGTGAGCTACTCCAGCAACTGACTGCTCTGTAGGGTCCAGATGAAATTAAAAATATTTCCTATACATCAGTCACAAGCCACCATCACCTTTGAGAAAGTGGAAGACATTACCATTGGAGGTGTGCTTTGCCTTGAATTATTCCTCCTCTTCTGCAAAGATTTCATTAGAAACTGTGGGCAAAGGCTGGAACTTACAGTTTCAGTATTCCTACTGGACTGGTGTTCTTATCTTCTTGAGTTTACCATCAGCCTTGTAGTATTTGGGATTTTTCTCACTGGCCCCACTGGTCTTACACAAAATACCTGAAAATTTTTGTGAAGGCACCACACGTTCAACTATTAAAGTTTCTCAATATGGAATTTAGTTCATAACCTGAATCTGTATTTGTCTTCATGTCATTTAGGATTTTTTTTAATAATATTGCTACTACAGAAGGTAATATATAACTGAAGTCTTAACCCAGGCTTGTATGTTCCATTTTGTCACGACATTTATTTTTTAAATTTCTAAGCATTCATAGAGTGACTAGGAGAGACATGTGTTAACAGAACATATCCTGCTATCAGTTCAGGTGAAGAAGTGAACAAAACAAAAGCACAGATAGCAGGAAATAAATCTGTATTGCACAGTTCCCAAGTCTGATTCATCCAAAAAGTTTATTCAGTATTTTCTGACCCCCATGTTTACATTTCCGTAACTTTGCCAAGGATCACGGTTTTTCACAGCAGCCATCTAAGCTACAGGGATACATTCCACTTAAAAGTTTTACTGCATCCACATCACACTGAAGTTGTGGAAAGCAATAACACAGCATACTGACTTCCACAAGTTGCTCTCTACTCACAGAGAAGATGAAAATTTGAAGTTCAAAACTTTAACTAGCAAAATCAGTTTGTTTCATGGTAGTTTTTTTTAAAAAAAAAAAGCAGAATTACAAATCTGCTCTCTGTATACCTTCTCTACCCAGCACCACCCTATGCCAGACACTAGAAATAAGATTCTAGCATGAAAGCCTAAGGAAAAAAAGCCTGAATATAAACATTTGATGGGGATGAGGCATACAAGAAAAAAAAGAAGACAAAAGGTAGGGAATGTGGTCAATGAGTATTTAAGGAAAATAGCCCCTATAACTTGCAATAAAACATCAAAATATTGTATGACATTTCTGAACAGGAAGAGGTAAAAATTCACCTGATGCAATAGATAAATTCAACTCTCAGGATGGTCTGCAAACATTCACACAGTCTTTCAGTTCACTAGCTCAAGTGATAAAACAATATTGGTGCCCCAACCCTCCTGAGTAGCAAACTGCCAGATAATACACAGGTCTGTGTACTGTAAATATTATTTTAATTTGTTCTCAAGAAAATATACTGGATATTTCCTGTTGCTTAGATTTTCTTTTTACCCCTGTAATAGCATTAAAAATTTATGATAAACATCCAAACATTCAGCCATTTGGAAACACAGAAATAAACCTACCCATAAGAGCTAACCTGGTAATTCAATCCACTTTGAGTATTCTGAAAAATGTCAGAGCATCAAAAACATCCTGCAGTAACACACCTGTGAGAAGACTCAACCAGTAACTGAGCGACAGATGCAGCTTTCAGAGTACCCTCTGTGTATTCACACTTGTAGATTCTACAGTGGGCACGAAGCAGGATGATCATTGTTATGTGCACCCAACTTACTTAGTGGATTCTCCCCTGCA
The DNA here is from genome assembly GCA_039654755.1 of Calcarius lapponicus. Taxonomy (NCBI): domain Eukaryota; kingdom Metazoa; phylum Chordata; class Aves; order Passeriformes; family Fringillidae; genus Calcarius; species Calcarius lapponicus. The sequence goes on along the minus strand of CM077462.1, from coordinate 63,537,357 downwards.
ATCTCTCTGTCATGCAGGCAGGGCTTCTTAGCCTCACACTGAAATTTACTTAGACTTTTTAAAAACACTAACAAACCAAGAACTAAATGAGTTTTAGTTTCTGTTCTAGTCCCTTTGGGGGTTAAATGCAACTCAACAACCACAAAGACAAAGAAAGGAAAAGGGGCTAGAGAAGAGGAAGGAAAGAACTCAGAAGCTGCAGTGCAGCTGCAGCACGGCCAATGTGAGAAGTAGGTGGCTGGGAGGAGACAAAATGCGCAGACAATAAATTTGTGCAAGGAAGTAACTTCCGGAACCGAAAACACAGCAAGTTGTTGGATGACATCATCTCCAATTGCCTGCAACAAACCCGGCTGTGAGGCCCAGGCCAACTCCAAGCAGAAAGAGTTTTCTTCCTCCAAATTAATTCTGTGACTGTTTTAAAAATAAATAGCCCCATGTTTCCATGGAAAAGGGAAAAAAAAGGAGAAGGGGACAGGGCATTCTTCCTGGCCCTGTGCAAATGTGATCCAACAAGCCTAACCTAAACCTGAACCCTGCTGTTAAAAAGCAGTTGGAAGTTCAGAAAATGTTGCACTATTTCGTAGCAACGACAGCTGACAGAAAACAGGACAGAAAGATGGAGATAGGCCAAGTAAAAGGGTCACTGGTACAACCCAAGGACTGTACTAAAACTGCAGCTGGTAAATAGGGGGAGAATATAATTGGGAAATGGTATTAGGAGAACAGGAAATTATTAAACAATGAAAATAATTAGTCAGCCATGTCTAACCACATGCTTTGGGGAGGTTTAAAGACACTAATAAACAGCTTACATTTCACTGCTCAAGTCCATGAACCAGTGCTGAATGCTAATCTTGGCAACACCAACACCAGCAGGTGGCTACAGCAGTGTCAGTCTGGCAAGGTCACTACGGGAAAGCCTGGCCAGACGCACACAGATCCCTACTGCCTGCTCATCTTCCATGGATTCTGTCTTAGGCCATTTTCTCCAAAGCCTGCTTCATAAATATCTTCATTGTGGCTTCCCACTGACTCCCAGTCACCTCTTCAATTGATAGTCTCTCCCATACCCAGCTCTGCTTCTAATGACATCTGTGATCTTTAACTCAGGAAGGAAAAACATGAGCTAGGGGTAACTTTAAATTCATGAGCAGTAGGCCAAGGTCCATCCTACCAGTTTCTTGTACAAAATTAAAGAACAAAAAAAATACTTTGCTGAAAAAGTGTTAACAATACAGGTCTCCTTCACCTGAAAATGGAGACTTGCATGGAAGTAATCATGTTTTATTTGCTCTTAAATTCAAGTCTCAAAGAGAAGTAGTGTTTAGTATACTTTTCACTTTGGTGAAAAGTACTTTGTTTTTCCTCCTTTTTCTTCCCAATTCACACTTTTAAACGAATTTTCTAACATGCTTGATAGAGAACTGAGTAGGCAAAATTTCAGAGTTTAGTTTTCCAATGTGACACAGGTCACATTATCTACAGTTGAATAATTCCAGTCTTGCAGATTCCACATTTAATGGTTAAATTACAAAAGACCACAGGCTTCTAGAAGATAATTCTCCTGTTCATTTATACCTTCCTCAAAGAAAAGTTTAACTCAATAAAATTTGCTTTTTGGACAACTTGAGAACATTCAGACCAAATTATAACAGCAATAGCTCTTAAACTATGGCCTATAAACCTCAACAGAGAACCACATATTTTTGTTATTGCACTGCCCAGAGGAAAGAGTCTAAAATAACTGCTAAAAACCCCAAAAAGCTACAGGATAAAAATAACAAGGAAACCTAGCAGTGTACTGGGCTCTATTACCAGCAGTTTAGGTAGGAGGTCAAGGGAAATGATTAATCCCATTTCCTTGGCACTCACTACACCAGACCCCACGCCTGGTTGTGGTCCCCAATACACGCAGGCATTGATCAGCTGGCATGGAGGAGCAGCTGTACAGCTGGACAGACTCCCAGTCTGACCCAAGGAAGACAGGAGAGCACTGGAACAGGGACTCAGATGTTTGCAAGGCTGACCAAACTAATCCCCAGGCAAGCTGGATTGAATTCAGTGCCAGCCCTACTCCAAGCAGGAAGCTGCACTAGCTAAATTCCCATGACTTACCTGAACAATTCTATTATTCTACAGGAAAAGGTGGAAAGCAACTTCAAAATATCATTAATAATTATTTGCACAGATTATAAAATCAGAAGAGGTTACAGTAAAAAACAACTTCCTAACAAATACAAAACACAAACTCTTCTTTAATGAATTAGCCATTTACTTAAAAAAAGCAGATTTGTCTTTTAAGTATTTCCAATCACCACAATCACTGATACATTATTTTATGGGTACTTATCTTTACAGTTTGCACCCTAGGACAAGAATTAGTCTGGTCTCTGAAACAGTTACATCTTTACATCCCCTGTAACACTGCTCCCTCCAACCAAGTCCCCCTCAATACCATTTCTTAAACAAGAACTCAACTCCTTCTGTTTTTCCATGATGTTCCCTAAGTTTTAAATCATACTTATAGCTAAAACTGTCCCAGTTTTTCAAATTTCATCTTTAGGACTTCAAATGAAAATATAGGAAATATAAACCAGATTAAAATTTTCCTATGTTTTGTTCAACCAAAAGTATTTTAAAGTCAAAGAAATCATTGGGTGCTGCTCTCAAGACTTTGCATTTGCCTATGAGCAAGGTATTTATATCATCTTGAAAGTGCTGTAAACTCCGGAAAACTTATTTGATTGAGGCCGAAGTCCAATTTCCCTTACACGTGAGTAAAAAATTCTATTTGTGCCAACAGAAGCAGCAACTGTCAAATCTGCATGCCAACATATTGTTTGTGGAACACTTTGCTGAAGAGTGTTTTCTTGCTTGGCTTGATGGGCTATAAAATTCAAAAAATAACTCTATTTCCACAAGCAGCATAAACTTTTGCTTCATATAATAGTAAATCATACAAAATACCAATCTTTAAATACAACCAAGATTGTTTTTTCCTACAAAACTCATTGCCAGTTCTCTCTCATTTATGGTTTTCCTTCAATGTATTTATGGTTTCCCTTAAATACAGAGTTGTTGCTAAGCTAAAAAAAAAAAAAAAAAAAAAAAAAACAAAACATAACAGCACCATCTGCACACACACACAAAAAATTCCAATCAACCAACCTTGCCTGAAGGTGGGATGAATCCTTAGAAAGTACTTAGATTCATGGAAATTTTACCATAAATTAATTATTGCAACCACAGAAGCCCTCAAAGAAAATTTCCAACAGAAAGCAAACACCTTCTCTTTCTCTCAAAAGCCACAGAAGAGAGGAAGGACCTGTCATTTTTAAGCTATATCTTTCTCAATATTTATTCTTCCTCCTGAATATTTCTTTCTTTCATACATTTTGCCTTGCCCTGCCCATCTTTTGTGTCTAATAGCAGCACTCCAGTTCCTAGAATTTCCTCATGAAAAACTCTTTTTGGTGATAGGAAGTTTAAAGAATTGTTGTCTCTACTGCGTTGTTTCAGTTTAACCACAAACCTTTCTAAGCGGACATCCTGAAATCTAACATTCACTGCCATTAATTAAATTCATTTGAACTACTATAACTGCTCTTTTTTACCAGTATTGTGGCTCTTACGATTGCTTTTTTTTCTTTTTGTCTTGCTCGAAACTAAAGGGGAAATAAGTTAGCAAGTCAGAAATAACAGGAAATAACTACAGCAAGATGAATACCACTGGGTACAGAATGAACACAAATTGACTGAACAGGCACCTCCTTCAGTGAGAACAGCCCCAGGTGTGAGCTATAAGAGGGAGCCCCCAAATTCACCCCTAGAGAAAGGGACACACCAGGGCAGGTACATCCAGGCCCCATCCCTGCAACAGCTCCCACAACCCAAAACACAGCAGCAGCAGACAGCAGCACAGGGGGATAGAAGGAGCCTGAAGATGGATATAGCAGTATGGTAAAAATCTTCATGTATGCAATTAAGAGAACAGGTTCTCTGATTAAACATCTAATTGATGAATTATGTTTCTTCACATATGCAATAAACTTTAACAGCCAGCGGGGCAAACATAAATAAAAATATCCAAGTCATTGCTAGGAAAAGAGCAGTTTTGCCTTTGCTATAAAGCTTTTTAACTTCATCCCCAGTCCAAAACTTTAAACTCCTGATATCTGCTTTTCCAAAAACTCTTCATGTTGACAAACCAAGAAGACTTGACACAAGAAGAAGCAGGTACTAGAGTCAAACTCACCTTTCCTTGTGGCCTATACAACAAAATCTGAACTCTACATTACTTTTTTCACCATTTTTCCATAAATTCATTATATTAGTTTCCTAGAAAATCAAGTCTGAATTTTATACAAATGTCACTGTTCACTGAATCTGCTGCTGAATATTCTGACACTTATTACTGTAATTTAACTATTATTATTTTTTACAAGTCTAAGAAATCACAAATAAAACTACTTTTATAAGAATCTCTGGATTCAAAGGCAAATATGGGATGGAATGTTAAACAAAGGTAAAGAGCATAAAACCTTTGCTGTACTCACTTGTTACAGCAAAACTGTAATTTTTAGTGATAAATATTTTCATATATATGTATATATCACATAAAATACATATATTATAATTACATACATATATATATATTTTAGTAAATGGCAAAACTTGAGAACATTTGTCCTCTTTGAATTTTAAAGGAAAAAGAAAGAAAAAAGATTCAAAAGGAGTTAACTTTGGCTTTAATTTCTGAACATAAACTAAGAAGCTAACATAATAGTTTGTAATGGCTCCCCAGACAGGACTCATGGTCTGCAAAAACAGGAAGAATTCCTCCCATCAGCTTCAATCCCTTCCCCCCCACTGTAAAACACCACTTTATAACCTGCAGAATTAAGTCAAAGACACAAATCACAGGTTTCCCTGAAATGAAAGAAGTTAAAATGAAGAGGTAAGAGGTAGGGTTTTCTCTGCTTTACAGCAGCTTGACACCACAAGCGAACCCAGCATAGATGTGGAGTTGTGATTGCATCCCTGTAATAACACAAGCCCTACAGATTATGTTTAGGGTATCGTTAATCTCTCACACCCACCAATTTCCTACTGACAGCTGGAGGTCAGCAGCAAAGTCCTGGTGCAAAAGTTCACTTAAAATCAGCAGGAACAGACAAGCTTTCAAAATAATGCTGAAAATTATGAAAACAGACCTAAGCAGTGAGCTTTCAAAAACGAACATGGTAACTTTTTAGCTTAGTAAAGACCAGTAGGTAAGTCTTTAGCACAAAAATAATGTTCAGAACTTCATCTCAAGAATATACAGTTTAAGGACTCATGACCCACTTTTTTAAAGGAATTGCCTTCAATATTTTGAAGTATATTTTGGGTTGTTTAAAGTAGGAAATGGACACTGCAAACTGGAGAAAATGAAATTGCTCAAAACTGTAAATCAGTAATTCTTGCTTGGAGCACATTACATGTTAAGCAAAATGGTTTTATGCAAATACTCAGAATTTGTTGTTCTTAAAAGGAAATAAAATAAACTCAACATGTTCTATGATTTGAGCACATGCCAAAGAAAGGGTATGAGAAAACTGGAATGGGAGAGAAGCCAAAAATAAAATATATCTACAGTAATACATTCCAGTTAAATTAGTACCAATAATTCTTACAGAGTTTCCAGAAAGTGCAATGCAAGATAACATCTATAGTTCAATTTTTTAAACTCCTTTATGCTCTATTTTATACAGATTTTCTTTGCCTATTCCCTCCCTCTTCCTTCTCTCTGAGTTCCTCTATGGTATCTGCAGAGTAAAAACAAACGCTGACCTACAGAGGGGAAAAAACCTCTTAATTAAAGTGTGATTTAACCTCACAAGATTCCGTGAAGAGATAACAAGATTCCAAAAAGCTTATTGGTATTATAAAATGACTGACTAGGAGATAACAGAAGAAAAACAAATTAATCAATCCTCAAGAAAAGAAATGAAGGATTTGGGGATTTTTTAAATTATTCACATTCTTGGTACAGAAGGTTTATCTAGTGTTAAGTAAGGCCCCAAATAACAATTTCTTTGGACTGTTGATAGTAACACTGAACTGTTTTTAATCAGCTCAGTCAATCACAAAGAAAACACTCAGTTCTTTCTGGGCATGGGCTGTTTGGCCACTCTGTCTGGAAGGTATGAGCATAGGGCACAAAAGCAAATACTTCTGAACAAAACTGCTTTGGAGACTCTCAGCAGCAACAGGTCATTGTTTAATGTATTCTGTTGGCAATCACTACCATTCCAAAGTAAAATAGGACACTATGGACAGAACAGTTAGTAAAAATTAGGAAGAGCGGGACAGGGCATGGAAAAAATTCAGAGTTGAAAATATGTCCAGTATTCACTGGCCTTGCACATATACTCAGTGTATTTTGAGAGTGAGAAGGCAGGAAGGAGAAAAAATTTGTCATATAAGGTCACTCCTTCAGTTGACAGCTTGGGGCTGTCCCAATACCAGCTGAAATTTGTCCAGTATTTGACCTATTCTTCTCAACCTCTACCCTCTAGCCCTTCTCAAATTAAGGGCCCTTCAACCACACCCTACCTGCACATCTCAAACTCAGCTCACAGCAGCTCATCAAGAAGCAGCTCCAGAGGCTTCCCAAGAAGCCCCTTGGAATGGCTGGCCTTCCCTTTCCAATTTATATTCTGTGCCCAGTTTGAGAGAGTCCAGTCCACAACACAAGCTTCTTGACAAGCTACTCAAATCATCAGTTATTTCATCTATTTCAAAAGAGTTAAGCAGCCTGATGCTGTTTCTCAAGTCTGCTACACTAATAGTTATTGTAGTGTTTGCATGTTTAAAACTAATTTTCTCTTTAGAGTCATAAAGTTTTAATGTTACACCTGTGATAGGATTATACTGTTTACAAAGCACCTGAAACAATTTGTAAAAAAAAAAAAGCAATTTGATTTGACAAATCAATCTAACTCCAACAAGTAACTATTGAAGCTTTTCACATGGTGTGACTAACTTCTAAATGCCCTTGTATTCAGCAACAGCAGACCAGCACTCCCAAGGGAAGTAGTGTATGGAGTTAGACTTGTCAACATACAGTGGCATTTGCTTTCTTCCCTTCCTTTAGACCCTCTAATGACAGCCTATTAAGTAATTTTAAAAACAGGCTTTAAATCCAGTTAGGAACTATTAATTTAATCACTCAGAAGACAGATGAAGAATGTGCCTATTAAGAATGTGCCTACATCCATAAAGGGGGTCCCACAAGGGGTCCCAAGGAACAGCAACATCAGAAATCAATGTGAACCTTCTGTAGAAAGGCAAGCAAACCACACCAAGTTTGACTGAGGGTCTTTTCAACACGTCCCTATTGACTGAGAAGCCAGTGTCTGGCAGGATATCAATGCTGGATGATGAACTGTGCCAGATACTACAGACAGACGTTAATGAGACATTTCACCTACCAAAGAGAGAAATAAACCATTGCCAAGTCCAGTTTGAACCTACTATTTTCTGGCATTAAGCTCAAACATCCAAATTGCCAACAGTTAATATTGGAACATTTTTGCTAGTTCCTCAGTCCGTTGCTCAGAAGGAATGAATAACAGACACTGAAGAGCTTAAAAGGAAAAACATATCACTGAAGCAGCAAGATGGAGCCCATATAAATTCCTTCATGTAGACCAAATTATGCTGTACTACCTGACAGTCCATATTGTTTCAGTCTTTCACCAAAGCTGGAGCAGTCTGAATTGCAATAACAGGTACTGGCCCAATTTCATGAAACCTACTTAATACCAGGCTTGCCTTTAATACCATGGACACTGTTTGGTCCTGCTTCTTAGACATACTGTCTTTAGGAGTAGCTTTTAATGGCATACACTCACTTTATCAAAAAAGATTCAATCTGGAATAGAGGTCATTAGATTACAAGAAACACTACAACACACAGTGTTTTATTTCCTTACCAAAGGAAATAAAAACATGTCATTTTCTGTCCTGGGATGTGGAGGGGAGAGGCCAGGAAGGGGAAGTAAGATGTTTGACCTAAGAATAGTGCTGTAATCTTTGCCACAGAAAAGCTTTGTGTGATTACTATGAGAAAATCATTACCATTCTAAGTCTTTACCTTCACACTTTTCCTGCTGCAGGAGTTAACAACGACCTTAGTTCCTTGGGAACAATGAGGGTCCAGAAAAGTCAGTTCTTTTACAGAGGGTTTTTAAGTGTGCAGCTATTTGTTTGCATGGAAACAAATACTTAAGCTGCTCTCATCTATAGTATCTAAAAACAATATCCTACAAGCAGACCTGAGGAACACCGAACCAAAAATTTCCCTCCAAGACTTCCAGCCATTGCACTAGAGGCATGCTCGGCATGGATATTATCTTGCCAGGTAAATGTCAGCACTCAAGCCAGCTCACCTAAGCAGCATCTGAAGTTTATTCTATACTAGCAGAGTATTTATTATTCCCCCTCTGGGAGCTACATGTTACACACAAGCATTCAGACATAGAAGATGTATTAAGTGTTTGCTTAAGCCAAGGAAGTCCAAATGAGTGTGTCCTGGATGCTAGTGCTGAGCTGACAGGACAGAGTAATTAATCCACTGTTTGTGCCATTTGAATTTAAGTCAGACTCACAGAACAGTTCAATGGTCAGCAGCAGTCTGAATTTTAACATTTTATCTGTCAGCATTTCAACAGGACTGTAAGCTTTACAAATTTTGGTGTGGTTTTTTATGGTTAGTGATGAAAAACAAAGAATACAAAATTATACTACTATGCAGATGACTAAATCATTTTTACTTAAGTTTTCAGCCTACAAATTGAACATTTCAGAAACAGATTTGCCAAAAGTGGTTCTTGAAATAATTTTTAAAAATCAAACTTTAATCAAGTCTCAGTTACTCATGGTGCCACACAGAAAAACAGGAAGGCATTTGCACAGTCACCTGGGATCTATCAGAGCTTGCTGCTTGACCATAGCACTGCCATTTGTTCACCCAGGCTGGCCCCATGTGCACTGATAGAGTAGGCCAGAGTTTAATGGGTGCTGCCCAAGATGTCTTTATATTCATGAAGCAGCCACATGGCTGGTGTTGAGCCTATGCTGGTAAATCCTTCTGAAACTCAAGAGAGGTGGAGGCCACTGAGCAATTGCAACCAAATAGTCCTGCATGATCCATTTCTAACAACAGAGAGAAAATAAATTCAGTCTCTACAGACTCATCCAGATGCTGCAATGCATTCTGCAGTGTCTCCAGAATCACAGGTATATATTTCACATGGGATCTTCCAGTATTCTTCCCTGTCTGCCTGTGTTATCCTTGAAAATGAATTGTCCACAATAAAGCTGTAGCTGCTTTCATCTTGTGCAAGACTTCAGTTACCGCACAAGAAAGCTGAACCAAATTTCTACAGCATTCAAATGCTGCAGCCTAAATGTTAAACTTCATTGCTGAATATTCATACAGAAGCAGTGAAGTTTTTCAGAATCTTGGATCGTTTATAACCTGGACTGACTGACTACACGTGTGTGGAACTGTAGTCAGTGATTCTCAATAAACCTTCTTGCTCTGTTCACAAGTAAAGAATTTGCCTTGCCAAACTTTCACTATCTCAAGTGGATGAAATCTAGTTTAAGACAGTTATTTAGACAGTAATGAGACACAGAATGGTGAATCATGCAACTGGTGGGAAAGAAACGACCAATATGAAATAGAAACACACATTTCAGATAGCTAGCAAAGTCCAAATGATGAGTGCAACCACTTCTTTTATCCAGAAGTATAAGGATTATACCCATATCTTATGTGCATACACAGAATCACAAGGAATAAAGGGCAGGAATGAAGGACAGACTTACTGTAGGAATAATTAAGAACACCATACAGAAGAGATCTTTCTTACACAGCAAACCAAGTGGTTTCCACAGTTCACATAAATGAAGCAAATTTTACTCTGCAGCTACTTTTACAAATGGCGCAGACAGTTTATACCACACCAGTAACACAGCATCTTTCTACGACCCACAGAGGATATCCTTCTCCTTCACACAGGACAGCCTCACAATATGGCTACAATTTAAATTATAGCCTTTTCCTCATCCACTAGACAGGTGACCTGGAGGACATCAAATAAGTTAAACAGGACTTGCACTTTGTGAACTCATGTTAACTGTGCCTGGTGATCATGATGTTCCTTCAAATGCCTTTCAATATTATCCAGAATAATCTTCAGAATGTTTCCAGAAACTGAGGTTAGAATAACAGGTCTATAGCTTATTGGGTCTTCCCTCAGATCCTTACTGTACATAGAGCAACACTGAGAGGGGTCCCACTGCAACACCCAATAGCTCCTTCAGAACCCTGGCATGAATCCCATCAGGCCCCATGGACTTGTGAACATCCAGCTGATACAACTGGTTCCTTACAATTTCAGTGTCTGCAAATGGAATGTACTGACATACATGGTCCTCCAAATCAAAGAACTCAGAAGCCCAAGGTGTATCAATGTTATCAAAGATGGAAGCAAAAAACAGTCTCTGCTCTTTCTACATCTGTATTAGTCAGGCAACCACCTTCAACAAGTATCAATGTGTTTTCTTTAGACTTTTCCGTGCTGTTGATGAGCTTTAAAAAGCCCTTCCATGTTGTCAGATACAGCACTGACCAGTTTCAACTCTGAGATTTTGCCCTTTCAAATCTTCTCCCTGCATATGCAAACCACAGCTCTGTACTCCTTCTATAACACCTGACCTCACTTCCAGAGATCACACGGTTTCCTTTTACTCTTGAGCTCCACGAGGAGTTCACTGTTCAGCCAAACTGGTCTTCTGGCCCACTTGCTAGACTTACAACATGCTGCGATTGCCTGCTCCTGCACGTAGAAAAGACAGTTCTTAAAAACTGACTTTATTAATATTGAATCAACTGAACAGTTAAAAAAACTCCAGAAACTGTTTCTAGAATTAATACATGACTTCAATAATAGTAAGAGAAACAGAAAACTCTCTGAATATATCAACAAAGTTATGACTGCCAGGGATATACCTTAGAGAAAGCATCAATTATGCTAGTTTAAAATACTAGCCTATCACAGGTTTTTCCATGAAAAATATCCCAAGAGCTGCCTATCCTGAGCTACCTGCCATTCACAATGTTGCCTCCATCACAGCATCTTTCAGACTGACTTCTGCACTCCCAGCCTTAAATGATCAGTTTTCCTTTCTTCTGATAACTGTTAAAGCAATCTGTTTTTGTGGAAGTGTCCCTGTCCATGGCAGGGGCATTGGAACTAGACAAGCTTTTAGGTCCCTTCCAATCCAAAACATTTTATGAGATGGTTCTAGAACTAGAGCACAGTAGCAGCCCTCCAAGCATGCAGCAAAATATGTTCAAATGTTTATTCACTGTTACTATAAAAACATAAATCCTCAAACACTGGCTTTCACTAAGGCTGTTGCTGAAGAACAACGAAATTTAGCATATTTTGGTTTAGAAAGAGAAAGCTTGCCCAGTAACTTTTACACCCTGGTTCCATATTCCATAGCAATAATCACTCTAGAGGAGTACAATTCCCAAAAATTTTTTTCCCTGCTAGGTGTCCTTATCAGATTATACCACAAAATACTCATGCCAGTAACCCAAACTCCTGATCACTACAATAAAAAGAATATGCAAAAAATCACCCCTCAACATGGCTTGCTTTCTCAATTTCTTACCTGTATCAAGTACAACTAAAGCCTACAAAAACACTTGCTGTGTTAAAAGTTTGTTCACTTCTTTTGATAACTCACCCAACCAAAATATGGTGTGTGATCTGTTTCCCTAAAATATGTCAAACTGAATAACCACAAAACATTTTTGAGAAAGTAGATTATCACCTAAAGTCTAAATCTACTATACTACCATAAAGAATATGTACCAACAAATTTGTATTTGAATGTTACAAAGTTACAAGATTCATGTATTTATTTACAGTGTATACTTTTAACTATTACGGTGCTGCCATATTCCTCCTTTATAATGTGTTTAGACTAATGGCAGTTATGGCAAGCAAATAATCCTAACAGCACTGAATGTTTCACCAGAACAAACAGAGAGTGCAAAAATTCCAAATTGTCCTCACACAAATGTTTCTGTCACTTTTCCAAGCAATACATAGTAATACTTTGTTTCCAAGAACACTAAATATATAGTGGATATACAGATCTCTTTTATAACACACACTATTGCACTGCTTTATTTTTTAAATGCATGTATTTTAAATATTTTTCTAACAGTCCAGCACACTGATTGTTTTTTATGAAAAACACTCAAAGTTTTCAACTAAAAACATATTACAAATACTTGCCCAGAGCAAGATTTTACAACCAAATTATAAAAACCCTAAATCTCAAGTTTTATAATCCCATCAGTGACAGAGTTGTAACTGTAGCAACGAGACAGGCGCCGCTATAATGTTAACAGCCAGTATGTAAACACTAAGGCAGCCTAAGGGAGGAGCAGGGGCAACCCCACAAGAGTCCCTTCACAAACGCCACAGAAATTTTAGGTGGCTGTAGTTAAATTTTCTCTAGCTTAATTAGTTACAAAAGGCAGGGGGGAAAATCCAAAACAGCCAGGCAATGAGACAATTAATTTAATTAAAACTGGAATTGTGTCCCCTCTTAAAGCTTTATAGTTCTTGAAATTCATTAATACACGATTTCCTGAGCAAGAGTCCAATAAAATGAAGTTTGCCATTTAGCAAAACACAACTCAAAAAGGCTTTGAAATATCAGCACATTTACAAAACACTTAGAGAACACAATTTTTTCCTAGAAAGTAATCACAGAGGACTCAAAGGCTCTCCACCAAGCTATGGTACTTCGTCTTAGAAGTCAGCAAGGTACAACTGATCTAATCAGATTTCCAGTAACAGGCTGGCTTCAGCCAAGTCTCAAATCACATTTCAACAGCTTGCTTCACAACAATTTTAACAAACATATTCAGTTACTTCCTTGCTTTCTAACAGTTTCAGTACTTCTAGAATGAGGCAGTGCCATGTCTTTCACTCCAAGCCGCATATCTCCTTCTCACTGTATGTTAAATTCTTGGAGATATCATTTAATAGATGTTGAAAGAAATGACAGGAGACTGTAACTTGGAATTACAAACAGAAGCCAAAAGACGTAAGCAAAATATTCTTTTTTAAAAATTATAAATAAAACTGCTTCTTATCACCAGTTGGAAACACCTCCTGTAGGAGCCAACAAGGATTGTATGGTTAAACAACTCCATACAAAAGTTAATAAAATTAATGCAATGATTTCCTAAGGAAACTCAATGAAATTAAAGGAACTGAATCATCTCTATTTTTGAGGAGATATTAACACAGCCTTTAGTGTCTAATATTACAAAACTGAATTCTGTGATGAAACAATTGCACACTTTAATAGAAGATGTAAAACAGGTGAAACTGCAAAGAACAGTATATTCTTTTAAATATAATCATGCAATGGGACACATATTATAAGCTTGCTTGCTTATTATTACATAGCCATAGCTATTATGACAATATAAAGATAAAAAATGACTAAAATGTTGACAATTAAAACAAATTAGAGCCAGTAAAAATGCTTCTTCCTAACCCTAAAAGGCAATACAAAAAGCTTAAGAGCACTAGAAAAAGGGAAAAATTCTGAGTTCCTCCTAGTGGAGTAAGGGACAAAAGGCATAGAATATGTGTTTGCAATGTGCAGATTCATAATCTCCATGTTTATGTATCCAAATCCAACTCTCATCTAAGAAATATTTTTATCAAAAACACTACTCAATCATAATAATGTGACCAGTTCTCTTACAATAATCTCACAGAACATTTATGGATACATATACAAAAAAAAAGTTAAGAAGTGTTTTTAGTCCTTGGCCCTTTCCGCAGATCCTGATAAACTAGTTTTCATAGATAGGACAACTATATTTTATGGTCATCACATAGAATATACATGGACATATGAATGTGCCATTTATATCTTTATAGACCTGCAGGAGCATAATATGGTGCAGAGCATTTCCTGAGTCTGTCTGAAGTTTTTATGCAATGTCACCTCCCCTCCTCACTGCCAGTGTCCTGCAAATCTGTAATTACATATAACGCAGATAAAATCTACAACCAAACTAATTCTGTCACACATTAGAAACCACGTTCCTCCTCAGGATTATAATGAGCCTAGCCAAGCTATCAATCTCTTTTTCCCATTCTTCCATATGAATTACACACTACAAGGCTGGCACACATGAACAGCAACACTTGGAAGAAAATCTGATTTATAAGCCTGCTGTTCCCAAGTTCAGGACTGACAAGGACACTGCACAAGTAAATGCCAGTGAGGTACTTAAAATAGGGTATCCACTTGGGAAGAGATTAAGTGATTAAGTTCAATGTTCCTGCCAGCTGCTAGTAGCAATTTGAAGGGCTAGAGATAGGTTTATGAACTCAAATCAGGACTTTCTCCCACTTCCTTGATTTTTCACTACAATTTGTTCTAAGCTGTTCAGCAGATAACTGAAAATGCCCCTGTGTCTCCATGTGAAACATCAGTTTCCTAAGGGACTGTGAGTCTATTAAAATTTGATTTTGCCTGTAACAGAAGCTAACAGGCAAACAGATGTGAAATCAGAAAGTCATATTTCACTGTCAGCAGCAGCATTTTGCACATTATACATAGCTGCCATCTGAGAACATACCAAACCACTTCATATTTTAAAAAAACCCTAACTTTCAAATACCTCTTGACATCCTTTAACAATTGCTTTCATTAGGAACAATGACCCCACATTTTCGTATATGTGTTATACTTCAATACCAAGATTTCCTTCTTTCCTTTAACTGATCCAACATAATGTGAATTTTTAGACAAAATATCTTAGGTCACACATCATGGATTCTTACAGAAAGGGGAATAACCCTACAGAAATTAAGTATTGTAGCATCATTCATTGCATACATGCTGTACCACATTTGTCTATTTCAACTTCCATTTCTTTCAAATTTCAGATGCTAAATAGAATCCTGTTCACATGTCAGAGCTTCCATACATTGCCACAAACAAGTCTAGAAAAACCCATTTAACATAAAATTTGTTTGCCTACCCTTTCTGTTACTCTTAAAAAGCATAGCTTCGCAACTTTCTCATAGTTGTTTTGCTGTTATACGAAAACCTTGTACAGGTTTGGCCTCATAAGCAGTTTCAACTCTCCATTCACAAATATTCTGAAAGGTACAAGAAGGTCACAGACTGACAACCAGCCTGATTTCTTCCTCTTTAATGTTACGTAGAAATATTAAAAGTCTGGCACAGAAAAGCCTCACATTGTAACAAGTCTGTAGGAAAAGTTAAGGCCGTGTTACTGCTGATAAAAGGGAGAAAATACATTTGCTCTCACCCCAAAATGATACTCTGATGCCAACAGCAGTACTGGAGTTTAAGTAACTAGATAAAGTTCCACTAAAATGTATCCAATCTCTTAAAAGTAATTACTGCAAGATGAAAATCAGAGAGGACATGAAAAAGATAATTAACTTATTTGGTAACTTGATTATGATTATTTGGTAACTTAATTACAATTATTTTCTCTATAATTACATTAAACAAAGTGATTTAGAAGTGCTTCCATACTTCCAGAAACTCTTACATGTCCTAAATCTTCAAAAACAACGGCTCTAACACATTCTTTTAAAAGGATAGAACTTTGACATACATAAAACTCGGCATGGGATTTGCTTACTCCACAGCTGAAGTTCAGGAATGGGGCCTGACAGTGAGTCAACAACATAATGATACATATTTGCCATTATTTTTAAATGACTGCTCAAGGAAGTTTCAGACATCCACAGTAATCTAAAGTGCATTCACACCACCTCTAGAACCTCCTTCACTATCTTTTTAAAAAGAGTAATCCTTTACTTTACCCTTCTTTCACCTTCTCTTCTTTAAATTAAACTTACTAACTAGATGCCTAGAGCACCTCACTCCACAGTAAATTAAGAAAGTATTGTAACTGACACTATTTATACAAGCTGCCAACCTAAATTCAATTTCCAACAATAAAACCTTACAAGCCAGGATTTCATCTGCCATCTTCCTGGCACATTATAAATGGCAGCTTTGGGCTATCCTTGGATTACTTAGAGTTTTCTTCCCCCTCTTAATACTTTCATAATGAACTTACCTCTGACAGATGAACTCAAACACCTTGCCTTAAGTGAAAGGCTTTGCTTTCTGTACCACTACATTTCATCCAATCTGAATTATTTCAACTCACCCACAATTTTCTCCACAACATCCTGTAATTCCTCTATCTTAACTAATTTCAAGTTGTTAACTCAAGCCATCAGTATTCTCCTTCTCTGTGAATAATTATAAACATTGCTCAAATTATATTAAAAAAAAAACAAGAACAAAACCACAGTTTCATTAGGAAGCCCTAAGCAACCAAGCTTTATCAGGCAATCCTGAGCAATGCAATTGCACATTAAACAAAATAAAACACAAACATGAAACTGAATGTTCGTAAAGTGCTTTTTTCACTGTAGCTTTCCAGGTTTAAATTTAAGGTTGCAAAAAACCACTATTTCAAAAGGACTGTACTTCCAGCACTCTGAAATAAGCCCACTGAACTACCAAATGTCAATTATCAAACAACGGAAACAAGAAACATTATTATATTAAGGTGAAAATCCATAAACACAAACCCTACCTGCTTTTCCTTTCAATGAGAATAGCCATGTAAGAAGCAGGTAAAGCTGCACCAAAGCCAGGAGACCAAAAGTAGAATTTTCCAAGTATTTTCCTGAAAAAGTAATTTAGACACATATTATATGCAAATGGAA
The DNA here is from genome assembly GCA_039654755.1 of Calcarius lapponicus. Lineage (NCBI taxonomy): Eukaryota > Metazoa > Chordata > Aves > Passeriformes > Fringillidae > Calcarius > Calcarius lapponicus. The sequence continues at coordinate 63,520,462 of CM077462.1, read as the reverse complement.
CATTCATGCACCACACTGTATTTTACCTGTATTACAAAATTATGAATGATTTATTAACTTTCTCTTCTTACATTAATCTGTACTTACTAATAAACACTAATCATTGTATTTTTACAATTGAAGAATTCTCAGAGGAATTCCCAAAGTGCTTCTTAAATACCTGAAACACTTTATTAATGTATTCATTTCATTTAAGTGGCTACTTTTCTTCCAGAAAATCAGTGTCTTCCAATAATTTTTTTTTTAAATTTGCAGATACTAATTACAAAAAAATCTTCTAAAAGACCTTACAGCCACTCATGTCTTTGCTAGTTGTCCAAACACAAGTAGGATGTTCAGCAAGATCTGCCTTGTGGAACAAGTGATGCAGTCAGGTGAGACAGAAATCAAATCAAATAATTATAATACATGCTACACTCCAAACAGACAATCCACTGATGCTAAAAATAGGAAAATGCACATTTACAGTAACCCAAGGAATCAGTCTCTACATTACAAGTGGAAACAACAGTGAATTCCTAGTCTTATTAAGCTGGGAAGGCTCTCATTTTTGGCAGGTAGATCTGGATTTCTTTTAGAGTTCACACAATTTCAACTACCAAAATTCCTTCAACAATAAGAATTGAAAAAAAAAAAAAAGAGCTACACATGTGGCAATATTTAAGAAAATCTTTCTATAAACTGGTCATTATTACAGGAAGAAAGCCAAACTGCACGCCAGACACAATGTCATCCACCGTGTTTGGTCTGCTGAAGAGACCTGCACCTTTCATCTTATTCAGGCCAATCATAGGCAAACAAGAGTCAGAGTTGTGACATTTGGTAGCATGATAATAAACATACTTCCATTATACCAATGCTGCTCAGCTGACAAGCACTATCAGTGAGAAAACAAAGCACTACAATGGAGTCTACCCTTCTAAAAACACAGTTAACAAAATAAACAAACAAAATGGAAAACACACGGTAGAAGAGGACACTTTCTTAGACAAAATTTCACATTGACAAAACAGAAGAGAGAATAAAGATAATTAATCAACACCATCTGATTAGCTCACTTTCATTCTTGCTGTCAAAGGCATGGGCAGCCTCATCTCATACTTCTGCAAAAATAACATTACCAGCAAGCAATGCCAGCTTATGTTCCTAAGTGAAAAGAGAGCCAGTGTATCAGCAGCAAGTGATGTAATGGCAATTACACACACTGCTCATTCCCACGGCTGCAAAAGGATAATTTCTCAGGATGACAATGCCAAATGCTGCAGGAGCTAAAGTTCATTATTAGGACTCTGTCAGAAAGTAATTACTGTATGAAGTTTCAGGGAAGTCATTTTAAGCATCTTAATAAGTATGAACACATCTTACCAGACACACCTGTTAAATAACAGAACAAATGCCTTTCCTGTGGGAAAGAAACAGTAATTTGTTTTTTTGGCATGGTTTAGAATCCTTTTACAAATACTTGCATGTTGGTTTGACAAGATTTCGGAAACAAGAGTAACACATTTTACATAATAAAGTCCAGTGGAAATAAAAATGTACAGTCACTAACTGAAACATTTGAACTTCTCCTAAAGTAAATGAAAATTAGGTTTTGTCATTACTTGCATGGTTATTTTCACATTTTCTGTGGATAGAAATTGGAGTAAGAATGAGGAGTTCTTTCAGCTCATGCACCTAATTCGTCAATCTGTAAGCTGTACATGGACAAACTTAATTACTCTAGTTGATACACTAACAGAACCATGTCTTTGTGAGGTTTTTACATGCAATTGAACCATAAACCTAAAAATCACACCTTTCATTTAACAGGTGCAATGCCTGTCAACACAGGAACCCAGCACTTCTATCTGAAGCCCAGACAGATGTAGTCTGCTGTGGAAGAGATTACAACTCCCAGCTGGACTATCACACATCCTTCACAGAGATCATCACCCTCACTGCTCTGCCAACAGAGCAGCCTGTACACATACCCTAATTCAACAAACACAAAAAAATTGGAGCAAAAAGAAAGTCAGTCAAGTTAGCTTGGCAATCCCTTTAAAACAAGAACATCTACCCACTGCTTAAGTCATTGCTGACATTGGATTTAGATATTTTTGACATTTCACTCACCTGTGAAATGGTAAGAGTATTAAACAATGCCTGGAATAATTTTAATTCCACATTCTTGCCTAAAGTTTACATCCTTGAGAATATTTTCATTAGTTTCAATTTTGGTAGTTTTTCCTAGCTGAAAGGAAGAAACTACCATGAATATGAGTTAACATGTCCAGCTATAAACCCTTACTGCATTGCTTTGGTCTAGAACTCCAGGAGGGGAAGAGCAATCAACTGCATGGGGTTTGCTGGACAATGCTGCTTCTGAGTTACTGCTGCTGCTAGAATATACCTTTCAAGCAAAAACAGATATAAAAACTGCAGCATATATCCTATAGTACAAATCTATCACATCCAATCTCTCATCACTATCTAAAACCAGATGGAGAGCATCTAGATCTTCACAGCCTCAAACAATCTCTTTTCATGGTTGCATATCAACTCCAGAAATACTCATGCCAGTTATGCAGAAACAGAGGTACTGGTACTTCTTTGATGGTTTAAAATGTTTCTGGCCAACATAATCACGCACCATTACTCCTGCCCTCAGGGGCTACTGAAGGAAGTACACTGTATCACACAGCATTAAGTTAAAAGAATAATACAACTTTAATCAAAACATTAAGAAAACATAAACATTTAAAAAGACACAAATTGGTTAAAAATAAAGGACTGAAGTCTTACATTTCCATCCTCCACCAACCACCCAAGAGCAGGTGAGAGAAACAAGCTTGTATGACTCAAGCTGCAAGACAAGTATATTAAATACAAGATATTAAGTACATTTCAAGTGAATGACTTTTCAACATTATGATCTTAGGAGAAACTCTTAAAGGCATACAGAGCTCAGTTTGTAAAGGTGTCATGTATTCATTCAGCTTCCTGGTGCGGTCTCATTTTTTCTCCAAACACTACTCAGTCAGCTCCTTGACCATATTCAAGTGCTGAAGTGACTTGTTCAAAGAACCTACCCATAACAATCCTCAAACACCTTCCTGATAAATAGCAGCTAGTTTAAAGTCTGTCCCTGAGTAAGGACAGAGATGCATTTTTACTTTGTACTTTATCAAATTTCATAAGTGATTTTAATCAACAGATCTTTCTGAAATGGATGAGACTCGGTTTTAGATTTCTGTACCCTAAATAATCTCACACAATCTCTCATACTCTCATACTTCAGCCCCTCTTCCAGATTCCTTAGGTATTTCCAAAACAAAGGACATAACAGGAACTTCATTGGCAACTTATTTCTACTATGCAAACCAATTATTTATGCCTTGTTTTGCTTCACATATATTAACTACATGCTAATAATTTACTAATTCCTGGAAGACAGAGGACCTTTCTTCTTGATGAGTCCTAGCAAGCATTCTTGTCACAGGCACCTGGGAATACATGGAAAATACACCATGTAGATCATCACCAGGTATATACTTATTCTTCAAAGGATACAAGTTTGGAAAGTATTTCTTCTCTGACACACAGCATGGATAAGAATCATGTTATCCATTGTTTTCTGAAATGTCATTTAATAGCTCTTACATATCCTAATCACTTAATTGCTGAGGCTCTAAATTTCATTTTGGACAGAAAAGCTGCAAAATTCTCACTACATCTGGACATTCATGTACTTCAACAGGCACCACCACCATGGCTGCCTTAAATACCTTTTTTGCCTCTATCAGTGATTTCAGATCACCAGTTACAATCAGCACTCTAGGCAACAACTTCTTAGTCGCAAGTCCTGCAATTGCAGATGGTAGGCAGTGTGCAGAGACTCTGCCACAAGGACTCTGCTGCAGCTGTTTGCTCCTCAGGGACATCCCTTTGCAAGAGAAAAGCACGTACACCTCCCAAGATGCTGGTTGGTTACTGTGCAGCACAGCTGTATAAATGGCAGGGTAAGCACTTACATGTGTTTCTTGTCACATTTTTGGAATGTGACAATCATTGGAACTGTCCTTTACATGGTTCTGACCTAGGTCAACCCAAACAATGCTTCGAGGAGAATTGGAGGGCACATGGACTAGGCAGCATTCCCATTACCCAGTCTGCATCTGGCCATGCTGTTCTGGAGGTCAGACCAGCCTGAACTGCTATGCCCACATAGGTGAAAGTGATGCCGTGCCAGAGTAAGACACTAATCTCTTACCTACTTCATGACCAGCACAGGCATGGTCATGGATCTGTTAGATGGCTAATATCCTCTGTAAGAGGAACTGCTGAAAACCATACAGCTTAAAACCATACAGCTTAAAACCACAGCAGCTTAATTTAGAGAGTAACATTTAACTACATTGGAATAAAGCACTGCAGATTTATAGGCAAATACATGGCAGAATAAGGAACAGCACTCAGTAGTTCAGAGGAATAAGGATGAATCAATATTAATACAACCTAGATTGCTAGAAAACATCATATTCTTTAGAGCTCATTACTTATAGATTCACTTTGACCGTTGAGAATTATTTACTTGAAAAGCATTCCATGGCTCCTCAGCCAACTCCTCTCCTTCTCTGTCTTCTCCTCCACCTTTGAAGGAAAGTTGAGAGGCCTCTAAACAGATTTAGAAGTAGGGCATAAGGGGCATCTTTTAGAGGGGTTGGTGAGTATGCTGTGAGTTAACTTTCAAACATTCATAGCTACTGTAGGCTTTACATGTCTATGTGTAACATCTCTTACAATAAATGCATAATCATATTAATAAAAAGCAACTTTTAATTATTAACTATCCTGATAGTTACTTGAAATATATGCTGGAAACAGAGCACAGAGATGTCTTTTATGGTCATTTTCCAGAGCAAGTCTGTATCTTACAGAATCCCAGAGGCTAGGCTGGGATTTCCTTTATTTATGATCATAAGGAAAAGTACAAACTTGGATGGCTGGATAAAGTTCAGTATAATTAAAAGTTACCACACCCTCTGCATGAGGAAAATAGAAACCAATATCAAATTACATCAATTATGTCTACGAAAGACAGATTAGGCCTTTTTAATTCCCCTCTAGAAATTATCTGAATTTCCTGAAACAATGTATTTTGAATCTGTTAAACAGAGAAAAAGAAGCAAAGTGGATACCTTGACTTGTTTACTCATTTAGAAGATTTTAAAAATTACTTTATTCTCATTTTTGTAAAGTTTCATATTCAAATGGTAAAATCAGAAATCAAGATGATTGCTGTAGCTTTTCTTATTTCAAAGCACTACAAACAAGCCAATTACAAAAAGAGAAAAATTATTATACAAATTCAAAAGTTGCACAAAAATAGCTTTATTACATTTCATTTTTAGGAGAGCATACCAACCTTAGAATGCAAAAGCAAGCAATATACAAGGTCCCATTTGCTGTCAGAAAGGAAGTTGACTGCAAGATCTCAGGTAGCAGTTTGTACAAATAATAGTCAAGTTTTCGTTTCCTGAGAATAGCTGCAACCTGAGGGAGAAGGGAAGAAAAAAAATGGAGGACAGATTTTAATTCAGTTAAGCACTTTTTGCACATGGTAAAGAAACAGAAAAACAGAAAATGAGGCATACCCACTTAAGTAGTAAAACAAACCCTATTAAACTTTATGGACAATACCACAAAGATTTGCTTTGAACTTGTTCCAGCTGTTACAATATTTATACCAGGAAATACATCAAGCAATATGAAATGGGAAGTATAGGAGGAATTTTATTACCTTGTTAATGTTGGCCATAATTGTCAGAAACACTGTCTGCCAGACATCAAAACTTTTAAGATGTTGATATATCTACAGAGTTCTACCTTTGAGACAATTGGACAATCACATAATTATGGTCAGAATATCACTAAAATAATCCAAATACAGGCCTTACACAGTGCCTGTGAAGTGGTGATGTATTTTTAAAGGTCTTCAATTAAATAACTTCAAGTCCTTAAGAAATATTCATTATCTGCTGGGAGAACAACACATTCCTGACATATTTCATAGAATTGGTATAGTACCTAAAAAAACTGCCCATAGCAGAAAACAGGTTCAATCTAAAGAAAAAAAATTCTTTTTGTTCAGTTTAATGTATGTCCCAGGTATTATAAAGAATAGCTTATTTAATGACTCAAACACTAAAGGTCTTTACACTTTTTTTGTCTACAGAAATTCTGCAATTAGCTAACAGGAAGATGTAGCAAACCAGGCTTGTCTCAGAGGCACCCAGGGCGAAGGCAAGAGGCAACAGACAAGCTCAAGTATGGGAAACTCCGGTTAGACCTAAAGCAAAAAAGTTTTCATTTGAGGGCGGCTGAATACTGGAGGAGATGCTGAAAATTATTGTGGACTCTCCACCCCTGGAGACCCTTGAAACCTAACTAGAAAAGTCCTCAAGCAACCTCAGGGCCTCCCAAGGTCCCTTCAGCCTATGTGCCCCTAATTCTCCATGAAAGTATACTTTGAGTGCACCATGACACAATTTTTCATTCTACTAGGATTATTATCTGTAAGATTGATCTCTAATGCAATACAACAATTATCTTTAGCTGCAGGGAGTCTCAAAACTGGATGAAGTTTTTGGTCAATGCTTAGAGAAACAGAGCAAGCTTCATATTGCTAGTGCTGATGAGAAGAAAGACATCCTGTCAAATCCATACTGCCAGCACATCTCAAAGGCTTGGTTGTGAGAGGGAGATATTCTTCCCAAACACTGGCCACTGAATAGCAAGTAAATGTTTTAGGATCAGAGATGGGCTGCGGATTCCACTAAAACTAACCATGGGAAAGTTCTGCCAAAATCTTATTTCCAAAATGAAGCTTGAACTAAGGATTAAGAAGAAATCCATGCATGAACAGACCTCTGAAAACAGATTTACACATTACTTAATCAAGACTGCTTTGAGTATAATGGATTAGGCAATAATGCAATCCAGATAATTTTTCTGCTGAAGGAAAGTCTTAACGTAGTCTAAATGCCAGATAACTAGCTGCTACCTCCTCAGCTATTTCTAGCATATTGTAGGAAAGACATGAACATTGGAATAACAATTTCTTTTTGTTTTAAGAACACAGCCCTTATACCAAAGCATGAAGCCTTGCTCCCTCAGACCAAAGTGTAAGAAGTGCAACACAGAAAGATTGGTATCTTATAAATTAATGTCAAATCAAATTCAAAAATTTATTTCTGTAATGTTTCCAGGTAGTTTTAGATTAATGTTAATTTCTGCTTTCCCTTCTCTTCACTATGCTACTCCCAAATGAAAAACAGAAAAGGACCAGAAACACACAAACCATTCCAAAGAAAATTGCTCACACTAATTTAAAGAGAAATATGTGTGAGAGCAACAGAGCTTCATGCACACACACACAAAAAAGTTTATAAAGGTTTAAATTTTCTAACTGCTTTATACACATCAATGAAGCTAAATATTGTGTAGGGCTGAAAGCAGGCAGGAGCAGACTATAGAGTTCTTCTACTCTTCTTCTACCAGTGATGCAATTACATGGAAAAAATACCAGGTATTTCAGGATACCATTTTGCTGTCCCCATCAGTGCCACACATTTCAGAAAGGTATTATTAAAGTGCAGAAAGGTTATGAAGTCTGATGTCAGAATGCAGTGGTTCATGGCTCCCACTGGGATACACTTCACTCAAGACAGCTGGGAGGATATTGTGATGAAAACCAAATTCTTATAATAAATGCACTGGTCAAGGCTTAGCAGTGGATGCCGATAGCAGAAAGAATGGAAGGAGAGAGCATCAGGACATCCAGAGGGTACTTCCTTGGCAAAATAATAATCTCCATAAAGATGCTAATAGATGCATTGGAAAAAAAAAACTGGTCAGTGTTAATAAAGAAACAGACAGGAAGAATATTTTCTAGCAGTAACTGTAGAATTCACACAACTGAATTTTGACTCTCCAACATAAAAAATGTAATTATAAGAAATCAGTCCACCAGTATTCAGGATACCTCAGTTTGTGGAATATCAGTACTCAAGTCCTTTTTCTTTTTTTTAATTTAGTCTTTATATGCAAAGGCTAAGCCCCACAGATCTTAAAAAAAAAATCAGAATTTATTTATTGTGTCCTAACCATGGCAAGAATATACACAATTCCAACACCATCCCTAAACCACAGCTACATAGTCTACTGCAAGATTAGAGCTAGGCAATTGGTGTTCCAGCAGAAAAGCAACACGAGACTCAAACCCAAGCATGATTTGAGGCACCAGCCAAGCCTGATTATTTTCACAATGTGTCATGTAACGCCTACAAGTATTCATCATCCAACCACAATAACCTCAGCTTCACCTCCAGCATCCTTAATCCTCACCTATATCCCTGAACTATGCATTCCACAAGAGGCACTGCACACAAAGGATAGTTTGACTTAATTAATGTACTAATTGGCTGACCAACGTACACTTGGACAGGTTACACTGCAGGCTAAAAACACCACAGGCTTTCTGCCAATTCTGCTCTCCTGTGTACTACATTTTTGTCTCTCCCTCCTCCATCCTCCCTCCTTAACCATGTCCTAAGTTTGAACAAAGTGTATGACTTCAAGGACTACCCCTCCATCAAAATTTACTGGAAATAGACAACACATGCTACACTGACTGATGAAAAATGGAAACAAGCACTACCATCTCTCATTCCTTCACTACATCCAGCTGAAATCAACTGCATCATAACAAAATTTTACTAAAGAAAAAAAGAAAGAATTTTAAAAACCCTATAGAAATATGCAAGCACATAGCCAAATCCTTAGGGAAGCAGAGGTCAATAGCATTTATAAGCACAACTATCTGACATGTTGAGACACCTTTAAAATGCAAATTTAGAGATTATGAATACAACCATACACATGGTTTATATGATCCATATGCTGCAAGTCATTAAAAGCCCAAGGAAAAATTTATGAAATAGGTCACATGATAAAAGCAAAGTAATCTCCAGTATTTAAAACAGTTAAGAAAATACCTAAGATTACTCAAATGATGGCAGAGCTACAAATACATGTCAGATTTCTTTCAAAATCATATTCAATTATTTATATGTTCTTTTAGAACCATTTGCAACTTTTTACAAATTTTACAACAACATTACTCCTTTGTTTTATAAAAATTATTTTTAAGTGCTTTGGAGTAACTGAATCTCAAAATGCCCTCAGGTAACACTTGGGTTTTGAAAGACACTTGTTCAAATAAGCTACTATTTTCTCATGTGTCCTCTGAAACACTCAGATTTGTTTTTCCTTAGTTAGCTCACCCCTTCCTGATTTCACAGATTACAAAACCTGGCTCCCACATTGTTTAATTTCATAACCCAGTTCCTGCAATACTCTGAGGAAGAACAATGTGCCTCCTGCTCTCCGAGTTGCCCTGTCTCATGCGAGATGCTATATGAGGAACACCATCAGTGGGTTGAGTTGTTTTGATTTGGATTTTTTTAAACTTTCCATATCACCCGACCAACTAAAAAAAAGAAACAAACAGTACTCACATATTCTTTAATGACATCTAAATTACCTTCAAGCCTGGAATCACGCTCATTCCATGACAACTTATCTTTACTATTTGTTTTCCTTCTACTGAAATGAGTTGGAAACTGTATTTCATTCTCCTTAAAATGTCTAACTCAGCATAATTTTCAAGGATTGTCCTCCTACCCTGAAATTCTTGCACTCTACTGTAAAGCTGTACCAACTTAAGAGAACAGATTTATTCCTTGATAAACAGTCCCTGCTAGTTCTCAGTATTTGTAGTGTCTTTACCAAGATCTTTGCTCAGTCAGTCAAGGCTGAGGCTTTCCCTGATTTCCAGCATTACTGTGATGCAGGTTCCTGGTTACCCCTTGCATCGTTGAACAGAAGTTTTTCAGTTCACCTGAATTCATTATATGATTTTTTAAAATTCTCAGCATATGCCAGCAAAAGATTATTTTTGTTTATTTTCAATTTATGAAAGAATTTTTATAGCATGGCCCAAAAGCCACCTGAACAGAGTGGAACGATCACAGCTGGAATGAAGAAGTCACAGATTCTTACTTTAGTAACAACTAGGCCAATTTTAGTCATATTTAACCCAGCTTTCAGGAGAATCTAAAGGCAAGAAGACAGTGACCTGCATGTCACTCATAACATAGCAGAGAGACACAGGACACTGCAGAGGACTAAGATGAACAGATATCCAAAAGAAGGCAATCACATACCACCATCACAGCAACTCCAGGTACTGGATCGGACAGGAGAAAGATTACTGACAGCCTAACCCAGAGATCCAAACTGGCATCCAGAAGCATATTCCACAGTGACACCATCATCCTCTGTAGTCTCCCCACCCTAGTTTTAAATACACAATGGCTTGCAGCACAAACAAGGAAAAATCACATTTTAATATACCCAGCAATTCCAGAGTATTTTAGAATACAGTCGGGGCAGTGCAGCTTTCTTGCACACCTCAGAAAGATGATACATGACAACTCTATCTATCCTGGCAGATAAGAGAGGATCCACTTTAGTGTTAGCTGGCTCTCCACCTTTGCTCGGGACCAGTTCAAACACCTCTCCCAAGGGAAGACGCGTGCAAAGCAAACGTGAAGCAGCAGCAGCACAGCCAATGTGCACCATCCATCCTTGGGAACAACCTCTGGCCCAATCCCACAGCAATGTGCATACAGCCAGGAAAGTGATGAGAGACTCTCGCTTCAGCTTGATCTTTGGCTGGTGATTCTGTCCCACCTACAACCATTTTCAAAATAATTCATTAGCACAGTAAGAGTTGCTCTTGCTGTTGTTGCCTCCAGTCAAACAGGGATTTGCCTGTGACACAGTGACCTGCCAGCTGCCACAGGCTGCTTGCACTGCAGCTCCCTGGCCCATGCTGTACTCGTACCAATGTCCCTCCCGCTGATACTGCAGAAGAAGGAAAAGCACTTTATATTTATACAATAGCTGACAGCGTTTGTGTCTCTGACAGTATGATATCCAATGCTATCCTATTCCTAGAGAGGTTACAGAGTAAAGAATGGAGATTAAGATACAGAGTACAGTTATCAATGGATCAAACAGGGCTCAGGAAGACAACAGCATGAGAATCCTAAGTAGAAAAAATAATCCCTTCTGACACAAAAAGAGAAAGAAGCAATTGGCATCTAAAAACCTGAAGATTATTCTAGGCACAGGAAGAAGCAAATATGGCACAAGTATGAAGAAATATTAGAAGTGAAACCAAAATGAGAATCAAAAGTAAGAAAATGAGTGTGTATGAGAAGAAAATAAGAAAGAAAAAAAATCAATAAAATAGGGCAAGTGCTGAGGATCAATAAAATCTGTACTGGAGCGGCAGACTCTGGTTACATCTGTTCTGAAGAGTTGGCTGAAGCAGCCCTCAGTGCAGAGGACATGTGAAACAGACCCGCTGGCACCCACACTGCCCTAGGCCTGCTGCTCCTCTCCTCTATGCCAGCAGAGCTGTGTGGGAGAGGTGTCTGCAGTCAGAGCCAGGAGTGAGCCAAGAGTCAGCTCGGGCCAGGGCTCAAGCTGGGCTCTGGCTGTGCCCTTTAGCAGCAGGAAGGAAGGGCAGCAGATATAGGGGAGGAAGGGGGTGCTGCTGGGAAGGAAGGGCAGGAGATGTAGGTGGGGAGGGGAAGATCTGTGTTCAAAAGGGAAAAGGGCAGGACAAAAGTCAGGTTGGAAAGTGAGGGAGGGAGCCTGTCTTAAATTAGTTGAAGAGAGTAGACAATCAGACTAAGAGAAAGGTAAATGGCATGACTGACTCTTGCCATTTACCACACGCAAAAAGGTTGGAAGAATGGGTTCTAGAACTGCTACTACAAAGTAGCAAACAAACAATTTTTACCTTATTCAGATCAGGTGAAAATGTTACCTGATCAGGTTATCTCTGACACATTACAAAGGCTTCATACAAATGACTGAGCACATTTATCTACCGTGCACTATCAGCAAACAAATGTCTAAAATGTACAAACCCCCAGAAAACAGAGGACTTTGCTCTAACGCATGTGATGAATAGCACTTTACCCATGTGAAATCAACAGAATCTTGGGAAATGGAAGCTGAGACAACTCAAAGCCAGTATTCCAGCCTTTTCCCAGCTTCATGCAATTTCCCTGTTAAATCATTTTCTTGTCCTCACCTCTGTGAATTTCTAGAAATCTGACTTCTCTAGCTTTGAAAATACAAAATGACACTTTCCCATTCCCTTTAGCTTTCACTAATGTAAAAACAAAGTATAGATGGAAGAAAATACAGCAAATTCTGAGGAAGGACTTTTTCATTGAAGCTTCAAGATATCAAGGCAAATAGTCTTCAAAAAGTATAATTACAAGGTTTATGAAAGACTGTTTAGGGATTCCTCTGCAGGTATAGATGCTAAGCAACTTTCTTTTTTTTTTTTTTTTTTTTTAAGTGGGTCTCATAAGACTTGCATATGGAGACATTTGGTTTGTGCAAACACAAGCAGCCTTAATTACAAAACAGGCATTCCTGTCAGCCACTTCATATGGGGAGGGACAATTCAATTTAGATGTGAAGCCCATTTTCACTAAAGCAATCCATTTGTACTGGAGCAAAAATAAAGACAGTGCAAGTATGATGTCTCAAGGCTATATATTTTTTCCCAACTAAAAAAATACTCAAGCACAATTACCAAAAAGAGAAAGAAAAAACAAACAACAACTAAACAAAGAGTACAGCACTACTTAAAAGCCAAGACTCTATACAGTCACTTACTGACAGCCAATATTTCACTTACTAACACCACTTAATTCAGCTCCATCAGTCTCCCACAGACCAAAGAGAAACAAAGCATTTAAGAAATGTGGGGTGAAGCTGTTATGAGTTTGGACTCTGGATTGTAACTGTCTGTAACCATGTTCTCTCAGGGAACAACGTCTGGTTATTTATTCTCGTCTATTCATTCTCATTCATTTCCACACAAGCTTTTGTGGAAGGAAACTCTTTCATCTCCTTTCCTTAGTTATTAGCTTGTAGCAACAGGAGGAACAATCAGAAGCCATTTTACAGGCTTGACATAGAAAAATGAAGCGCATTTTTTGTTGCTGAGCTCTACAAAGGACCGGGACTAAGTACTACCAGAAACATTCTGAACACACACTGATAAAGACAAAATAACTTAAGTCCATCCTTTTATGTGAACCTGAACATTTCTGCTGTACACCTGTGGTATTTCATTTACAATTAAAAGGTTTTCAAGCACAGCTGTAACTCCAGCAAAGACTGACTTCACTGATGACTCTCTTAATTCAAGACTCTTCTTTCCCTGCCAGGCTACCTCATTTGCAAAGCTTCTGCTTCCTCCTCTGCAGCCCACATTGCACCATTTTCCTCTTTACCTTACACTGGTTCTGGTGCTCATCAAATCCTGCTCAATAATCCAATTCAATTCATTACTGCATCTGAAAATGACCCCAGCTAAAAGCAGGGTAACTAACCTCTTGTGGGTTAGCTCATGGAGAGATGAGGTGCAGAATCACACAAAGAAAAACTACAATTATGTGTCTGGGAGCAGAGACTGGCAAGTGCTTCCTCTGTCTTTAGAGAGGACCTGAGAGCAGCTCAGCTTTAGATTACTCTGGCAGGTCAAGTTAAACACTATCAACAAAAACCTAAGAGAAACTAAACCGAACTGCAAAGAAGACAGTGCAAACAGTGAGGCAGAGGTTTTACAACAGAGCAGAACATTGGTTGAGAAGGTTCCCACCTGATTCTGAGTTTGTGAGAAGATGTAACTGTTTATGGGGTCACAATTCAAAACAGGTCAGGAAAACATTTTGCATTTTTAGGTTTGTTTTTCTTTTCAAAGAAATAAAAAGTGGGAGCTTTCCCCTGAACCTGTGACTGCACAACTGAGTGAACCATAACAGAGCTATGAGCAGGAAATCACTTGACCAGGTTTGGCTGTTGGGGATTTTCAATTTAATTACAGAACTGTTTAAGCTGCTTTATACTTAGCCAGACCTGACAGATCACCACTACACCTCTCATGGCTCACAGCAGAACCATGCTCTGCTGGTACAAGTATTTATGCTCCTACAGAGCAAACTAGATAGAAAACAGATCCAAAGAAAATAGTACTTGTTACAGTGGTCTCATGGTGTTTCAGGGCGAAGGACAGACGAGAATGTGGACTCTATTATCAGAAGGTTAATTTATTATATTAAGATATATATATATATATATTAACTATACTAAAAAGACATGGAGAGCAAGAGAGGGTTTCTCAGAAGGCTAAAGCTCAGAATAGAGATAGAAAGAATGATCAACAAAGAAGCTCTCCCGGCTCTGTCCGATAGGACACAGTCATTGATTGGCTATTAATTATAAACATCAGAGATGGGCCAATCACAGGTGAACCTGTTACATTCCACAGCAGCAGATAACAACTTGTTTACATCTTGTTGCTGAGACTTCTCAGCCCCAGCTGGAAAAATCTTAATGAAAGGATTTTTATGAAGAGATGTCGGCAACAAGTACTGGTTAAAGGAAGAGGAGAAGAGAGAATGTTCTCTGTATTAGTTTCATGATACAGCTCACTGTATGCTCCCACCAACAGCTGCCACTCCTGTCTGTGGCAGTTCAGAGTGAAAATGTTCACTGTCAGACACGACAACTCCTTAGGTTCACACTGCTACCAGTTACTGTTTTATCATATAAATGGATGTCATCACAGTTTTCACTCAAGAAACCCTTCAATGGGAGCTTAACCAAATTATGTCAGGATGCTGCCAACCCAATCTTTATTACTGCCATCCCTTCTCCTTATTACATAGCTCAATAATTTTGTTGCAACCAGCACAACTCAGTGACTTGTGCTTCCTTCTGTCCATCCAGCTTGGGAGCAGCTCAGTGTCCAGCTCATCACTCCTCATTCCCGGGGTACCACCACAGGAGAAGCAGGGAGGTGGGGACAGAAGCGCTCACCGGCAGCAATTCCAACTTAGACTGGCTTCCAGGGTATGTTTACACAGGTGATGCAAACACATCCCAGCTCTTCTATCTACACCCTAATTTGCTGGAAATGTGCCAGCTGAGGTGATATAACCAAGTCTAATTGCACACTCTCACTAAGATACCTCACCTGTAGGATACTCTCTGAATACTCAGACTCCTTTAGCCCTCATAAATTTTTTTAGTCTTGCTTCATTATG
Organism: Calcarius lapponicus; assembly: GCA_039654755.1. NCBI lineage: Eukaryota > Metazoa > Chordata > Aves > Passeriformes > Fringillidae > Calcarius > Calcarius lapponicus. The sequence continues at coordinate 63,505,214 of CM077462.1, read as the reverse complement.
CAATGGAATCTCCTTGATCTTGAAGCACTGATTAGGAAGGTGTCACCAAGACACGTGCATTACACTTGCTGCTGCCAAAGACACAATGCTAGCCTCCCAGGCAAACACTAAGGCTTTTCATTCAGGTATCACAGGTATTGGAAGATGACAAAAATACGATGTTCAGGCATGTGCCCGTGCCCCTCTACCCACCAGCAGCAATCTTCTCACAGTATGTTATGCCTCCAGATGCCACCACCCCCTAGGTATTTTCTCTGCCCTACTTGGCCCAGATTCAACATATTCTCCCTGTCATGCCCTTCCCCCCTCAAACACCAGGTTCTCCCCACCACACAACCCTCCAGCCCTTACACCAAACGGCCCCACCACCAGACTCCACACCAAACCATACTATTTGCGATTCTTTCCCTTCACTCCAGGGTCAGACTGCTCCTTAACTTGTCTCCTACCCTTTGCCTCCGACCATAACCCTCTCCCCCCACCCCAGACGAGCTTCCCCTTCCTCAATATGCCTTATGTCCTTCCCCCCCACCCCAAGCCAGACTCCCCTCGCCGTGGCACCGCTTGTGTCCTCCCCAAAAACACCCCTCTGCCCTTCCCCCTCCGCTCAAGCCAAGCTCCCACCACGTTCTCCCAGCCCCCTTCTACTCCAGGCCAGGCTCCCCCCTGCGCCCTGGTATCCACCCAAAACCAAGGCCAGGCTCCCCCCTCTCTGATACCCCTCCTGCCCTTGTCGTCTGAGGCCAGGCCCCTCCTTAGGCCGGGCTGCCGCACATACACACGCACACACCCACCAGGTAGAGGGTGCCGTAGATGCGGAGGGACTCTGCCAGGGCGCTCTGGGTGACGTGCAGCACGGCCCAGGAGCATTTGGGGTGCCAGGTGTGCCCGATCTCGTAGCAGCTGTGGGGGATGGACTTGCTCAGCGCCGCCATCTTTGCAGCGCGCGCGCGGAGGGCAGGGGACGGGAGGGGGGCGCGGGGCGCGCGCGGCCGCCGCGTCACCGCCGGTGCCGGGGGAAGAGGTCGCGCGGGGCGCTGCGCGCGCCGGGGTTACTAGCGGGCAGCAGCCGCTCTTCCCACGCCCCCCGCCCCGCGCGCGCGCCGCTCGCGTGAGGCCCGCAGCCAATCCGCGGCCGCCGGGGAGCGGCCGGGGCCGGGGGTGGCGCGAGCCGCGGGGCGGGGGACCGGGGGGCGGCGCGCGGCGACGCTGAGGGCGAGGGCGTCTGTGTGTCCTTTGTGCGTGCGTGTGCGTGTGTCACCCGTGTGTGCGTGTCCTCCGTGTGTGTGTGTGTGTGTGTGTGTCCTCCGTGTGCGCGTGTCCTCCTTGTGCGTGTCACCCGTGTGTGTGTCCCCCGCGCCCTTGGGTGTGCCGTCTGTGTGTCCCGCTCCCATCCCGAATGTGTCCCGCATGCGTCCCCTTCGTGTGTCCTGTGTGCGTCCCGTGTCCCGTCGCACCCCCGTGGCGGCGCGGGCGCTTCTGTGCCGGTACGAAGCTGTTTCTGTACTTGGTGCGGTCAGACTCGCAGCCGTGGGGATTTTGGGATGTCTGCGGCGAGGGCCGCTCGCACGACTCGGCGGATTCTCGTCGTGGGGCTGAGAGGAGGTTTCGGTGCAGGGCGAGGAGTCTGAGCGGCTCAGAATTAAAGGTCATGCCGCAGTTTGCTCGCCGCCTGTGACGGCAGCGACATCTCCTTCAGCTCGCCCCAGCCGTGCAGCCCTGTTCCCTCTGGTTTTCATGTCATCCCGCTTCTCCTGAGCCCCTGCATAATGTCCAAAACTGTTTCCTGTCTTAATTGGTGTGGCCTCCTCACGCGCTTGGGAGTCTGTCTCCTGTGGCTAGAGTGCTGGCTGGCTGGCTGGAGAGTTTTGTAAACTTGCTGGGAAGTAGATTGGCCTGTGCGTGAGTCCACATGCAGAACTGTGTATTAAGTGCAAACTCTCCTTAAAAAAAAAAAAAAAAAAACAAAAAAACACGCTTTAACTATGAGCACAGTGATACCAGAAAAGTGAAAAAAATGAACACACGCTCACACACACACACACACACACAACGTCCTGCATGTCCCCTGCGTCCCGTCACTCCCACTCCCACAGTGGACGAGCGTAGGGAGTGGCTCCCAGGGCCACAGCAGTGAGCGGGATAGCCAGCCAGGGAGATGATTAACTAAGGTTTAAAGGGACCACTGGAGATCATCTGGTCCAAGCTCCCTCCTTAAGCAGCATTCCCCGAAGCACGTCACTCAGGATTGTTTCCAGGCAGCTTTTGGCTATCTCAAAAGTGAGGGGGACTCCACAACCTCTCTGGGTGGCCTTTTCCAGTGTTTGGTTACCCACACAGTAAAGAAGTTGTTCCTTATGTTCAGGTGGAACTTCTTGTGCATCAGTTTCTGCTCATTGCTTCATGTCCTCTTGCTTGGCCCCACCAAGAAGGGCCTGGCTCCATCCTCTTGACACCCTTCCTTCAGATACTGATGGACATTGGTGAGGTCCCCTCTCAGTTTTCTCAGGTGAAAGAGCCCCAGGTTCCTCAGCCTTTCCTCATACAAAAGATGTCTCAATCCCCTAATCACTTTTGGACATGGTGGAGTTTTTACAAAACCATGGAGGCAATGACTGATGACACAGTTACTGTTCAATTGCAAAACTGGCATCTGGATCCACATTGAAATTCTGCTAATTTAGGGACTAAAGGAACAGTGTGTATCAGGACCTGAGGATGTTATTTGTGTCTCTGTTAAACAACAGTTCACAAACCCTCTGTCCTGATGAAGCAAGTACACTCTGTATGTCCTGTGCTGAGGTTGAGTCAAGAAGAGATTGTTTCAAGAACTAGGTGGGACATACATCCTGAAGTCCATAGGAAGAACAGCAAAGTAACCTGCAGTGAAATGCAGACTTAGAACAAATCCACAGCAGGAAAATTCCGTCTTCTTACAGCCTGGCTCCAAACAGAACTGATGAAGAGTTCACCTCACTGATCAGACTTGAGACCATCCTGTACCACTCACAAAAAGATAGAACCAGTTTGTCACTGATTTTGCAAACTCTTTTACTGTCCTTCCAAAGGAGCTTGCTGTGGGTGCAAGAACATACTTGCATTTAAATTTCAGCAGCCCAGAGATGGGTAGGTTGGATGGTTCACAGAACTTGGGGCCACTGAGAGACTGTTTGCAGACTCACAACAAATCTGCCGTAGGAGATCTTTGGCCTAAATAGTTCAGTTATGTTATTTCAGTCCGCGTATCTGACCAACTAACCCTCTTCAGGTAGAACTCTGTCTAAGACAGTTTTTATTTAAAATCTAGTAGAAGGCCCTAGAGATGACCTCTTTTAAAACTCAGCTTTAGTGCTGGGGTACAGCTCCCCTGCAGCTGAGGCTGTGTGGCGGCCTCAGGGAGTGAACATTGCTGTGTGCTGAGCCTCGCAGGGAAGCAGCCTTGGCAATATAGCCTGCTGCAGTGCTGCCTGGACTTTGGCTTGGACCTAGTGCCTTGCTTGCAGTTTTTGTAGTACTCTGTAAAACACTGCTTGTGGCCAGAAAAGGCAATTATTGCCTAAGTTATGGATTCTGGCTCTCTTTGCTTGCATGTTTTGGCTTTCATAATATTTTGGGCTTAAGTCTTGCTTGCTGCCTTGTGTTTGTAGGCAGAGAACTATGGCACATACAATAGTAATTGCACAAGCTGATTATTTCACCTCTGACACACATTTGTGCAGACAGTCCTAATTTTGGGACCACTTGCCCAGCTCAAGTTAAGCAAAACTGGCAGAGAAAGATCCAGCAAGATACTTTGTTTATTTGTGCAGTGCCCCTGATTATGCTGAAGAGTTGTCTGCTCAGAACTGCAGACTTTTGCATGTCTCCTATTGGGTCAGCTGAGGAAGAACTCTGATGATGCACTGATAAAGACAGCACCACAGTCCTGACCTTGCTTCAGGCTCCTTTCCATGGGGTTGCAGTACTCTGAGAAGAAGCCCTGGGGTGAAGCCACATGGGAACACTGCTGATGGCCCAATTGGCATTGGATGCCACCCCAGGCTCTCTGTCCTGGGAAACTTACCCTTGATTGGAATAGGGACAAAAAAGTCTCAGAAAAGGATGTAAACTCGTGAATTAAAATAAAACATTGAAGACCTTTACTTTTGCCCCATAAGTACCTGGGGTTTTCAGGAATGCTCCTTTTTGCATGAACAAGGCTCTATACTGGGAATAGCAGGGTGTGCCTATAATGTTACTTAAACAAACACTGGTGGTGAATCCTGTGGCATAAAGCCAAGTGAAGTGGCACACACGCTTCAGAGCTTGCCCTGTAATATCCCGGTGCCTTGGAGAGACCTACCCAGAGTAGTACTGAAACCAAAGCCAGGGAGAGAGCTAATTGCTAAGCAACATGAATGGTGGGGGAGTTGAGGCTGCTCAGCTTGGTCCCTGGTCCTTGTTGATGAAGCAGAGTCAAATACACCAAAATGTGTGTAGGCTGACAAAAATATGAGCCTCATTAGACTAGGACAGCAACGATGTCCCAGGCTCCACGCCTTGTGTCACAGAAGGGAGCAATGTGGCAGCATCTCACTGCACTGGGACTCTGTTCCTGTTGCCCATATTAACAAACTGCAGCTTTCAGCACAAGTCCCTGGCCAGACTCACTCTTTAGGAAGGTACCTTAACTGATGGACAGCACTGCGATCCTTTAGTTTACCCATGCAGATGATAACTGATTATATTAGGGAGGCAGACGGCTTGGGTAGCAATTGCTGAATGAAGAAAAGTAGTCCCTTCCTTTCCCAGGTTTTAGTGGGTCTCCCAGTTGGGAACATTCTCTGCTGCTATCATCAACATCTGCTAAGTCTGGTACCTACAAATAAATTACACATCTCTTCCCATGAGAGCAACTGGAAGTGTGAAGATTTTTCTTTTGCCTTGACACTGAGCAGTTATTAGTGTTAGAAAGTGGCCTAGCCAGGAATCCAAGGCAGAGCATTTAACTAATTAGAACAAAATCAGGCAGACAAAAATAAACTGATGAAAAAAGCCAACCAGGGGACTTGACATTTCAGGAGGCTCTGCCTTCCAAATGCATTGGGATCTGGTAAATCCTCTTTCTAAATATTTTTAAATATCAGAACAATCTGGAAACATTTTAACTTGGAAGAAATGTTATGCTTTGCCCTCTCCATTCCCTCTTGTTGCTTTCCAGCTTGTGTGCTTTGGGGTTTTTTTTTTTTTTTTTTTTTGCTGCTTGTTTTCTCCCTTGGGACAAGGGATCCAGCTTTTCCCTGCTACTCATGCTGTTCTCAGTGCCTGCATTTCAGTTCTGGAAGTAACTTGTCTTGTCTGATAAGAGCTACTCTTTCCACCAGTAGGTTTTTTTTCGCTCACTAATTTTCCTGCTTTTCCCATTCTTCCACTCTCATTGTTATTATCCCTCAGCTTGTTCTCCTGCCATCTGTGCAATTGTCTCATGCCTCCATCATAAAGTTTATGAAATCCAGACTGAAAAGTATTTTGCTGCTAAAAAAACTAGGGATTAAATTCATTCTTCTCCTCAGGTCAGTGGTGACAATGTGTACATGCAGACATCTACTTCCCTCTGTAAACCGCATAGAAACATGGAGCTATTGCTCCAATCTCCATTTCTTCTCAAAATCCAGAGGAAATGGTGAGTACAATATATTATTAGTTTCTTTGGAAACAAATCACAATTTTGCAACATACATCACTAATACATGAAATGGCTGTATTGAATGGGAGTGAATGGCCATTAATTGATTGGATTTACTTTCCTCCAAGAAAAAAGGGCCCTTTAAGAACTACTTTTCAGCCTTGTGCCTGAAACTACTTATGCTTTTAACTTGACCCATTTTGCATTATTTGAAGAGAGATTATCTTCTGGCTTTCAACCATGAATGTTACTTGCTCATTTTTTAGCAGGGGATAAGCTCAAAATACCCTTATGTTTGCTGATATTTCAAGGTAAAGGAATTATCTGGAAGTTTTCCCATTTTCCAAGTTGTAGTAATGTCCAAACTAAATATGGGATGGACTGTGGGATAATACCCTGTGAACACTTTAATATATACAATAATATCCCCATGTTTATACAAATACAGATTTCCCCCCCCCCCCACCCCGATCTAAATGTTGCAGTCTTTCTTATAGAGGTACCAAGGATTAAACTAAGAAAACAAAATCATAACATTCACCACACTGACTCTGTGGGCCAAACCAAGAGATGAAACACTGAGCCATATTCATGCTGCTGGCATCAGTTGAATTGTACATCTACTGTATTTAGCCTACGGTGTTGCTGTTCCTGGAGACAGTGATTTCTGCTTTCTAAATCAGGTGACAGAATTGGTCATTAAAGGCTAAATTAAGCCACTGCTTTCACTACAGAAGGAATGAGGCAGGGCATGTGGACACACCATCCCAAGAGCAGCCAGAAACAGCAACTGTGACCCTGCTGCTTCCTCGCTGCTCTCCTGCTTCCCAGGAGAGTGCTTTCTACAGCTCTGGAAAGAATGCAAAAATCAGTCCTGCATCATCCTGGTACCTCAGCATGCTCCTGTGCTTGAAACTCCCTTGTCCAGTCCCCTACCTTTTTTTGAGTGCAACCACTACAACACAGCTTTACACCACCCAAACAGACCTAAATCTTTTCTGGTGCTATCAAAAGGATTGGCTGCCTGTGCTCCACAGTCACAGTGCTGTGTCTGGAGTTCATGTCCTTCCTCTGCCATCCTCTTATCTTGCTGGTCACCAAATTGAGCAGTCAGGAAAGACCTGTCCCACGTAGCTTCATTTCTGCCTGCCAGGTGGGGGCAGCAGCCCTCAAACATGCAGGTGATAATCACCTTTCCAAGACCATGAGTGGGAAGGGTGGAAGCAGCTGGGATTCCACGCTGCTGCACACCACAGGGAGCTCAGGGGCAGCATCAGATGGGTCTCCACTCCTAAAGAGCTCCAACAACAGAAGTAGAGCTCTGCACCTCTATTGTCTGTGACACCTGATAGCTGATTCACTCTCTGGCACTTTTTTGGGGCCTTTTGAATGATATCTGAGATCAATATATTATAGAGAGGCCTGGCCCTAAGTAGGACAGATACCAGCCAGTCATTGTCATTTGCCTGCAGGAGCAGCAGTGAGTGGTGGGCTGTTCTTCAGCAGCATCAATGCCAAGGATCTTTCAGAAAATAGGAGAGAAAAATGAGACAGGAGTGAATGATGACATCCTCAAACAAAACCTTTTGTTTGCCATTCCCAACTTTTTTGAGGTCATTATTAAGATTTTATTTATTCTTCCAACTCAAGCATTTTTCAGTCATGACCTTAAGAAAATACTCAGAAGGTGCCTTTTTTTCCTTTTGGAGTTTCTAGTGTGCTTAAAGCTTCTGTAATAAAACTGTCTGTCCATCAAGTTGGGCTGCTGAGGCCACAGACAGAAATGTAATTATTCTAAAGCAATTGAGCACCCAACAGCTCCTTCGAAAATTAATGATAGCTTCTAAGAACTCAGCACTTTTGAAAAGACTTTCAATTTAAGCCTGATTTTCTTTTTTTCCAGAAGAATAATGAACAGTAAATTTCAGCTATGTAGTTGTCAAATGCTCATGCTGAAATAGCCCCAGGACTCTGATCACTCGTGCTGCCAGCACTTGGATGTCACAGCAGTAGAATTCAACAGCCTAAGCAGCAGCTGCTGAACTACTTCATTTTTCAGGTTTATATTTTCAAATAGGTAGTGATTTTATGTTATCCTGGGTTAATGAACTACATTGTCCTTCAGCAGGACTGTGGATATCCAAAGCTGTGAGAGAGAGTGGCTCAGAGGAGGCTCTTTGAAGCAAGCTGCTCCCTTTGCCTTTATTTTCCAACTTTGCTGCCAGTTGTCTTGAAAGTGCTTTAAATTGCAAATTAAAGAAACAGCACACCCATGATTACTATTAGATTTTGAAGTACTGTGTTTAGGTGGGCAGATGTAGCTTTAGACATCCATATTTGGACCTCCTGTCAAAAATCAAAGCAGTGTAAAAACAATTGTGGATTTGATGGGACTGCAACATCAGACTCTTGGTTGGTTGGTTCCTCTCTGCTAGACCAAGGTTTGTCAGTGCAAATGAACAAGAATCAAGGGAACAAGTTGAAGAAAACTAGTTAAAACTCTCAATATGTTTTAAACATAGAAGCATTCAAAGGACAAAACCTTCTTTTCAGCCCCTCTGGCTCATTCCTAGAAGCCATTTCTAACTTTTCTGCTCAATTAGTTGAGAAAGTCACTAAAGCATAGCAACATCATAGGAAAAAAAACACCAAAGAGCCTTGAGAAAACTCTGAATAATGCAGAAAGCAAGAACAAATGTTTTATATATGTGGTATTGTTAAAACTCTCAAGTGGCATAAATACAACAAACAATAGCAAAGAATAGGATATTTCTGTTTGTTTCCCCACACTTGAGATGACCTAACCTACCTCAAGCATGGTTCCACTTTGGGACTTATGAGTTATTTGATCAGTCCAAACTTGTGAAAATAAACACTATTATTCTACTGTTTTACATTCTTTTGTTCTCTGTAAATAGACTGAGAACTGGCAAAGTAAATTATAATAAAATACAAATCAAAATAAAAACTGGCGATAAAGCAGAAACAACACAAGGGGGAAAAAAGGTAATAAACACAGAAATAATGAAGTTAAATACTCATCACTGAGAACAGCTCTGTGTGCACCAGATGATTTTGTCACTGTTTTATGGTTGAGCTCTGATCTCATTCACAGACATCTCCTGCAGAGACTTCCTGCATGCTAACCCTGGCATGGCCAAGCAAAAGACCTAACATCTTGGGTTAGTATTTTCAAAAACCCTGTGGAGTTAGATGTTCAGGTTTCATTGGATTTCAGTGCAGGTTGAACACCTAACTTTGTGTCTCTGAAAAAAAAAATCCCCTTATAAAGTAATAGTTAATTTCTTTGGCCCTACCTATATTGTCTTCCAGACAGTATTTTCCAGTTTTTTTTCTCATTGTTAGCAAATGTTGTGGGGGCTATATGATCTGTGGATCCAGCTAGAAGAGATGAACTTGACTGTAAATTCTTTATTAAGAAGGGGCTTGCTCTCTGGGCCCTAGGTCCAAAACTCCATCCATGCCTCTGTGTGGCAGTGACATCTTGAAGGCATGTCTTGCAGATCATTTAATGTCCAGATTTGTGCACATCATGTGTTAATAACTACTGTTGTTCATAACATCAATGATAGGGCTTTCATCACTCCCTGGAAGAAGTGATTTTGCAGCCTGATATATGTCACGGTTGGAAGGCTTCTCCTGATATTTTGTAGCGGTTTTTAGCACTCTGAAGATAGAGAGCAGAAAGCTCAAGGCATTGGCTAGAGCTCAGTGTGCATGTGCATATGCCTGTGCATAGAGATGAGGTAACTGGTCAGACATGGTATCATTTTACATTCCCCTCCCACACCAGAAAAGCACCTTCCTTCTTTATCCTATTTATAGAAAAGAGAAGAATTTACTTGGCTCTTTTTTTGGACAAGAAATGTAATGTTAATGTTTTATACAGATCTCTTAGGTCAGAAGCCCAGGAGGGAATCAATACAGCCCTGGCTGGGAGAGCATGCTGGCCCTAAAAGGAAGGTAGTAAGGGTGGTTAATGACCTGATGTCCACAAATGTCCAAATCCTGTCGCAATGCCAAAAAAAAAAGGATTAACCCAAATGATATAGTTCAAGTAAGTTCCCTCACAGAAGAACTTAAGCAAACTTCACATGGGAAATCATAATGTATGCAAGAAATTATACCTCCTCCAGGCACTCCCACACCCACTGAACTGCATCCATCTCTACTTAGAGAGAAAAATGTAAAAATAGCACAGAAAAGCATATTTTCAGATGATGAAGTGAAATTTTAAGTTAGCTAAATAGCTCAGTTTAAAAGAGTACGCAGCTTTTACCAATGTATGAAGGAGTTATAATTACTGATGATCCAAAAAAAATGATCTATGAGTTTACAGGCTCACCAGAAGCTCTTTGTCACAAAACAAATGTCATTTAACATTCTGCATCTAACTTTGATTAGGCTGAAGAAAGTAAATCCATCTCTTTCCAATACAACTTCCCAGAAAGAAAAAATTGAAAAAGGGATTTTTGAAATCTTCTTTTCCCTCTTGTCTACTCAACAAATGATCTCTGGAAATGCTGGCTGTTTACTCAGAGAAATCATGTTCTTAGCACCCAGTTCATCCTTTCATCATTCAAAGGCTGGAGGGACATGTTATTACCTTTTATGTGCGAGTCTCACAATAAAGATGTTAAAATGATCCTCTAGTCAGGCTGAAGAATATTTGTCCTACAGTCACAGGGCACTGTTGCCCAAGGGTTCTTGTATAAATTCTTCCTTAATCCTTATTCCACTATTTAATTTGAGCCTATGTTATTTCCTCTTCCCTTTACCCAGCTGCCTGAAAGAGCTAAGGAATTAGATACACATCCTGAGCTCCTTTGGTAGTCAAGGGAGAGTGAAGCATCTCCAATGCAGCCACCTTAGATCTGAACTGGACTCTCAATTACCTTCTCTGTCTGCCTTGGAATTCACTCTGTCACATGGTATTCAATGGAGACAAACCTAGCACCCTCAAAACCTATCAAAATTATATCCCTAGATCTGGTGGGCAGGAAGGAGAGGCAGGCTTTGGGGCAGGACAGAGAGGGTCACTGGCCATGGCAGTGGTTCCCTTCAACTGCAGTCATCTTGGCATGGAGGCAGAGAGAGCCTTTGAGAGCCATTAAAACATGGAGGGGTCACTCCAGCCCAGCCCCAGGAACCAGCTGCACTGCAAGAGTGGCTTTTCGGTTCTTCACTGCTTTGCGCCATATGATGAGAGCAAAGGGGTTTCTTTGTGTGTTGATGTTCTTTTCAACTAAGTTCTTCATATACCTGAAGTGGTTTTATGTCAAAAATTGAATAATAACCTTGCCTCTCAATACGGCACCACTCCCAGTTGTGGCCTAAAAGCGTTCATATTTGGGAAATAATTTGTTCTAGTTTTACTTGGGGAATATTTAGGCTAGATGGCACATTTCTTATGTTTTTATGCACATTTTTAGGAGTTTTTTTCTTATATTTGTCATAATTCCCCAAGGATGTGTGCACAGTGTCAACAGTACTAGAAGAACTTTTACTGTAAGGAACTGAAATATCATGGTAATATAGTTTTCATGCTAATTTGGCCCATGGAAGTCTCTCCCAGGAATAAAAATGCCTGAGAAAAACAGAATTCACATAAACTCTCATTATTTTCTAAGTTAATGTATGAGTCTGTAGGGAAATAGATGAATTGTCAGCCTCCAAATATAAATTACACTGGCCAAGAATGAAAGATCAGTACATACTCAAATTCCAGATCCAGTAATAATAAAAATAAAATTCAGCACTAGTTCCATTGATAACAAAACCTTGGTACAGTGCAAAAATACCACCGTGATCAGCACAGCATAAAAGAATAAGGGTGCGGTTCCCTCACGGTTGAAGCCAAACTAAGCTGATCTGTTTCCTTTCGTGGTCACACCACCCCTCCTTGTCATCACTGCACTATTTATTTTATTTTGTTAGTTTTCTAACAATTAGTATCTGGACCTGCCCTGCCCTTCCAGGGAGTCAGAAGAAGAGAACATATGTACAAAGCGTAAGGTGGGTTGCACTCCACGTAATCACCTGTATGCATGCAAGGAAGATAAGGAAAATGTGGAATGGCAGCAAAGCCTTCTGCACAAGACAGAATGGCATTATTTATGCTCAGACTAATTTGAAAGTCCATTGGTTTGTGTATCAGTAATCCACAGGATTAATTTGCCAGCTTGGATAGAAATTAAGATACCTGTTTGCCAAAGACTTGCCAAACCAGTCCTTCTCACTGTCTGGTATGACATTTATATGTTTGTCTTCCTGTGAATGTACTGCTGCTTTAAGTGTATAGGAATAGTAGGTAAAGAAAAAGAAAAGCTATGAATGTCTTATACAAATGGTTAATGTCTGTGTAAGAAAGGGGAATAATCTATCCTGGAAGAGAAAATAGAATAAAGTAGATATCTTTTGCAATTATGTGCATGCTGGGTGTATAAATATATTAACAAAAACTCATCTCCTTTAATGAAATAATTACACAGCTCTCAAGCTGAATGCATTCTGTAATCATTTAAAGAGAAAAAAAAGCACAAATAAATAAAACATTTTTTGAAAGTTAGAAAAAAATAAAAGAATTGCAGTGGAGACAGCAATGTGGAAATAATTACCACTCAGTAACTGTGTTTTAAATGGCCCACAAAGCAAAGAATAGTGCCACTGTAAACTGGGAAGTCCAGCTAGAACTGGAAGACTCAAGCATGGTTGCTTATTTTAAAGTTCTCTGTGACTCCATAAGGACCTGGAGGCAGTGGTGTGTATAACTGGAAGCCATGTTACCGGTGCGTGACGCGGCTCCAGAGAGCGCTGCCAGCAGCCCGTGTCCTCACCGGGACAGCTTTCCCTCCTGTGTCCAGTTCTCCCTTTGTGTATTCACAGGCACCACGAAAGCAACGTGCATGCAGCAAACTTCACCTCTTGGCAGATGTCGAGTTTCTTTCCCAGGAGAATGACCCCACTGCCTGCCTAACACAATACAAAGAAGGGTTTTTTCCCCAGCCGTGCCCTGCAAGTCAATACTCGCTGTTATGTAACTAAACACAGCATATCAGCTCACATAGCCTTTTTAATGGGGAAAAATAGTACCTTTTAAGATTTGTGGCCAGATTCATCACACGCCTGACAGCTCTGTGCTGCTCCAATGACACAGAACAGCTTTCAGCCTGCAATAACAGATTGATTAAACCAGCTTGTCATGGTATCACTGGAGCAGTGCAAACCAGCTGAAGCATAACAGCAAACCTACCATCTCAGCTTTGATTTTGAGGGATTTATGTCTCAGCCTGATATAATTTCCAAAGACAAAAAATATAATGGATTAATTCATTAATGTCCATGCTCAAAAGCTTGATATTTACTTATTTGGTAATAAGTAAGCTAATTTAAATATTTGAAATATTTGTGTTTACTTTTTGGTTAATACATTTGAGGAGAAAGCACTATAGGATGATTTTTAAAAAATCTGTCCCCCTGTGTTCATAAGCATGTTTGTGTGATGTTGGTGACAGCTAGATGTGAAGACCAGAGCTGAGTGCAACCTGTGTGAATTAAGAGAAGTAAGTTATCTGAAAGTCTTACATAAAGCAGAAAGAGTCCTTCCTAAGTCAGGTCCACTGAAATTTGCTTCACAGAATGTGCAAAAAGACGCCAAAAGCCAAATGCAATGTTGCTTATGGACAGCAAACACACAGGAAATAACCTCTGATGCTGCCATAGAATTAAAGCAAAACAGGATGCAGAAAGGTTTAGTGGGAAAGATGACTCTGCAAAAAGGAAACTAAGCCTTATTTATAAAGCAAGACTCATGACCTCTCAGGGAGGGAGAACTCAGCCTGTCATTTTCTACCACGGCTAAATCACGCCACATGAGCAATCAGTCTATTATTTGCAAAGTTTTCAGGCTAATTTGCTATTGTGAAATGAACTTTCTTCAAACGCTACCAAAAGTGCATTCCTCCTTCAGGATTGCACCCTGCACATGCCAAATCTGAAGCTACAAACCCAAGCTGGTTTGGACTCATCTGAGCATTAATAAAAAGGGGATCTCTGAACAATTTTCTAAGAAAATTGTTCATCAGTTTCCAGAAAAAAATAATCATTTGGGCTGAGGTCAAATGTAGATAAGGTCAACATTTTCAAGGCAAAATGTGAGTTTCTGAGCATTATAGAAGTAATGGTGAGCAGCAGTTTAAACTGAAAGTCATTCTGAGAGACAAAAACAATAATTCCAAAGTTCATGCTGATTTTTGCCTCCACCATGGCAAAAAGTCTACTAATTTTCCTAAAGGGAGGAGATGTCCTTGAAACTGGTCATGCTGTATGTCTGCAGCAGAGCTTTCCTGAGAAGTTTGTCAAAATCAGGCAAGGGAAGAGGGCAGGGTTTTTTAGATGGGTATTGTATTTTAGCACAAAATTTTTTAAATGTGGATATACTATGAAATGTTCATTCTGAAAATATTTTTTCCTGAGAGTGACTTTGCCTTACAGCTCCTTGCCTGTTCTGCTAAACTGGTTGGAGAGGTATATCAGTCTGAATTATATGAGGAAAGAGGCTTTTGGAAAACTGTTTAATTTTTTTTAATTGAAGTTATTCTTAAAGTTAAAAAGAGAAATACCTTTGTGGGAAAAAAAGAATACTAACACATACATGAAGTGACCTAAGTGGCCTTTATATAGGCACCTTTCATCCTATGAGATTTATGGACAGCTTTTTTTCCTGTTCCCCATGGAATATTGTGTGTGATACCTCTGTGCCACTTGGATTTCTAACCCCACCCATCATCTGAGAAGTCCTCTTGTATTGTCGAATGTTTTGATGCTATCTAAATGCAAAGGATTTCTCAAAATTTTGCATATTAAGTAGCACTGAAATTTCCTGTTTACAATGCTATAAAACCAAGTTCTGAGGTCTCTGTGCAAACCAAATATTGACTTTTAAGGGTCATGGAGCAACCATTGACCTAAATTGGCATGCAAGGAATTACACATCTGAATCTAGATATGGGATCTGTGTCACAGCTTAGCTGCACCAAAGTACTTTAAAGAAATTACAGTCTTCTGCAGTACACTGTGGCAGGTAAATTTGCAAACAACACACATTTTCTTTTAAGACTGAGACAAGTTCTGTCCCACTGAGATCAGTCTTGCTTGATTCAACATCATTGAATATGAGTGCCACAATGTGCACCGCCTTGTGCACTGGTGTCACCTGTATTACATCTGCTCTCCACAATTACCTGAAGCCACGTGAGGGGCAGCCTCTTCTCCCCGTGAACAACAGAACAAGAGGAAATGGCCTCAAGTTGCACCAGGGGAGGTTTAGATTAGATATCAGGAAAAATTGCTTTACTGAAGAGGTGATCAAATGCTGGAACAGGCTGTTCAAGGAAGTGATGGAATCACCATTCCTGGAAGTGTTCAAAAAACATGTAAATGTGGCACTTAAGGATGTGGTTTAGTGGTGGTTTTAGCTTGGCAGTGCTGGGTTAATGCTTGCACTTAATGATCTTCTCCAACTTTAATGTCTCTGTGATTCTATGAATACTTTATATATAATCCCCCAGATATTTGTGTGTGTAAATATATTTGCGTATCTATATATATACACATGTACATAAATACATATGCAGCCCACTGCACTGGGGTTTTTTCTGAGATTGCATAGAGCCATGTTCACTGGAAGTGTCATGACAATACCACCTCTTTCTGATTGCCACTGAGAATTGAAATGATGATGATAATGGATAAGTGCAAAGAGGGGGATAGATGTATTTCCTGCTTTAGAAGGGTCAGCCTAATGAAGTACAGAAGTAAGGGAGAAAACTTATTTTGAGCTTGTGGATGGTAATTAGGAAGCAATTTAAAAATTATTGCTAGATGCTTGTAAAGACATCATTGAATAAAGTAGGCGATTGATTTAGATTGATTTCGAGAAAGAAGGTCCTGACTAAAAAAATGTAACTGGAATTCAGATGGAAATTTTCTTTTATTTATTTAATAAAATTTAAAAGGCATAAAGTTAATTAAGTTTAATAAAAGCATAAATGGCAAAGAGCATGAAGGAAACATTGATTTGAATGACTATAAATCCAAAGGAATGACAAGAATGTGACAAAATATACAAAACAAAAAAATTAATGGACAGATGTTCAAAGAAAATATTGTTTTATGTAAATTGAGACTAAAAGAACGTCACTAATGGTAGAAGTCTGTTATTTGATAGAAGTTGTGGAATTGTCAGTAAACAAAACAGGTAACAGCTAGGTCCAACAGTCATTTTTGTTGTATATTGAAAAAATACATATGAGATGAGTTGTATCATAGAGATAACTAATAGTAATTAAGTAATTTTAAGAATCCAAGTTTTGGGAATACTGATTCCCAAGTTTTGGGAATCAGTATCCCAAAACTGCTCTAGAAGCTACACATTTTAAAATTCTTATATGTTTATTTGACATGTATACAAGATCTTTAAAATAACTTTCTGGAAGGTAATGTCAATATTCTCTGTCAGCAATTCCCAGGAAAATGGCTGGGAGGCAGGGACTGTTCTCATGCAGCACTAGACACCTCTTTGAGAGTTTTCACCTCTGGGCTGGTCATCCTACATTCCTTTCACAGACAACTGAGAGAGAAAGGCCTTTCTAGAATGAAATTCATCTGACTAAAAGCTGACATCTATGTTTGGTTAAAATAATCACATCCTAATGTGGTACCCACATTATTTTTAGAAAACCAACAGGATTCCCAAGCTTTCTCCGATCTGCCTGCAAGGCATCAGTCCTGGCTCTCCTTGTGATGCAGTGGAAGAGATCATGTCCTTGGAGGAGTAAGCAAAGTTGTCTTGTAGGACTGAGCTTTTGACATGAGTATCACTCCAGTGGAAAAGCTGAGCTGAGAACTGAATGTTCTACTACCACCAGAGTTCAGGCAAATATTGATGCATTGAAAATGTTTAGGGAAAAGTTATGAACCTTCCTGGATATCCTACAAATCAGTGGAAGACTCCGAGATCATGGTAAGCATTATTTATTTTCCTAGTGTAAAAATACACCCATGGCTTTAATAAATATACAAAAAAACCCAAACATACAAATGTAGAGGGGAAGTACTAAAACCAAGATAATAATAAATAGGAATTTGTATTAATGTCATTTCTATTATGTAAGCTGCCTTCTACAAGTGTCTGTCTATCCTGACTTTAGCCGACTCGCAAGGGACCAAGGGTGCTTCAACATCTAATTCAGACACATCTATTTATACTGTAAAGGATGGATTGGGCTGAAAGTGGTATTTAAACAGCAGGGTAACATCTTGCTCCTTTAAAATGAAAAATTTGACTAAAGAATTGGGAAGGACACCTTACAATTAGAAACTCAGGAAGTTCAATCTATTTTGGCCAAAATAGATTGAACTATTATTTTTTTTAATTTCCTTTTTTCTTTTTATAAAAAAGGCCAAAAGGTAACTTAATCACAGCCTGACATTACCTACAGGGTTGATCTCAATAATGACTTCTCAACCTGTCTAGCAAAGATAGAACAAAAGTCAGTGGCTGGAAGCCGAAGATAACTCAGAATAGAAACCAAACGTAATTATTGGCAGTGACAACAAATAAAAATTGTAAGGGGGCCTGCTGATCCTTTAACTCTCAAAATCAAATTTATAAAAAATATATGCTGCAAATCAGGCAATTAATAATCAAGGAAGGAATACAGCTTTTTCTGTGCCAGATTCAGGTCAGTGTCTTGCACTGCCCAGTAATCCAAGTATCTATAAATCCACCATCCAGGAGTTTTCCAATTTCGATCTGTTTAAAGAAAATGTTATCTACATGCTTATCATGGTGACATTGAATCACTGTTATATGCATAAGGTTCAAAGCAGGTTAATTACCATTTTTTCCAACTCCAGCCTCTCATATGATTTGCCACTGCCTTTCACAGCACTCTTGTTTTCAAAACTAATTCCCATTATCTAAAAGACTTTCCAAAGCAAACACAGCAGTGTAGCACTTTCTAATATTTATTTTGTATTCTCAAAGAAGAGGCAATAGTGGTAGGATATTTTTTTTGGGGTGAGAAGTTCTTCTTCTACAAAGGTGCTTGTGTCCACTGTAGTTTTACTTAGTTCAAGGACTAGGTTCATGGGCCAAGGGCTTTGCTTTGTAATTTCTGAATATGCAGTAGGGGGTTTATTTCATGGGAATTAGGTAAAGGCCTTATTCTAGCAGCAGTAAACTCTGCTTCAGCACCTAACTGCGGCAGGAGATGGCAGATGAAAAGGGATTTCATGTACTAAGACAAAGATGCATAGTTTTTAAGGTCACTGTGATTCTCCCTCTAGCCTTCTTTCATACATAATTTGGAAAAAAAATAAACTCCAACCAAAACATTCTCCCATGGAAGCCTGCCTCTTACTTTGATGTGTTTGACTGCATGGGGAGCACCCATCACCCATTCCCCGCGCTTGTGTGCTAGGGAAAGTAAACTTGGCAGCGCTGGGAACAGCTTGGTGGACATGTGCAGCACACCGTGTGCGTTCACAGCATTATCACCCACCCAGATTAGCAGCCGAGCACTGCTGGGTGCAGACACCAATGCCTGCAGGTAAATATGGGCTTTGTATGATATGGTTGAGTTGCTGACTCCATGGCAGGCTCCTTGACTGACCTTGGGACTGGAGCACTGTCTGCCTCTGTGTTTGAAAAGTTGAGATAATATTACTTGTCTGCCTCGTAAGGATTTTGTGAGGTTAGAGACACTGTTTATTCAAACTAGATGTAAAGTGTTACAGCAGTGAGAGCTCTGTAAATACCTATGCTCACAAAACCTCAATTAAAGCACCATCTTGCTAGAGGAAAGCACATTAATGCCCATCAGTCCCTGCAATGTCCCAGGACAGCTCACACACAGCTTCCCCCCTTACTGAGGTAAAGAAACCCCATTGGGGACGGAGCCTCAGAGGGGAAACCTGCAGTGAGTGAGCACAGAGCACTTCATAGCACAGGTTTTGCTGCGATTTACAGTCCTGTGCTTGGTAAGGAGCAGTAGCTGAGGGGTGGCTTATGCCATTAGTCCCAGTCTTGGTTGACCAATGGAGCTGAGGAATGATGGGGAGCAGCAAAGGCCCCGAGGGGCACTCAGAGGCCTGGCTGCCTGTGACAGACACCCTCAGGAGCACATGCACATGCCACATGCTGCATGCACACAGAAGGAGGTTGCTTAACCAGGGCTTTACAAATATTTTCAGAGTGCTTTACAAAGAATTCATTAATAGATGACATATTTTTGCTAAAGGCACAACCAGCTCAACTAGATTTTATTACAGGTGTAAATAATATCAAGGGAATTTAAGTGTGAGTCTTGTTTCTCTGCTCTTAATCCCTACTCCTGCTGACATGTTAAAGGTCTGCTTAATCATCCAGCCCTTTCCTCCAAAATTCACAAATGCTTCATCCACACTTACTTATTTTACAGGGATTTATACAAATGCCAGGAGGTACCTAGCAGTGCCCTACAGGATTCATGGCCCCAGTGAAAAAACAAACAATGCTACAGCCCAGATGTGTCCTAGTGGTGCAGTTTAACCCATTGAGAAGACAAAACAGCAGCTTAGAAAGCCACCCCGGATATTTTTAACCCCACAGTGGAAGAGCTGAACACTTAGGGCTGGAAAATGGCCAGAAACGAGGAGAGGATTGCGGCACAATGAGCCCAAACACATCTGCACGGGGCTCAGCCTACCCTGTCCCTGTGGAGTGGAACTTGGGGAGCCCCCAGGACCAACACTCACGGGGAACTCAGGGGATAGTGACAATGTCTCCCAGGGGCACTGGGCACACGGGACTGGAGGGGGGACCTGCTGTGGGGAAACGAGACCCGGACAGGTATCCCCGGGGGTTTCTGAGGGATGCAGGGTGGGGAATGCAGGTAGCGGGTCACCAAGGACAGGGGGTTCCTGCGCGGAGCGGTGAGATGCAGCCTGTGGAAGCGCGCTCCTCGGGCTTGGGGGTGAGGGGAGCGGAGGGGATCTCCCCGGTGCCAGGCTGAGGCGCAGGTGGGACCCGCGCCCTGCCCGGCCCTGCCTCGCTCTGCACGGAGGCGCTGAGGGCGCTGCGCGGGGCGGGCTCCCGCGGCGGGGGCGGTGGCGCCGTGAGGGCCGGGCCGTGAGGCGCGTCCCTCCCCTGGGCCGTTTCTCGGCGCGGCTGTTTAATAGCGGAGCCGCCCCCGGCCCGCCCCGTTGGAGCCGGCCCGTGCGGCACGGCGCGGCCGGGGCCGGGGCCGCTGCGGGCCATGGCGGGGGGGCCATGGCGGGGGGGCGGCCGGCCGCGCCCGGCTGCTGGCCGTGCTGCTGGCCGGGCTGCTCGGCGGGGCCCGGGGCTTCGGCGACGAGGAGGAGCGGCGCTGCGACGCCATCCGCATCGCCATGTGCCAGAACCTGGGCTACAATGTCACCAAGATGCCCAACCTGGTGGGGCACGAGCTGCAGGCGGACGCGGAGCTGCAGCTCACCACCTTTACCCCGCTCATCCAGTACGGCTGCTCCAGCCAGCTCCAGGTGCGTCGGGGCTCCGGGGGGACCTGGGTCCGTGGGCGAGATGGGGGCGACACACGGCGGGGCCGTGCGGTCTCCGGGCCGGCTGCTGTCCCGCAGCACCCCATCCTCATCCCCTCCCGCTCGGATCAGAACCAACCCACCCCGAGAGCCGCGCCGCCTCGCAGTGCCGCTCCTGGCTGGCTGGGAAGAGAGCGCGGCTCTCGCTGGGCGGAGGTGCGGTGTCCCGGCGGTGTCCCGGCGGTGTCCCGGCTGCCCGCAGCGCGGTGCCCCCCGCCCGGCCGCTGGCGGAGGCTGCGGCGACTCCCGGAGCTTTCCCGGCCGCTGCCCTCCGTCCCGGCCGTGCCCCAGGTGCCGCGCCCGATTCCGTGCGGAACGAGCGGAGCTGGCCGCGGGGAGCTGGGGCACCTCGGGACCCCGCCGGCAGCTTCACCACCAGAGTTTCTTTCCCAGGCGAATGGCAGGATCCCTGTCCTCCCCACGGGCATGGATTTCCTCAAACAAAACCCAGCTTGTTTCTCGGAGCAGAGTTCCCGTGTCAGCACGCAATTCCTCTCACGGTGTCGCGTCGCCGAATTACTATTATTCAAAAGACGAGACAACAATATTTTATTACTGTCGCAAATGCATGCGTGAATTTACTGTAAAATAAAAAAACATTTTTCTGGGAGGATCGTTAACCGAAGTATTTCAATAAATGCATTTTTCCTCCTATTTGTTTCTTAGCTGAAATATCCAGGCAATACTCAGAACAAATATATGTATTTGTTTAAACTCCTTTAATTTGGTTTTCTGCTTTCTTAAATTGTACCCTCGAGGTTAAAATCTGGCTAAATCCCACTTGCTTCATTGGAACTGATGGGCTAGGTTTGCATGGAGCTGATCTAGGGAGAAAATTTTTCAGACTTTGGCTTTGGACAACATTTGAACTGAAAGAAGACAACATTGTTGGTTTTTTCTCTCTTTTGTTTTTATTGTTCTTGGTTTATTTGTTTTACGCCGCTTCCTGGTTTTTTTTTAAAGGAAAGGGGCCAAATATTACTGCTAAAAATGAAAAAAAAAGAAAACTTGTTATATTGCAACCTGTTTCTTTTTCCCCTCAACACACTTGTGATTTCTGTTTCTCTCTTCCAGTTCTTCCTGTGTTCAGTTTATGTGCCGATGTGCACAGAGAAGATTAACATCCCCATAGGCCCCTGTGGAGGCATGTGCCTCTCTGTCAAAAGAAGATGTGAACCTGTTTTAAAAGAATTTGGGTTTTTCTGGCCAGACGCTCTAAACTGCAGCAAATTCCCACCCCAGAATGATCACAACCACATGTGCATGGAGGGCCCAGGAGACGAGGAGGTTCCCCTTCACAGCAAGACCTCCTTGCAGCCTGGAGAAGAGTGCCATGGCATGGGATCTAACTCAGAGCAGTACATTTGGGTGAAGAGAAGCTTGAGCTGCGTCCTGAAGTGTGGCTACGACGCTGGTCTGTACAGCAGGTCAGCTAAGGAATTCACAGATATCTGGATGGCCATATGGGCCAGTCTTTGCTTCATCTCGACTGCCTTCACAGTCCTGACCTTCCTGATTGATTCATCCAGATTTTCTTACCCGGAGCGGCCAATCATATTTTTGAGCATGTGCTACAATATTTATAGCATTGCTTATATTGTGAGGCTAACTGTGGGCCGGGAAAGGATATCCTGTGATTTTGAAGAGGCAGCAGAACCTGTTCTTATCCAAGAAGGTCTTAAGAACACAGGATGTGCGATAATTTTCTTGCTGATGTACTTTTTCGGGATGGCTAGCTCCATCTGGTGGGTTATTCTGACACTGACATGGTTTCTGGCTGCGGGACTCAAGTGGGGCCACGAAGCAATCGAAATGCACAGCTCCTACTTCCACATCGCAGCCTGGGCCATCCCAGCAGTGAAGACCATTGTCATTTTGATTATGAGACTTGTAGATGCAGACGAGCTCACCGGCCTCTGCTATGTTGGGAACCAGAACCTAGATGCGCTGACAGGCTTTGTTGTGGCTCCGCTTTTTACCTACCTGGTCATCGGGACTTTATTCATCGCAGCAGGACTCGTGGCCTTATTTAAAATCAGGTCTAATCTCCAGAAAGATGGAACTAAGACTGACAAACTGGAAAGGCTGATGGTCAAAATTGGGGTCTTTTCAGTGTTGTACACCGTCCCAGCAACGTGTGTCATCGCCTGTTATTTCTACGAAATCTCCAACTGGGCCATTTTCCGCTATTCGGCAGATGATTCCAATATGGCAGTGGAGATGCTCAAAATTTTCATGTCCCTTCTGGTGGGTATTACGTCAGGTATGTGGATCTGGTCAGCCAAAACTCTGCATACATGGCAGAAGTGCTCCAACAGACTGGTGAACTCAGGGAAAGTGAAACGGGAGAAGAGAGCGGACGGTTGGGTGAAACCCGGGAAAGGGAACGAGACCGTGGTATGAGAAAAGGATGGCATCCCACTGCTCTGGCTGCTCTCCTGTGAAGGACTGATCATGTGCAAGCTGTGTAAATGCTGGGAATAGAGTAGGGGGATGGTTACACAACCTGTCTCTGGGGATGGGAGAAAAAAAAATGCCTTAAAGAATAAACAGCAAAAGGATCATGCTGCAGATACAATAGCCATAAACCATGCTGCCCAAAATAGGAGAGCCCAGGGAGGCTTTAAAAGCTGTGAAATAGCCAAACATGTTATCTTCCTTTTTTAACTCTTGGACTCTTTAGAAATGGAGGTGCTGTAGCCCATAGCTGTGAGATGATGTTTTCCTTTCATCATGTTACAGCTGATGGAGGACAGGCAGTCCAGGGCCAAATTCTGGGCTTAATTAGGGTCCAGTTACCAAGTTACTAGAAGATGGAGCAGGACCTCAGTCAGATGTCTTCTTTGTGAGTTCAGCATTGAGAAGGAAGTGCTTGATGAGGGTTCTGTCTTTGTGCCCTGGGGAATTCTGGTGTTCCAATACACTGCACAGTTCAGTCAGGGATCATGTCCTGAAACAAGGAGTAAATGGACTTTCCAGGTCTTAGCCGTGATGAATAGGATTTAGTGAGGTATTAGTGAGGATGACTTTTCAGTCATCTAATGGCCTGATAATAATTTTGACTCATTCTTTTTGCCATTTATAACCTGGTCTGAATGGTGAGTTGATTCTGCCTTATGGGAATTTGAACGTCCCTGTGTTTTTTCCCACTTCAGTTATTCTGTGGTTCTATCAATATTTATAAAATCTAAACGTTTTATTCAAGGCCGTCCTCAGAAGTAGAGGAATCAGCTCAAAGTGGGAAACTGTGTATGATCTTCTGCATCTATTATCATTATCCATCTCCTCCATTCCTGCCCCTTCAGGTGCTCCTGCTGTTTCTAGCAGACCACTTTATTCTGCTGCATTTATTAGCTTTAAAAAAAGTCTTAACTCTATAGTGATCCTTCCTTCAGGAAAGAGAAAAATTAGTTGAAGGTACCTTCAGACAATGCCGTGTTTCTCCAAGCAAACTTACTTGACTCTGGAGACTCATTGCATGAAGCAATTAAGTCTTAATGTATTTCGTTCAGTGTGATGGTATCTCCTCTGTAGACGCCAGTCTGGGGAGAAACAAAAGTTAAGTTCCTTGGCAACCTCGTGTTCACACAGATCAGTTGTATAATTATGTGTGTCAGTTGCAATTAAAAGAACATTCTCAGCCCATGACATTGCAGTACAGCTGACTGCCTCACAACGATGCTTCAATTGCTCACTGACAGCTATGGAGACAGATTTTTAATGTATATTTACACACAGAATGTGAGCAGACATTCAGTCCTCAGGAGGAACAAAGATCTTTCCAGTTTTTGTAAAGTGACCCTAGAAATCCAGCTTCTTGGTGAATAATGTTTGAAAGAAACCACTGCATTTCTTATTCTTTTATTTGAGGAGCTTGTGGGGAGCTGAATGTAGTCAGGGGCTTGTAAGAAAGGTGATGCAAGTACAAATATCCAAGAAGCACTTAAGAGAACGCTGTTATGATGCTCTATCCCTTTGAAACACATTTGATTTTATCTGTGTGCCCCGAGCTTTTGCTTCCTTTGTTTGTGTGGAACCTGATCAGCTGCAAAGCATCCCCCTGGTGCCCCAGCTCCCATGATCTTCCAGGGCAGCTGAGAACAGATGCTGCTTTATTAAAGTACTTGCTTTCCACACAGGTGCCCATGTGCTTCCCAAACCACAGTTCACTCCAGCTCTGGAAGTGAGCGCTAATCCATCCCAGAAGCATGTATTGTTTCAATGTCAGTGTCGAAACATGTGCTAGAGAACTTTTTTTTCTTTTACAAACAAAATCCAGACCCCAAACAAACCCTAATGGCAGTCTTTGCGGTTGGGCTCCCTCTCCAGCAGAACAAGTGACAACTTGACACATTCTGTTCAAGACACACAAGCACTGTCTTGGCCAACACCACATTCCAGCTGGGCCTTTTCACCCTCTCCATAAAGTCTCTCACTGTTAGTGTTGTGTTTGGATCTGGTTATTCCTTTGTGGACGAGGAGTTTTGCAAGTGTGAGATCTTCAGATGGCTGAGCTTCTCCATCATGCAGTCTTTCTGCTGGCACAGTGAGGAATGCACAGTCAAAAGCTGTATGTTGGCTTCCAAGGAGCAAGGATGCAGTATGACCCCTTTTTGTAACCTAGTATTTGGCCATGCCAAGGTGTCGTGTTCACTCAAGGTGTGCTTCAGTCTGAAAGGCTTTGGATACTCTCCTGGACAATAAGACCCATGTTTGAGTAGACTGATTCAATAAATGGCATTTTTAACCTTGCTATGTACACGGAAGTGAATGTTAAATAGTGCCTTTTTATGAAATCCTTGCATCTCTGCCTATAACCCTGTGAACTGTTGACAGAGGGATGCCCTGGTGATGTGAGACACAGTGAGCTGGATGAGGACGGCACTGTGTAGCCCTAGGAGGGACCTGGAGGGATATTCCATTAAAGCATGTGAGGGATTCAAATGCTATGGGAAAGAGGTGGGCTGGGGGGAGGCACCAGCTGCTGTTCCTGAGGACACATCTTTCCCCAGCAGTTGGGGGAACACTGTACTGCCCCAAAGTGAAATTAGTGGTTGCATCAATCAAACCATTCCATCGATGTATTCACCCCCATGCATTTACCTGAACCCATGTCAGGGCTGTGCAAGTGGGAAGACCCAGCAGACAGCCTCAAAACTGGTGCTTGCCAAGAAGAGCGGGTATCAGCAGCTCCGAAGTTCTCTCATTTCAGCATTGTTAGGAGCTTAAAGCCATAAGGGGTGTGACTAATCCTGTCTCGGAAGTGCAGTTGCTGTGGTTATACAAGCACAGACGTTGCAGGCGTTTCCTTCCACTGCACGGCCCCTGCTCCCATCTCCCCCCTCAGCCTGTGCTCTTGGCACTGCAGGGTTCAGAAGCGTCTGCCGGAGAGGTACAAGCTTAGCTCTTACATTAAACAGACAAATTAGCTCCTTTCTCTGAATTTTAAGGAAATAGACACTGATTATTTTGGGGTGTACAGAAAATATATCTACTTCAATGTATGTACTGTAAATTTCTAATTTATCACTGTAAAAAAACCAAAACAACTTTGCTATTTAATTTTTATATCAAAATAAAACTTTAACCTCTGTGGATAACGAAAGAATTCCTGGCAACCTTCACATTTTTGGTGAGTTTGTTTCTTAAATAGGCTTCAGCATTGTTGGAACTGCTTTTTTGCCCTGAAGGAAGAAGGACTGAAATGCTCATGCTGTGGTGAGAGGATGCTTTGAATGGGTTAATCCAGCATGGTTTGGATCTAATAACAAGACATCATTGGGCAACAGTGAAAGTATGTTTATGTTTCTGCTCATGGGGTGGACAGAAACCCTTTCAAAGACAGCAAGCTGGTCCTGGGTGCTGGCTGGGGCTGCAGCTGGAGCTTTGGTGTTGTGGGAGAGTGTCCTCAAAGCCCAACTGGAAGGCAAGGCAGAAACACAGCCTGCTGCTGCTCCAGCCCTGCTGTGATGTGGCTCTGGAGAAGAGCAGCACCTCCTGTAAGGCTCCTTTTCTTCCAGGAGTTGTGGAATACATGCATCCAAAGCGTGAGCGCTCAGATCCAGAGTGTATGGTGGAGGAAGGCAGCATCACCACCGGTCTGTTCAGTGTATGGGAACTTAGTGCCTTTTGGAAGGGGAAAATCCTAATCTTAGCAACCTGCTTGAAGTGAGTTCATTCCTATGGGTGATTTCAGTGATTTCAACCCTTCAGAGGAACGATTCAATTGAATGTCTACATGGTTTTCTAGAAACTTAGGCTTATCAATGCTCTACTTTTCTTTCCTGTTTGCCATTTCTGTTCACAGTTGTGATGTATGGGGATAGCAAGGAGTTGCCTTTTGTGTACATCCCTCACCAGTTTATTTTTACACTGACAGAGCAGTGTGCAATATTAATTACTTAAACGCACTTAATTGTCTCCATCATGAAACAATCTGTGTGTGAGATTATTTAATTAGCAGAATGTTATTCTAATAAGAACCTAAATCAGACTAGAGTGGATAATAGTGAGGGTGTGCTATAAAAAAGAGTAGCAACTATCACCTGTGTATCTAGCTAATCAAGTTTTGAAGAGCAGCATCTAAAACTGGTAATTATGAGTGATTTGCTCATGCCTTTGGCAGCTCATCATTGTAATGTTCTCAGGCTGGTGATTAATGAGATCTCTCAAACTTATCCTAATGAGTATTTAATAAAGCTACTGTTAACTGTAACAAACATCAAAGAGCTTCTGGGGGAAGGAGCAGGATCTCCCTTTTGTTCATACCACCTGAACACCTCAGCTGTGGCATTCAAGATGGTGTTGGCTGCTCGAGGTCTCTCTCACAGGTGCTTGCCTTCACACAGATCCCTCAGAGCATCACCCATGAAGTGACAGTGGATTGCTGCAGTGGCTCTGAATGGTGAGCAAGCTCCCCAAGCCACAGAGATGACAAATCCACTCAGGTTTGCCTGTTGAGGGAAGTATGTATTTGTATGCAATGCTCACAAAAAATTAACATTTATGAGGCCTTTTTGTGGTTGTTTTGGTATTTAAACTTGGGGTTTCTTACTTGGTTGGTTTTGTCTATTTTTTTAAGATGTCTTTAAAGAAAGCAGATGTTAGGAAATTTGTAGAGAAGGAGGCCAGAGTTGTGCTGCCAGCAATCAGGAGCAGCCTAAGCTCCAGTAATGTGAAAACATGGTTTCATCAAGTCCCTGGCTTCAGTGGTGGTTTCCACCACACCTCCTCTATCCTCAGCCACTCATTCCCACAATGGTGCCACATTTCAGTTACTCCTTCACTTTGCCAGTACAACCACTTGTGGTATGATGCAGGCATCATCCTGAGGAGCTGCTTCCCAAGCCCTCTTGCACCATCTTCTCCATCAGGCCAGATCTGTGTCTGCCTGCAAGGTTGTAGGAATGGCAGAGAGCAAAGTGATAACTGCCTGAGCCCTTCCAGCTTCCCCAGCCTCAATTAAAACAGCAAAGCCTTCAGTGGGGCTGTTGGTGACTCCCTAATTCTTTAACTGGGATGACTGAGTCCAGATGTGAACTGCTCACCTATAGGTGAATGCCCCATTACACAGCCCCACAGCAGCTGTGCTGCTGATGCTCCATAGTGCCCTTTTCTGCATGCTTGGACTAATTGGCTCATTATATAGGCCAGGAGTTTGCAGCCTCTTTCTCAACCTAGGATGGCTTAACTGGACTGCCAGACTCTGGTGTAGCTTGTGTAGAGAGCAAAGCATCTCTGTGTGCTTGCAAAGCCAGTGCTGGCTGCAATAGAAATGAGGCGGGGCACAGTCCTGGCTGGAGAAAGGTTGTGCCGCCCTGCTGCAAAGGATGGCACAACCAAGAGGAATGGGTGAGAGGATGGGTGCAGGTCAGCCAGCTCTCAGCTGTTGCTGAGCTGGTGCAATAGATCCCATATCACTGTTTCCTGCAGCTGGGAAATTATTTCTGACCAGAGGTCCCGCACATCCTGGCAGACTCCAGCTGTTGTAACAGCTTTGTGTTGTTAGCAACCAGATGTTTTGTTTTATGCTCTGGGAACAGCCTACCAAACAGCCACCATGGGGCTGGAAGAGCACAAGAGGTGGCTTAGAGGGAAGCAGCAGCAAATGAGGACTCACATGCTAAGGTATCACCGAGAAACTGTTGTTTTCTTTTCCCAGTTTTTGGGGAGCAGGGACATCCTGTGTGCCAGGTGTTAGGTACAACACCAGAGAAAACAGGTTAAATGCCAAAGACAAATATTATTGCACCAGCAAACTTACTGTAATTTGTAACTTTGATTTTGTTGTTGTGTTTCCATCCAGAAGGGAAAGTGCTTATTAATTAGGTCCACTTGGAGGGTTCAGAAAATGGATACTTTACTTAAATATTGTCCATTTTAAAATCAAATGTTTAAAACATTAAACATAACCAAAACAAAGCAAAAGCCCCAAACAATTTCCCATGGCTTGTCAATACACTGGCAATAAAAATATCTTCATCTTATATTTCCATCAGCATTTAGCTAGTTTCCTGTCTGGTTCTTTCATTTCCTGAGCTTACTCCAAGGAAGGGAAAAACATCCGTCCTGCAAAATAGATGCAAATCATTCAGCAGAGTGCTTCTGCTTCTACAATATTAAATTTTAAAATATTACTATGCAAAGAAACAGCCTGACAGTAAATGTTTTAATGGATGAAGTGTTTTCTTCCTAAGCAGCTCAGAGGCACTCTCACTCAAGTACTTGGTAAGGGATGATAAGCAGAGTGCCATGGAAAAGCAGAAATTTGGTTTTTCAGGGAATTTTCTTGCATTCGAAGGTCTTCTGCCTTGCAGCAAGGAATGGCTGACATCTAGTGGCAGCTGCACCCTGGCCCCAGCTACTCGAAGCCTCTTCCAGCCCTGCCCTCCACTCGTGTCAAAAAGCAGGGCAGGTACCTCAGCTGCTGATGGTGAAGGCTTTGTCCAGCAGCACGTTCTACCAGCTCTGGGCTATACATTATGGTTTGCACCAAGTGCATCAGCTAAGAAAATCAAAAGCTCACTCTCTGTTTGATAAATTGAGAGATGTTAGATTAGATATTAGGAAGAAATTCTTTATTGTGGTGGGTGGTGAGGCACTGGCACAGGCTGCCCAGAGAAGCTGTGGATGCCCCATCCCTGGCAGTGCACAAGGCCAGGCTGGATGGGGCTTGGACCAGCTTGGTCTAGTGGAAGGTGTCCCTGCCCATGGCAGGGGGGTTGGAACAAGATGGTCTTCAAGATCCCTCTAACTCAAACCATTCAATGATTCTATGATTCTATAAATCTCTCCTTGTTCAGCCCTGGGCTCAAGGCTGGCATGGTTACAGGAGGGTTGATAGCAGTGCTCATGGAGGAAAAAAACAGACTTGGTAAAGTAGCATGGCAAAAAGGCCAGTGGGACTCCTGTCCCCTGCTGTGATGAGGAAAGCTGCTCTTGGCAGAAGCCAAGCAGCACATAAAGTCCAAAAAGTTTATTTGAAAGACTTAACACAATCTCTTCCTTGGCCTCACACTAGTTATGTTTATAAGAAAAAGACCTGTGGGGATCACAGCAGAAAAGAAAGCCTCCAACCTGGGCTGACAGCCTGCTTCTTTCTGCTGCCATTTGGCAGCGGTGGGAAGGGCTGTCAGCCCCAGGAAGAAAGCATAAGGCATTTGCAGAGTCACGCGCAGGAGACCCACAGCACAACTGTACATCTTAAAGGAGGGCTGCAGGAGAGGCCTGGAGATGGGGAAGAGGCTTCTCAGAGCAGGAGAGAATACATATGTATATATACATATACACAAAACACCAAAAAAAATCAGCTGAAGAGGCCCTAACATATGAAAGTTATGACAAAAAATAATACCATTCCACTCACAAAACAATCATGTTGCTACAGCTGTGGCCTGAGCAGAGCCAAAAGAAATGAGGAGCCATCCATACCTCCCCAGAGAATGCTTTTATAACCAAAGCAGGGAAAGGGGCAGACCTTATTCCGAGACCCCAGTAATTCATCCCGTCAGCGGCAGCAGAGCCGGCCATCGTTTTGTCACGGGATGAGCTGGGTTTCGCTTTTGCGAGCTCTCGAAGTCCCTCCCTCTAGAGAGCAGCGTCTGCTTCTGCCACAGCCCTGCCACCTTCGGGATGCGCCGGGACACTGCACAGGACCTCATCCCTTCCTATCTGTTCAGAAAATCGGGCGCTTTTTACTTATTCTGGCTATGAAAAGCCTATGAAAGTCTGAGAGACACAGCCACCAGCTCTTATTTTGGGCGACCTTTCCAGTAGATGCTCTCTGGAGCCCCGTGGCTCCCTCCCTCTCTCAGCCTGGGCTCCCATCAGGAGTTTGCAGTCCCTTTCCAAATCTGCTACTGAGCAGGGGGATTGGCCATGGTGAGCTAAGAGAGAGAGGAGGATTCAGCAGCTGCCGTAGATATTGGGACATGAGTGAAAAGACAAGAGAAAGTGGCCTTAAATTGCACCTGTGAAGATTTAGATTGTTTATTAGGACAAATTTGAATTTGTTTATTTCCTCATTGTCAAGCCCTGAAAGAAGCTTCCCAGGGTTGTAGTGGAGCCACCATCCCTGGAGGTGTTGAAATGATGTGTAGAAGAACCTAACCAGCCTCCAGGGGACAGAAGAAAGACTGAGTCTGAGAACCTGTTGGTCCAAAGAGGCACACAGAGTAGGGTAAGCAGGAGAAGAATCTCCATGTGAATAGATTCACAGCAAAAATGAAACCTGGCACTTTGCATCCCATTCCCTATTGCACCTATTGGCTCATCACCTCCCACCTAAGGAAGGAATGAGAGTTGTTCCACAAGGGGAAGTATAGAATTTGCTTTTTTCAAAAAATTACTGTAAAAATCCTTTCTCCATATATGTTCTCTGGTTCCTTTTTGAATCTACACACAAATTTGGTTAAGAGTGTTTTTTTATCTGAAGCAGACACTCACAGAGACAGCCCTTAGACATCTCCTTTCTCAAGGGCTGGAAAGCAGGTCCTGAGCCCTGTAGGGCAGAGGCAGGAGGAAGATACCAGAGAGAAGAAAGAAGAACAGCATAGAAGGAGAGCGCCAAGGTGGCCCAGAGTTTGGGCAGACGTCTGTCCCAGCCGTGGCTGCTCAGCATCCCACAGGGCTGCCAGCAAAGGGACAGCACAGGACACCACCAGGGTGTGGGGTGTTCAAACTAGGCTGGGAACCACTGCTCAAAGCAGAGGGGGCTGCACCCAGGTCTTGGCAGAGTTGAAGGGTCAGTAGCTGCCAGCAGAGCAAAAAACCAAGAGCAAAAGACTTTCAATGGATGCAGCTGTTTGCCAAGTGAATGTCTGTGCAGAGCTCATCAGAGAATCATGAAACCATTTGGATTGGAAGAGATCCTTAAGATCATCAAGTCCAACTATAAGCCTAACACCATTATCCATTTTTATGGCTTAATGTTCTAATATGTTATCACGTTAACAAGAACACTTAAAACTGGCATTTGAAAAGGGCAAAATTAGCATTGCATCTTAATCTGTCACTGATGTAGATGTATTGCCAGTTTCAAGCCTCTATCTCAGGTTCCTCTTTGATACTTTGCCTAAAATCTTCTGAGAGTGAGGGGAAGTGGTTTTGGCTGTGACTAGGATATATAAATTAAATTCTCTGAGGGCTACCTTGGTTCTGGGAGCTCTGCCTGCAATCAGTAGGACGCTGTGAATCCAGATTTCTATAGTTATCGCTTATGTTGGAAAGGAAGAGTCCCTTTCTCTGTACACTTTATAAGTGAAAGAGAGGGAAGAGAGGAAAGAGAGAGAGATTAAAGAAAGAAGGAAAAGAAAAAATAAAAGAAAAGAAAAAAAAAGAAAAGGAAAAAAGAAAGAAAGGAAAGAGAAAAGAAAAGAAGAAAGAAAAGAAAAGAAAAGAAAAAGAAAAGAAAAGAAAAGAAAAGAAAGAAGAAAAGACAAGAAAAGAAAAGAAAGAAGAAAAGAAAAGAAAAGAAAGAAAAAGAAAAGAAAGAAAAGAAAGAAAGAAAGAAAGAAAGAAAGAAAGAAAGAAAGAAAAGACAAGAAAAAAGAAAAGAAAAGAAAGAAAGAAAGAAAGAAAGAAAGAAAGAGAAAGAAAGGAAAAAGAAATCACTCTCAGGATCAACATTTAATGGTAAAAAACTTTGGAAGGGGCATTTTGCATAGCACAAGTATGTGGCAAAACCCACACAAATCTTATTTCTTCTTGAAATGGGGAACACATGAGGACAGAAATACTCATTTCTGTAAGTTCACAAAAAAAAAAACCAACTGTTTTTTTTTAATTATTCTACATAATGTGAATATAGCTTTAACTGGATCAACTATCACAATAGCTTTTGCTGAACAACTTTAGTGCATCAGCAGGAAAAAGTGGATTTCCCTTCAATTTATCTTCAGAATCTTCTGATTTTGACTTTTGATTCAAAGTATTTCAATCTAAATTTTGTAGCAATAAATACAATTTGATTGATTACTCCTGAAGTATTGACTCTGAAATTAAGTGTTTGCTCAGTGATCAGTCTCTCAGCAAGCACTCTGAAATCATGGAGGGGGTGTATATTTACTCACTTGTTGGATGCCAGACTGGCGAGCAGGAGGAGGAAGGGCCTCAATAAATCATTTCTGACATTAACCTTGCAGGAAACAAATTCCCAAGAGTATTCGTGCTAGTTCGGCTGCTGGTGCTTGTGCAAACACTGCTGGACAGAATTCACATCGCTATCTTTCTGCGACTAGTTTTGCAAACAAAATTTCCTCATTGGCATTCCAGACAAAGTCAATGGAACAGGCAGGGATGAAGGAAAATGCACTTTGTTTATTCAAACAAGAGTTAGTCTGTCATTGGAAATATGCATGAAACATTCATAACAGATTTTGGAATTGATTAAAAAGAATTTTAAAAAAGCATGCACTGGACCTAAGCGATGAAAACATCACTTTTATTTGTTTAAATGAGCAGAATGTTCCAGATATCCAACATCTGGCATCTGTATTTTTTTGTGTTTTATGGTATTTTTTAGTGTTAACTTTATATATGCCATGAAATTTTCTTTGCATTTGTTTTTTGCACAGTGATTATGAGGTTAAGATAGTACAGGGAAGGACCTTCTTGGTGTATCATGAAAAATAGCTGGAAATAGAAACCTCTGTTTCTGAGGACTGGCACAATAAGTTGGTAAGTAGCAAGTGCAGGGTGCATATGTATTATTTATATAATATAATATATGTATTTATGTATATTTTTGTTTTTAATTTAAAGTTCTCTTAACAATAACCATGTGCAGAATTGCCATATCCTCTTCAAAAGACACCAAACCTCTAACTGCAAGAAGCTGTAGTGGAACCTCATTCTGCTGGGATAGGGACCTGCTTGCTTTTGTGCCAGTGGGAACTGTGGCTGAGCAGCACTGCCTGAGGTCTGCCAGCGCACAGGCATGTCACACCCACCAGCACAACAAATGGCTGAGACCTGATACCCCATCAATGTCCCATCAGTGCCAGAGCTGGACTTTTAGGTGATGTTTCTAACAGAAAGTCTTTCCCAACAGCGAGGCCTGAAAACTCATGTTTAGGTCCTGAAGACTAGCGGAATGCTTCCCAGGCTTTGGATGTTCTAGAGATCCACCATGGAGCTCAGCCATTCCTATTCTCCACTTCTTTTGTTGAGAAAAAATAGGCTGCTGTTCTTCTTCCTGCTCAATAAAGTAGGAAGCATCTGAGCTCCTTTGGGGGTACTGGACTTTTGCCCTGTTCACTGCTTAGGGAAGGCTGTGGGTTGGAGTCTCCCAGAATGTGATGTGAGGGGTTGCTCAGGCCCAGCTGGTGACAGGGAGCTGTCCACAGGGCTGAGGGTGTTCCTGCTGTGGAAATACCACTTTCCCTGCATGGTCCCTGCCTGGCACAGCCCACACACAGGTCCATCACCCAGGGTTTCTGCCATGCTGGGCCACCTCCCCCATGGATGGAGAATGGGTATCCCAAAGCAGCAAAAGCCTTCCAACCTGGTTTGTCCAGCTGCTTGCACCCTACACATCTAAATAACACCAGCCTGCCCAGTCTGAGATGGGTCTTTCCACCAGACATGTCTCAGAGCCAGGGGAAAGCTTTATCTCTCTGTAAGCCCTGATATCACTTCCTTGGAGTAAGAGACAAAAAACATCTCTGACCTTAGCAGGGCTTCAGTGAACTGCTACACTCATTAATAATAACCACTTTCCTGAATGCTCCTGTAACTTTTGCCACATGTTAAGCCCCCAGCAAGAACTTGGTTCTCAGGGGCCCTTTTCCCACAAAGATAGATTGAAATTCTGCCTTTGACAAATTAACAGGAAAACTTCCCTGGTGTTTTTTAAACAGGTGGTTCTATCCCACATCATCAGACTCAAAGTCCCTGGGAATTATGTTATTTTTACTTGACAGAAAGGTGAAAAAATCTGACTGAAACGTGAGAAACCAGCATGTGGGCGCGACAGACCTCACTGCCCCCTAAGCTGCCATCGCTCATTCATTGAGGCACTTGCAGTGCAAGGGAAAGGACTGATTCTTTTTTCCCATCTGGGAACACCACTCGGAGAAAAGACAACCCTGTAAGTCTGTGCTCACCATTCAGCAGCAGAGCCAGGGCAGCCCCCATGCCATCAACCACCATGAGAAAAAAGCCACAAAGATGTTGCAAAAAATCTGGAACTCCTCTCCTGTAGGGAAAGGCTGGATGTGCTGGGACTGTTCAGCCTGGAGATGAGAAGGCTCAGGGTGAATCTCATCACTGTAGATAAAACCTGGAGGGAAGGTGCAGAGAGGATGGATGGACCCAGATTCTTTCCAGTGGTGCCTAGTTTCAGGACCAGAGGTCCAGGACATAAACAGAAACACTAGAAGTGTCCCTTGAATATCAGGAAACATGGGTTTTTTTTCCTTTTTTTCTTGCTCTGAACAAAACCAACGGCCAAACACCAGAAGATATTGCCCTATGTGCAAGATGTGTCCATATGTTGCTGTGGACTCTTCATACTTGGTGTGAGTCAAATTCCAGTGGGACATGGTGCTGGGTGACTGGTTATAGATGGCCCTGCTTGGGCAGGGAGGTTGGTTGAGATGACATCCAGAGATTTCTTCCGCCTCAACCATTCTGTGACTCTGTAACAGTTGCCAAAGACAAGTCCGCAGCTCTGACTGTAGGAGAAATCTTCCATTTCCACCTTGAAAGCTGAATTTCCCAGTCATGAACACAGGACTTTCTCCTTATTTCCCAGGTCAATCTTCCTTCCCACCCTGCTGATAGAGAGCATGCTCACCAAATCAGAGTGCAAGAGCTGCAAATTTCTAGAGGACCTTCTCATTCCTGAGCAGCCCCTTTCCTATGGTGGACACAGACGGCTTCAATCCCATGTGCAACCTCCACCATGCCTGCAAGAGGGAGTATAGGAGCACAAGTCGGCTGTCAGCAGCAGCCTGAAACATGTCTTAAAAAATCTGTGGGGATCTGAAAGCTGAAAACAGGATCAAATCTTATGTTCCAGTTAGCATCCATCAAAATCCTTTTACCTTTACATTAATACCAGAATGAGGAACAATGAACCTAATTCGCTGTCAGTTTAGCTGTGCACAAGAAGTGCTGTTGTACAGGCAGGAACACAGCAACCTTATCCTGTCCCCTTTATAGAGGGGACCGAGAGGTGCATGTCTCCAAGTCCTAGGGTGCTCAGACTTTTATTAAATGCTGTAAAATGTTCTGTTTGATGGATTGTGTAGGAAGCTTTTTCTGTTGAAACGACTGAAGAGGTTGCCCCTCAGGAGTGAAAGGACCGCCTTATCCCAAGGCACAGGCCTGAACACTTGGAAGGAGGAAAGAATTTGTCCAATAAAGTAAAGAATGCTTGGAATTTCAGCTGTTTCAGGGTACGCAAATGGGGTTTGCAAGCAGAGAGGGGGCTGCTCAGAGGTGCCACCCTCTCATCCTCTCTGTTTTCTGTATTCTTGTCATGCAGTTCCAGACACCCTTTGCTTAGAAGTAAAAATATTTAGGTGTAAGTTCTGATGTGGAAATGACACTTCTAAGTCTTAACAATTATCCCAAAAACTATTGAGGGGAGTTTTTATTCCTCCCAACACTGTAAAAGAAAATGGTATTTGAAGAACAGGCATCTTTGGCATCTGTTGAGTCAGGGTGGTTTTGGGACTGTTTTGTCCTGGTTTAACTCAAAGGGAGGAGCATTTTATAGATTTGTGCTGCTAATTCCCTGCCCAAGGGACACAGGAACTCACTTGGCTACTGGTCAGGCAAGGGCAAAATTGTGCCCAGCTCTAAAACCTGCATCCACTCCCCTGACAGCTGGGACCACCTGATGGGGGGGGTGTTCTTCCTCTACCTGTTCTGTTCCAGCAGCACAAATGCACCCCCTGCCATGGCTCTGGGCAGATAAGAGGCCTTTGATAAAGGGTCTGACCCTGTCAGCTGCACATGGTGCACTTTGGCAAAGCTTGCCGTGCTCACAACCTTGTCCATTTTATCTGCTTTTTGCTCTCAGTGGTGTGAAATGTGCCTCGGTTGTTTAGCCCCAGCCTTGTCTTCCATTTGCTGGCATTTTCGCAATGCCCCTATGCAAGTTTGCTCCCAAGCTGTTTCTTACTCCCTTTTGCTCTCATACTGTTTGAACTAAGTTACATTATGCAGCTTCTGGGGTCTTTTTGGGGAGAAGGGTTCTGAGGCACCTCCTTAGCAGGGGCCACTCTACACAGACCACACAAAAGGAGATGCTTTACAAGGTTATTCACATTTGTGACAATCTGTGACATGAAGACTTCCATAGACCTTCCCAGCTGGGGCTTCCAAAGGTGTCTCTCCCTTCTCTTCTTTGCTACTGAGGATCTGCCAGGCTTGCTCATCTCCTCATCGACTTTTGTACTGGTTCAAAATTTGCCACCCCCAGCCCCCTTCTATGCCTAACTCAGGCCTTGTAAATCTTTCACAACATTAACTCTACTGTATATTGGCAAAGATTTGTGACCTCCACCTGCAGTCAACCATTTCCCCATGGCCTAACTGGTCTCTTTCTCCCTGCAGCACCTTCTTCACCCTGCCATTGGTTATAAATTATTTACCCCCGCACTTGCAGAGCGCTGAGTGTCCTAGAGGCATGCACAGCTCACCCACAGTTCTGCTCTGGTTTAGGACTTCTCAGATTTTCGGGTATCTCATTTGGATCTCCATGCTCTCCTGTTCCATCAGCATTCACTTCTCACTTTCAGTACGGCAGAATGCTTTGGAAAGTATTCTGGGACATAAATTTTGAATTTCCATTTTCACTTTACATGGAAGTACAAAGTTGGGATTAGCTTGTGGATGGAACAGTGTAGGTCATTGGCACGCAGTTTGGGGAGTGTGCCCCATGTATAATTATAGCATCTTAGAATCATTCAATTTGGAGAAGATCTCTAAGATCATCAGGCCCAACCAGCACTGCCAGGCTATTAAACCATCTCTCTAGGCAACCACATTTACACTTTTTAATAACTCCAGGAATGGTGGTGACTCCACCCACTTCCCTGGGCAGCCTTTTCCAGTGCTTGAAACTCTTGCAGTAAAGATATATTCCCTCACATCCAATCTACAACCTTCACAGAACAACCTGAGATCCATTCCACTTGTCCTATCTCCTGTTTTCTGGGGAAAAGGGACTGACCTGGCTGAAAGCTCCTTTCAGGTGGCTGGAAACAGTGATAGGGTCCTCCCTCTCCTCCTTTTCTCCAGGCTAAAACACCACCAGCTCCCTCAGCTGTTCCTCACCAGTTTTGTGCTCCAGACCCTTCCCCAGCTCCACTGCCCTTCTCTGGACACGCTCCAGCCCCTCAATGTCCTTCTTGCACTGAGGGGCCCAGAACTGAACACAGGATTGGAGCTGTGGCCTCACCAGTGCCCAGTACAGAGGGGTGGTCACTGCCCTGCTCCTGCTGGCCAAACCATTGCTGATCCAAGCCAGGATGCCACTGGCCTTCTTGGCCACCTGGGCACAACTTGGCTCACGTTCAGCTGCTGTCAGCCAGCACTGCCAGATCCTTTTACCTTGGGCAGCTTTCCAGCCATTCTTCCCCCAGCCGGTAGCG
This sequence comes from Calcarius lapponicus, assembly GCA_039654755.1. NCBI lineage: Eukaryota > Metazoa > Chordata > Aves > Passeriformes > Fringillidae > Calcarius > Calcarius lapponicus. The sequence continues at coordinate 63,466,802 of CM077462.1, read as the reverse complement.
CTGCCTGGGGTTGTTGTGACCCAAACAGATCTATGGTAAGAAACATGGCCAGACCTAGATAGAATGCCCTGTCTCTCTGTCCATGGCTCATGTGCAGCTCTTCATCCAGCTGTCAAACTAAAGAGGAGATATTTAGATTAGATATTAGGAAGAAGTTCTTTACTCAGAGTGTAGTGAGACACTGGCACAGGCTGCCCAGAGAAGATGTGGACACCCCATGCCTGAGAGAGTTCAAGGCTGGGCTGGATGAGGCTGGAAACAACATAGTACAATGAAAACTATCCCAGCCCATGAAAAGGGGAATGGAGCTATATGATCTTTAAGATCCCTCTCAACCCAAAGCAATCTATGATTCCATGATCCCTGGGGATGACTGCAGCATTTGACCTAAAACAGGGGTTTGGAACTCGCTCTGGATGCCTGCAAACTAGAAGCTTAATGTTTCACTTCCCAGCACTGCTGTGTCTAAGTCCCTTAGTTTTTTCTGCTCATCATGGAACCAGTTCCAAGGTGTGCAGAAGGGTTTCTGTGTGGCTGCCACACACCCACTGCAGGGGGGCTGGCTCACAGAGACTGTAGGAGTGTGAATCAGGAGGGTGACACCGGGAAACAGCATTCCTCAAAAAGCTGACAGGGAGTCTGAGCAGAGCAAAACTTCCTTAATGTGCGGAGCTCCTTTGAAAACGTGCTCTGGTGCTGTTAGAGAGAGCTGACACCCTTTATTTATACCCGGTGGAGTCTGAAGAGCTGAGCCATGGTGTCCGAGGGCCGGCCGCGGGAGCAGCTCCGGCTGTGCCACCACTGGGTGTCACTGCTAGTGACCCCGTGTGCCACCGCTGGGTGTCACTGTTAGTGACCCCGTGTGTCACTGCTGGGTGTCACAGCTGCTGACCCCGTCTGTCACCGCTGGGTGTCACGGCTGCTGACCCCGTGTGTCACCGCTGGGTGTCACTGCTAGTGACCCCGTGTGTCACCGCTGGGTGTCACTGTTAGTGACCCCGTGTGTCACTGCTGGGTGTCACAGCTGCTGATCCTGTGTGCCACTGCTGGGTGTCACTGTTAGTGACCCCGTGTGCCACCGCTGGGTGTCACTGTTAGTGACCCCGTGTGCCACTGCTGGGTGTCACTGTTAGTGACCCCGTGTGCCACCGCTGGGTGTCACTGTTGGTGACCCCGTGTGTCACCGCTGGGTGTCACTGTTAGTGACCCCGTGTGTCACCGCTGGGTGTCGCTGTTAGTGACCCCGTGTGCCACCGCTGGGTGTCACAGCTGCTGACCCCGTGTGTCACCGCTGGGTGTCACTGCTAGTGACCCCGTGTGTCACCGCTGGGTGTCACTGCTAGTGACCCCGTGTGTCACTGCTGGGTGTCACTGCTAGTGAGCCCGTGTGCCACCGCTGGGTGTCACTGTTAGTGACCCCCGTGTGTCACCGCTGGGAGTCACTGTTAGTGACCCCGTGTGCCACCGCTGGGGTGTCACTGTTAGTGATCCCGTGTGTCACCGCTGGGTGTCACTGTTAGTGAGCCCGTGTGCCACCGCTGGGTGTCACGGCTGTCCCGCAGAAGCCACCCTGTCGCACATCCCGGGAAGCAGCCAGGATGCCCCGCTCTCGGCAGCTGTGGGAAACCACACAGCGCTGACAAAAACCGGACCCTGCCTGCATGGAGGACCCCGAGGGTGGGAGAATTTCGGGTGCCACCAGACGCGTGGTCTGGCTCAGCACAGCACCATGAGGGGAGGGAACTGAAGCTGCAGGACTGACTTTTCAGATTCACTTAAAAAGTTGTATTCACAAGGCAAACTATCTCATAAACAGGGTCTACATTCCCCAGATGTCCCAGTGTAGTCTGTGCACACGGGTCCCAGAAAATTAGTATTTCTTTCACATGACTAATGGGTGTTGTAGCGGGTGCTTCTGGTCACAAGTTTCACACATGTGCTCCTGTGGTGTTATTAAGCCTTAAACTCATTCCTTTCCTGTGGTGTATTTCCAAAACCAGGCTTCCCAGTTCATGTTTATGCACTGTGTGTTGGTTTGGGCTGGGATAGTTTTTTCTATCTAGTACGGGGCTATGGTTTGGATTTGTACTGGAAACAGTGTTGATAATTCAGAGATGTTTTAGCTACTGCTCAGCAGGACCTACACAGAGCCAAGGCCATTTCTGTTTCTCACCCACCCCAGCAGCGAGAGGACTGGGGGTGCACAAGGAGCTGGGAGGGAGCACATCCGAGAGAGCTGAGCCTGACTGACCCCAGGGATAACCCACACCATGTGGCATCGTGTTCAGCAGATAAAGCTGGGGGAGAAGGAGAAGGTGTGGCACATTCAGAGTTAAGACATTTTTCTTCCCAAGTCACATGCGATGGAGCCTTGCTGTCCTGGGAATAAGTGAACAGCTGCCTGCCTCTGGGAAGTGGTGAATTAATTTTTGTTTTGCTTTTTCTTTGCCTATTAAACTATCTTTATCTCAACCCATGAGTTTTCTTACTTTTACTCTTCCAATTCTCTTCCCCATCCCACCAGGGGAGGATGAGGAAGCAAACGTGTAGGGCTGAGCTGCTGGCTGGAGTTAAAGCACAGCACTCTGCTTCCCCACAAAAGGAAAAGTGACAAATGCTTTACACACTGTAATTTCCACCAGATCACAAACCCAGCATTTCAGAGAGCATTTCTAAATGCATTTCTACATGAGGTTTATATAATCAAGTGTTCAGCCAGGTTATGCTGGAGACTATACAGCTAGGCTGTGTCCATGAGGAAGGAGGTAGCTCATTTCCTGAAGCTTTCTCTTCCTTGCTACCAAGCAGCCTGCAGGTCTCCTGCTCTCTTTTAGCACCATCCACATGCCCACATTCAGCCAGTCCCTCTGTTTACTTTCCTAGTGCTGGAGCTGGGATTACCCTCACTGTGAGGCTGTGTGGATCAGCTGCTTCCCATTGTGATCTGCTTCATTAGTAAAGCTTTTTCTGGGGGTCTGTTTTCAAGATGACATGTGGGAAATGCACACCACCTCCAGTAATGTAAATTAATAGCAATTGAGCTGTGTGAGAGATTCCCTGTGAGCTGCTCTGCAAAAACAGTCCTGCAGCACATGTCAGGAGTCATTAACACATCAGCTGCACCACATCCAACACTCTGAAAAAGATTTAGGAGAGACTAATCCCTCCAGTGGCAGAACTGTGTTGGCCTTTGGCAGAGTTACATCATAGGTGAATTTAGCCTCCATTGTCCAACATCAGACAGACTTGGCACCATAGGAATCACTATGACAATAGCAGATGGGCTTGACAGGCCTGAGTATCACTGGTTCCCATCCTCCTGTCCTTCCAGAGGGAGGTCCTGAGCCCACTCAATTATCAGACCATGTTCAGAAAACTGAAGTCAGCACAGGGAGCACACAGTGGGCTGCATCCTGGCATAAGCCTCCAGGCAGCCTAGCACATTTTCTGTCTTCTAATTACATACATCATTTCTGATGACAAATTCATTATTTTTATTTTCACTCAAGGGTCACTAAATGGGCTAACTGCTGTGGTTCACTGTGATTTAACTACAAGGACAGGAACTGTGGAACCAAAGAAGAGTGCAGGCTGTCATTTTATGATGCAAGCACAGGATGCATTCAAGTTCAATAATTTGTGTTTGCATTTATGACATTTTGCCAAGAGTTTCGATGGACTGCAAGAGGAGATTTGCTGCCATTATCACAGAATGGAGCACCAATTTGGGTGTTATGCACTGTCCTGTGACTCCCAGCCAGCCATTAAATCTCACTGCACCTCTGAGCATCATTCCTCCTTTCCACCACCCTTTTATCTGACAGGCTGTCTTTCTTTTTCTGCTTGTAAAGAACCTGAGGTGAGGTCTCAGCTGGGGCCACCAAGAGTGTCAGCAATCTGATAGAGAGCATTGCAAGCTCCTCTGACTTGGAAAGCACTGGTGGGTGTTTGCCTCATGCAGGAGCCAGGATTCCAGGGCACTATCTTTGTGTGAAAACAAGAGAGTTTGCAAATCTGTTTGGATGACTTCACACGGGAAATGCACAGAAGTCAGCGTTAAAGGGATAGGAGAAATGAACAGGACCTGCTGTACTCCACTCAGGGAACAAATTGCCAGAAGTCTGCAATTAAACTTGCAGCAGGAAGCCTTCTGGGGTAGGGCTGCTTTTACTTCACAGTTAAAATTGAAGTCTGTTGAACTTTGCTCCATAAATATACATGTGTTTCTTTTCACTTATGAGTCATACAGTCCATTTTACTTGTTTATGTGAGACAAAGCTTTAGGAAATGATTTAAAAAGCAGAAGTGTGGCCACTGATGATGCTAAACATACCTGTCTACAAGAAAACTCAACAAAACATTTGGGAAGAAATGTATTTTACATGCAGATTGTGTTTATTAATTTTATGACAATGTAGCTTAACCAGGATAGCATTACATCTTTAGAAATTTGTTATGCCATTGAAAGGCAGCTGGTCCTCACATTAGGAAAACACAATGAAAAATACAACATACAAATGCTCAAGCTCTCCTCAGGGGGTTGTACTTCATTGAGGGCAGCCAGTCCCTGAATGAGTTTTTATCATTGCTCATTGCTGATCTTAAGTCCCTGTGTTATTTGCAGTCTGCAAAATCCTACCCATGGTTAAAAGAAATTTCTTCTTTTCTTTTCTTCTCTCTTTTTTTTTTTTTTTTTTTAGGCAGCACACAGGGACAGAACTCAAACAACTCAGTAATTACCCAGTTATGATCATGGTTATAATCTGAGGACTGGAAAAACCTGCTGGTATGAACTTTTTGTGCATATTTGCTATCAAATCCCAAAAATCTCTCAAATTTTTTATAAACTTCTAATCAACTTCATCATGGGATCACTAGTCAAAACTGATTAGTAATTGACCCAGAACAACAGATTGTATACAACCATTTATCTGGGACATAAAGAGCATCTCGAAAGCTTCAACTCTCTCAAAGTCAGACTTTTATTTAGTTATTTAGTGGGATTTTTTTTCTTTTTCTTTTTTTTTTTTTTTTGAGAGAGTTTACGTTTAGGTCATCATTTCATTCAGTCTGAGGAAAGTGTCCCAGTCCCAAGGTTATTGATTATTTTGATGATTTCCCTCTCATTTGTCATTACAAACTTCAGATGTTAGTTTTATCCCTGATGGGAGATTTTTAACTAAAAAGTCATTCTAGTTCATCAGAATTTAGAGGATAGGAATATAGTTGGGATGCTGACTCAAAAATTTTTACTACCAAGTTCAAATGTTGCAATATTTGCTACAAAATATATTTGCTGGAAATAAATCCTGTGAAATGAAGCTTCCCTATCTCCATATCCATCTCCATATCCATATCTCCATAGCTCCCAGTCACACTGAAAGCCAAGCAGCAATACTGTTTCATGCCCAGAGGATGCCCAAGGATCTGCCAAGCCTTGCCAATGTTTCATCAACTCAGAGATTTCAGTTTCTGTGGATGGAAAAACCATACCATGGGAATTACACAGGTAACACTGTCTCCTTTGAGAAAAAAATCTTCAAAAATTACTCTAAAGGACCAGATAGATGTTAATTATGATTGTAAACCCCAAAGTAATCTAGGAGTCTTAAAACACACATTTCCAATTCGTGCCAGTGTTACATAACACAGTTAATTCAGCAGAAGAGACTGGCAAACTATTTCCCTCAATCCTATTTTACCCCTCAATTCTGCAGCGAACAACTCTGTAAAATGTAACTAACTCCCATCCACCTACCACAAAAGCAAAGATACCAGAATACCAAAACACCAGGCACTAATTGCCACTAGCAACATCCACCCACAATCTCAAAAGCAGAAAAACTAAAATGCTGCCCCAATTAATAATGCCCACAATGTATGAAAAGCAAAATTGCCTTCAACATGGGGTCTGTGAGCACCTTTCAAAGCTGAAACTGTGTTGTGTTTGTCTAGAACCTCTTGATATGAGGGTGTAAATTTGTGGAGAGTTTGATTCACAGCCTGACATGATGTGGGTTGGCCTGATTCCCTGTGAGAATGAGAATTAGAATTAATATTTGAATGTTTATTGCTCATCAGAGAAAAGCAGCTGGGCAGATCATGGTCAACTTGCATTGCTGGGACTGCTGGGATGGGACAAGCCTTGCCAAAGGCTCATACGACTTCAAGGCTTCAGGTCAATGTCTTTCTTGAGAGCTTCTCAAGTGAGAAGACCTATTTAATGAGATATCCAAAGTCAGAGCTGAAGGATAGAGTCAGGTGAGAGCAAGGCAGGCAACAGCAGAGGTTTTGCACCACACCACAACACCTGTGGGTAATTGTTCTATTTTCTGAAGGACAGAGTTGCTCTGTGGCAACCATGACCATAGAGAAGACTGGAGAGAAAACTTCTTTCCTGGCAGTTCAGGCTGCAGTGCTAGACAACTAGTGTCACAGAAATGTGAAATAGGAGTCTTTGACAAGGTTTGTGTCTTCCTTCCACTATAATCATGGCTTTTATTAATTTAGCCATATTGCCTGCTTATCTGTGGGATTTTCCAGTGTCCCTGAGAAAGCTGCACTGTAGACACAAGGACCAAACAACCCAGACCAAGATGCACTGTCTCACAGCAAGCCCCTCCAATGCCAGCCTTTATAATATCATTGTGTGAGAGAAAAACAAGCAGCACTTGGTATGGTAAACAGTTTTTCTTTTTCTTCTGCCTTTAGAAGAAGCCAATGCTGTTGGAAGAAAGTTGTTAATACAGAAGAACATGGAAAAAATTTAATCTCTGACAATTTCAGGAGAATTTCACTAAAGAGTTATCTGGTTTATACACTTATTCTGAAAAAAAGTCCAGCATAAACATTTGTATCCACAGATTACACTCTTTGCCAAAACAGCCCTGGGTTTAGGTATCAGCATCCCCACAACTGCAATTTCAGCTGTGTTGGGAAGGAGACTTATTTTTTATAAATATGAATGTACACACATAAATACAGATTTTACCCATGTGCTTTTCAAATAAGAAAAGCTTCCAACATGTGCAGTAGAAGATCCAGGGAATTCAAGGCTTTCCATGGAAGCTGCTTTTATTTATCCCTATCATACCTTTGAAGGTGTTGGTTTCATCCTGAGATTGGTAAAACTGTGAACATTTTTAGAAGTTGGAAAAACCTTTCTTCTACTGAATTTTAAATTAAGCTCATAATCAATATCATTTATATGAAAACGAGCTGGAGGTTCAAATTTTGACTGTCACTGAGGATCCTTGCTACACTTTGTGGGCAGATATGGGGTCAACTGTAAGGACAATGCACCCAGTAATTTCCCCATCTGCTGCCCAGGTGCCATGTACGTCATCCATCAGATAGGCTGGACTGCTCCTGAGCTATTCTACATGTAAATTTGGGATAGCCCTCAAAAGCACCCGGCAGCCTACAAAATGCTGCATTGATGCTATCAACACCTTTGGAAGCAGAGGGAAACCTCGAGTGGCACAACAACCTCAAGGCACTGTACAGCAGATGACACAAACCTCAGATGAGAAATTCTTCCTGGTGGGAAGATGATTTCTGCTCTTGGAGAGTTCAATATGGGGCGTCTTAGTTGCCAATGCTGCCTGCTCCTCCTGCTCCACTTAATGAAAAAGCCTCACATTGTAGCACTCTGAGCTTTCACCATTCATCTGCCACTTCCCTTCAAACCTTAGAGAAAATTCATTTAATAGGAAGGTTCAGGGCTTTTGCTCTATTACATTTCAGGGGCAGCCAGGAGGAGAGAGATGCAGAAGCCACAAGCATAAGAAGCTTCATGGTACAGGTCTCCCCCTTCTGTTTATCTCAGAAATACTTGAGTACAGGATGTACTCAAGTAGGAAAAAAACCACATATGAAGAATCAATAAAGAAACATAAAGAAACAAGCTTCTAGCAGGGCTAACCCCAAGCTAGTCAACAGAAGAGAGATTCCTGGCTCTAGCAGTCAGGCTGTCTTGGTGTGTTGGATATTTTTGATTAAATTTCATCTGTACTGTGCTGTAACATCTATACTATTCCCAGATTCTGTGTAGTGGCAGAAACAATATTAGGGGACCAGTGGTGGACACATCAAATGAGAATGATAAATGTTATCTTATTTAATATATTTCTCCATCAGGATTTGTTTGCTTCTCCAGGGCCTGTAATTCACATGAAATGAAAAATCAGACAATCCTGATGTTTCATGAACTCAGACTGTAATCTGATTTCAAAGGTTTTATCAAATTTTTACTACCTTAGAGTGACTGAATAATATAGTTTTTACTTGGTCCTTCTCCCCATCTGTAGGAAGAGCACTCATGATCCACAGAGGTATAAAATAATACTTTTTTTTTTTTTTTTCTGGAAGACAAAAGGTTATCTGCAGCCCAAGTTATCCATCTGTATTTTATTAGAGCAAATAGACAAAACCAAGATTTCCAGCCAAAATCAACAACTTTGAAAAATACAGTTCTCTTCACCAGCTTAGTCATCTTGCATATTGCCCATTTGATTGGGTTTTGAGCAAAACAAAGAACTAAAAAGAATAGTGTGTGTTGCATTAGGATCTCCACCAAAGTGTAAGGGAAACCAGAGAAAAAATGACTCACACACTGGGAAGAATTCCACCTGTTCCCATTCAAATTATGTTTCCCTGTCAGGCTGGAAGCAGCTGATGCACTGGTTCCCATGGGAATATTTCATCCAGAACAAAATACACATTTAAAAGCACTTCCTGAGTTTGTCCTATTTATTGTTTGCATTTGTGCTGCCCTCTAAGCAGCACAGAGCCTGGTACTGCGTGACCCCTTCTGCACCCCCAGACTTCAGCACTGCTCCCAGTTTTTAAGGAAATTAAAGGTAACTAATCTAAGAAAGGCATTACTGTCTCCAGGACTGGGAAAGCCATGGAAGAGGTCCCCTGTGAAAAGGGGTTTATTGAAAAGCAGAAACAATGGGAAATGGATTTGAAGAATATGCTAAAGACCTTGGACTTCCATACAAAATCATGCCATATAAAAATAGGCTCACATGATGTCTACAGTAGTGGCCTAAAATTCACTACCTGGAGACACTTCATGAATGTTTCTTCCAGTAATTGAGAACTGATTATCAAAAAGCTGTTTGATTATGCATAGAAGAATACATAACTATTCACCACCATCCCAGTCCCCACTACAGACATCTCTTCCTATTCTGCATGGCCACAACAAGAAATGGAGAAAGAGACTGACCACAAGCAGGCAGATTTTATAGGCACTTTTCCCAGCTGTTTCTTCAGATGCCTCAGAATCAGAATTCTGTGGCTGTGAATCAGCCTTGAACACAGGGAGCCAATAAAGTTGCTCCATTGCATTCCTTTGCTGGTGTCTGAGTGATGGTGAGGAATGGTGGCAGCAACGTGTTCCTGCATCACCTTTGGTGGCAAGTGAGGGAATTAGGCATGAAGCTGGATTTTGTGGGTGTGTCTGAACAGACTCATGCCTTGCTACGCTGTGAACAAGCCAAGCATCAGTAAGATGGATGTGATTTTATTGTGCCAGATCTGTATCCATCTCTAAGGATTTCTGTGATTATCTTCTGAGGTCTAGTTTGAATATTACCAATTTGTCTGCACAATCAACATTTCAGACTTACTTAAAAATTGCAAAAATAAAGACCATTTTACATTTTTGGATAATTCAGAATGGTGCTATATTCTATGATTACTCCATTTGCTGTTGATGAGAGGAAGGCATTTCACTGGTTCAGTCCTAACAACTGGAATATTGCAGAATGTTCCTACACAGTTGTTTTTCAAATAAAATTAATTGTCTTTAAAATTGGATCCAATGAGCCTTTAGCTTAAAGTCATGAATCTCTCTGTTCATGGCATAGATTTGAGCCAGATGTTTTACATTTTTCATGCCTGAGTCATGAGCTGAATGTCTGACTATTGACCCACGTTTTGGAGTGAATACGTCAAGAAACCCTTTGCAGTAACTGTAGTCTCCTGTCAGATGGAAAAATGTTGGAAACTCTTTCTCATGAACTTCTGTCCCTCACTGGCTCCATTTCCTGTCCAAGACCTTTCTAAGTGGGTTGGCAAAGTGACAAGCTTTATCTAACATGCAATCGCTGATTAGGGAAAAAGGGAATGTCAGTGGCAGTTTGGACAAACTGTAAGGAAACTTTTTTCCTAGCTCATTTTTTTAGGCATGTGGTGAAAGGATTTAAATGCAATTTATGTACCATTCAGGCTAGTGTCCTCAGAGCAGTTATTAGCTAAGATTTCATCTGTACTTGGCAATATTTGGATCTCCAATGTACTTGAGCAGATAAGGTTTTGTAGTGGTAAATAAGAAAAAAAAGTTATTCTCTATAAACACAAACACTCTTACTGGGCACAAACCACTCTCTTGTCCTCTCTTAAGATGTACTTAGGAGCTGTTCAGACCATGTGTCTGTGCCCTCCCATTCACTGTATAGCAAGTTGCTTTTGTAAATTCACACGGATGAATTTCATTACTGAACAGACTGTGAGCTCATGTAGTGACAAGGCCATTTAGACCCCTGGCAGGCTTGGTCTAGCTCTGATCTAAGTTCCAGCTTGCAAAAGACACCAAACAGCTTTGCAGGTATAAAGACAAGACATGACAGTCCGCATGCAAAGATCAGATCAAATATTAGGGAAAATTCTTTACTGTGAGGGTGGTGAGGCGCTGGCACAGGTTGCCCAGAGAGGTTGTGGATGCCCCATTCCTGGAACTGTTGAAGTCCAGGTTGGATGGGGCTCTGAGCAGCCTGGTCCAGTTGAAACTGGCCCTACCCAAGGCAGGAGGTTTAGGACTGGGTGATCTTTAAGATACCTTCCAACACAAGCCATTCTATGATTTTATTATGTTCAGGGAGAGCAAAGTCTTCAAGGATTTGAGCTTGACCAATCCTTTGCTAGTGTAGAGCCAAATATCAGAACTTTCATCCACTAATTTCTCTTGTCCCCGAAGAGATAATGACAAGCAGGAAGGTGAAGTAGAAGGAATGGAAGAAAAGTTGAATACCTCCAATAGCTCTGCACAGGTGTTCAGGACGTACTGCAATCATGGTTTTTCTAAAACTTGTCACTTTTGTCAGCAAAGCAAAAATGGTCACAGAATCATGGAATACTTTGGTTTGGCAGAGATCTCTACAGGCCTTCTAGTCAAATCCCCTTGCCATGGGCAGGCACATCTTCAGCTAGATCAGGTTACTCAGAGCCTTGACCAATCTGACCATGAATGTGTCCAGGGATGGAGCATCCACCACCAATATAAATCTAGGCACCACCCACAATATAAAAATATTCTTCTGTGTATCTAGATCAACCCATCCTCTTTCAGCTTAAAACGATTATTCCTTGTCCTCTTGCATCAGGGTCTCCTAAATCATCTGTCCCCATCTTTCCTGTACATCCCCTGGAAGTCTCCCTGGAACCTTCTCCAGGCAGTAATGGCATGTTTCTCGCTGCAAGGGCTGTAAGTGCACGGAGAGGCTCTGTAGCAGCGCCCCAGCTCTGGCTGTTGCTGCAGGGCTGGCAGCAGGGGACATCTAGTGGTGCTCAGCTGTAAGCAGAGGAGCAAACAGCAGCCCGCGCATCATTCTCCTGGCTCCGGAATGAGTTTGCCTTGTTCAAGGGCTGCAGGAACGGCTGTGTGCTTTCAGGAAGCATTTGTACTCCTCCTCTTTGCAATTCCATGACATATATCTGCTTTGCACAGAAGTGAGATATTTGTGTGCACAAGCTAGAGGTGACAGTTTAAATTTGTATACTTAGGTATATGTGGAGGAGGAAATCTACTAGAAACTTGTCTTTTAATGAAGTTGTGAACCAAGCTGATCAAAAAGATCTCTTGTAGTTTTTTTCTTACAAAATTACAATGCTGAAGTATATAATAAAATCCTGAACTAAAACTAAACAGCTGCTAACAACACATAAAATTATGTTACTCCTTGGGATGAGACACTGCTGCAAAAATTCAGTGTCACGCTCCCAGTAACATCACTATCACTTGCCTGTGTACCCCTTTATTAGCCTCTCCTTGTCAGAGTACAAGGCTTTGAGTAAATCAGAATAAATACAGAAAAAGCTTCACATAATGCCTTTGCCATATAGCTGGAGAGGGATGGAGCATTTTATTTGTTCACTTATTTATTCAAAAATTACTTCAAAAATGGAAGTGAGGAGGGCTACTGAATAGGCTGCATTGGGTTTCTTTAGCTGAGTACAGCATACCTTTGGGATGGATTTTCAGCACAGTGTCCCTTGGGCCCTGATCTGGAAAAGCACAGGAATCTGAGGCTGAAGTCACACAGGTACTTACGTGCTTTGCTGAACTAGGGCCAGAATGCTGAGTACTTCACACAGTCAAATGTCTGGAACAAAAATAACACCAAAAGGTCATTGGAAATTCCAACTGTGTACTGAGAATTTATTTCTATACTGCTGGAAAATAAATCTGAGTGCTGACCAGAAACCAATCAATAGTTTGAAATCAAATGCATACGGCAGACTCTTCAGTAAAGTTAATGTTGTGAGCATGTTGTCAATTTTGCACAGAATATCCAGCCTGGTAAAGTAAAATTTTTCAAATTATCATGTTTCAGAAACAAAAACAATTTGACATTTGATTGCCCAAATTTTCAAAACACATAGAAAAACATTTTTTCTTGAAGTCACTGCTTTTCCTTTTGTTTGTTATTTTTTGAAAAAACAAAGGACATTGCATGTTCCAGCACTGCCTCTTGGATAGTATAATATTATAAGCAATACTTTGTTTGGGCTGAAATACTGATTTACAATACTAAGAGAATTCCATACCCAAGTAAAAGAAAGTGCCAAACATCAGGGTACCCTAACCCAAAAATTTATGCTATGTGAATTATATTCCACTGTACCACTTTTAAAAGACCATCCCTCTCTTTTTTCATCTGATGTCCAGTGTCTCTTACCCTCCTATCATGAATCATTGCAGATAGTCTGTCTCTGTCTTCCTGACAACCTCCTCACAGATATGGAAACACTGCTATTAGGTGCCCACAAAAACTACTCTTCTCTGGGCTGATGAAATCTGTTTTCATCTGCCTCCCCTCACAAAACATGTGCTCCATGCCCCTGACAATTTTGGCAGCCCTCTTGCTGACTTGCCCAAGTTCATCACTCTTTTTCTTTACTGGGGGCCCAAAAACTGGTCACATCACAATATTCCATGTGTGGTCTAACAAGTGATTGGTAGAAAGGAATAATAACCTCTTTCCTCCAGTATCTTCTAGCTACACTCCTGTTAGTGCAGTACAAAAACTTGTTTGCTTTCATTGCTGCCAGGGCACATCAGTAACTTACATTTGTGGTCTTGTTGTTCCCCAGTCAGTCATGTCCAGCCTGTGACGAGTTCTTCCTTCCATGGGGCAGGACTTTACATCTTTGTTCAGTTTCATGGGGTACCTGTTGACCCATGTCTCCAACCTGTCCAGGACTTTCTGAATGACAGCCCTGTTCCCAAGCATGCCAACAGCTCTTCCCCTGATCCTCCCCTGCTTAGTGCACCTGCAAAGCTGGCGAGGTACGTTCTGTCTTCTCTTCCAGGTCACTGATAGAGATTTTTAAAAGGATACATCCCAGGACAAAGATGGGGCTACATTCACTTGTAACCAGCTTCCAGGATGAGTACAAACAAACCCTTCCCCGAGACTCTTTGAACCTGCCAGCCCAGCTGGTTATTCAGCCCCAGACAGTAATCCACCGAGTCTGACCTTGGGAGCCCAGCCTGAAAAGAAGGATGCTGTGACTGTGTCCTAAGTCTTGATGAAGCCCAGGTAGACAGCACTATTCTCTCTTCATCCTCAGACCCAGCTGGATCATCTTGGAAGTTAAAAATGCTCTATCACTAGGGAAATCCATAAAATATATATGATCTTTCTCTACTATCTTGCTCCAACATTAAGTCACTTAGATGGACGAAGTACTACTGAAACATTTTGAGTTAATGCTCGTCCTGTTATGAACTTGGTACACAAGCAAAGAGCTGACACAATGTCAGTTTCCATAGTGAGTGGGGCAATTTATTTCACCTAGGAGGCCACTCTGGAGACTCTGAAGCATGGCTGCAGTAACTTGAACGGAACATTTCTATCTGTGTGTCTCATAAGGGAGGCTTTTTAATGGACATAATATCATGTGATTAGAGATATTAATTCCATAATTTGCTTTTTTTTTTTTTTTTTTTTTTTTTAGTTCTTGAAATAAAAACTCTGCCCTCATTACCAGAAAAGCGGGCTGGGTTGGCAAGCCACACTCCAGGCCGAAAATATTGAAAGAGAATGATAGAACGGCTTGGGGTGGAAGGGACCTGAAAGATCATCTGGTTCCAACACCCTTGTCATGGGCGGGGACACCTTACTCTAGACCAGGGAGATTAAAATCCTATCCAACCTGGTCTTGAAAACCTTCAGGGACGGGCATCCACAACTTCCCTTTGTCTAACCGTAAAAAAGAAAAAAAATAGAAAAATAGAAAGCACGGGAATGGAAGAGGAGAGGGAAAAGAAACGGAAAACACTAGGAAAGATGTTCTCATTCTTGTTTGGGAGCAGTCAGCAGCTCGGAGGCGGCAGGGCAGGGCAGGGCAGGGCAGGGCAGGGCAGGGCACCCCCGGGCCCGCAGAGCGTGCCGGCGGGCGGAGGTTCAGCACCACGGCCAGCGGCGGGCGGGAGGGACGCCGAGCCCGGGATCCCCTCGGCAGCGGGGAAACCCCTCCTCGGCCTCTCCAAAAATCCACACAGCCCTGGCTCACTAGGGACAGACGGGAGGGACTTAGGTGTGTCTGTGAGCCTGGGCTGCGCCCTCCCTGCTGCGGTGGGGGTGTTAGCTTTTAAGCATCTGCACATGGAGCAGCTGCGAAGAGCTGTTTGTAATTCTCTGCCCCCAGGGATTTCTTGGCTTGGATTGAAAGTGGCTGCAAAGCTCTTTGGAAATGTCAGGTTACTTTGCTATGACATTTCTGTCTACTTTTCTTTTTTTCTCCACTTTTGCTGACAGTGGCTTATAGCTGCTTGTGGTTCTTTCTCTGGAGGAAAAAGGTGTCCATGAGAAAAGCAGTAGTGGACTTCTGAAGATGTGATCATAAGTAGATGTTAGGAATTCATGACATCCCAGTTCATTACATGCTATTAAATGAGATGATGAAAGAAAGGTCTGCAACATGGGGGACAATAAGACCCCTTAAGAAGGTTTGCTTTATTAAATTCACGTGTGTAGAGTTCTTTCTAGTTGTTTTTCATTTGATGATGGCTGTTGTTGTAGTTCAAATGTTGCTAGTAAGTCCAGAGTAAAGAAGCAGAAGAGACTTTTGCACAATGTCCATAGATGTTTAATTCAGCTGCGCAGCATAGGTGTTGTCCCTCCGACCCCGTCCTCCTCCCCAGGTCAGAATCCCTCCCCCCGGGGCCTCCCAGCAGCCTCCAGACAGCACCCAGGTAAGGCCCAATCAGGGAAAAGGGCCCAAGGGCCCCAGGAGCCCAGGCACAGGAACAGGGGATGGAGCCAGTGGGCACAGGAGGCCCTTTAGGGCCCCCACAGGCTGTCATGTCTCAGATCCAGCTGTCCACTGGCTTTTTCCCTTCCTACAAGTGATGGTTATTTTAATGTAATTTCTCAAGGAATTAAGCTCCTTGTATTTAAATGTCTACTACTTGGAAAACTGGTAAATCCTGCTCTTAGAGCTTGGGTGTCCTTCCATCTTTATGAAACTCTGTGAAAATCAACAGGACTAGTGCCATGGGTTAATACAAGGTCTTCATTCCTGAACCCCTTCACAGATGTCCTTGTGGAAATTTGTCTTGCTCTTGCAAGGACTGACCGTCCATCAGCTTTTGGAGACCCCCAGGAATTAATGCACTGCACTTTCATCCTTCCCGTGCTATTACAGCCTGTCCCACCCTTCCTGACACCATCTTTGCAGGGAGCTCTCACTTTCCTCCATCAGCACAGCTGCTCTCCATCTCTAGAGCTCTAAGAGCTCCCGGGGAGCCTGGAGCACAGGGAGAAGAGGGATGTGACTGTCTTTACATCACCACAGAACCAGGGACTGCAGGGAACAACAGGGCTGGAGGGAGGGACGGGGCCATGGGGCCTCTCCCACTCTGGGGAGGGGTCGTGCAGGTGCGATTTGAGAAGGTTAAAACAGAGTAATGGACAAAATAATCAATGGATGGGGGGCGTCTTTCTTCTTTCTTTCTTTCTTTCTTTCTTTCTTTCTTTCTTTCTTTCTTTCTTTCTTTCTTTCTCTCTTTCTCTCTTTCTCTCTTTCATTCTCTCTTTCTCTCTCTCTTTCTCTCTTTCTCTCTTTCTCTCTTTCTTTCTCTCATTCTCTCTCCCTTTCTCTCTCTCTCTTTCTCTCTTTCTCTCTTTTTTCTCTCTTTTTTTGTTTTTTTTTTTCCTGTTTTTTACAAATTAAAGCCTTTTCTGCTGGAGTAGCCTGGGAGAGAAACTTTGGTGAGAGCAAGTCGGTTTTGATTTGGACATTTGGTTTGGAAATGCTCATGTATTTTTTGGCCAAGGCTCAGTGCCTCGCATTGGTTCTCCCTTTTCACAGGTTACACATAAACCAAGCATTTACACCCTGCAATCATGCATGAGTGAGTGTAAGAGCAGGTGCTCCCAGCTGGCCCCTGCTGCCCTCCCTCCCTGCTCATTCCCCACAGTCAGTATGGGAAAGTGCCAGGGATAAAGTGATGAGGACACACACCACGGGGTGAACCTGCCCTGCCTCCCAAACCAGCCCTGGCCTCCTGAGCTGGCAGCCAGGACACAAATGCAGCAGACCTGCTAACAGCTCAGTGCAATTCACTGAGCAAACCTAGGGGAAGAGAAGATCTGTTCGGATCCTCACTGTTCTCTCTGTTGCCCATTCTAAGAAAGCAGAATTTTGTGGTTTTTGTAACAATGGGCCAGTCAAAGCATTGTGGTTTGAGCAAGAAGAAATCAAGTGACATGCTTTGGAAAATGTTTATAGAGAGTGGTAAATAGAGAAAAATCCTTTGGAGCCTGTGTCAGAGACACATATCTTTTCTTGATGCTGTATGCACTGCTTGGATTACTACACTGGCTGAGGGAATGGTGTACATTTGTTGGTGCACCATGAGCCCTTCCACAGGGCTTGCACCTACGTCCCCAGTGCTGTCAGTACCAGACCATCAGAGAGCTGAAATTTAGAGCATCTATTAGAGAAAATATCACTGTTCAGTGCTGCTCACGGAAATAGTTTTCTACATTGAAATAAATCCTTTTTTGGACTAATTTGTTCTGGAGGTGGTTGTGTTTCCACTCAGGCAGGGAATCAGAATCCCAGTTATTGTATGCTGATCCGGCTGCAGGGGCTCTTGCTATTTAAGAAAAAACATCCTGTACATACTTTATGATAAACTTCTGTGTCATAGTGCCTTTTGTTTGACAAGGAGTTAAAGAGTTCAGGATGCTGCAGCTCGTTCTAATGGAGCAGATCTGAGCAGAGTGGACTGCACTGACCTCCTATAATCTTCTAAATCTGTGCTGACATGTTCAGTGATTTCACTGGGGCCAGGACTTTGCCCTACCATGGTTACTGGATGACTCTTTCCAGACATCTGAGTACAGTTGAAAATACCGAGGATAACTCAGTGGTGTTTCTACACTGCCCAAGAAAGCACTGAGCAGAAATGGCATTAGTCCACCCACAGAGACAGCTTAGCTGCCCAGGACAAGGCTGCTTAGCCCAGTTACAGCACCAGAGTGACAGAGCTGAGCTGATCCTGGTGCCAGGGCCAAATTGTCTGTGCTGCCCTCTATGACACACAGAGGTTTGCTCTGCTCTATTTCATAATAAAAGCTTTTCTAATTGAAAAAAAATTTTTGCTCATCTATTTGCATGATTCATAGAAATAACTTTATGTGTTTATGTATTATGTAATCTTTGTGTAATGAACTAGTTTGTTTATTCTGGATTAATATAGTGCTCTATGAGCCATAAAAACAATGAGTTTTAGAATCATGGAATCATTTAAGTTGTTAAATTTTTTAAGATAATTACATTCAACTGTTAATCCAGCACTGCCAAGTCCATCAACAAACTACATCCCTAAATGCTGCATCTACACAACTTTTGAATACCTCCAGGGATGGTGACTCCATCACTTCCCTGGGCAGCCTGTTTCAGTGCTTGACCACTCTATCCATGAAGAATTTTTTAAAATTTTAGATCTGGTGCATCTTGAGGCCATTTCATCTTGTCTTATTGGTTGTTGCATGAGTGAAGAGACCAACCCTCACCCAGCTGCACCCTCCTTTTGGGGGTTGTAGAGAGCAATAAAGTCCCCACTCACACTCGTTTCTCCAGGCTAAACACCCCCACCTCCCTCAGCCACTCTTCATCAGACTTGTGCTCCAGACCCTTCCCCAGATCCATTTCCCTTCTCTGGACACGCTCCAGCCCCTCAATGTCCTTCTTGCAGTGAGGGGCCCAGAACTGAACACAGGATTGGAGCTGTGGCCTCACCAGTGCCAAGTACAGGGGACAATGACTGCCCTGCTCCTGCTGGCCACACCAGTGCTGATCCAGGCCAGGATGCTTTTGCACACAAGCCAGGATGCTTTCTTCTTTCATGTCAAGGCTGGGTGCTGACATCTTAAAAATGGAAGAGTTTCTGACATCCATCTGTGAAGGGTATCTCAGAAACAAGAATCTCTCATTGCTTTGAAACCATATTTTTTGACTTTCTAAGGTATTTTGAAATCAAAATATTTTGAAATCAAAATATCTTGAGTCAATCCTTAGTTGGCCTGGCTCATGCAAATCAGACTAAGGCAAGAGAACTGAGAGTGTAAAAGTCTTCTTTCCCTATGTTTTGCCCATCTCAGCTGTCACAACATTTTATGTGTGATTTGTGACCCACAACAATCCTTGCAATGAAAGAACTGTCCTGTGAGGGTCTTGGTACTGCATTTTCCTTAGCTCCATGTCCACGGTCATATCAGAAGTTTGTGGAGCATTAGGGTACACCAACATTCCCAAACAATGGAGAACCAGAATTCAGGCTCAGGCACTGAGCACTTGGTCAGCCACACTGCTTAGCTGGTAGTCCTGTCCCTGTGTTATCCTTGTTTTTTAAGGATGCCTTCTAAGTGGCCACTTACCATGAAAAAGAATTGCAGAAGTATATCTTGATATCATCACAGAGAGATGTCTGATGGTTGTTTAGATGACCACTGTAGATTCAGAAGTAAGTTCAGAATTTTTTAAACTATTAAGCTTTTTAAAACTATGGACAGATAGAAGATTTTTATTTTGTAAAATACAGCACATTAATTGCATAAAGTTATCTTTTATGTTCCTTTTATATTTTAAGAAAAAAAGTCATTTAGACTCAGATGTAGGTTTATGATCCTCTTCAGCTTGCTTCTGGGGGAGGGAGGAAAAATCTAATTTTGGGTAAAGAACTTATCAAATAAACTAAATACTGGGCTAGGGGAAAAAATTATCTGAGTAAATAAAAGAAACCACGCTCGAGCAGATGACTTTCTTGGCTGGGAAGAAACATAACTAGACAGATATGAGGCAGCATTAGAGACTGCAGCTGAACAAGCAAATTTACAACAAATGACCTTACACAGATTAACTTGAGATAACTGCAAAGCCTCTGATCACCCTCAGCCTTCCTCACTGTTTATTTATCATGTCTAACCTCCAAAATGTAATTACTGGGAATCTCTGCTTCATCAGAGTCATCAGAATTAGATTCTCATCCTAAACCCAAAACACAGAGCTATGCCAGGAGCCAGGAGGAAGACCAGCTCTATCCCAGCTGAACCCAGGACAGTGAGATGAGCCCATAGCCTGTGCAAACTCCAGACAGGGGGCAGCCACAATCAAACTGGTCATAACATGAGCAGCACAGCCACAGATGTTTCTAGGAGTGCTCACTCTGACAATAGCACTGCTCAGAAATTTTGCTTCCACCAATTTCCTGTAGCAGCAGCAAAGGGACCCTTTGCTTCATTGTTTGGGGGGATGGTGGGACCCAACCTTCATTGGCATGGGTCCTTCTGGGGCTGTACCTGACTTGCCATGGCTTTAACCCTCTTTGGCAAATTTTACTTTTCTGTCTGGGACTGGACCTGGAAAGAATAGCTTAGAAGAAGCATGTGCAAGGAAATAGTTAGAAAAATAGGTCACTGGAAAAAGTGTATCTTTGTTTAGCATTTAGTAAATATGGCTGACAGATGTTAAGAATGACATCTTGCACCAGATTTTTTATGATTTAGGAAAAAGAAGCATCACAGCTATAGCATGATGAATCTGTTAACCTTTCTGACAGGTGCTGAAGGGAGGGCTTACATATAAAACTGCAATCTGCAGAAACTTTGGAGTATTTGAGGAAGGTGAATCATCCTGCAAACTTGTGTTAGAGCCTCAGCTGACGTAAAACAGTGTAATTCCACTGTGCTCAGTAAAACCAGATTGATTTATACCAGCTAAGGACATCATACCTATCCCTATGTTTTATTTGTTTTCCTAATCAGAATTGAGCTCAGAACATAAGCAGCATTTAGCACTCCTTCTGGAGTTATTCCACTATTTTAATTGTTAGAAGACTGAAATATCATAACCCTCATATCCTAAAATTAAATAATATAGAACTCGACAAAAATCTGATTGGAGGAGGACATATTCTTGAGAGTCTTGGTTTGTAATTTTTATTCTCAGTCATCTGAGAATTAAAGTTAATTGTTAGCAGCCTAAATGGCTCTCCCAAAAATAAACCAGGATTCAGCATGTTAGATAGAATCAGGATGACAACTTTCTCTGGTTATGAAAAATAAAAGAAAATTGAATAGTAACATTTTACAAATAATTATAAGTATCTAAATTCAGTGGAAAATACTGTCTGTTCCATCATTCACCATCAAGGATATGATGCCCAGAAATACCTCCAGCAATAACTGCCTACTTGTTTATCCCACATACTTGAGACATGAAAAGCTGGAAAACAGTCCTTTCAATTTCTGTTGAAACTTCCTATCCACTATTGTATATGACAGCATAGAACTGTCATACCAGAAATTACAAAGTTATATTTGAAGTATAGTATCTGCCACAAATCTTGATTTAGGATCCTGCTGACTATGCCAATTTGATGTAAATGAGAGGTTTAGGCCACCTAAAGAATCACCCTCAAAGATGATTAGCAAATGCAGGTTTTAATATAAACTTGTGGAAGTGTGGCTTAAGATATTTTAAAGATATTTCAATGGCAAGGCTCCCTCTAGTTCTGATTGCATGGATGAAGAGTACAAAGGAAAATGAGATCAGAATCAGTCAAGAGTCACACAGCAATCAGGGATGGAAAAAGGCAAGGGTGCAAAGAGTAAAGGTGCAGAAGGGTTTAGCAATACCAACGGTACTGGAGACTACTGCTCAGGTGGGGCATGTTCCAGGGCTGCCAGGGATGGCTGGTTATTCCTGCTCTTGTCCTTCATTTAGCCAGGCATCTGCAGTACCCGCTATTATCAAGGGACACTTCACCACCCAGCTCCTTGCACAAAGGCCAGGGCCTAGCAGGAATCCCTGGGATCATAGAGCACACCTGAGGAAGAGTGAGGGGATGCACCAACACAGTGTCTTGTTTGCCATTTCCCTAACAATGTTTGGAGCAAGGTAATTTTAGTCATTGGAAGTTTGGTTTAATGGCACTCATACACTTTCCACTGTTGCACTAGACATTACACTCCAAAGACAAGGCAGATAGGACACAAGACCTTTCTTCATAGGTGCTTTTAAAAATCCCACTAGGCGGCTCCATGTTTCTTTAGGCATGCAGGTATGCTAGAAAGTCTGAGCCTTTAGATGAATAGGCTCATGGAAAGCTGAGTTGATTAAAATATTCTATTAGACATCTACTGTAATCCACAGACCAGTAAGGGACTGGTCTCAAACATCCACTGTCTAGAATATATAATACATTGGTCTTAAATGACAAATAAATTGTGACTTTCCTGCTTCCTTTGGGAACCTATGACTCTAAACTACCTCAGCAGAGTTAATTAATTTCTCCTGTCATTCATTGTAAAGTTTCCTATACATAACTTCATCCTATTACTCATAGTCTTACCTCATGGCACACGGTCCCTCTGAAATTTAAAATGACACATTCTGTGCATGTAATACATACATAGCTAGTTTCTATGTCCCCTAGCACTGCCATTAGATTACATTATACGTGGCTGGATTTCAAAAAATATTTGTAACATAACCATTATTGTGTCATTAATGTTTAATTAATGACCTGTTTACTCCCTATTTCTGGCAGTTCATTACTGCCTTTGTGCTGCTCAGCTGCAGCCCACATGAGCAGGGTGTTAACCTGGACTGCTCACTGGGTCAGTGCTGCAGCAAAGCCACAATATAAATCCATGCAATTCTAAAAGACATTGATGGCTTATACTGCATTTGAAAGGGGCATCACAACCTGTACCCCTTCTTAGACTCCATCTGAGTCTTCTAGTATGATATCATTACCTTTCCTCTTGCATGGCGTTTCTTTCCTTCACAACAGTTTCAAATGTGAACCAGAAGCAGAGTCTTCATTGAAATGGAGTGAATAGGCTCTGCAGAATTTTACATTTGAAAGGAAAGTGAAAAATAACAGAAAACAGCTATCAGTGCCTCAAACCCTCTATTTAGATATTGAGGCATGCACAGGTAACAATATCCTCTTCAGTTAAGAGTGCAGAGGAGATAATATGCAATAAATGAGTACTCTGAGTTACTCTGCAGAGGGGACTGGTGGAAAAGTGACACAGTTAAGTGCACTATTTTTAGATCCACAGTTCAATGTGCAACCCTCATGACCACCTGCTTGACAGAAGAGCCAAAGATAATTGATGCTGTCAGTCACAGCATGCCTGGGTGTCTTTTCTTTTTGTCCCTTTCATGAGCAGCCTAGAGTAAAGCACCTCTTCATCTTTTCTTCCATTGCATCTTTGAAATTCAGCTATAACTCTAAACACAGAGCGTGTCCTGTTTCTGTCCCAGGCTTTTATGGTGCTCTGAACAACCTGTTTTGGTTGAAGATGTTCCTGCTCATTGCAGAGGCATTGGGCTAGATGGCCTTTAAAGGTCTTTCCAGCCCACTGAATCACCATTCAGTGATGACTGCTATAAAATCACCTTTTAGCTCTTGTGCCTCTGTATTAGTAAGGGTGGAATTTATCTCACTTAATTTCAGGCAGCCCTGCCTGAAATGTTTATTCCTGTGCTAGTCATCCAGACTGACCTTATTGCACTTGCATCAGTGGTGTCAGAAACACCCACCCCAGGATGAAGTGACTCCCATGTGACAAAGTTCCATTTATCCCTCTGCTTGCCATCAGGATAAACTCACTGATTCACTCAGCATGTGCCTTATGCTTCAGAAGTCAGCAGAGGAACAGATGAAGTCTGAAAAGGATCAGATAAAGCCTGTTCAGATGGCTGTTTGTTTCTTTGGTTGCTGTTGCTGCTTTAATAGAACTGATGTTCAAAGTCACTGATTTTCTCCAGTTAAATGAATTTTGTCCACTTGCTGGAGATAGAGGACACCTGCCTCTCCCCTTAGAAAGGCTGATGTGCTAGGCTAAGCAGAAAGATTATTATATGGAGTGGATAATTGGAAAGGTTTGGTAATTTGAAAAGCAGACCAGCTGAAAGCAGGCCTGAGGCTTGAATACTTCCATGGAAATTAACCTTGTGTAATGTTGTGGTGTCTGCTCATTTTTCAATATATGGTGTGTGGTTCTGTAAATGAATAGCGACTTGCTTACAGGATCTGAGAGGGTGAATAACACTGGAAGGAAAGAGAAGACTTGAAAAGCATCTTTGAGAAGTTTATGTACTGCAAAATTTCTTCTTGAGGCAATTCTTCCTTCCTGGAGAGAAGAGACAAAAAACAATTTGTTTTGGAAGGAAGGAAAGGAAAGAAAGGAAAATAATGTCAAATTTAGTAGTTATCTAATGCATTCTGGTTTGCCATAGAATCAATTTTAGAATCATAGAATGGTTTGTGTCAGAAAGGATCTTAAATCATCTAGTTCCAACTTCCCTGCCATGGGCAGGGACACCTTTCACTTGACCAGGTTGCTCCAAGCCCCATCCGCACTGCCAGGGATGAGGCATCCACAGCTGGGCAACCTGTGCCAGTGCCTTGCCACACTCACAATGAAGACTTTTCTCCTAATATCAAACCTAGACCTACTTTCCTTCAGGTTGAAGCATTCCCTCTTGTCACGTCACTACACATCCTTGTGGGAAGTCCCTCTCTGTCTCTCCTGTATCCCCTTTAGCTGCTGGAAGATGCAAGAAGGGCTGGAAGGCTGCTATAAATAGTCTAATTATTGACTACTGCTTCTCACCTGTGTAGCCATCCACTTCACTCTCTTACTCCAGACTGAAGCAAGCTGCTGCTGGAAGCTCGGGTTAGGATTCCTCTGTTTGTGTTCAGTGCTCTTAGCTGGCATGTGGGGCCATACAAGCTGGAAAAGCCAGTCCTGGCTTTCTATGTCCCCGGGTTTGGGCTTACGCACAGTTTATGAAGGACCCTGCAGAGTTTAGGCTCTCCTGGTGCTGCTTGGTCTTCTGAGGCTGGCAAATCTCCCCAGTGCTTACCTCTCAATATGATATTATTCTACAACTGCAGCTTGTCTGAGCATAACTAATCCTATTATAAGTAAATTTGGCCTCAGAGATGAAGAAGAAGCCAAAAGGCAAAAAGCAGCAAAGTCACACGCTTCAAAGAAAACTGCTGTGCTGCAAAACCCCCCTACATCAAATTATCATTTAATTTACAGAAATACATCTTCCTTTTTCAATTCTTAGATTAATATCTTGAGTAAACAAGATGCATCTGGATGGTCCATTTTTTAATCCCGTTCTTCTCTGGACAGATTTTTTTTCTTCTAAGAAGCCAGATCCATTCCCCCAGTTAATAATATGGAGTTAAAGAGATATTTCATGGGAGTTAGTTTTGATTTAAAGATACATCTAGTTATAATCTTCAGTTGCTGAAGGTCATCATTCAGGACAGGAAATTTATGGAGATTTAGTCAAAAACACAGCCACTTTCTGAGATTTTCACATTCTCCTTGGTTCAGGTTTGAACAATAAAGTATTAGGCTGTGTTTCTAGGTTTCTGAATATACTGGACAAGCTCCAAAAGACTGAAAACTCTTGTGTCACAGATGGCTGAAGAAAAAGGGCAAAAAAATCTCTGCTGCTGCCCAGTGTTTGTCCTGGCATCTTTGCTGTTTGCCTACCAGCCATTAAAATGCAATAGTGCTTCTCATGGGTATAGAGCTGTGGCAACTTATTCAGTGCTAAGGTTAAATTCCACTTCAGCTAGATACATGGGGGGGCTGCTATTTTTCCTGTTCCTTCTGTAGCAGCTGTGGAGGGTCTGCCTTTTACAACACTATCTGCAAACCAATGTGATACTGGGCTCCAATGCAAAAATGCACAATAAAAACACTAACAGAAAAAAAATAAGTTGGGATAAGACGTTTAATGACTTTTATGAAAACTTTATGTTTTATCCCCTTAAGTAAAAGGCAAAATATTCTGCATGAGGGCTCTACCTTTGCATTTCAGTGCTAATTGTAGGGATGACTTCTGCAGTAATGTGCTTAGATATCAGTCACCAATTGTGGCACAGTGCAACTAAATACCTTTGTATTTCCTTACCCTTAGTACCACCAGCCTGATGGTACATGGGCCCTTAGCATACATCTTGGTTCCTCAAACAGAACTTGGTTCTTTTTTTTCAAGTATATTCATTCCCTTCTTTGTTTCCACTGTAACTTGGTGACATTTCCTGATTTCCTCCTTGCTGAGTTTATTTGCCCAGATCCAGCTGATTCACATCTGGGACAAAACTTTATTTTTCTGCCTTTATCTGTACTGAATGCCTCACACCCAGTGGAGACAGACAGAGAGCCACCTCTGCCAGCCATGTGGGATGAAGAAGCTCTGGGCAAGCTGCTCCCTGAAGTTATTGTTTTGCTCCTCTGGCACACTCTTACAGATCACAGGTATTGTCAAATTATCAGTACTGAGGATAGCCATTTGCCCAGGCCACGAAGGGGTTCCATACCTCTAAAAAAGATTTTATGAACAGAAGGGTGGCTGTGTTTGGCTCTGATGAGCTGCAGGGTGAATTTCGGAGCTGGAGAGAGAAAATTGCAGAGACTTTTGAGAACAGCTGGAGACTTTAGTGCTAATTGCCTGATCTAGTGAGATGTTCTTGGCATACAGCTTTGTGACAGAAGGATTACAGTGCCTGGTTACCAGCCAGAAATGCCTAAGCACACAATCCACCTTGTGTGAGGAAATGGGAGACTAAAAGGCCCTCTGTGTGGGAAAGGGCTCAGAGGCACACAGAATTGCTTACAGGGAGCCACATGACCTCAGTACCTACCTTCCAGGCCATATACCTTCCAGGGCCATATACCTTCCAGGGCCATATGCCTTTGCTGCCTTCAAGGGGGGAGATAATTCCTGATCTTCACATTATCACATCTGAGTAAAGAATATACTGTAGTTTGTGTGTTTCCACTGAGCACCAAAGGAATTTTGACCTTGTGTATTCTTAATGATCTCCTGAAGCCCATTTCCTAGTCTTGAAAAATCACATGATTTGTATAAAATGTGGTTGTCTGCGCTTGGTATAAAATGTGGTTGTGTGCACTTGGCACACAACCCAGTCCTCTGGGCATGCAAGTCAGCTAGTTCAGTCCTGCACTACAGCAATGTCATTCACCAGCTCCCCGTGTTTCATTTCTTTTCCCTCTTCCAGTCTGAGGAAGAGCAGAGAACTGCAACACCTACCTCTTTGATTAGGAAGATAATTTGGAACTTTATGGTAAGACTCAAGAAAGTGACAGTCCAGGTGTAAAGACATCTGCCTGTCCTCAAAGAATGATCCCTGAGCCCAGCACAGCGCACAGTTTGTGTGATATGTGTCACTTGTACATTCCTTGGTACTCGTCCGGAGCTCCTGTCTGTGCCAGCCCTGTATCAGACAAGGACAGGGTTGGCATGAACCCAGCTGGTGTGCTTGGGTCTGCCACGAAGAGCTGCAATCCCAAAGGAAAAACAAAACCAAGAAGAAGGGAGCAGCATCAAACCCGACCTTAGCATGTGGCTGAAAGCCAAACTTCTTGTGGGTTGAGTACTTGAATTTTTGAGCAAATTTGTTCAATTTTGTTCTTTAATTTGAACAATGATTAAGGGGTTGCCTTTGTTTTTGCTTCTACAGTGAAGTAGAACTTTGTGTATAGTCTTTGTGCCCAAGGCTTCAAAAAAAATGTTCAATAATCATGGTACATTTGTCCTCAAAGAGAAAAAAGCCACAAAATCTGCATTACTCATCTAAGCACACACATAAGTGCATACAAATGCTGTATCTTTGTGTGTATAATCAAACAATCTGTTATATATGAATTGCCATCCTTCCTTAGTTTTCTCAACATGTGAAATGATTCCCATCTGAAAGCCAGACACACATCTCCAAGATGAGTCTGGTGTGTTTTCCAGACCTGTGTTTTCATGGTATCTAATCCCATGTCTCCTTGTTCTACCCTTTCCTGTATTAACAATATGAAGAACTATGAAAACTGTTGAGGAAATGAAATTGTGAGCTGATGAATCCAACTGAATTATCTGACAAAGATACTTGCAACGTGAGGGCCTACATCTCATTTAATCCAATAAAGCAGCAGCAGCTGGCACTTCCACGGTGTAGGGCAAATGGTGTATTTTGTGCTGCAGGATGAATTTGCAGTCTTTTCCTTGACTCCACCTCTTACTCACACTGTCTGGCACCTACAGGCAGTGAAAGAAGGGCTGGTGAGCTCTGGACTGTGTGCTCTGTCTTTCATGATTACTGAATGTTATTTCATGGGTAACACCAGCATTTTTTACGTCTCAGTAAAAGCACGTTACTAGTCAGTGACTCAGAATTTAAGCAGTGATTCATCACTACTTTATTCTCAAGATAACATCCCAGCATCCTTTCCCTAGAGCTAGGGTATGAATTCTGTTTGCTGCCACATTTCAGCAAAGTCCCAGCAAAAAGACCCAGTTCTCACACAGCCAGCATGCAGATTTCCACCTCCTTGTGGTTAGGAAGATCCAAATATCAGGTCAGACCAGTACTT
The DNA here is from genome assembly GCA_039654755.1 of Calcarius lapponicus. Taxonomy (NCBI): domain Eukaryota; kingdom Metazoa; phylum Chordata; class Aves; order Passeriformes; family Fringillidae; genus Calcarius; species Calcarius lapponicus. Next base: position 63,438,567 of record CM077462.1, on the reverse strand, counting down.
TCAGCCACTAGAAAAGATAAAAATCCTGAGGTGCCCAGACTCCTTGCACACCCTGCAGCTGTGTCCCACCAGCACACCTGCATAAGGTGATCCCTTCTGCTTTGCAAAGAGCCAAGTACTCAGCTTTTCTGGACTTGGGTCATTCAAATCAATTTGTCCTGATAGAAGTGACATCTTTTAAGATGAAAAGCACTTAACTTCAATCAGAGTGAGACTCTGCCACACTTAGATTTGGAAACATTTTGATCCCACCCACAGTAGGCAGTACTCACAGTGACTTTTTGTAGAAATGCTTTCAAATGCTGATCTCAACTTCTTTCCAAATCACTCCACGTATTCATGGGGAAGACTGTTTTTAGTGCATTGTTTGCATACAAGGAAAAAATAGCAAAAGTCACATAAATTTCTGCATACATGTACCCTTGCATGGTAACACATCAAATATATTAAGGCAGTTTTGTCCTGAAAATTCTTAAAGCATATTTTGAGTAGGTGAGAAGGAGATAGTCAAAGCACACACCATTCAACAAATATGAGCAGCCTGATTTTCAAAAGGTGTGAGAGCTGCTTGGTTTTATTCAGTATATTAAAAGACAGAAAAATCAGGACATTTGTGGACTCCTCAATTTTAAATACCACAAATGAAGTAGAACTGCCCTGCACTCCATCCAGAATGTGCTGGCTGATTTCTTCCAGAAGAAGAGAGCATTAGGCCTTCAAAAGGAATTCCAGAGAATGATTGTAAGTTTATGGCTGAGATATAAACTGTAAATAGGATCATGGGAAATACAGACAAATACAGGATAAAGTTGGCTTTATCATAAGAAACCTGAAGAGAGACAAGAGCTGGCTAGTCAGAGCAGAGCTATGAGAGTCTTGAGGACACATAGCTGGAGCTTGGTGCAAAGAGAAGCATCTCTGAGGTGCAGAGATGTCAATCTCATTCCCTCTCCTGTGGATTCCTGCTCCCCATCAGTCTGACAAGGAAGAATGGACCCAGCACTACCCAGCACTGGCTGTCTGAGCTGGCAGTCCCTCTGCCATTAAAACTGGAGGCAGCACAAAGGAATGGGACGAGTCAGTCCTGCAGAGAAAGGTGCCTGCACACACAGCCTTCTGTTCTGCCATTGCAGAGGGCCTGGCTGCCCCAGAGCCTGGCCCTGTGTGGGGAGGGCAGGTGTGCTATTAATGTGCCATTTCTGCACTGAAGGAGAGGGCAGGTGTGCTATGAATGTGTCATTTCTGCACTGAAAGGCAGGGATGGTGTGCAAGGCAGCCCAGATGGACAGCATCGATCAGGGCGCGCTTGCCTTCCCTCTCCCGGAGGTGCTGCTGTGTGTTGGTCGCTGAGATGCAGAAGCAAAGAGATGAGATAGGGGGAAAATTAGCTCATATTGGGAGCAGCTGAGCATGGTACAACAGAGGGCAAAGCCCTCTTGGTGGCATTCACAGATGCCTCCCACCCCTGTGTTACCGCCCGGGGTCTTTGGCAGCGCTTCACGTTTTGCACTGACCTTGTTTTCCTGACACTTGAATGTGAGGGCTGATCTCGTCATTTGTGCTGCTGCGGTTTTTTTGTTGAGGAGCAAGAAGCAGCCCCTTTCTTCCTTGTTCTGAGGCACTGGGCTCCCATTTAATAAGTGCTCGTACAGCAGAGCTTACAGCCCATGTACAAGGCCAGACAAAAGGGCAAGGAAAAACAAAACACTTAAAAAGGACAAAGAAACAGTGAAATTAACATAAATTTACTGAGTTAGAAACATGCCAATTGTAGCAAAACCCAAGGCTGGCATTCCTACAGCGTGGCTTTGCTGGGGAGTGTTTTGTCTGGCATTATAAAGGGGTGAACATCTAATTGGTATGATCTTAAAATCAGTGGGATATGGGCACAGTAGGAGTAGTGGCTGCACTTCCAGACCTCCCATTTAAAGTAGCCTGAGCCCTGAAGAAAGAAGTCTTAGAAGAGAAACACCAATAAACCCCACAGCATATTTCAGAGTTCAGAAAATTTAAATCATAATCACTGTTCTGCTCACAAGAAAAAGAGTGGAAAAATCTGGCCCCTATTAAAAAAAAGTTTTGTATTAAAATGCTGATTTTAATGCAGATTTTAAAGGAGGATCCTATTTAAAGCTCCTGCTTCCTCATTTTGGTAGATTCCTTATGGAAATGTACATAAAGATACCTCCTTTAAAAAGCACAGTGCGTTGTCTTTTGAATTTACATGGAATTCCGTATGGAAAATATAACAGCTTGATATTCTTTTTGCTAATAGAGTCAACAGAGAGATATAGGTATGCAGAATGCAATATATATATTTATATAGATATATATGTAAATAATCCTCTGCTCCAAAGGAAAGGAAACAAGCTCTAGGCTAAAAACAAACAGGAAAAATGGAGTGTGTATCTTGTTTCTGCTCTTACTTTGAGAGTAGGATTCTGCAGTCAGGTCTGGCATAATCATCCCACCTCTGCTGAGAGAATGTGTATGGCTTCATGTGCAAAAATCAGACATTTCACTGCTTAGGCAGAGGGGCAAACATTCTGCATCAGGCATGGGCTTTCTTTGTGACAGTGATCAGGTAATTTAAAGAATTCAGGCCAGTGTGAGACTTGTCTGTAAAGTCGGGGTGAATTACACAGAAATGTCAATAAATCAGGGTTTGGGAAGGTAAACGGAATGTAGGCACAGACACAGATTTTAAAGTAATCTTGGTCATACTATTAACCAAGCACAGGATTTCAGCACACTCCTGACTGAGGCCCACAGTGGGGCACAGTACCAGAGAGCTCTGAAGGATGAGGTGCCTGGCATTGACTTGGATAAGAGTGGAAAAGAGTGACATGGTTGGTGCTGCCAGACATGTGAGCTGACTTTGAGCAGTATTCTCAGGAAAAAAAAAAAAAAAACACACTTGTGAATTGATCATGACCAAAAATCCAGTTAAATAATATCACTTGTCAGGAGCAGATTTCCAAGTGACACATCTTGGGTCTCCAGAGTTCTAGAGAATTTGGTATGCACAGAGCAAGTATCTAACCCCAGGGTAAGGGTCATTTTCACTGCCATGGACAGCCCCAATTAACTGATTAAGATATATTGGCCAAAGTGTGTCAACTTTTCTCAGGAAGAGGACTCCACCAAAACTATTTTCAAGGCCTGAAAGTTCAAGTATTATAGCTACCTACCCTTATATTCACTGCAATAATTTATTTTTTTTTTTAATTCTTGCACCATCCATAAGAATTTTCCCACAGAATCAGATTCAATAGCTGGTTTATGTTTTCTTTTGCCAAGAATGAAAGATATCAGGTGTGAGAATCAATTGACTAAATATAGCCATTTATTTTCAACCTAGTCATCCCCTAACTCCCTTTCGACTGTCTGCAGAGGCACTTTATCTCATGTTAAAATTAGGCAAATTAATTGTGCCCTCAAAAAGCATATTTCTTGCTTTTCCTTGCAAATAAGTTGAGAGATACTGGCTTAGGTGTTCCCATGTGCACTGAAAATGTCTAAAGTTAACTGAGATAAATGCTAGTGTGTCCTACTTCGTGCTATATCTTTTTTTTTTCAAGTACCACCAATGTTTTGTGCTTTGTTCAATTCCTGACACAATTTCTGATTTGTGACTGCTCTGTCATCACCAGGTGAGAACACCTGGTGGGGAAGGGAGTGTTGCCTCCCTTCCCCACAGCAGGAGGACCCTATTTTGGAAGCTGTGGTGTCAGCAGCTCTCAGTGCTACAGTGGTTATCATCGTCACCGTTCTCGTATCAGTGAGCGCTTACTTGTGCTTCCTGAGGTACATCTGCTCTGGATGCTGCCCAAGCAGGACCAGACAGAAGACTTGATCCCAGCAGGTTTGAAGAACAAGGCTAATGTCACCTCATCAGAGGATCTACTGAGCTGTGAAAAGAAGAATCTGCAAGAAGAAGACCCAGAATGTAGAGGAGACAAGCTATTCAGAGATTAATAACAAGAAGCACACCCTCATCCAACATCAGTGTTTTGTCACACTGCACTCTCTGTATCTTAAATTGATTTTTCTAGGTATAGTGAATCTTCTTCTGAAGTTTTCTGCTGAAATGCTTCTATAGACAACACTTTCAGTAGCTTGGCATACCTTGGCATTTTCTGTGTTATTAACTGGTTTACTGAATTTTTATTGACGTTTCTCTGCTTTCACAGTTGAAAATGGGTTTGGGGTTCCAGAGTTCTGCCACTGCTACCATCTTTCTCGCCTGGTGAGAGAGAGAAAGAGCCAAAGACCTTGAGAATTGTCTAAATTTGTTATCTTTTGAAATTGTAATGACAAACTGGACACACTTTTGGCACTCCAAAGGCAAGTCTTTGCTCTCCATACACAGAAATCCATAGACTTCGTACACTACAGCTTGCATTGTATCAGAGGTCAAAACAGGTGACCTAGTGATCTTCTGACCTTCTAATCTTAAACTGATCTTCTGATCTTAGACTCAGTGCCAGCTAGTGCTCACATTTCTGTTACTAACAGAGGTTTCAAGTCTACGTGTCTCTTTTTCTTTGCCGTTGAACCATTTCATTTTTGCCATGTAACCAAGATGCTACTGGGCACCTCTCAGAGCCACAACTATACTGACTGTTTAAAAAAACCCCTCAGCTGTTATAATTCTGGCCATGCAAGTGATATTTTTCCATTCATGTCCTAATCAGTGAGTGTACCATGTTTGAACCATGCTAACTGTGGGGGAAAAATCCCACATCTGAATAAAACAGAGAAAATGAATCTGAAGCTTTCTGACAAGAGATATCTTTGTCGTTCCCAGGGCTAGATGAGAAAACAAAGTTCAGAAGAAAATGCCAGTGGAATGTCTCTTTTTGGGCCATCTTGGTTTAAGATGGACAGGGAAGAGCTGAAAAGCTTTTTTTTTGGTACAGCTGATTGTGGGTTTTTCCTGCAGCTCGCAAAGCAAACGAAGTATGGATAAATAAACACAAACATCCCAGTGGTGGCCTGTTTCAGACTTGTCTGCATCAAGTCTTTGACAGCTATGTTGTTTAGCACTGGCACATTCACTGAGGCAAACTACAGCTGTATTTTCCCTCTTACCCCACCAGCAGACGTTTCTTTTATGTCTTCTCTCATCTTTAAAACAACCCCCAAACCATTCTGATCTTTGTTTTTACAGAAAAAAAAAAAGAAGCTTGAAGATGGAATATTTGAAATGCCCATGAGGAAAATTTGAAAGAGAAACTCTTATTTTTGCAAATCTGCCCATGAGCCAATTCACATTTTTTTGATGAGAGGAGTTGCCAGCAATGCATGCCAGGCAGGTTTTGGATCTGATCTGCATCCCTTGGGCATCTAGTGCTCCTAATCCAACAGCAAGGAAGAAAAGAGCCAGGACCACTTTTATTCTGGAAAAGGGCCAACAGAAAGCAGTGCAGCTCTGCATGCAGACCTGGATATCATTGTGGAAATGAAATCCATTATTCATAGCCAAATTTCACCTGCAATGGATCAGCACTACTTGTGATTAAAGCTGATATGCTTGTTTTGCCAAGTCCAAGCTGTATATTGTGTTTTGCCTCTTAAGTATGTATTTCTGCGTATGTGAGTTACAAGATAACTGAAGAGACAATTTCTGTCAGATGAAAGACTGTCATTGGCAAATATACTGCTTTACAAAATACATAAAATAGCAATATACTCAATAGCCACTTAGGCCTTTTCTTTGTTTCAAAATTCAGCTGCCTAGAAAATCTTCAAACCTAAATCAGGAGAGAAATGGTCGCTTGCATCCGCATGTGCCAACATTTCTTTTAATATATTAGTTTCATCTGAATTGTAGTTCCTAGCATTTCACTGAGCAGGTTTACTGTGTTCCAGTCCAGTAGTTCACATGCTAGCTCTGACAGAGCTGCGCATCCCAACAGTTTTTCTTGGATATATTTTCTTTGCAGTAATAAGGTGATTTTTGGCTCTTAAACCAATGAAAGCTGCAGGGTGAGATAATAATGTTATTAACTGAACCCATACTTGTGATAGCAAAAAGGATAGGGGGGAAAGAATGGGAAGTCATGAAAACACCTAGGGGATCAGAAATCCTGCTCATGGTATATTATTGTTCACTCCAAGGTGATGCAGAGGTAATCCCAGCTGTTCCCTACCCAGTGTTTCCATTTCCTCATCTCTCTTCCACAGAGCTTGACTCCTCCAGCCATTGCAAAAAATATTTTCAATCTCTTCTATGGTCCTAAGTCCCCATCATGGCCAAGACTAAGCATGTAGACGATTCATTCTCATTATTCACCTGCCTTAACTTTGTTTTTGATCTCCTCCTATCTACTCCATATTTTCGATGATATTCCCATTACTCACGACCCAGTGCATAACTCTTTTTATTGTTGCCACTTCTGGGCTACTTCAATTCTGTCTGACAGAAAAGATTGTTCCCTAAATATTGTAGGGAACATTATAGAATTGGAATGTGAACTATATAACCATATTAAAAAAAAACTTCAAATGGAATTTACACACTGTTCTCCAAATTTTCTTGTTAAATACAAGGCAATTCTTTGCTCATTAAAGAAAACTTCTCAGTTAAATGTATCTGATGAAGATCCTCAGAACTCTGCTACTTGAAACTATGGATCTCCAAGTTCACCAAGTCTTCTTGTAAAAAAGAAGCCAAAAGAAAGATTTTGAAGTTGCTGAAATATAGAATAACCCACCCCTTAAATCAATATGGATTAATTTTCAGGTCTGGTATTTAAATAGTATGTCTTCAAGTTAGACCATTGATCAATGAAATGCGGTACTGCAGCTGTGAAAACAACAGAACACTTTTGAAGAGAGACTATATTCTGTGGTTTGTGGTTTGTGTTTTGTTTTCATTTAACCCTTTTCTCCCACCTGTTTGTGACTAAATAAAGACAGCAAATGCATAACTCTGATTCTTCTTGATTATTGACCTGTTTGGGTTGGTTGCTTCCATTTTAGACACCTGTGGTATCCTGGTTTTACAGAAAGGAATGGTGGAAGGAAGTTGTTTTGACATATAATCAGCCTGAATTCCTTCCTCTGCCAGAGATCTATATGGACACCTCAGAGCAGCTCTAACACCTTCAAGGGCCTCTGCATATCTGCCCAGCATCAGCACAGCTTGAGGGAAGCCACACCAGCAAATCCCACCAAGTCCGCCACTACCAGCCTGCAGCTCTGGCTGCAGTTTCCACTCTTTCCTCCACTGGGCAAGTAATTTAACATAAATCAACCAGAGGTGGAACAGAAACAATTTAGAGGTTAGAGTACTACCCTGGGCATCAGGAGTCATGGGCACTGCTCCCTTTCCCTTGATTTACTTCTGTATTTGCCATTAACTGTCAGAAAAGAAGCAGAGGCTGGGAGCAGACCAGGACCCATGCCTGCTCAGCCAGAAAAATACGGGCCTGATTAATGGTTAGTATTTTTATATCAATGTGACAGTAGTGTTGAGCATCACAAAGGGTGGAGGAAAACTGAGGGGAAGTTAGCAAAAAAAAACCTTGGGGTTCAGTGCTGAATAGCCTCAGCGGTTTACAGGGAAATCTAACCCCTTAATCCTAGTTTGTAAAAGAAAAAATGTAACACTTCCTTTCCCGCTATCTGTCCTTACGAAAAAGGCCTCAGCAAAGGAGCTCCATCGACAAAAAAGTCCCAGGAAAGCATCCACCAGAGGGAGTTCCATGAATGCATCAAGCCCAGCCTGAGCTATGAATGGTTATACCGCTGCTGAGGAGAGCCGCCTGTGCGCTCCCCGGACAGACAAGCTGCTGGTCAGGGGCCTGGGCTGAATTCAGCAAAGTACTGACCCAAATCTGCATAATCTTAAGTGAATACTCAGTGAACTCTAAGGAATTGCTCTGTGCATGGCATTAAGGGAGTGTTTTATTAGAGCGGGGTCAAAATACTCAGTGCTTTGCAGGATCATATGAGGAAAAGAAAAGACTCTGTTTACACCTCGGCTTTTATTTTTCCCTCACTGGTTCACTTGTTAGAAAGAAAGCTAAGCCAGGGCCAGCCTGGTTTCTGGGAGGCCCAGGGAGGAAGCCTTGGAAGCAAACCCAACTGCTTCCACTCAGGAAGAGTTTTTGATGAGGCTGCCTCTGACACGCAGCAACAGCAGCTGCTCTGGATGGATCCTGGCCCCTCTGCCAAAGAGAAAAACAACAACATGGTGACACCTCTCTATCTGGAATACAGGATAAATCTCTTCTTCTCAACATGAAGTCTGCTTCTGAGATCTTTTTGTCTAATTCATGTTAAAACTACTTTCAGCAGAGGGAAACAGCCTGTACTATTCCTTTACCAAAAAAAAAAGAAATCAAATTCTTGCCTCCCTCTGCCCCAGAAAGCAGGCAAAGGATCACAGTGCTAACAGGCCATTGTGAAAATATCCTGGATTAAAAATACCATTTTAGACTTTTTGATTTTTTTCTTTTAATTGCTTCTCCTGGGTGTTCTAGAGCCTTGAACAGTTCCTAAAAGAAATTTAAGAAAAAACACTCCACCCTGCTGGAGATCTCACTCCAAATTCTGCTTTATATTAGGATAAAGGAGCCCAAGGAGTTAATCCCAGCTATGTGCTTTGACACAATTCCTGACTAAAGCCTCACAGAAGCTGTGAGAAGACATTAAATGAAGGTGATTCCTGCCTTGATGAGATTATTTTCCAATAAGAGGGGGAAAAAAGGCGTTGTAATATTAGAAAAGGATGAGGCTGTCATTTCTGTGACCACAAGACGGAGATGCAGAGAGGGTTTCATATTAGGACATTCCTGAGCTGGAATTCCAGCCCCAAAAGCAGGCGGCCCCCAGCCCAGGGCACAGTCCTTTGTCACCTCTACCCTCTCTGTAAACCAGGCATCTTAATACCCCCACTTTTCACAGGAATGCTAAATAAAATGCCTTGAAGATGAAGTGCCTGTCTTGCTGTCACGCTGCCAATTCTCCTGCACTCTGCGGATTCATATGGTAACAGGAGCCAAGGTCAGGGAAGCATTAGTCAGTCTGAATTTGGCAAACGGGGGTGTCAGTGTCTGATAGCCCTCGCTCACAGATTAGATTAGCATGAAATGCCCTGCCTAGGTTATCCTTGAAAATCACTTCAGCTGCTGCAGGAAATGGCTGCTCTGTTCATTAGCAGGGGTGAAAGCAGGACAGTTACTTTCGACATACATTTGCTTTGCAAGTTTTGGCTTTCTGTGCTGTTCGTGATGGTTTAAGCCTATCTGAGAAACAGTTTCTTCATGGGGTACTTCTGATCTGTTCATATCCCAGGAGGTGTTCAAGGCCAGGCTGGATGGAGCCTCGAGCAACCTGGGGTAGTGGAAAGTGATGCTGACCACAGCCAGGGGTTGGAACAAGATGATCTCCAAGGTAGCCTTCCAACCCAAACCACTCTGTGATTCTATGATATCTAAGGTATTGCTCTTTCATCTCATTCCTCTTTTCATTTCTTTCAAGCATATCCCAGGGTGTCCACTGCCGAGCCATTCCCAGTGGTGGTTCCCTCACCGTGGAGTCCTGTTTGTCCTACATGAGCATGCAGATTTTGGTGCAATGAATTACTGCAGGGAGAATGTGATTTAGCAAGAGCCTGTGCATTCATGGGGTGCAGAGCAGTGCAGACAAGACCTTGGCATCAGTGTAATTGCTTCACTGAGAAACCCTGCCATGAACAAGGCTGATGAGCTTCTGTGCAATGTCCTCTGCCCAGCACGCTCCCAGTTTTGGAGGCAGCTAACTGGGCCCCAGCTGTCAGGCACCCTGCTCCACTGATCTGTGCAACAAGAGGCTGCTGACAAGTTCATCCTGCACTGCTGGCTTGGAGAAAACATCTGGGCTGACAGCAGGTAGCCTCAGTCCTGTGACAGGAAACGAGCACATTGGGTCTACAAGGCTTGTTTTAATCATATCAAAAGGGTATCTTTCAAATCTAAAGTATTTATTTTAAAAATATTTTCTTAATAGAAAGACAAACACTAAGAATTAAAATGTCAAGTGGTTCTCTATGCTGTCTGCCAGTCACCTTTAGTCTGCTGTCGCTTGTAGTCTAGGTGAAAGGCGAGTCTTTTGAAGAACTACTACTGGTAGTAGAAATCCAAATATTAGCCCTTCCTCTCCATGTCTCCATCAGATAAGACACCAGGTTTTCTGTTAGCAGCCTTGAAGGTCGTAGTTCTTGTTGGCAGCCACACTGTATTCAGGAGGAGTCTGGGACACAAAGAGGTAGGGAGAGAATATGGATCCAAGCCACTTTTCTTCTTTCCTGCCCTCTTGCATAAAGTATCACAATTAACTGGATACTCAAATTGGAGTGAAGGCAGGGACCATTCTTTCTTGGAGTCACCCAGTGCTTCATCCCTGCTGCCCTTGCAGCCTTTACCTCCTTCTCCTCCCAGCGCACGCACTCGCTCTCAGGGCAAGTGTGCACCCCTTCTGCAAGAGTGGAAAAGAACAAAGCAAAATACCAAGACTGGACCAGTGTCAGAATTCCCAGCACTGGAAAATAACGTTATTAAATGCAGTCTAGAGCATCTTTCACGTAGTTCTGTGAGACTCTGACAATAACTGCAGGTTTTATAGCAGTTCCTTTTGCTCTACACAACCTAACCCTCACTCAGTAAATTGCATATGGTGCAAGAATGTGAAACAATCATCCCAAAAAAGAGATGTCTTTCAGCTCCACAGTCATTCTGCAGAGATCTGTGTTGCTCTATACAGGCAAATCTGCTTCCAAGAGGCAACATATTTCTAGAGGGACAATGTTAGCAAAATCAAAGTGTGTGTGAGGGAAAGCCAAGACAAGGCCGGGAAGGCATTCAGCTGCCAGTAAACACTCCCTCCCCTTTATCCCCCACCATTCCCTTGTCCCCTTTATCACTGGAAAACAAAAATCCTGATGAAGCCACAAGTGACATAAGGAATATTTAATTTTTAGCAGTGAAAGCAGTGTGGGATAGCACTGGGCTGAGTTGAAGCCATGCAAACTGGGGCCAAGTCAAAGCAGCTTGTGTGGAAGCCAGGACAGCCACAACACTGCTGAAGGCTGCCATGGAAGCAGGGCCTGCCGTCACATGGAGATGAGTCTTTGAAAAGAGTCATTTCTAATATAATCAAAGCCAAAATACAGTCCAAGATGAGATTCTTGTAAATAAAAGGAAATTTATTAGTTCCACATGGCATCACAACACAAAGTTTTAAAAAAACTTAAAGCCAGCATGCTGAATAACACAACCAACCCTTTGGGCCTTTCTTATGGAATGATGTACAGACAGCCTTGCTGGATGTGGTTATTCCCATGTGTGATCCCTGTGAGAAAAGAGGAAGGGGAAGGGGAAGGGGAAGGGGAAGGGGAAGGGGAAGGGGAAGGGGAAGGGGAAGGGGAAGGGAATACCTAAGAGAAGGGTTTCCAGCCTGCCTTCTCCATATATATGATATATTCTGGTCTCTATACTTTTCAATATCTGAGACCAAGAGAATAGTTTTTTCTGCCCATTGAATTTTGATTGTTTTAAACCTGAATAAGTCACAAATTTCCATCTGAAAAATCAGCTGTCCTTTGCACAGCTACTGGCAGGAATAAGTTATCTTATTAACCTTTAAATAACGGTTATCTATGCCTTGATTGTCTTTGAAGCATGAGAACCACTTTCACAAAAAGTCAAGGATGGTTTCACTGAACCCAGTAGCATGACTTAGTGGGTTCAGGATTTCACCCCAGACATTCCTCCTGCAGTCCACAAACTGAACCTGAATCTGAAAATTGTGTTTAAGTTTCTCTCACTTTTTCATCACCAATAATGTTTGTACTCACAAAAAAAAGCAAGTTTCTAATGCATAAACCAGAAACCCACTTCTGCTCATGTTGTCCCTGCAGTGCCCTCAAGGAGAAGAAGCAGGGCAAGTCTATTTTAGTCAACCAAGTCAGTTGGTGAGGTCCTGTGCACTCACAGGAATTCAGTCTGTTGTATAAGCAAGGGCCAGACACGTTTACATGTTTCCATAGTCACTTAATAGCCACCATATGCAAAATCCCCAAGCTTTGCATGCTTTCAGTGGAACAAAACTCTACCTCAATCCTAATCCTCATCCTGCTTTCATTTAGGCTTCTCTATCTTAAACTGACATCTTGAGCTCAAAAGAATAGTAGCTACACACCACTTGCCCAGATATGAAACAGTAAATATTTTCTCCGTCCTGGCTGTGTGTTCAGCTGGCTCAGCACCTCTAATTCTCACAAATATTGTGAGAATTTTCCATTTCCTCTCAATTTCCATTTTTCCACATTTTTCTTCCTTTCCATTTCCATTCTCCTTTCCTATTTTCAAAGTGGTGGTTTCTTCTTTGCCTTGCTTTGGTCTGTGTGTGATAAATTCATTCATGAACTGTGATGTGGTTTTTTTGCTGATGCTTCTTTTATTTCCATGTCTGTGACTGCAGTGCCTCTCCCAGCACCAGCAACTAACCTATTCAAATATCTTCAGAAACTTTGCAGGCTATAGCTTTTAGCTTCATTTCTTCTTTTGCTCTGTGTGGAAGTTGACTTCTCAGAGAGTAAGAGTAGCAAAACCAACTGGAAACATTTAATACTTCATCAGGAATATAATGACTTCTCTATTGGCATAAAAAACAAATCTTTGTTGGCTGTGGCCTCTTGTAACACTAGTATGCCATTTCTGAGGGGCTTCCTCTGCTTTCTGGGGTGCCTCAGGGCACCAAGAGGGAGCAGTGCTGCAGCAGGGCCCCAGCACTGGGGTGCTCCAATCGTTTTTCTTCAGCAGGGAGGTGACAGCTGAAGCCATGGCTTCTGCCTGGAGCCTGTCTGGGAAATATTCCTGGTTGCACCTCACCTTCATATCAGCGTGAGAGTGTTTGAGACAACAAGTCCAGAGTCAATGAGCATAAACATGCTTTAACAAGCACCTCTGAGCATCACTGCAAATCACTTTGCAGGCAACAATGGCTTGGATGATTTCAAGCAAAAAGGGGAAAAGTTGTAGAGTGCTCACTTGGACACTGACTTGGCATCAGTCCTGCTGTTCCTGTCCTGAAAAGCTTGGAGTCCTTAAAACTCACAACGGTGTCTAAAAGCATCTTATTTCATCTTTAAATTAGATGTTAGTCAGAAATGCCTTACTCAGAGGGTGGTGAGGCACTGGAATGTGTGTGTAGCCCAAAGAAGTAGTGGATGTCCCAGTTCTGGCAGTGCTCAAGGCCAGGCTGGATGGGGATTTAAGCAACCTGGTCTAGTGGAATGTGTCCCTGCCCATGGTAAGGACTGAGACTAGATGATCTTTCTATGGTTCTGTGATTAAATATTCTCTGCCAAGCTAAGAAATTCCCTGGTTTCCCCGTGGATGAGGTCTCAGTGTTCCATACCTCCCACTGACTTGCTGTGATTCCCTGTTTGAATCTGAATGCAAAGACAATACAAGTACAACTCAACCTGCTTTCTCCAGGCTTCAAGTCTCCATGAGCATAGAGGCTCCCAGGGAGCTTCTGGTAGCAGTGGTCAAGCCCATTTTTGTTTCCTGAGATATTGGTGCTACTTTGGGGGATAACAAAAAGCTAGGATAAAGCTCAAGACAAAAAAAAGAAGCATTTTTTTCTCTTGACTGGAGCCTGATCATTAGAGGCTTTTGGACTGATTGATTCACTGAGCACCTTTAGGAAATTAGGCAAACCCTTCCTGTCCAGATCAGTCCTCTCAAAAGGTGACTCAGCCCCGTCAGTGCAAACAATTGTTGTTTTTGTCTCAGCTGCAAGGTCATGTCTGGATTAAAATATTTTCAGTTTACTTTTGATGAATATTCCCCATCTGGAGGCAAATGAGAAAGGCTTTTTATTTCCCTTCAGACCAGTGACCGTTTGCACTGATTTAAAGAGCCCTTCCTCTGGGACAATGTCACATACTGAACATCCTAGTAAAGCTAAAACCAGCCACTAGAAAAAAAACTGAACTTCCCTAAACACTAGGGTATGAAAAATGGCATTAAATGTGGAAAGCAAGGGCTTTTAAGTTACTGTTCTTTGCAAAACTTTGTATTATAATTGTCATTCTCAGAGTAGCACCTACACAGAGTAATTCAGATTAGCATTCCCCTGAGATAAGCAGTGTTCAAAGTCCTTATAGTAGGAGGCAATCCCCATAATAGCAAGGAGATTAATGTCGAAGAGAGTGAAGTATTTCATAGGTGAATGTCCTGCTCAGTAGCTGGACAAAAGGCCTTCTTTTCACACTCCATTTTCCTCCAGCAAAGAAGGACAAATTAGCCTGCGTGGTGTGACAGACTAACGACTTCCAGTCTTCAGGCCAGGTCACTGCGGATAAATCTGCCTGGGAGAGCTCAGGCAGACGTGAACTCCCTTGCCAGGGCTCAGGGCAGGTGAGATGGAAGCCAGCTTTGAGCCAAAAGCTGTGTCACCAGGTTATCATAGTGCTGAGGTGCTGTCCCTCTGCCTGGCTGGTGTAACCTAGAGGGAAAAGCAAAGAGCAGAAGGAAGGATAATTCTGTAGTTTGAAAGAATTAAGAGAGTGTTTAAATGACATCTCTAAGGTCACTTACAGGCTCTGTCTTGGATGGCAACAGGGCACAGGAGTGAAAAGCAACAAGCAAATCCCATTTTCTTGAGTATGAGCAACCCAACATTGTCTGACATGGGTTTATAAAATATTTTGTATAGATGAAACAATAATCTCCTTTTCTTTCAGACTCTGCCAGCTCCAGCTTTACCATTTTTCTTCATGAATTTCTTTCAGATTTTCTCTATCCCACCCCAGAGCCCCGGGTGAAGAGCTGTACACCAGCAGGGAAGGTGAGTGCACACAGAAGGAATGTGAGTGCTGGAGGAAGCCGGGCTGCCAAGCAGCATCTGCGTCTGCTGCTGCGGGCATCGCTGACACACCGGGTTATTTCTGCTCTGATATTACCCCGGTGTCTAATTAAAGACAAGGTTAAAAACACAGCCTGAGATTTAAAGTTGTGAATACTTACAAGCAGGGATTTCGGATTTTGCTTTGGTGTTGGAAAGGTCAGAAGCTTTATGGCTCCTGTCAGTCGCTGGTGAGATGCATCCCAAACGCCCTCTCAGGTAGCACAAGCCTGGTTTTGGGACACCAGGACAGCAGAGAGTTATTCTTCTGCCAGGGCTAATCAGGAAAAGTTGCTGTAACAAGAAACCTAGGCAGATTTTTCAGACTCAAAAATGCTTGGTAAAAATATTGAGGGGTTTTTTGGATATAGCAAATGAATGTTTTTTACTGCAACCAAGTCACTGTATCAGTTAACACATGAAGTGCAGGGATAAATACTATTTTTTCATTAGGTTTTATTTGGAAATCAAAAGAAGTACAAAGCCATATTTTAAATCCAGCTTCTTATCCTTGCCAAAGAGCATGAGTCACACATTACAGTATTCACAGAGAAGCCAGCAAAGCTTGGAGAAATGTTTTGGTATTAGGTTTCTATTCCATACCCAGAACCAGACAAACCTAACTGAGGGTGAAATCTGAGAATAACAACAGTGGTCAAGAATAATAACACCTCTTGAACTCAGGTGACTAGAAGATAATTTTATTCTTGGGAGCTTTGGTAAAAAGTAATCTCAATAATCAATTTTGACATCTACAGCATTTCCTAAAATTTAACTGGCAGTGGAAGTGTGCACTACAAAAGAAACTGGAGTGGGGTTCAAGCTCCATTTGTAGGTGTCTGTATGTGAACTAGAGACTATGCTCTCATTACAGTAGATATGGATGGTGCCTCCAATAAAATTATTGTGAATAGAATCTGGAAATTACTCAGCTGACTAACTACCAGGTGACTCAGGGTATACACCAAGTTATACAGAAGGCTCCACGGTGTGGAGCCTGGATTTCTGGATTTCTATTGAGTATAAAAGGAGCATGGACACTTAGGCCTCACGTACACACTGGCACTCATGTGTTTTGGCCTTCAACTGAAGCCCACACCAGATGTTAAAATAGGGGCCATCTGTGTAACTGCACTCAAGATGTCTCAAACCATGTCTCAACCAGCTGTGGCTCAGCAGCCACAACTCCATCCAGAGGTTGCTCCTCAATGCACACCACACTCCTGCCCTTGCACAGCTGTTTCTTCACAGCAAGGAACCTGAGGTTCTCAAAGTACCCCTGAACCAAAGCTGAGATGAGCACCTGGCCCAAAGCAAAATGACAAAAGTTTCTGTCCACCTGGACAACACACAACTCATCCTCAAGCTGCAAGGTTTACCTTACCATGCCTTGTATCTGCAAGCAGCAGGCTTGAAACCCAAGTGGGAACTTCAGCCAGGGTAGAATATAGAGTCAGGACTAACACTGACAGCCTGAACTCTCTACCTTGCACTGAGCTGGTGGGATAGGTGTTGAGATTCCTGACCAAAACTATTTTGTATTCTGCTGTTTCCATGAAAACCAGTCTCAGAAACCAAACATATAGAACTTGTGTCCTACCTTTCTTGTAGACTTCCCTGGCCCATCTTAGAACTGACCTTTTTCTTTTTCTTTTTCCTTTCTTTCTCCTTGATTTTTATTTCTAAATTTTCACAATCTATTTTCCACAGAAAATTGTACCATAAGTCTGGCCACATGCTCTTGTTACATGGAGCTTTAAATCTCTGCAGGGTGACACTGGAAATCAAGCACTTATGTTGACAAAGCTCCCTGCCATATCTAATCTCTATAACAAAGGACAGGAAGAGAAGAAAAATAAATCCCAAAGTTCTCAGAGTTAAACGTCTGAAAGGGTGAGGAATGCTAACAGAGGGTGAGGCTCCTGCTGCAGCCCAACAAGTGCCTGCAGTGATGTTGCAAGTGTGACACTTAAGCAAGGCTGTCCCAGTAATTGAAAACAGCCAGAGCACTCGGTGTCACCATCACTCCAAAGGACACCAAACACTGTGACAAGGGTGTTCAACAGAGCACAACCAGGCAAAGTCATGAAAAATGGAAGATTGCAGTATTGGACGGAGCAACTGGTGGTCAGGTCTCCTCAGCTCTGCTTCTTGCATCGCCATTCCTGGGGTCCAGCTTCCTAAGGAGCTGGGGCTGGAGAGCTGAGCGCTAGGCATTGCTTTCCCCTTGTGCAGCCCAGCCTCCCCGACCTCATGTGATCCCACAGGAATGATCTGCTGAGGCACAGGCTGAAGCCTGGAGATGTTTCCTGGGAAGGGATGGGCCTCACCATGTGTACAGGGCACTTTTATAACCCTGCCCCCCGGCCTGAGCCTGAGAAAACAACAACCAAGCCGACGACAAAGGGTCGCATTGCCATGTAAGGCAGTTGGAACTGATGATATAAATACACTTTGAACAAGACATCTTTATCAAGAGAGGAAGTATTAAGAACTACATTGACCAGGCAACTCAGGAGAAAGGAGGATAAAGAGGGACTGAGATAAGGTTAATGAAGAATGACAAATAGAGCCAAGTGGCTTTTTCCTGTTAAAGAAAACCAGTCCCTTTTACTTATTGAGCTCAAGGATTGAGAGGGGACTTTCCTGAGCCAAGGACCCCAGCAGAAAAGGGAACTGGTGCTCTAGAAACCCAAACCCTCTCCTTTGTGAACATGGGGTGCAGCTCCAGTCCAGCCACAGGTCAGCCTGTTCCTCGTGGGAAGCCCAAAGCATGTGGATCATTCCCAAAAGGCAGAGCATTTCCCTTGGGGCACAGCCAGACCAGGGCAGTCCCTGGCATGCAGGCAGTACTTTGATGGCTTGAGGCACAGCTTTTACTGCTCTCCCTGCAGCCAGGGACAGCCAAATGCAAACATATGCAGGTTGAGCCAGGCAAAAACATACTTGATTGCCTAGAGTTGTCATTTTTTTTATTCCAGAAAAGTTCCAAGAAGGATAATAAACCAAAATGATTAATTAAAGAACAAGAATTAATCAAAAGCAGAGCAGTGCCTTCTGGCTAACAGACCCTATTGCACTTGCAGATAGAATTGTTTCCATCCCTCCATGGTGAGGTTTTAATTTCTAATAATTGAAGTCCCTCCAGCCATTTGCAAGCAAATTTTCCTGGCTGCCACCTGACCTGAATCTCTCCACTGATTTGTGGCCTTTCTTGTGGGTGAAAAAAGCAGCACGCTCATCAGCAGTGCTGGGAGACCAGGAAAAGCCCTCCCAGTAACTGGCTGGCTCTAACAAAACTGAAGCCAGTGGAAAGAATCCAAATGACTTTCGAGGACGCTGGCTCAGGGCTTTTGAGATTTCAGACGAAGATGACAGGGCTGGAAGTCACAGGAGCAGAGCAGGTGTGAAGGTCACAGGGGGTTTATATGACAGCACCCAGGGCACAGCCCTCCTGCAGAGCAGGGTCAGAGCCCCTCTGGCTAATGGGTGAGCTTGTACAGAGCAGGGCCCGGGCTCTGAGACCAGTCACAGCCCTGAGTTGCTTGACCTGACCAGCCTGCCCTCTCTGCCCCCATGCTGCAAGCAGCCTTGTCTCCAGTCCTGTCTCTGGCTCCGTGTCCTGCTGCTCCTGAGCAGGCTGCCCAGATCTTGCCTTGTCCGATGGCCACTTGGCGGCCAGTGGGAGTGGTCACTGCTCCTGGCCCACTGGTGACTGCACCTGGTCAGGGATGGCACCTCCTGTGCTGGGATCACCCCCCACTCCCAGCTTTCCCCCGCTCCTGCTGCTCCTCAGCAGCCACTTCAGTATCATTTGTGGCCCACACATGAGGATCCCATGAGTAGCTAATGATGGCTCCTGCAGTCATCCCAAAGTGCTTTCCATACTCTGCTTCACTGGCCTTCCCAGCCTTGGCAAGTGGGCAGCTTTCCTGTGAGCAAGGCGGCAGGCACAGGCCTCCTCCCTGCGAGTCAGATCAAGACAGGTGACCTTCAAGCACACCTCAAAGGCACCTGGTGTTCTCTGGACAAAGAGGGATTCAGTGCCCAGGCCAACCAACTCAATACTCCATCCAGTTTTAAGTTCTGAAGAAAGGTGTTTGGTGAAAGAGTGGATTTACACATAGATATCGTTAGGCTAAGAGTAGAGTGTTACAGCATGGTAAATTGTATGGTATAGACAAATTTTTAAAAATAAAATAAAATTTTAACAACCCAAAAACCGGCTTCATATACACACACCCATACACTTCCATGGTTTCTTTTAGCTCATCTTAGACAAAAGGATGTAGACATTCTTATCAATCTCAGGTTCAGATTTGGGAAATCTGGATGTATCACTTAAGGGCTAAGGTACCCAGCAATTAGGCATGATTGTAACAGCCCATTTCTCAGGCATGCTCTCAGTCTCAGCATGCTATTCTCTACAAAATATATGTGTAGCTCAAAGTGATACTCTCTTGGTGTGATGTGCAGGTAGATCATCACCTGAAAGTGTATCCAAATAGCAAAGCATTATTAAAGATTACTTATGTTTTGATAAGGCGTAAACATTTTGAGAAAGGGCTAGCGGCAATCAAAAGATGGATGGGAAACTCTTAGTAGTTGTTCTTCCCATCAGGAAGATTTATGACCTCTCAAAAGAGCTGCAGAAGGACTTCCCAGCTCTTACCTCCAGGCAACAAAACACATGGTGCTGAAAACTGGTGGTTGCTAAGAATATCTGTAATGAAACATTTCACATGGCATCCTTTGTGTTTCCACATGGAGCCTTTTTGACCTCTAAAAGCTGGTCCTTCTCATCACTTTTATCCCACGCAGATATAAATGTTCATTGCTGCTTCACTTCATGAGCTGATAGGCTGAGGTGCAGCTTCAAAGGAGCCTGTTCCCAAGAGCTGAGATGTACAGCTCAGGCAGGTCTGTGCCTCACTGCACAGCCACCACATCACTCGTGACAGCTCGTGATATTTGTTCCAATAACATTTCCAGCGCTCCTTTTAACAATAATTTAACTTTGTGTTTTAATAAAAAAGGCAGATGTAGGCTGCAACAGAACAATTCCCTGCGTGAAATAACTTTGAACTCCAGACAAACACGCTTTAATAGACTTCCCTCACATATCATTTAACAAGTTTTCAAATATACAGATGCTATCCAGTTACTATCGCTTTGCTGGCAGCTGCTTCACAGACCTTTCCTACAGTAAAAACAAGCCATCAAAAAATGACAGCACAAGAAAAATATGGCCAAAGTGATAGCATTTGGTAAAAGTACCATCTGCTTATTTAAAAGCAGCAAGCATTTAATATCCTGCAGTCACTCTTGTTTTTCAAGCTTTTTATGGTTCTGAAATATTTGCAGGACAAAGGTCCCAGAAGTCCCAGGCGAGGGGAGAGATCCACTGCTGCAAAAACAAACCCAGAATGAAAGAGCTCGTCAAGGAGATCAGAAAAGAAATGTCACTCACTGCACTGTTGTCACTGCAGTCAGTGTATAGAGCTGCTTCTTTGCCCAGCCAAACCCCCCTCCTTTGGATCCATCCCTCCTCAGACAGAAGAAGGGGAGCTAGCTTAAAATCCATGCAAAAAGTTTGAAAAATAGTGACTTGTCTCACTTCATGCTTGTGCAAAGATTTCACCGTAAAGAGAGCAGAGGGACCCAATAGACCTGAACATGTGGAAGTGCTTCTTTGTTGACCCAAAGGTTTTAGGGAAGCTAAACCAGGCTTATTATGGAATTCCTTTTTGTATGCTGCAAATTACTGAAGAGAGGTCCCAGACTTCAAAATCTGGCCTGGATTTCAACCTCCCAAAGAGCTGAGCTGATTGATTCTGTGGTTATAGTTCAAGTGCTGTCACAGAGCCAGTTGCAAAACTGGCATGTGGTTCCAGCCTCAGATTTTGATTATTTTTGGACCAAGAGCTGCATGCGTCTGGAGCTGGGATTTTATATTATGGCTCTATTAAGTAACGTTTTGCAAATGCACAGCCCAGAAGGAGGGAGTACATTCCAAGGGGCACAGACTCTTTTAAAACAAAATTGTTTTTCAGTGTTCTGGTGCATGATCAGGACCTGAGCAGCACTGAGTGCTGCTTGCAGGTGGGCAGGAGCTGCCTGCAGCCCACAGCCTGAGCTCCATCCTTGAGAGAGCAGTCCCACACCCCTTCTGGGTCCTCCTGTCCCTCTGCCACCCTGCAAAGCCTGAGCCATCAACACCAAATTCTACACAGGTATCCCAAGGATCCAGACTGCCTCCATCATGTGTCTGACAGCAAACATGCCCATGGGATTGTGAACCTCCCTGTGCAATCCCACCACAGAGCCTGATGCTTCCAGCCTTGGTACAAATGCTCAGCCCTGCCATTCTTCATCGTGCCAGCCATGCTCCAGAAGCTGAGCCTTAGCAAGGGGCTTTCCCAGCTAAAAACCCTCTGAGCAAGGCCAAGCCCATAGCAGCAAGCTCTGGGTGCCAAGTGATGGAAAAAGGGAAAGTAGGAAATCTGGCCTTCCAAGCTCAGAGCCTTTTCAGCTGAACTGTGTGTGATGATGGGTGGATGAGGGGAAAAAGAGACCTGTGGGTTTTAATTAAGCAATAAAACCCCTTGTTCTTTGATCAAAGCAATGGAAAAGCCTCCACATGGCATTTATTTATCTCTGGGTTAATCTGTCTTAAGGGTCTGAGAAACACATTGCATCTGCAGTAGTTTTGACTGTTTCTGGCCATGTGAGCTTTGTCACTGCACATCTGAAGCTCTTGAAAATACATTCAAGAAGCATGAACTAATCCTCATACTAGCCCAGTGACAGAGTGTGAGTGACTATCCCATAGTATATCTTACACTCCAAGGATAGGGTGGGTCTCTGCATTACGCATTTTCTCTGTATTCAACTAAATGAGGATTTGGGGTCTGCCTATGCCCCGAAGGTGCCTCATATCACCTACATCATTTATAAGGCAAAACCCAGAAACCAGTAAATGGTATTTCCTCAGAGAAGTGTCACAGAGGCACAGACAAGAAAAAGTAGTTTCTTACCCCATGGTAGCTCAAGAGATGAAATCTGTCTGCTTCATTACAGACTTGTGCTAATCACCTGTCCCTGCTCTCTCGTACCACTAATGAAGTCAGTACATATAATCAAACTTGATCTGAATTAGCCATGATTCATATCTTATCTAAAGTGACTGTTGGAGTCAAGCAGCCTTTTAAAAATTGAGTTCCTTGAAATATTGATACATACAAACATCACTCTTCTAAAATTATTACCCATATTAATTACAAGATATTTTCCCTTCCCCTCTTGCCTGCTATAGAGTACTAACAGAGCTATGAGAAAGTGAAGTGAATTTTAATTCTGGATTGCAAACCATCAACACAGCTGCAGATTCATTTCCAGTTGCAGATGCTTTCTGGCTAATGAAGTTAGAGCCAGAAGAAATGCAGTTTGGCTTTGATGTTTCAAACGGTTTATGGGTCTGACTGCCTGGAAGGGGAAATAAAATAACCTTTTATTTGTACTTTTGGCAAATTAATTTTTGAAATGGCTGAAAGGCTGACAATGAGCCTTGCACTATCATGCTCGCAGAGCTGCTTATGAGATTGAAGCTAAACATAAAAACTTCTTGGATGAGAGCCTGAAGTGCTCCCCAGGGAATAATTGTGCAATAGCAGAGGGATGAACACGATGGTGAAATAAATCTTTTCTGCCATTACTGTCTCTGATGGTAGAGTGCTGCTAAGGACATGTAGCAGGAGTGACTTATAATACTCTTGTAAGACTTGTGTTGAAAAAAAGCCACCAGGAAAATCCACCAACAGTGTGAGTCAAAGACACTGTCAGGCCTGCTGCCACATTGTGCATTTCACCCAATATAGAAATTCTACAAACTTTTAGAATTCCCCAAACTGCTGGATAAAGGACAGCACAAACAAGTGAGTGCCTTCAAAGAGGGAAAAGGCTTGGGAGCTGCCATCAGAGCACATGTTAAGGAAGGAACCAGGATCAACCAAGGCAGTGGAAAACAAATCCCCTGCTTGGAGGACAAAATTATTGAACATACTTGTGAAGACAGCTCTGGTCTGCTTGCTCCAGTTCACATCATATTTTCGGTGACCAGAGCAGGTGTGTGGAAAATTATTCATTGCCTGAAGGGAAGTGAGTGTCTCCAGATGGTAAGGAGAGTAGATGGGGGGCAAGGACAGTGTCCCAACCCAGAGAAGAGGTTCCAGAGAAACTGTGAGGGAGGTGAGAGGGGCAGGAGCAGGAAGGAACAGGGAAGCATAACCAAGGACTCTGCGTAGTTTGTTGCAGCTCAGAGAGTCCCTGAGTGAGCCAATACCTTTCTTCCAGACATGCCACGAGGGCCAGCAGAGATGCAAGAGCCTTTTTGCATTCACATTCAGCTAGAGTTTTTAAAATGTGTTTGTCCTGTGGCACAGTAAGTCAAGTGGCAAAAGAAAAGGAGTGAGTGTGCAGGGGCCCGTCACAGGTCTGCTTGGTGACTAGGGCTTGCACTTTCCTTTGAGCACTTCCCAATCCTCCCTCACATCAATGGCTTCCTCTGGATCCCAGAAAATCAAAACAATTCTCAGAAATGGGAAGAAGTCCTAACAATGTGCTGTGGAAATCACATCTGAGTGGAATCCCTTTGAATTTTAAGAGGAAACAAAGTGTGTTCCAGGCTGACATTTCAAATCTATCTATAGTACTTTGACGTTCCTAGACCAGTGTCTAAGCACCTTCCAAATTTAACAGTTTTAGCTGTCAGCTACCTTTCCAAAACAGGAAGGGTCCATGCTCCTGTAGCTGAGCTAAGAGCCCTCAGCTCCTTTTAGAGACAAAAGACAGAAACAACATTATTCAGTGATTCATCTGACCTATTTTAAACATGAACTTTACGGAAACAAATCGTGACCTACAAAATTACTTCTCTCTATTGACTGTGAAGAAGTGTTTATCACATCATAGACATCTGCATTTACTCAGGCCAAATTGCATCCAGAGAAATGAAAGCCCAGACTAATTCTCTTTATTTCATTGGAGTTTGATGTTGAAATGTCTTCTAAATCTGTTCATGGTTACACAGACGGGGGAAGTAAATCTTGGTCTGAATTCCAGGCATTACCTTCCTTCTGGGTCCGGTATAAAAGGATAAATGGTTTGGGTTTAGCTTCTATTTCAGTTACAACTAAATTTTCCAAATAGGTCAATATGGTTTGAGTTCTTCTCTTCAACAGAACATAAATATCCCCCAAAGACTGAATCTCAGTGTTTCCTCTATTTTAGAATTCTTGCTGAGACCTAAATTGTCTATAATTTAAAACTTAATCCTAATTCTGTCTCTAATTTGCAACATACCAAAGCTGCCTAAAATCACATCTGTCCTGATTATTTTGCTTCAGATATTTGCATTTGAATCTTGTCAGAAAACTCTACAGCTGTTTGAGTTGTCATCATTTACGGTAAGTTAGATGAAGTTGTATAATGGGGTGAAAATGGCCTATAGGATTTATTTGTAGTGATGATTCAGTTATTAATTTTGTTCAGTAAATTTCTCTTAAAAGCAACTAAAACATCATACTTTCCAGGGGAAAAAAAATTGCCCTTCTCTTCTCTTCTCTTCTCTTCTCTTCTCTTCTCTTCTCTTCTCTTCTCTTCTCTTCTCTTCTCTTCTCTTCTCTTCTCTTCTCTCTCTTTTCCTCCTTGCCAATTTTTTGCCCTCTTGTAGTAGAGAAATTTGTCTTCACTAGGGAAGTAGAAGAGGGTTTTCCATCCACTTCTGCCTGGAACTGAGCCACAATCCGCATCATGAGCAAATGTGTCCAGTTTGCTCCAGATGTCCAGTCCATCTTTCACACCTTTTTTGTGGCCTTAACACTCCTCCTTCTTTACTCTTCTAACTCCATGTGCAGCTTATCCTGGCATTGCCTTCAGAACACTTTAAGCAGCTCTAGAACTCTTGAGCTCCTGTCTTAAATTTTCTGCTCTGTAGCTCCTTTTCGCCCTCCACTGCAAGTCTCAGAGCTCATTGACTCTGCCAGTTATTGAGATTTCCTGCTACTTTCTTTTAGAAGATCCTGTTAAAGGTCCAAAGATCTTGGCAAACTCAAGCTCTAAGATGGTGATGTTCCTGATGTTCAGCCTCCTGCTGACATATTCTTGGAAACTAAACTCATTCCTGAAGTGAAATGAGGAGATGAAAGAGATTGTTGTACAGGTTAAAAAGAAAAGGCAGTATTTTGGGTATAGAAATGTGTTTCCAGCAGTTATGTCTCTCTTAAGCTGGCCCCAACCTGAGCAACCTCTACGTGGTCAGGAAAAGCCCAAACCTGTGTTTACTCCACAGAGGCCTCTCCTGTGCAAATAAGTGCCACCTCTGAAGAGATGAAGAAATTATTTATGAAGAGATTACTGCACATGCTCAAACCTTTCATTTTCATCCTGTGTGTTCCCACCATTTACACCCACAAGAGAGTGATGCTAACCACTGTTAACCTGACTGCAAGGCTTCCAACCCACCACACCCCTATTGCTGACTGCTTCAGCTGAGGACACCAGGGACAAACACTGACTTTCCCAATGATGAAGAGCTGTGGCTGGTGCTAGAACCAAGGGCTGTTGGTTCTGCACTGCTCTGGTTGACCCTCTCAGGCTTTCAGGAGCACTGAGAAAGAAGCATTTTAATTCAGCATGGAAGTGTTTAAGATAGGAGTAGGAGAAGTGATATGATTACAGAGCAGCTGGAAATTTTGGATTAGGAAGAAGAAGTGACAGAGAAGTTGAGAAGGATCTAAATTTCCATATGAGACTGTGACTTGGGGGATCTGGTTTGGGACGGATAGTGAAGGATGCAGATTTTTAGTCAATACAGAGGTGACACAGAGACTGAAGAAGGGCATGTGGGGCCAGGATATCCTCCTCTTCTATCTTTGAGGAGTAATGAGGAGCCAGCTCGGATCACTGATGATAAGAATCAGCCCAGGTGAAGGGATGAGCTTAGAAAGAGGAGAAAAATCCAGTAAACAGGTAACTGGCTGTGGTGGAGATGGGGCCTAGACTGAAAAGCCCAGTGAGTGAGCCTGAGACAAAGGCCTTGCATTCACTCTCCTCTCCAAGGAGCTTCCAGCAGTAACTTTGGTTAGTGTTTCACATGGGAAGGGGAGGAATATTTCCCACTGAAATAGTGCTGTAGTGGAGAAGAGTTCTGGTGTGGCACATCCACAGCAAACCTGTGAACCATGACCTCCTGTTTTTAATCTCTAACACTTTCTTTTTTTCTGTCTGGATGGACTTTTACTGATTTATAGAAGAGCTCCTCCCTATGGCAGATAGGCTGCCTCCAGGCAGAGGCTGGCTCTTACCTGCCTCATGGTCCAGCACTTTTATAGATACCTCTTGATTTTAACCTTCCTGTGAAAAGCTCTAGTGTTTCGACAGTCGCCAGTCAAGAGAAAAGGTTGAATCTCACCTATCATCTTGTGGATAGACATGCTCCAGAAGCTGGATCCCATGAGACATAAACCCCATGCAGTTTAAGAGATCAGGGTCATTTTTGACTTGCTGGTGCTCAGACCACACAGCAGCTGGTAGATAATTCAATTTTTGATATACAGTCAGTCTTGGCCTTGACACTGTGTTTTGACACAAAATTATGATTTTGTTTGTGAGAATGTTGCTCTCATCTTGAGAATGGATGGCATCCAAACATGCTCTTATCTTCCTTCCTAGGCTGGGCTTGCTCATGCCCATTGGTATTTGAAGAGTTGTTCAACACTCCAGAGGAAACAGAGCCACCTTTGTTTCCAAGCTCCTATTACTCACCTTCTTTATCTTTTAGTTAAAAGCTTTAATGGATCTGTTTTGCTGAAGCATTTGAGCTTGGAGGCTATGAAGAACTTCAAAGGTATTTAATAGCAGCTTTGTCACTGATTTTGTAAAAAGACCACATAGCTTGATTAAAAGTAAACCCTGCTCACAATACTGCATGGAACTCTGCTGATCTATTTTTACTGCATCACAAATAAAGCCAAGGAGAGGGGGAAATCCCACTGAGTAACAGGATGTGCAGGAAGGACGGAGCATGTCTCCCTTCTGTATTATCCAGGTACTCATTAACTCTCTGATAACCAGTTTAGACAACACAAAGTGGAATGTCTCCAGCACCAGATGGTAGTGATGAGGAAGAATGAGGAGTGCAGCAGACAAGATAAAACTTGGCAGAAAATATGCAGAGGAATTTCTGTTCATTAGGGCAGAGATTGGAATCTGAGAGTCCTAAGTTTTACCACTCCTTTGTTGTCAGGAAGTGTCTGAGCAGTATAAGCACAAAGATAACTCCTGTCCCTGGTTACATAGCTGGCCCCTCCTCAAAATGCCCAACCATCCAGTGATGCAATTTCTGCTCAAGTGATGGAGTGTCTGTGTATATATGAAACAATGATCCATGTGTGCTGCTGACAGTGTGGGTACCAGATAGATCCCTGTAGAACAGTCCAAGTTTGCAATCTCTGGACTCTTACAAAGTTCAGAAATGTGAGTGTTCTCTCGGCCCATGCAGCTTTAGGTCAAGGTTCGCATACATTGATAAATCTTCTTAATTAAACACTGCCATGTGCTTTCTCCAGTGTGTCCCAGAACATTATAACATAGCTTTATCCCTTGTCACAAAGAATATTTTTAAAATATTTTTTAAGAAACAAAAGACAAGCTTGGGCAGTAGTAGTGTGAAAGGGTTATTCTTCAGAAATTATCAATTACCTTCAATATCCTTCTGGATTCATAGAAGTAAGGCTAATGAGGAAAGCATTTTCCCAGACTAATGAAAAGTTCTTCTTTGAGTGAAGCAGAAGAATTTTATTGACAAAGATCCCATATAGGCTTTCAAACACTCACTGTGTAGATAGAAATTTTTGGAATGCATCTCCTGATGAGATATTAGACCTGTTATTAATTCTGCCTGTCATTTTTACTGAGAGCCAAACAAACTGCATATAGGATATGAAGAGCAAATGTAAACCTTCAGGGGCAAGTCACGCAAGAGCCCCCAGGATCAAAGCAACCCATGCTTTCTCTTCAACATGCCTTGTAACATACCATGTCCTGGCTTGGTAAGAACATTTAGCAGGCACATATCATGCATTAAGCAGTGAAAATATGTGCAGAACTCGGAATTTGCAGACTTTGAACTCCATGTTTATTAAAAACTATAGTAGCAATGGTACTTCGTCTCCTGTGAAAAGCTGTGAGAGCTGAAGGCACCATAAGTATTAATTCAGAGAATTTGTGTGAAACAGTTCCTTAAATCCTGCAGCCTGTTCCTATTTCACCTTCAAATTACAGATCTTTCACAGAAGCAAGTGTATGTTGCATGGTTTGCTGTGGCTTGTCCCTCAGCAGCGGGATTCCTGGAAAAAATAATGCTTTCAATGAAAGTGACTAAGTGAAGATGCCAGCGCTTGGTATCAATGTAACAAGTCTCCCTGCACATAGGTCCTAAGCTGCAATTCTTAATGTATCTCAAGGAAAAGCATTATTATGGGAATGTGGGAGCAGCTGAAAACAGACATGAGCAAAACAAACCCCAAATCAAATATTTGCCATGGAGGTACCGTAGGCAAACCTAAGAGTGATCAAACAGGATTTTTACATATGACTCTGGCTGTTGCACTTACGATGGTGTGGAAAACACAAACCCAGCTCAGTGCCAAGAAGCCAGGACTGCCCATGGCCCTGTTGTGGGGTGAGCAGGGATCCTGGCTGCCCCTGGCTCGTTCTGGGTCACCCCTGTGTGCTGCAGAACCCTCTGAGGCTGAGGCAGAGGCAAGGTGGTGATGCAGGGAGCCGTGACCCTCTCATCAGCAGCAGCTCTGAAACAGTAAGGGATTGTGTAACACAGGGCCTGACATAATCCTAACTTGGATTCCTGATTCCGCTCTTCCACTTAAATAAACAAAACATTTCATACCCCGAACTGAGGATTTCTACTAAAGCCTTCCATAAACTGATTTTACAGGCTGCTTTTGTAATCTTTCCAGATTGCAAGAATCAAAACTGAGAGGAAAAAGAAGGCAACACTGCTTTTTTATGGAAGCAAAGGAAAAGATTCTTCCATTTCCAGATGTCTCACACTCCTTTCAACTGTAGGGGAAGATATCATGACAACAGATTTTATAATTCTTGGCTTCGTAATCACATGAAAATTGTATTTTATCTGACATCAAAAGAATGAGCTGTTTTATCATCATGGTGATGCTAAAGATCTCGCATCTGCTTAGATTAGTAACAATGCAAATAAGGCATCAATGGAATAAAAAAAATCCCTTTCTTGTCCTCAGGCTGTATGTGTGTTTTTTTAAACAATCAGCTCTATGAAGAAAGAGAACCAATACACTGTTCATGTTATGGTTTGGAGTTCAAGAAAAATTAATGTGTACAACTTTTTCATGAGCTTGAAACCAAGATAATTTTGAAATTTTGTCCCATATGACCTCTACTTATTTTGATAGCATTACACTAAGTCTATGCCCCAAAACTGTAATCTTAGTTCGTGGGATTTTTTTTCTTTGAAAATTGAAGTGAGCATGATGAAATAGGCCATCTATATTGCACATAATTTATTGCAGATTCTTAGCATTGTTCAAGCAATAATTTAATTTATAATAATTGGTTTTGGTGGACCTCATCTAACTAGATATCAGCAAAGCAATTAAAATGGTGCCATATAGGGAATTATCAACAAAAATTCTGGCTGAAGCAGAGACAGAAGGTGCTGAAAGGGGAAGCATCAGGGTAGAGAGAGGTTACAAGCACAGCTTCTCAAGCATCACTCTTCGGCAGTCTGAACTAAATATACTCACCAGCAACACTTGCACGAGAAGGAGGAGCACATTAATGAAATTCGCTGATGACACAAAGCTGGGAAGAGCAGCAGAATGTCTCACAGGAGGGACTCAGGGAGCCGATTACTGAGAAATACCCTAAAGACATTTCATTAGACAAAGCTTAAGATCATGTACTTAAAAGGGGATTGTGTTTCCTGAGTGAGGTCTGCTGGAAACAAGGAGACAGAAAGTCTGTTTTTATGGTGAAGCCTGGGAAATGGGAATTTCTGAAGCGGATGTCTCCACAGTACCCACAAGCCTGAGTCCAGCCCATGCAGTTCAGGTTTTTAGTGCTGGCAGCAACAGGAGTGGCCACAGTTACTTAGAAAAAGCAAGAGTATTTCTCGGTACCTGTTTGTACACAGTTATTTAATTGGTACAGTGTACCTAACACAGCTTCTGTCAGGTTATTCTCTCAATTTTTATTGTTCTTCCTGTTAAATAATTACTTGCCACTGGGGGCAGATGGCAGGTATTGAGTAGCTCATCCATAAAGGTGAGAGTGTGGCAATCCCTCTCCTGCTCAGCTTTTCCAGGGAGACCTCTGGGCATGGGGAGGGGTCCTGCTGAGCAAAGGTGCCCTCCTTCCACCTGCACGGATCACTCAGCCTAGCTCTTTACTTCAGGGAAAAGACATTTCACAGTTTTTTCACACATCTGATGTGTTCCCAGCATGAAGGGTTGCTTTTCTGCCGCCCACACTTTCTGCAGAAGTCTTTCCTGCCCTTTCATTGCCCACAATGATCCCTCAGAAGGGCTGGCTGGAGAGAAGTGCTCCCACACGCCTGGTGACATTTAAGCCGTGTGGCAGATCCCTCTGTGCACGAATCTGCTCCCACCCAGCACAATAGCTGACTTGGTGGGTGCAGGACGAAGCCCAGGGTGACATTTTCTTCCACCCCACGCCTCTTTGCTGAGTGCAGCTTTTGTGAGATGGCAGAGGCCAGAAAACCCCTGTGGCTCCACCTGTTTCTGTGGGCTCCAGTCCCACAGCTGGCTGACCCTTTGCTGCAGTGGCGATCTTCTCATGTCCTCCTTGCCCCACCAACAATGAAACCAGCCCCTGTGGGCTCCAGTCAGAGTGAAAAAACCTCTGCAACCGATTCAGGAAAAACATGACCTCTGGACAGGAGAATTTTCTTGAATGCTGTGGATAAGACATAATATCATCTTCCGAGCATTTTGTTGAATGCTGTCAATAAGACATAATACCATCTTCCATGTCATCCTCATTCCCATGGGGACCAGAACACAGCAGAAACAATTACCTGTAGCAGGGTATGACTGGAAATTCATTAGGAAAAGAGGTTTGGTTTCTATGAACTTGTATTAATAGAAAAGACTTTCTTGAAATATCCTGATTTCAAAAGAGTTGTTATTAGAAAGGACTCTCTGACCCAGGTGCACATTTTTGGCCAAGACCAAAGCAAGTGTGACCTGCCTGTCCCAGAAAAGTCAGAACAGCCAAGCTGTTGGGTATCTCCCTCTCTGCAACAGGAAAGCACAAACACACCAGTTGAATAGGCTTTCTTAAGTGCACCTGATCCTCTCCCTTCTAAGGATGTCCATTATTTTCCATCACAGGAAATTTATTTTCCAAGGATGGGCAGGAACAGAAAAAGAATAGAAAATCTGGGAAAACAGATAAAAGAAACCATTTTCCTGCTAGCTCAGATTTAAACTCATCTAAACTACCCCATTTAAACCTACTCCTTTCTGTGTGATGACAAATACAGAATCACAGAATGGTTTGGGTTGAAAGGGACTTTAAAGACCATAGGGTTCCCACCCTCTGCCATGGGCACCTTCCACTAGCCCAGGTTGCTCAGAGCCCATCCAACATGGCCTTGAGCACTTCTAGGGATGAGATATCCACAACTTCTCTGGGCAACCTGTTCCAGTTTCTCACCACCCCCACAGTAAAGATTCTTATCCTAAGACCTAATCTAAACCCATTCTCTTTCAGTTTGAAGCCATTCCCCCTTGCCCTGTCTTGAAGTCTCTCTCCATTTCTTGTAGGCTTCCTTCAGATACTGGAAGGCCACAATAAGGTCACCCACAAGCCTTTTCTTTTCCAGGCTGAACAATCCCAATTCACTTTGCCCTTCCTCAACTTCAGAAGCAGGAATTTATGTTAGACAAGCCTTTACCAAACTTTTGCAAGTGTGAAATTTTTTCTGCTCTTCTGACCTGTCCATAGCAGTAAATCTATCTGGCTTCAAAGGTAAGGCAAAAAGGCAAAAAAGGCAAAAAATCACAGAATAATAGCATATGCTGAGTTGGAAGGGATCCACAAGGATCATCGAGATCAAATCCTGGCCCTGCACAGAATAAGCCAAGAATCACACCATGTCCCTGAGAGCATTGTCCAAACACTTCTCGAACTCTGTCAGGCTTGGTGCTGTGAGTACTTCTCTGGGGAGCCTTTTCAGTGCCCTAGCACCCTATGGTGAAGAATCTTTTCCTGATATCCAACCTAAACCTCCCTGACACAGCTTCAGGCCATTCCCTTGGGTCCTGTCACTGGTCACCAGAGAGAAGACATCAGTGCCTGCCCCGCCTCTTCCCCTCATGACCAAGTTGCAGACTGCAATGAGGTCTCTCCTCAGTCTCCTCCAGGCTGAACTGACCAAGTGCCCTCATCCACTCCTCACGTGGCTTCTCCTCAAGGCCTCTCACCATCCTCATTGTTCTCCTTTGGATGCTCTCTAATAGTCCAATATCTTTTTTTATTGTGACTGTCAGCACTGCCCCAGCACTCGAGGTGAGGCTGCCCCAGTGCAGAGCAGAGCAGGACAATCGTCTCCCTTGCTCGCCTGGCCATGCTGTGCCTGATGCACCCCAGGGCACGCTCAGCCCTCCTGGCTGCCTGGGCACTGCTGACACATGTTCAACTTTATGTCAACCAGCACCTTAATCATCATTAAATTAACTTCTTCATGTCTGCAACCTGTGGAAAATCACCAAATCTATGATAATGTGGCATAAAGCTGTCGTATGAAGTTGTTGTACTTTATTACTGCTGTCACTCCAGTATGAACTTACAATCTTCATACTCTTATCACAAGTCAGAATTTCTTGTGCTTTTTGTTTTCAGCTTGGTCACACTTGCTAGAAAAATACACTCTCCTCTCCAAATCAGCATAAATGGTTATTTCCAAAACTGAAATGAGTGCAAACAACCAAATGTTATTAAAGACATCTCAGATACATGTGCCATTTAAATCATTATTATTTGCTTAGTGAACTAATAGAAGTGTTTAACTTCTTCTATCTGCTTATGCACAAATCTTTTAAATGGAATTTATTGTAAAATAACACAAACCATTGTCCATAAAAAAGTTTGCAGAGGAACGTTCACCATCCCCTCCTTGAGCCACAACAGTTAATTACTGTTAGAGAGCTTTAGATAAAAACCAGACAGTATAAACCTGCTTCATGGCTCAGCCTATGCCTATTTAGTTAAAAATCAATCCACACCAAAGCATCACTGATAATTTTATCCTGGGAATAACCAGTGTTCATAATAGTGTCTGGAGCTTGTTAAGGTACTTCTCTTCCCTTGTATGACCATTCACCTATAGAAGCCCACAGTACCTTTGCCAGCAGGCACAAAGCACATGCAACCTAATAGCCACCATGTAAGACAAGAAAAAACATCTCCTGGGAGGAGGAGATCAGGTTCCTAATGCTTGTGTCACTGTCACTCTTCTTTTATGTATCTGTTAGACAAGTGACAGCCTAAACTTCTTATCTGTGCTGCACACTGGCTTCAGAGCTGGCATTAAGGTGCTCCTTTGAAGAGACTTTATTTACTTCAGCTCCTAAGTTTTTCTTCTCCACCTGGGAGAACTGGGAATGGAAACTAACAGTATTATTTATAAAAACCCTACACACAAATCATGCTGCCCTTTCACTCTGCTTCTCTTCTCCGTCCATGCTTCCTTTTTCTTCCAGAAAAGCAAAGAAGTTTTTACCCACCCAACATACTTTATGCACTCACTGAAAGCTTCTCTTCCCAAGGCCTGTGCATATTGAGTTGGCACGCTACCAAAACCTGCTAACAAATGGCAGATTAAGTGGAAACACGGAAAAGAATTTCAAGCATGTATTATACTAGCTTGGGGTTCAGCCTGCAACTTTAAGACGAGGGCTGCCCTCTAACCAGGCAGGCCTGGGAATTCAGTTGCAAAACAATTACAGATGCAAAGAAAATACTTTTTCTCTGAGAAGGAAACTTGACGATATTCGGCAGTCTTCAGTAGGCTAAGTTCAGTGTGTGCTGGGGAAGAGCTCGGCAGGGTCTGTGTTTTCTCGAGACCTCACTTTCCATCTCCAGCACTGTTCTCCAAGGGATTTATAGCAAATTAAGTAAATTTTTTCATATGTCAGCCTCTTACAGATGCAGGAGCAGACTTTAATCCTTTTCAATCACAGTCAAAACAGTGCCTTTATACTCATCTACTGTCTTGCCTGCATATACAAGAATAATGAGGCACTTCATTCAGTCCTGCAGGTCACAGGCAGTCATTGGCTGGATGATGAAATTTCAAGTGCCATGCCTGTATATCATTTAGTTACTTGTGTTTTCTTGATGAGCCTTATTTTGGCTGCATGGCTATCTTTCTCATAATTTTAAAGTTCTGGTTTTAAAAGAGCCTACTTTGCAGCATCAAAGCAAATATCCTCAGGATGTAATTTTCAAACCTGTCTAGCATGCCCAGCCTTGCTGCACATGATTACATTGGCAAAATAACCACCAACTCCTGTAGGCATGGGTGAAACAGTGCTGAACTTCAGCACCACAACTCTGCCTGTGTTATCTGAGATTTCCTTTTCTTTCTAAAACTGGAATGTTTGCACAGGGTGTGCAGTGGGAAGAGACTCTCCCACTCCTGATTACACTGAATTTGCTGCATACATTCTTAGAAAAACAAAAAAAAAAAAACAAACCAAAAAACACCCCACCTTGCTCACATCACCCTAGAGGAAATGGCCTCAAGTTGTGCCAGCAGAGGTTTAGACTGAATATTAGGAAAACTTTCTCCACCAGAAGGGTTGTCAAGCATTGGAACAGGCTGCCCAGGAAGGTGGTGGAGTCACCATCCCTTGAGGTTTTTAAAAGACACATAAATGGGGTGCTTCAGGACATGGCTTAGTGGTGGACCCGGCAGTGTTAGGTTTACAGTTGGCCTTGAAGATCTTAAAGATCTTTTCCAGCCTAAATGGTTTTGTGATTCGGTGAGAAGTTCTTAGCCTACAATCTGAGAAAGCAGTTGAGGACACAGGATCAGTGGATGGGAAATACATCCAATAAATCAGGACTGATGTTCTCAAGCCCACATGACTTAGCATGCATTGTTAGAGGTCAGGAAAGTTGTACAAGCAGCAATTTCAAAATGAAAAACTTTCTGCATCCAGTGTTTCTCTAAAAACTCTGAGTCTCACTGTTGCCTCAAAGGAACTTTTTTTATACTGCATCAACTAAAAGAAAAAGAAGATGAACTGACCTCAATTATGACCTTATACTGACTGGCTCACATTCCTCCATAGTTTATTTACCCTGAAGTTCATAAAAACAATGTGTCTTTTCAGTCTAATAGGTTATTTTCAGCTCTAACTAATCAGAGCTCATGACTGGCTTTGGAACTGTAAGTCATACAAAAGCTAAGATTGATTATTAGCATCCAAATATGTTAAAGTAATTAAGCCTAGCAAAATCCCTAAAGACAAAACACCAAACCAAAAACTTCCAACAGGCGAGAGCAGACGAAAATTGAAGGAAAAATAAACAGCACTGAGGATTTTAATAAATCTGTATCTGAATGTCTTTACAAATAAGTGGCTGAAATGAGATTGAAAGTGTTGAAAGTGCAACCGAATACAGCACAAATACAAGAATGTCTGCATTGAAATTCCATAACTTTTCTTTATTCACTGTGATACATTCAAACAAAAGTGCTCCAGACAACATCCATAGAGTAAAGGAAATTAAAAAGTCAGAAAAAGACCATCAGATACATATGGTGATTATTCATATTTCAAAGCATTAGTAACTGCTTGTATCTGAGTGCACCAAAAACCCACATGAGAGTCCACATTTTTGTACACTGCTTCTATAAAAATAATAATCGTAGGCAGCTCCAGCAAAAATGTTTGTCAGAACTAGAGCCAAAGCCACCACAAAGATAAAGCACCATCAGGCATATGTTTACAAATGCCGTAGTAATTAGTAGAGTGCAAAAAAAGGCTTAGCTGAATTAACATTTTCCTTGTATTGGTATAGCACAGGGAAGCTCTGCTTGGATTCACTCCTTCCCAGTTTTGATATTTCTCGCCAGGGACGCGCATTTGCCCCACAACACCAAACACCATGGGCAGCTTGGGAAGCTTCAGGAGCCAGTGAGTGATGGATGGAAGAGGAACCGGAGCCAGTGTCTATCCTCCTACTTAAAAAAATCATCTTGGCATGGCAGCATGTCCTCAACCATGTTACTGAAATACAGCGGCACAATCCATCTAAGAAAGGATGTTTGTACAGACCATGTTGATTTCCAAATGCTGTTTGTTGAGCTACAGTATTTGGCTGCACTGGTTTTACCCCAAAAAGACAGTTGTTGTTTTCAACTCTAATTCTTCCATAGTAAAAATATCACTGTTATCTGTAAGAGACAGCAGAGGATCACTTCATAGCAAACCCAGGCTGCATCCTATAAAGTGGTTCTATTCCAGCTGCAGAAATCCTGAACTGTGCATTTGCTAAGAATTATGTGTAACCCAACTGCTAGGTGGGAAGGGATATTCCTATTCCAAAAACACAAGAAATATTAGTCAAGATGCCCAAATTACACTGCCAAAGGCTGAGAGACACTTGTAAGTCTAGGGTCCCTCTACGTGGTGTTCTATTAGGTAGAACAGCAAGGATCTTCAACAAATAGGGAGAAAACTCAGTAGAACCCTTGTCCTGCTGTGTCCTTCACCTGCTCTGCAGGCAGCAATTCAGATAGACAGCAAGATTGAAGACAGGCTTCCCCTCTGAAAATCTGAGTTGCTGACATGAGATCTTCCTTAAAAGACCTAGGTTGCTCATAAACAGAAAAGCCCCTTTCCCCACATGCTTTCTAGTATATTCATAGGGATCCTGCTCCTTCATAGGTCCCAGCTCCTATAAAGATTTAATCCCATGTGCAATTAGTGTTTCTCAAAGCAGGATGTAATGGCACTGTTCATATGACCAACATCATCTTCACAGTCAAATCCTTACAGCATCAAGGTCTGTCTGCTCAAAAAGCATTTTTCTTAACTATGTTACTAATAAAGTCTCAAATCACTCAGGCTGAAAGGAAGTTAGAAGTGCTATGTGGTTATTTACCCTTCACGCTATTTGTGTGGCATTCATCTCCCACGGCGCATGCCTTGCCCTTTTCACACTCCCTTTTCTCATGCAGGAACACAAAGCTGTAATGTTTGGGTTGCAAACACCATTAAATGCCCCTCTTCAGCCCCCAACAGCATAGAAATATTTTCTTTTAAAAGTTCAGATCAAAGCATTTCTACTAATCCTAGGATTTATTAAAACAAACATTGTAGGCATGAGATAGTCAACAGCGTCCCTTTTACAAGATTCTTTGGAGACGGTTCTGTTTTCATACTGTTTACTGATCCGCCCCTAATTAATCTTCAGTTGCTCAGCTGCAAATTCAGCAAGTCCACCTGCTCCTTCCCCACCCAGCAGACGTTCCTTTCTCCCCAGTTTCAGGCTGTAATGATAGCACCACCCAGTCCCTGTCCTAAGAACAAGGTGGCTGGCTTGAAAAGCTACGTATCACCTCTTGATGTTAAATGATCGCATGCATTTGCAGCACAAAGTCTAGCCTTTCCTCAGATGAGTAACTAAAACCAGTCATTAAGTGCTTTCACTGAGTTTCATTGTCTTTATCCTTCCCTGCAGTCAAGGTAGTTGCCTTTGATCCAGTAACAGATCTGTGCGTATTTGAGGGGTGTAATGCGAACGGCTACATTGAAATCCTGCGGGGTGCCATTCATGTCCACCCACTGATGGCCTGAAAATATACCAATAATTTTACGCTCCCATTTGTGATTCTGCCTCTTCCACATCCTCACATATACCCCAGATCCACTGGCACCCGGCTGGGCATCGCACTGCTGGTACAGCAGGTCGTACGTTTCGTCTTTGACATCACAGAAACGGTAAACCAGGTTTCCCGGACGGTCATTGTCGTAGCCAGAGAAGTGAATCCTCCCTCCAGGTAAGTGTCTTGCTGGTGGGCTCACACCTATCTTCATAAACTTTCTTTTATGTGGCTTCTTCAGCTCCAGCAGGGCATAGTCATAATCCATGCCGATGTCATTGGCATTGCCTTTGATCCATCCTTTGGGAACATGTGTCCGTTTCACTCGGATCCACTGGAATTTCATTTTCTCAGGCATTGCCGAGTTGGTGATATTGGACCCTTTCCCGCCATCTTTCTGTTTGGGCTTTAGGAACCCCACCCGCAGTTTCTGAGCTCCCTTGACGTAACTCTTTCCGTCATGGATACAATGAGCGGCAGTAAGAACGTGCTTTTCGGCCACCAGCGTCCCCGTGCAACCCGTAGAGAGCTTCACCGACGTGGAGAACGGGTAATTCAACAAGAAGTCTTTCCCAAAAATGCTAAACCTGCTGTCATAGCCATAGATCTGCCTCTTAGTTCGAGACCTGCCTCGGGAGCCGCCGTCGCCGCCGTTGCTCAGGATGTATATGCCCACCTCGGTTTCCGTGAGGCTGCCGTTAGCGTACAAGGTTTCGTAGGACAGGTAGTTCTTCACCTCTTCGTACGTCGGCAGCGGAGAGCTTTTGTGGCATGCTGGGCCACACGGAGACACCACTTCCAGTCTGGCTTCAGCGTCAAACTGTGGCTTGTCCAAGTTCAGGGTAGACTGCGGCAGGATAACGGGAACTCTGTAAGACGGCCAAGTTGGCTTCCAGTGAGGACTGGAAGGCATCACATCTTTAGCAGCACACAAAAGGAGGATTAAAGTGGACAAGGCTGCCATTCTGAATGTTGGTCTGTGGAAAGCAAAAGCAAATACGGTTAATCACCCAAACCCGTTGCAAGATTACCCTACCTTGCTAAGTAGTGGCTTGCTAACCCAGAATAGATGTAATAAGGGTCAAGCGATTTGAATGGAGTTAACTTACACCAAGTAGCTCAGATTTCTCAGTGCCAAACTAATGCCTTAGCCTGAGTCTTGAAACAAGTGTCCCAGGTTAACACTGCAATACAGGATATTTAACCCTCAGGTGTGCTGAGCCACCAACTCCCAAGTGACATCAGTGGGAAGTTATAGTACTTGTCTTCACACAGTTTAAAGAAAATTTGGTTCTGTTTAAATCCATTCATCCAGTAAACAGAGCTCCTGCAAAAAGTAAATGTGTCTGTCTTCGGCTAGATTAGAACACTCTCTGAAAGCTCTCCCCTACTCTCTGACTTTGCTGAAAGATGTCCTTTAAATCTCTTCACACCATTTGCTGTCTCAGCCAGAGACACCAGGCTGATGGCAGGGACAGGTGGGGAGGGGCAAAGAAGGTGACCTGGCAGGGGCTGTGCTGCAGAACACGACCACAGAGGAGACTCACTTCCCCTGGCAGCTCACACCAGACAAAGGCTCTGCACCAAGTGGCACTGGCTCTCCCCGAGCCTTACATGAGAAAGGGTGATATGATTACACACAGGCAGCTAATGAAGGAAGATTACAATTCTTGAGGGAATTTTCAGTTAACACACTGGCTTATTGCTTTATAAACTCAATTAATTAGAAATGCAAACCAACCCCCTCTGAGCACAGGGAGGCAAATGTGGCCGTAAATGTGTTTATGAACCGCAGGCAGAGTGCCTGAGACTGCAGAGAACAGCATGCACCAGTACTGTACTGTGTCAAAAAAATGCCTAACTTCAGTTTATTTGAAAATTAGCCATACAGCTGAACCGCTGCAGGAGGCACTGTGCCCTGGGCAAGAAGGCAGGCAGATCTCCCTCACGCAAAGATTATTCAAAGGAAAGTTCACAATTATGTTGAGCTTACACATATTTAAAACCCTGCTGAGGTTACACTGATCACAACTGCAGGATCATTCCTGAAATGCCTCAAACGAGTAAACCAAAGCAAATCACACAGGAAATGACCACAGCTATCTAAGAATAAAAAAGAAAAATCCTTCTCTCCAGTGCTTTGTGTAGGAATACTCCATCCCTAAACTGCATCAAAAAAGACTTTGAAAGCTACAGGCTGCTCACGTCCAGTGGTGTTCAACTCAAATATTGGGCCCGCATTCTTAGAATTTTGGTACCATCCTCTTAGGCTATCATTAAAGCACACAATGTTTAAAATATCAATTGACTCATGCAAGGTATCAAAAGACTTAAAGTCCAAAAAACAG
The DNA here is from genome assembly GCA_039654755.1 of Calcarius lapponicus. Taxonomy (NCBI): domain Eukaryota; kingdom Metazoa; phylum Chordata; class Aves; order Passeriformes; family Fringillidae; genus Calcarius; species Calcarius lapponicus. Next base: position 63,398,340 of record CM077462.1, on the reverse strand, counting down.
ATGTAGATGAACAGAACTGATGCTACTGAAATCCACAGAGGCAGATACTGACTCTTTTAGAAGCGACCACAGATTCTGTTGGCAGATTTTTCACTAACACACAGGACATCTTTAAGGGAACATACTTTTTTCCTAGGTTAGTCTCCACCAAATATGATGCATTATATCTAACTGATGACTCATGCTGGCAAATACAAGTAATTTTAAACATTAATCAGAATTGCATCATTTTGGATGTCTCAAAAATCAGAAAATACTTGGTATTCAAGGAAAACCAACTGCTCCTCTGACTCCTTCCACAACAAATTTTAGTTTTGGATGTGGCTGCATTTTGCAAGCTATGAAACGAGAGAGTTCCAAATTGCTGTCAGGATGGCACAGGATGTGCTGTATTATTACATCTACTGTTGTAGGACAGTGATTAAGAAGACAGAAAAAAAAAAAAAAAAGGTAACAGGGACAAATGACACTGCTCCATCCCCACAAAGACAATATACACCGGCACAAGTCAACTGCTAGCTGTCCTGCTTGTGTCAGTGAGGGCTGCATGCAGTGCTCACTGGTTTCACAGTCAGAAGCTGAGAGCAGACTAAATCACAGTTAAGCTGTGCATCAGGTATGATCCCATCATTAAGAGCACATATTTCTAGGCAGTTTGCCCTCGCTGCCCTCAGATTTCTTGAGGGATTGCATCTCTCTAAATTGCACCACTCGTGCCACTTCTTGGAGCTAAAACTCATCCATGCTAACTGAGTCTCTGCTGGCCTTTGGCTGGTTTATTTAGCTGGCAGGGGAAAAACAGAAGCATCCTGTCAGTTGTTATTTGCACAAGCAGCCAGATTCCCTCGTGCCTGTCAGCACGGTGACCCGATGGAGGGATTGTGTGCCAAAGAGCTCCTCTGCTTCCTCCGAGATTATCATCTGGGCTGAGAAGAGAGATTACCTCGCCCTGCAACCTGCTCTCCCTTATCTCCCCACCATCACCACCACAGCACCGCCAGCACTTGGAAGGGCAGCTTCAGACAGCAGAGGGCAGCCGCCCTATGAAGAGAGCAAGACAGGAGATGGGACTCGAGCTGGTCCCAGAAAAAAGGCTTCAGAAGATGGTATTTGTGTCTGTGCTGCACTGTGTGAAGTGGTACTTACTCCACTTTATTTCTCTGAGCAAGCCTCCCACCTCCCTCCACCGCTGCTTCTGTGCTGCGATCACATTGCAGCTCTAGGGCATAAAAAAAGCCTTTTCATCAATTACAGAACTCTTCCATTATTTAAAATGTTATTTAAACCTGACAATAAAATAGAGTTGTGAGTTTATACCTGTAGAAGCTAAACAGCGCTCATTTACTGAAGTCGTCATAGTGATACTCCATCTGGAGACATAACTGGTACTAAATCAGATCTGGGCAGCAATAAATAGAATAAAAATGTCTTACTTATAACAGGATGCAAATTAGTCCACAGTACCTCTTTCTGTGTAGATCCTTCCTCTTAAAAAATGAGGAAATTGAAAAAGCAGTCTACATTTAAACAAAGACTTTCCAGTAAGGCTCTTCTTTCCCTTTACTTTCTCTTCTCATTTGAAACACAATCAAACAGCTGCAAAAACCCCGGGGTTAAAACTCTCTGTCCTCAGCTACTTACTCATGGGCGACCCTGGGAGATGCTCTCAAACGGAGCAGACTGGTAAGGAGCGAGCACTTCCCCGCACGGCTATCACAGAGCAGTGCTGAATGAATTACGATGTGCTGCTCTACTGTAGCTCTGCTCTTCTGCTTCTATTTAAACTGTGTCATAAACTCAATCCACCCTTTGACTCAGCACAAAGCCCTGCTCTGACATCCAGCCTAGGAACCCCCTAGAAGCGGTTTGTACATAATCACACTCGCTAATGGCATTAAAATTGTTTAGAGAATGGAAACAGTGACAGCTACCCCGGGGCTCTCCGTGCTGCTGAAACACTTTACAGACACATTTTCCTGCTTGCTGTGGGCATTCCTGCCCCAAGATAGATGCTGCTGAAAGAAAACTGCCTTGTTCAGGATGGACACGAATAATTTTCTAATAAGCAATTAATTTTTCTGCAAGAGTTCACTACTTCAGGGTGGTTCTTGTAGTAGATGGTTAAATAACAATAAATCATGGATCATCTAGTATGAAAGCCCATTAACCAGTCTCCATTACATTTTGAAATGAAGAAAGTTTTTCCACAGTGCTCGAAGCCAGGAAGATTAACATACCAAAAAAAAAAAATCAAGAGAGAAAACCAAGACGGTGAGAGAGAAAAATCTGCCTCAAACCAAATCATAAAGGAGAACTAAATCACTGTCAGTGCTGTGCCAAAATACCTCTGCTGCTTTTCCTGGTCGCAGAACTTGTTAAAACACAGCAAAAATAATGGAGTTGCACTTTAATAACTACAGAAGCCTTCCTGCCATTAAAATTAACAACTTTATCAGCCTGCCTGAGATGCTGAGGGTGGTGCGAGGGTTGCACTGCCTTACCTGCTAGACTGAGGGCTGTAGGAAGAGATGCCTTGGAAAGCCTGAAACTAACTTTGATGCTGTCAGGCCACGGGTGTGTCCATGAGCACACACACCGGGCACAGCGGCTCTTCTGGCACGCGTACCAGTGACATGCACACACGGAGAAAAGGGAGCATAGTACGTGATTCCATTTAGTCCGACTCCTAGAACTCCTCCTTCCACCCTCCTTTTTTTCGTCTTTCTCTTTCCCTGCATGTCAAGCAGTTTCGGTATCACGGTACAAGAACAATCTGCATTACGAGCAGACGGTGACGGTCAGTCTGAATAACGGGGTGAGCCGCAGGAAGGACCTGCATCCCCAGGGCTCCCAAACCACCTGAGTGACGCGGCAGCCGCACAAGCTGGGTCCCGGTGGGACCGCACCAACCCCTCGGACCTTGCTCGGGGCAGGAGGCAAAAAGCAACTTCTCCAGGCTCCAGCAGCCGCTTCACTGAACAGCTAGTGTCACGTACGTCTTGAAAGGCCACCCCAAAAATACCAATGTACTCAAACACAGCGACGAATCCAAGTACAGCACCGCGGCGGAGCGCTACCTTCAGACGCCTCCAGAGCACGAAAGAGCAGCGAAGGCGACTTTCATCCCTCACCCGCCGTGCTTTCAGAGTTGGTCCCCGGCAGCAGCGGCGGACCCGCAGCGGGGACCGGCGGGCAGCAGCCGCGCTCGCCCTTTTGTCGCCGGCGCCGCCGGTGGATGCGAGCGGGGTTAAACATTAAGCCCAGCGCGGAGGGAGCGCTCGCCGCGGGCCGGGACAGCCGCTGCCCCCGCGCGGAGCCCCGCACGGCCGGGCAGGTGAGGCAGCGCCCGGGGCAGCGCAGGGCGAGCCCGCCGCTCGCCATCCTCCCGCCGCGCCTTTGTCCCCCGGCGCGACCCGCACCCCGCGGCGCCCTCCCGGCCCTACCTACCGGCTCCCCGCGGCGGCGGCGGCGGCTCCGGGAGCGGCTCAGGCAGGTGGCGGCGCCGGTGCCGGTCCCATCTCTCCCGCCGCCTCCGCGGGGCTCGGGAGCGCCTCCCCTCCCGCCGGGCGCCGGCCCTCGGCGGCGCGCTCGGAGCGGGGCGGGCCGGGGCGGAGCGGCGCCTCCCGCAGGTGGATCCCGCCGCTGGATCCCGCCGCCGCCCCGCCCCGCAGCGCTCCCGCCGGCACCGCCGCCCGCCCGCCCGCGGGGCCCCGCCGGCCCTGCCCTGCCCTGCCCTGCCCGGCCCGCGCCGTCCCTCCGCCCAGGCTGCCCCTCGGGCCGCCACCCCCCTTTAATCCTTTACTGCATTTCCATTTATAAAAACATAGCGGGTTTTCCCCAACTTTGTTCTGGCACTACGGGCGTCTCGGATGTTGGGGTGCAGCCCGCGGCACCTCTGCAGCCCCGAGGACAAGAGGTTCTTTGTCCCTGTATCTGAGTCCCCAGATCCCTTTTCAGAGGGTTCCTGGGAGCGGGTTGAGCTCCCTCGGATTTCCTGCCTCCGCAGGGAATCAGCTCCAGGAGCTCTGCGGTCACTCACCCGTGTTGCCTCATCAAGCGGACATTTAAATTTAATTGTCCGACACATTGTTTGCCTGGGTTTTAATTACTCATCCCTCTTGAAGCCTTATAATGATATCTGGCAAGAAAAGAGGAAACCGGAGCCAAGGAGGCAAAAATCCTGCAATGTTTTAATTCCACAAGAAAAAGTCACCCAAAAAAATTTTTTTTTTTTCAAAATTCCCAGCTGATCACCGTTATTCCAGAAGGGAAATACAAATTTCATAGGAGTCAGTTTATTTGCAGTCTGCTACTGACCTTTTCAAGCCACTGCTGCCCTTACAAAGGATGAGGAGAGCCTGAAGCAAAAGAAAACCTTTGCTTCACCCGTGGACAATCTGTGAAGAGCTGAAATATGACAGGATCTTACATTCTCAGACATGATTTTTCTAATTTGCATTTGTTTGGCCCTAGCACCATCCTCATCTGGGTCTACAGAAAGATTTTACCAAATGAATGGAAAAAGCACGTACTAAATAATAAAAAAAAAAAAAAAAAAAAAAAAGCTACTCAGACAGCTAGAGAATACAACTGGTGTTGGAGAAGGGCTGGTGACACGAGCACAGCTGCTCTTGGGCCATGAGGGAATGACCATGCAACAGTGAGGCAGATCCCTGGAGTATGAGCAGACAAGGCAGCAGACAAGTCAGGCTCTGTCTGCAGTGCCATACACAGATCCCTTCCTGATGTGACTCTGTCTATCACATCCTGACAAGATGTGCAGGCTCAGAAGCTTTGCCCTGTACACACACATCTGCTGATTTGCATGGATGGAAGGGCTGGCCCATGCCTTGTAGGGGTGAAAATGTTGTGAGGTTTGGTTAGAGTGGGTCTCAGGGCTGCAGCAGGGGTCCAGGTGGGTTCTTGCTTCCCATGGACATGCACTCTCCTGTGTCACAGCTGCCATACATGCTCCAGGGCCCTCCAGACACAAATTCAAATAGACACTATCCTAGAGGATATGATGCTGATAGAAGTTTTTACAGCAGACAGGGGGACAGAGATGCAGAGATGCTAAGATGCATACAGTAGGACTCACCTCACTTAGTTGTAGGGGTTTGGGATGCCCTGGGCTATCCATGATACAATACAGGATTGCAAACCTTCTATGCCTGAAGCAGCAGCAGTGGACACTGTCCTTGCCTGTGGCAGGGCATTTGTAACTAAGAGATCTCTGAGATCACTTCCAACCCAAACCATCCAGTGATGACGTGATTCCATGAAGTGTGTCTCTATGGACAACACAGGTGGATGAATAAGAACCACAAGGCTTGGTGTCTACAGGACCCCTCCTGAGAATGAAACCTTAAAGAAAATGTTGGGTGAAACTGTCATGACAAAAGGAGTGGAGAAGAATGTTTAGTTTGAAATTTAGTTAGGAGACATTTTGTTGTCATAAAAACTTCTGATTTCTATTCGTTTTAGTGTATACATTAAACCATAAGCACAGAAAAGACAGTTTGTCTGGCTTGTCTTTAGAAATAATGAACTACTATTCCTAGTAGTTCTGTTCTATTGAGCATCTATAGACAAAATTTTCTGGTTTAATTTTCTAATTCAACAGAGGAAAAAAAATACCAAACATAGATTTCTTTCTCCCCTATGTGTATAACTCTTAAGAACCAAGAGCTCTGGTAAAATTGATCTGCACAAGTTTTTTTTTCTTTGAAAGAGAGTGAAGTCCAAGTTCTGAATGTTTCTGTGAGCCATTGTTGAGGCAAGAGCAGTAAGTGACAACGTACATAAGGGTGAAGAGGTATTAGCTGTACTATATTGTCAAGTGATAACACACACACTGACTTTTCAGCACCCTGTGAGTAAGCTGAAAATGAAACAGTCTACAGGTGGGAGCCCTAATGAATGGCACTGTCAGGAGATAATTTCTCATGGTTGAAGAAATCCTTTATTCTGCAGGGAAGTGAAGTAACCTGGTATCACGGTCCTGTGCCAGATTCCGCTGCAGACAATGAAGTGATTTCAGAGGCCACTGAGTCTGGAAGGAAGAATGACAGCCCACAGTTGGCTCAAATCAGTCTCCCCGTTGCTCACTGCTGATGCAATACAGAAGAAAAGTCCTTGGAGTTCCCCACTGCAATGGCAGCTCTCCAGCCAGCTCTCTCTACTTTTTCTGGGACACAGACCCCTCCTCATGGATGCCCTGTTTCCTGAAATGCTTTTTACCTGTCAGAGAAAGTTAAAGGTGAAGACACTCCCTATACCTTTAAAAACAGTCTATTTTGAAGGCAAGAATGATGCAGATTTGGACTCTGGAGAAGAAAGTACTTCTCTCATCCCCACCCTTACTTCAGTTTAGGATTTCAGGAAGGCTCTGGTACCACAGTTCCCAAATCTGTGCAACAAGTGTGAGAGCATATCCTATCTCAATGTGGGAAGTGTTTTGATGACAATTACAGTGGTGACTCTCCCATGACTGGGTGCTGTGCTGATGGGGAGGGGAAGGACAGACATTCACCTCAGATGAGCTGCACCACAAGATGATCCCACTAGGAGAGAAGGAACTCTTCCTCAGGTTTTTCAAGACTGTAGATGCAACGGTGGTGGGGAAGGTACTTATTCCTAGTTCCCAGAAGCTAAATGCTTTCACTGTCAGCTCTGAAAGGAAGCATGTCAGGACTGGGAATCTGAGTTGCTTAGTTTATGGAAAAGATTGCCAAGTGGGAAAACTGACAGCTGAATGTATACAATATCCTTCCTGTGTTGGCAAAAATCTTGTCATCAGCAAGTGACACTGTGGAGCAGCATGGAGGAGGACCCTAGCCTTGCAGGGGATTCCACTGATGAGTAAAGACAACTAAAAGCTAGTCATGACCACTCTAGGTTCCTTTTGCAGGTCATAAGGGGCTACCTCAGAGGGCAAACAATCACATGCTAAAATAGGATGTAAGTTAGGCCAGACAATCTTTCCTTAAAAGCACTCATTTTATTCTGCTGTCTATCATGAGACGTTAAATCTAACTTTTTGGTGCCTATAGTTACATGAAGTGAAGCCCACTCAGTATGTCCATGTTCTTCCTGGATGGATAGGGATATTTGAGCATCTAGTTGCAATTCACTCAGACAGGGGAAGGTTTCTACGGCACCTGCAGATACAACTGCAAATAAAAGGCTTTGCCTGAGAAAACTCAAGCTTTACAGAAAGTTTCTAAATCTATTGGAAAACTAATCTGCTACTATATGGGAAACACAAGAGGTAACATTGGAGTGAAAATACAGTATGTTTAGGAATGATTTTGTAGCTGTTTTCCCCCCCACCAGAATTTTCAACTTAAAGGCTTAATGGGATTATCCATATCTGTCAGACATGACATGGGATTCTCTGAGTATGTTATGTAGATAGTTTTGATCAAACTATGAGGTGCATAGAAAGAAGAAAAAGGGAATTAATATTTTGAATTCAGCTTGTTTCAAAATTCACAACTATATATATAATACACACTCTTAACTATTGAGAATTCCTACTATTCATGTTATTGAAAACATTTCTGATGAGTGACATTTAAACTAACTGTACCTCTTTAATTTCATGATAGTGAAAACTTGTTGAAACAAAACAGGCATCTGGATTTGCTCCAGCAAGACTGAGATTCTTTTAAGACTCTGCATCTTCACCATTTGAATAAACAGCATATCACTACAGTGAAGTAATTCCAAAACGACACCTTAAAAATAAAACATCCACTGCAACTGCTCTCTCTGAGAACTTCAGGAATTTCCTGAAAAATGGGATCTTCAGTGTTATGCAAAATTGGATTGAATTCATCACTACTGTTTTTGTTTCCATGCCAGCTTGTGTTTATCTGCTGGGTTCAGATTCTGCCCATGGTATCATTGCTCTGTCTGGTGGCTTTGAATCCACTAAGTGCTCATTTAAGAATAGTGAGCTGCAACATTTTCTAAGTGCTGTATGTGACCATGAAGCTACCGTATATTCACAAGGTCATTGAGGATATGAGTAGACAATTTTTTCAGCTCCTGTTGGAGATAATACTCACCTAGTGCCCAGCTTGTTTTAAGAGAATCCCATATTCAATACACATGGCAAAACAGAAGGTTCTCCCCACAGTGAGAGCCCACCCTGCAGGGCAGGGAAAGGCCTTTCCTAAGCCATTGTACAGCCAGATTTGGTGGCATTTCCAGTGAGATGCTTAAGCTCATACTAATTTTGGTGCCTGGTCATCTTGCAGCAGCATGAAGGCACCTTGAAGTTAGCAGGGTGACTCTGAAGGACCTCATCATATTTCAGACCATGTTTTAGCTATAGGTGGTGTTCTTGTGAAGATCATCCTGCAATAGATGTAGGCCCTCTGGGGACAACAAAATCAGGCCTATCTCCCCATCTTAAGAAGGCCAAACAAAAGGAGAATAAACCAGGGAGGACTAGGACTAATTTTTTGAGTGGTTCTATCTCAATTTCTTGGTAAAATAAGCTTTTTCTGGTAGAATTTCTGTGAGTCAACATAATGTCCCATGGATCAGTGCTTCTAAGGGAAATGAACATTAGGGCCCAAGGCACACAGGAGGGTTGTTTAGCCATCAAAGCCAGCACATGGGGCCATCAGTGAGGGGCTTCTGTTGTGAAACATGAAGAGGAATCATAGTGGAACCAGGAGAGGTCAGTTATTATCAGCCTGGGAACAAGCAAGCAAGATCAGCCTTGGCTAGTTTTAGCCATCTAAAAATTATGCCAATAGCCTAGGGAAGGCTGTCTTTAAGCAGAGGAGAAAATGCAATCCAGCCTGCCCATGTTAGATGCTGATGTTATTATGGAATTACAGTCTGGAATTATTTTCTCCTGGGCCTCAATAGAGGCAGCCTAGACAGCTTGTGTGGAGTGGACTTACTCCTCACCAGAGAATTGCTCTTGGGTGGCTCTTGTTCACATCTTGTCAAGATGAACTTGGGCTGTTTTCCAAATCTGTTCTATCCAACTGCAAAGAGAATGATGATTTTTCTCCCAAAGAGGTAACCTGTTTCACTAACCTATGATCCTTTTCTTTCCTGTGGGACAGATGACATCTTTCATTTGCAAGGTACTAACTGCAATTTTGTCCTTCTCAGCTGTGACTGCAGCCACAGGACTGTATTTAGGTCTGGCTACCTAGCTCCACAGGAAACATAGACAGATTGGAGGTAAATAAGAAGGAAAAAAAGTACATTAAAGGTGAATAAAGAAAACTTGCATAGTTTATGTTAGGATGAATCTAACAGTCTGCACTTGCAGTGCAGGGTATATAGGACCCTAAGGAGGAATTATTTCACATGACACTAAGGAGTATAATGACAAGACTTTCATGCAATGAGATTAGAAAAGACGTATTTGGGCTAAACCTCACCAGAAAAATCACTGACTATGCAAATAGGTTGTGAAATAGTATCCCAGGGGATTTCTGCCCCCTGCCCCCTGGATATATAAACTTTGTGAGGCAAAACATCAGGAAGGGGAAACTATGCTGAATATCATGTAGCAGTTTAAGCAATCCAAGAGATCTTTCCCAGCACTAATTACCACAATCTTCAGATCAAAGCCTGGAAGATAGACAAACCATTTGATGATATGTCTTGCAGAGACATATCCCATGGGAAATATTTATAGCAAGTCTTATAACTTATTTGTGACACAGTTTGCCTTTGAGTGTATTTCAAAGCTCAAAGATGAATATATAAAAATAACCCTGTGCTGCTCCATACAATGAACCAGGTACTTACTGGTGGTTCGTTAATATTTCTTCTCTGTCTCCAAAATGTCAAATATATGCATCCAGCCTATGATCTTTCATTTAACCTGGGTTCCCTTTGGAACCAAGGAGAGGGATTTAGGTGGAAATATTTAGTTTTTAATTGCATGTATACAGCTTCACACAAGATAAGTCAGATTAAGATACAGACACTACAAACCTGAGACTTGGGACCAGGTTTGCACCAGGAGCTGAGTCTTGCATCAAACCTGTAAATATAATTTAGAATTTCATATTACTTTCTAATTCTCATTGAAAATGCAAACTAATACAAGCAGAGTAGAGGTATCTACCTGAATTTATCAATAGCCTAAGACAGTAAGTCTGAGAGGCATACTGAAGAACTCCATGGCAATATTGCATGGCCACTATGGCAGGAGACTTCCTGGGACAGAAAAGGAGTGAGCAGCACACCCAGCAAAGACATCCACACAGATACACCTGGAATGGCAGTTTAGCTGCTCTCAGGAGAAATAAAGGTCCTTAAACTGCCCTCACCCTAGTCTATTAGTAGGAAGATCCCATATAACTACTGATTGGAGTAGTAGAACCTGGGCAATGAGGAAAGACCCTGTCCAGCACTACCTAAGGTGGTGCAAAACACTTTGATGTTTCACTTAATAGTCAAGTTACCCACACAAATAGGGTTTTATAGCTGGGGTGAAGCACTGAGATCCAGCCTGACTTCCTGCATTATCCATGGAGTTCTCTACCCCTCCTGGCTGCTAATCCTGTTTGAGCTAGAAAGATATTTTACAGAACAGTCAGTCTTGAGCTAAAAATTATCACAGTGTAGGTGTACATTACAGACTTTAGTTCATCATTGTCTAGTTATTTCTATTTATATTTCAGCTGTTTAGCAAGATATGTTAAGGTCAAAGGCCCTAAAAGTCCTAGCATATTATAGTGTCCTATATATATACCCTGTATCAGTATATACATATACACACACATACTGTTATTCTAAAACCTGCACTTACATCTAAAGCTCAATTATACTTTGACAAAATCTGTTTCCATAAATCTTAATTATATTACTTTGATCATTTGTGAAATATATTGTCAATCTGATTATGTGATCTGAGATTGAAATCAAGTAAAAAAAGCCCACAGTTATCTGGGTCATGCCATATATCTTATGCAAATACTCATACCACCCTCATCTTCTGCCAAACTTTTACAGTTTTTCTTCTGTTTTAGGGCTAAATGAAAATTGACAGTAATGGTCAAGAGATCTTGAAAGGTTTCTGGGAACTCCTGATTTTTAAATTTCTAATTTTAGAAATGGCTGTGAACAACAATATTTAATTCTTGGAACTAAGCCTTTGTCACCTGGCAAGGCTAACATATATTTTCTGTGTTGATTTTTGATCTAGGTAACTGCTGTGGGTAATTTTAGCTAGTTCCACTGTTACTGTGGGAAATCCAGAATAGATCATTCAGCCTCAGTCACTTTCTCTATACAGTGCAGAGAGATGTTTTAAGTAGATACTTATCCTGTAGTTCAAAAACATTTGAGATCAATGGTTTCCCTCACCAGCGACAGCAAGAGCTGATGCCTTTTATTGACGTACAGTTTCTGCTGTTTTGAGGTCACTACTGTCACTATTTGCTGTTTGAGTTATAACGAGTAATTTAAACTGTCTGGTCACAGAAATCCTGCCACTAAATTTGGTAATATCTGTTGGGTCAAACTGATGCTTATTAGTGGCCAGGAAAATTCTTTTTGCTTATTTTCCAGACTGAGTATTAGCTTAAGTAAATTAGATATTTTCTTCTGTGCAAGTCTCTTGGTTGCTTTGCTGATTCCTTTCATGGTGTTTTAAATTGGTGCTAATGAGTGCTTTTGCTCTACTTTCTTTCTGCTCTTTTTCTATTGGCTTAATGCCTCAGTCTGATCCCAGAGAAGTCTATATGCCTCTCTCTTGATTTGGAGCCCATAAAATGAAGCTGAGCCTTAGATTTGCTTTTTAAGTCCAGTTCCCACCCTCTCTTGCAGAATATTCAGCAAGGACCATGCTTTGCCTTTGAACAGGTTGTACTTCTTGTACAGAACATGTACAGCCCCACAGGTTAAGACTTCTACAGTGATCTTTCCTATGTGCTCTGTTTTTTTCTAAGCATTTTGTGTATAGGTGGCTGAAGAAAACAATTAATACCAGTTTCAGTGATTATGTGCAAAAGTGGCTTCATTCTGCTCTCAAAGACAAGTGAAAAACAATAATAGAATCACAAAATGGTTTGAGCTGGAAGGGATCTTTAAAATCATCTAGTTCCAATCCCTCTACCATGAGCAGGGACACCTTCCACTAGACCAGGTTGCTACATCCAATCTGCCCTTGAACACTTCCAGGGATGGGACATCCACAGTTTCTCTGGGCAATCTGTGCCAGTGACTTGTGCCCTCACAGTAAAGAATCTCCTCCTTCTATCTAATCTAAACCTTCCTTCTTCCATTTTAAAGCCATTCCCTCTTGTTCTATCACTACATGCCCTTGTAAAAAGTCCCTCCTCGGCTTTCTTGCAGGCCCCTTTCAGGCACTGGAAGGTCACAATAAGGTCACCCCAGAGCCTTCTCTTCTCTAGGCTAAACAGCCCCATCTCTGTCAACCTTTACTCATAGGAGAGGTGTTCCTTCCCTCTAAAAATTTCTGTGTCTCTCTAACAGGCCCATGTCTTTCTTGTGCTGAGGAGCCCAGAGCTGGTTGCAGCACTGCAGGTGGAGTCCCATGAGGGCAAAGCAGAGGGGTGTGATCACCTACCTTGACCTCCTGGCCACGCTGCTTCTGGTGCAGCCCAGGGTACATTTGGCTTTCCAGGCAGCAAGTGCAGGCTGCCAGCTCATGTCCAGCCTGCCAGCAAAGCAAGCTACCTTTGTTTCTCACTTTCTTTCAACATCTAATCAAAAATATTTTCCTGCAATTTTTTGTATGTTGTTTACCATATTTTATTTATTTATCATGTCAAAGCTAGCTTGAGAGATCTGTGGCATTCAGAATGTTAATTTCCTTGAGAATTTACTCATGTTCCTTACTCGCATTGAAGAGGTGGGTTGGATAAAATTAATTAGGGTAAAATGTACTAGTTTGTGATGTGCAGGAGGTTGACTTAGATAATAGAGTGTATCTTTTACTGTATCAATCTGAAACTAGAAAAGGTATGGATTATAATAAGCATGAAGTCCTGATACAAAAGCTACTACCTGCGTGCATAACTCAGGGTACACTAACTATAGTGATTTAGAGACACATCATTAATGTATTTGAAAATAAATACTTCACAAGCACTTGTTTAAATATTTCCTGCATTGCCAGCATGAAGGAATAAGGATACAATTCTCCATTGTACTGCAACAGGCATGATTATAAATGGAAAGGCAGTTTTAAAATAACAAATTCTCTATTATGTTTCATTAAAAGCCAGCTGTTTGCTACCAGCAATGAACACAGAAGGGTCTGTGACAGCAACACTCCAAGTTAAACTTTGTCTAAGTGAACACTGCTTAGAGTGTTGGTAGTATATGCTGGTAGTGCTGACCTGTTCCATTATATGACTTTCAAACAAACTCTCTTTTACCCTTGCTGTAAAGCTAAGTACATTTTTTTTTTTCAAAGTTCTCAGTAAATAATCTCCAAATCTCCATTTACAAAATTAGAATGGAGCAGAAATTCCTAACCGAGGCTTTGGGTCCGGACAAACGGTCGTGAATGTTTAAATATTTGATTGGAGAAAAGCCAAATTTTGAATGTCATGGAGGGCGGCCAGTGCCAAGCATCCAATTCTTCTGCAGGACCTGAATGTTGGAGCTGGAGCTAATTGTTTACCCAGTCTGTCTGGCCGGGCAAACAAGCTCCTGGAGGCTGATTGCTGCGAGCCTGCTCACAGGATCGCCATTCCTCAGCCTTTATGGACATATTAGGCTGACAATAAAGGACGGCACCGAGGCAGAGCAGGCGCTGACAAAGACGGGACATGCCAGGCCTGGCCAGAATGAAACCAGTGTGCTGCTCTGAATGTGAATATGGAGCTTCTGTTGTGAGGGCAGAGGAGTGGCCAGGAGGGTGAGGTGAAGTTGAATCCCCCGTACCCCACTCACCAGGGAAAGCTGACAGCTGACTGAGCCCTGATTCCGACCTGTCAACCTGATCCTGCAGGCAATGTTCTCACTGAAATAAATGGGAGCTCTGTCTGATTAGGAACAATATTGTATTATGTTGGTTCATATATTACTTGTATTTCTCTGGAATCCACAAGTCTTAACTCTGGAACTGCACTGTGCTATACATTATAAAACTTAAAGAAAAAAGATGCTTTCTTACCCTATTTGCAATCACTATAGGAAAAAATATCTATTGTATGGATAGTCTAGATAGTCTAATTAGTCTCTCTAATTTTGCATACTGTGTAACTGGCACAACCTAGAATACAGTCAGCATCCCAGAACTTCCTTTCAGTAGGTAATATTACTCTAATTTAATTGTGCTTCTCAGCTACATTCCTAACATTAGGACTTAACTTGCTTTTGAATTTAATATCCTTCCACTTTCCATATTCCTCATAGTAGTTTCAGGAGACTGTCAGATTCTGTAGTACAACCCCCTGTGTCATTCAGTGAAGGACAGAACTTTAATTTGTCTCTAATGTGCTTGAGGAGATAACAACAATAACAATAACAATTTGGAACTGATTTTCTTATTTCTTGGAAGTGTTTGAGGAACAGAAAGCAAAAGAAGTATGGAGCTGGATAACAGTAGCTTTTGAGGTTAAACTGTTTCTCTCTTGGAAATTTATCTGAGGAGCTGTTTGTTTCCTCATAGTGGTTAATTAATGGCATAGTTTGACAGAGATCGTGAAGTGCGGGAATTGAAAAGAGGCTCTGAGTTTAGGAATCAAGCTCTGTGATTTCCCTGGAGATCAGTGGTGTACCTCCAGTGCATCAGCACTCTGCTCCTTTAGTGTGCAGTGGTGCCTGTGCTGCAGCAAGGGGAACCCCAGGCCTTCCTCACTCGCTCAGTTTCTGGCCTTTCTGCTGAGATGATTGATAAATATGTTTAGAAGTGGTGCTGCTGGAAGATTAATTTATATTACAGGCCTGTGTCTCCAAATTGCCAGCTGGCAGTATCTCTGGCTGCTGCTGCTGCCTTGGACCTAATTTGAATGCCTGACAAAAGGGGAAAGCTCCATGTGCCATTGTCTGCCTCTGTGAAAAAGCTGCTCCAGCTCTTTTCTAGCCCACTGAGGAAGACTTTAAAGTGGGTTCATCTGTGGGTGGAGATGAAATCACAGGGGAAGCAGGGCATTGGGGAGGCCCTTATGTTCCCCAGAAGCAGAGGACAGCCTGGGGAGTTCCTGAACACTAATACACCACCTGGGAAACAAACAGGAGGAACTGGAGGAGTGTGCAGCTGTGGAACTATGCCATCACTGCAGTTACAGATGTGTGGTGGGATGTTTGCATGGCTAGAGTGCAGAGATGTACCCATGCATCTCACTCTTCAGGAAATACAAAGAAGATGGGAAGAAGGCTGTGCTCATTGTCAAGGAGAGCTCTAGTGTGTGGGATGACTAGATATCTCCAGAGGTCCCTTCAAAAGTAAATGTCTCTACAATTCCTCATGATGCATTTTCCTTGGAGGATTATTCCTTAACATCGCAGATCCCTTGGCAGGAGCCCAGCCTACATTACCCATTTTCCCTTGTCACAGTTTATTCCCACTGCATTCTGCTAGAAAACATTTTTCCCTCTTGGTCACTTGCCAGAATTAGTGATAAAACTGGAATTATGAAGACACTCTGACAAGAAGACAAGTTTCTGACATCCTCTGTTGAAAAATCACTTGTGTCTGGGAATATTGATCAGGATTTAGTTCTCATTTTGTAATATCACATTCAGTTGTTTCTTGCAAGTATTGGGTTTCTAGAGGAAAACAGGGGAACCTAAGAAAAGGCAATAAATGCTAAGAGTAGAAGTAGGACAGGTTTTCTGATCTAGTAGACATTTTAGTACTTTGAAATATTAGAAGCCCAAAAGCCTGTAAGGGCGTAGTCACAAGAAGAATTTAAAGCTGTGGATCTCATGAAGGGATGGACTGGGATAGAAGGTACTGAGAGAGAGCAGTGGGATAAACAACTGAAGGCAACCTGTACTGACATCTCCAAGTTGCTTTACCCTTAACTTGACTTTCCTTGAAATGCCTGGTGGCATTTTGTCTCCCCCAGTCCTTCCTTCATGTCTCCTCTGGACTTCTGGCCTCAGCTCTGGAGCCATCAGAAGAGGGAGCTTTTGCCCCTGCTGCCCAGAATCCTGCAATCATTCCCATGCCCAGCTGCAGGCAGTAGCATTTTCTGTTGTCACAGCAAATAGTAACCTGGAATAATAATTCATGTTGAAAGCAGCTTTTCAAGCCATTATTTGAAGGAACACTACAATCAGAGCCATAGCATAAAGACATGCCTTGTGAAATTTTGAAAGCTCGTATTTAACCATTTTCTTAAAGCCTTTCAGAAACTACTCTAACCAATCACTTTGCCTATTCAATTATATTAATTTACAGCAGATGAAAACTTATGTTCAAGGATAAAAGCAGTTAATTGTTTTATTAGATTGTGGTTTCAATGCAGTGGATAGGAAGTACATCGTTTCACACTTGACTGCTCTGGATAGTTCCTACAGCCTCCTCATGATCTGGATGCCAAGCCTGCTAGACCCTGTCACAAATAGCCTTATGGAAGCTAGAAGACTGGAATGGAAGATAGGTGCCTCCTTAATTCTGCTCTTATGTTTTCCAGTGATTTCCAAGGAAGAGCTCCTTTGGTGCTGAACTGGGAATGACGGCAGATTGGGAAAGCATTTTTCACTTAGTGATTACTGTGTTCAGAAGACAATTTTTCCATGAGAGATTCCTACAAGAAGCTGGACACAAACAAGTTCAAATACTCTGTGGAGTTGTGGAACTGGACACTACTTCTGTCTGCCAGCAGAAGACAGGCAATGGCAATAAGAAAATTATATAGCAAGCTATGTATGGGTAACTGTGCTGATACTTTATTTTTTCCATCTCTGATCTTCCCACTGTAGGATCCAGATCTTTGTATGGAGAAAAGGAGCTGTACAAAATAGGAAGGATGTACAACAGGGCCATAAGGGAAGTTACCTGCAGCTGGGAGATGCAATTTGACAGAGTCTGTAGGGGTCCAGTGTAGTGCAGTGAGCAGCTGGAACCTTGGGAGGCAAAGAGTTATTGGGATACAGAAATCAAATCCAAATCTCATGTGAACTTGAATGTCTCAAGGACAAGAAGGCAGTGGCCAGTCAGGGATTTGTGCCAACCATTCTAAAATGTCAGCATTGCTCCTGCCCCATGGCTCAGGGACACATCATCTTTTCTGGGTCAGGCAGCCTGAAAATATCCCTCTGGTGCAAACAGGTGATCCAAAACCTGGCAACTCAGCTAGTCCCATGCCTTATGTATATGTCTCTGTGGACGTGCTGCAACGTAAGGCTGGACCTACATACTTGGCTAACAGCAAGAGGAGACACAGATACACAGCTTGTGCCACCCAGAGCTGAGGAGAGCTGTGGGCAGCGCTAATGAGGAGAGCAGCTGCCTCCACAGCACCCCCCAGGTAAATAAATCCTCACTGCAAAAGGACAGCTAATTCCTCTGTCAGTGCTGAGGTCTCCTCAAAGCAGAAGACTTATTGAAACTCCTTTGCTGGATTGTACCAAGTACATATATATATATATATATATATATAGGTGTGTGTGTGTGTGTGTGTGTTTGTGTGTGTGTTGTGTGTCTGTGTGTTGTGTGTCTGTGTGTGTGTCTGTGTGTGTCTGTGTGTATATATTAGCTGTGTCTCTCACCAGACTGCTGGCACTGCACAGGAGCAGTGATCATGCTCCTATGTGAAAGGACATCTTGCCTGGATTTCTCCAGGAGAAGAGCTGTACATTTATTTAATCTACCTACTGATAATGCAGCTATAATTAAAGCATCTACGACTGCCTGAAAATATTTGGACATGATTTTTTCCTGTTTCGTCTACATTCAAAACTTCCTCTGGAACAGTACTGACTTTGATGGTATTTTGGATTGACTTCTTTGACTGATTTTTTTTTATCTCACAACAACTTGTTGTCTCCAAACATATTTTGTTCTATATTACATTATATTAATACTCCCCAAAGCTAAAGTCATAATAGTATTCTTTGTTCTCACTATAATAGAACTGACATTAAAATGTTGGCATTTCATGTGGAATGGAAACTTGAGGTTTCAGATAGATCTAATCACTTTTAATTAATCCCTTATTTTAATATAGACTAAAACATTAGGGACAGGGGCTCACACCTGTTCTGTAGAATCCAGCTGTATTCTCATAAAAGCAGGAAGGCATGGTTGTTTCATAAAATAATCTGAACCTCCATGAAAAATTTGGTTGGAAATCAGAAAATGTACTTCCAGCCAAAATCAGTCAATAGAGATTCTGTCTCTGCTTGCTGCTCGGATAAATTTGAACTTCACATGTCATGGAGAGGAAAATGGAATACATTAGCATTGATGAGAGAGGTTGGCAAGCTGTCTCAATGAGCTGTTTGGAGTGAGGAACAATGTACACAGCTACCACCCCTTTCACTTCACTGAGTGAACTTCCTACTCATTTTCTGGGTGACCCTGTTGGAGGAATGATTCTGACCAGCTTTTTTATTTATAGCCACAACAAAAACAAAGTTTTTGAGTTTTTGCATCTAATAAAATGCAAAGCACAGAGAAAAACCCAGAACTACAACACCTTCTAGTAGATAACCATTTACACTGTCTTTGGTAGTTGAGAGTTAGAAAGAAAAATTTTCCCATGCCAAGGAAAGGTGAGAGGGGCCAGTAGTTTAGCTTGCATCACATATCTTTTCCAGAGTCACAAGCCAAGCCACTGCTGTAGATTTCCCCCCTCCCACTCACTGGGCTTTCTAATGTGAGAAATATCTTCCCATGGAAAGCAGTGGTTACACAGTCACATGGAATCCTGCCTTAGTCATACTGTTGGTATCTGTTTTATGAAATAGGGCAGAGATGCCAGAGTTACCCTTTGACTGGGATCTTTGGTAGGCAGCAGCAGCAGAAGTCAGGAAGGAGCAGACAGGCTCCAAAAGATCCTCCCAGCCACCGCAGGGAGTGACTTTTATTGGAGTAAGCAGCTGGCAAACATCCTGCTGTGTATTATGGCCCACGTACTGCCAGGAGAACAGGGGACATAAAACTGGAGACCAAACCACCCATGCTCCCTGAAGACTCTGAAATCTTTTTGTAAGACAAAGCTGTTCAGTTCTGAGCCTTAGACGAATTCCAGTCTAAGTACAATGTGCTTATGCACAATGCTTTGCCAGCAGCAGTAGGACACATCCATTGTTCTCTGGCCTTAGCAGCAACACCAGCCCTGTTTGAGCACCTGCTCTGCCCAGCACCATCCTAGCTGAGAGTATTCCAGTGCTAAGCAGAGCATGCTTTCAGTATTAGACTTACAGAATGCTGTGGGTATGTCACACAATAAATTGCAAGCTTTTTGAAAGCCCCAAGCATATCCACCCAGAACCTGAAACACGAGGAAAGAGACTTGGTGAACCCAGATAGCTCCAGCACCACCAGGCCATGAGCAGCTTGCCCACTGCTCTGGAGCACATGCCAAGAGGAGAACCACAGCTCTGGGCCCTTGGGTTGTACCCCAGCTCACCTGAACAAGGCAGGCATTAGGCACTTGCATTAGGCACAACTTGCACTGTGTTTGTGCCTCAGGAGGTGGTCAGCAGCCTGAGTTATCTGTGCTTTGATGTGCTTTATGTGCACATTAGACTGCTGTGGATGTGAATGGGCAGGTGGGATATACTGTACAGAGAGAGTAGAAGGGTTTGTAGAGCTCCCTCACATGCTAGGGAGGATGGCTTTCTACAGAGGCAGACCTGTCTGCTGGGGCTTTAGAAGGAGATAAAAAGCAAGATGGCAACCTGACATTAATGTGTGGAGCTCCTCTTTTCTCTCCTTGTCTGCTTTGCCTTTCTGTCACTGAGCCCAACAGCATTTCCTTCAAAATGTGTCCTAGTGGAGACATTCGGAGACAGCAGGAGAGGGAGTTGAAGCAATGTGAGTAGATGACACCCTCACCTGCAGGAGCAAAGGCAGTTGTTGGTTGATGAGTGTGCTGGACATAGAGATGAAATGAGTCGATCTTTTTCTAAAAGCCTTTCCCACAAAAAACTCCCAACCAACCTACGAGCCAACCAAACATAGGTGAAATGAGACCTGAGGCTATTTGGAGAGGTCTTAGCTCTTATTTTTGCTGTTCTGCCATGACTCAAACATTGACAAGATGTTTTTTGACTCTGCTATATATTAATCTTCTCCAAAGGCTGGTACAGACAGAAAGAGGAATGCAGTAATATCCCAAAAGGAAAGCTGTAGGCCTATGCTGTTCAGGATATTAAGCCTTTGGAAGCTTTTCTTTGAGATTGAGGGAGCTGATTGTCCCCCTCTGCTCTGCACTGGTGTAGCCTCACTTCAAGTCCTGTGCACAATTTAGGGCAGCACAGTTTGAGAAAGACATTAAGCCACTAGAGAGTGTCCAAAGGAGGACCACAAGGGTGGTGAAGGGCCTTGAGGAGAAGCCCCATGAGAAGCAGCTGAGGGCACTTGGTCAGTTCAGCCTGGAGGAGACAGAGGGGAGACCTCATTGCAGTCTGCAACTTCCTTGTGAGGGGAAGAGGAGGAGCAGGCACTGATCTCTCTCTCTGTGGTATCCAGTGACAGAACCCGAGGGAGTGGCCTGAAGGTGTGTCAGGGGAGGTTTAGGTTGGGTATTAGAAAAAAGGTTCTTCACCCAGAGGGTGCTTGGGCACTGGAACAGGCTCCCCAGGGAAGTGGTCACAGCCCAAGCCTGGCAGAGTTGAAGAAGTGTTTGGGCAATGCTCTCAGGCACATGGTGTGACTTGGGGATGTCCTGTGAACGGTTAAGAGCTGGACTCAATGATCCTGATGGTTCCCCTCTAACTCAGCATATTCTGTGATTCTGTGAGATCTTGCAGGCAACTCAGGGCAGTGGGAGCAACAACAACAACTCTTGTCACTGTGTTCCCTGGAAAGTCTGCCCAAAATAGTGTCAACATGGAAAGTTAAGACAGTCTTTATGAGGATAACTGTCCTGATGCATCTTCTATCTCTTTTTCTCTCCTGTTTCTAATGTTTGTTGTATCTAGTAATCAAACCATGACTTCCATGATGAGCTGAAATAGTATATGATAACACTAAGAGACATTTTTCTTCCTCATACAGCCTCTAGATTCACTACCAAGTTCCCAGCCCTAACTGTGGACACTCATGGATATAATGTGAAATAAATTAGTTTCAGGCTTCACCCAAGGCCCCTACTTTGGGCCACTCTGACTCACAGGAACCCACAGTAATGCCTACAACACCATAGTGAGGTTTTTTTATTGTTTTCCTGTGAATTAAGGCCACAGTAATAACGGAGTGTCATGAGACCGGCACCAAACAGAAGAAATCCTGCCAAGTGAAGCTGTGCTTATGTACAGTGTGAAATCAGCGAGGAAAGGAACTGCCCAGAGACAAAAACATTTCCACGTTAAACTTATGATTTAATACTTGTGTAAGTTAAACATGAATATGGGTAAAGCAATCTTCAAAACAGAGCCAGTGCAGAGTTGATCCAAAAGTCAACAGGACAAAAGAATCTAGAGCAAAATTCTGAGCCAAACCACTGAAGCTGATAATGTCTGGCAAGAAAATTCACCTCAGAGAAGAGCTTGAGGACAAAACTCCATTAAAAAAACACAAATTAGACCTTGGCCTTTTCTTACTATCTCTCTGCTTTTATTCTGACCAGATGTAAAAGACTCATGATCTTGGAGGCCTGGAATATAGTTTCTAAGAGGGCTCTCCAGGATCAGGATTGCTTCTGCACTTGGGGATTCAGATTCCAGCCTGAGCTGCAGCTGACCTTGTCAACTTGGAGGCACAAGGACAGAAATCTCTAAGTGACTCTGGCCCAAATGGTATTTACTGACAGAGAGCTGGTCTTGAGCTTGCCAGCTATTAATTGTAGTTTGACAAATTACAAAGGCTTCCTGTTGTCCATCAGGGTATCCACTTCCCATTCTTCTGGGCTAACAGTCTGTAAAATGACATGGCAAACAGAGCTTCATTAAAACAAAGCCAGACACTTCCTTGGCTGGCAGGTTTGGAAGAGTAGGAACCGAGTCCCAGGGGCTTCACTTCCAGCTTCATCGATGAATGGATGTATGGGGGAAAGAAAGGACAAACCACCTGTACCTCAGTCTACACATTCATGGAGCAGGGACACACACTGCTGCTCAGAGTCATCTTAGAATGTTATGGAAAGGAATTACAATTGATAAAGCAGTCTGTGATGCTGGGTGGATGCAGATACCAAATTCTGGTATTCCAAAACCATCCAGATTAGCTTTCAAAACTCTAAATGTTTTAATTATGGCCATTATTTATTAGTGATACCAGAATGTGGGTAATAAAACCAATATCAATCAATTAATTAATTTATCATCTGGCAGAGTACAAGGGAAAATGCACTACTCAGCTCTAATCCAACACATCTTGGCTTGCCCAGATTCCTCCGCCCTTGCTGTACACCTACAGCTGAGGCAGCTACTGAAGAAGATAACACCCAAGTCTTCCACTGAGAGAGACAGACAGACACCTTCAGGAGTGATTCAGATCCTGGCTGGGCTGACTCAGACTGGAAGTTCTGTATCTTTCCAAGTCCTAGACTTGGTCTGTATTAGGAAGTTAAATGTGTCCAAGCTCTAGGCTGAGGCCAAACTGCACCACACAACTGCAGGAAGTAAATCTTCCTGCTCTCCTCACCCAGGTGTCTGTGTTGGGTCATGGCAGGTTCCCAGGTGGTGACAGGGCACTGTTTGAACATGGCCAGTGCCCTCCACTGCACCAGTGCCAAGGGCCCTTCTGACAGTACAGCGGCACTTCAAATCCTGCGCCCTGCAGCATTCCCTGGCTTGTTTAATTTCTTAGTGGAGCTGCACCCTTAGATGTAGGAGGTAAGTTTCTGGAGTTAGCTGAGATGTGCTAGGACAACACTGCTATGTGAGGAATGGGCTAACTCTTTCTGTCCTGTAGCCATGTGACAATCCTACTTGTGAGGAGGTAGGGACAGACCAACACCTGAGTTGTCAAGGTAAGTCTGTATGAGATAAATAGTTCAGAGGAACTCAAGAGAAGCTCATACATCTCCCAGACTCTGCACACAGCTGGAGTGTGCTGTGTGTACCTGAGAGACAGGTTCAAAGGACTCTGGGTACCTGGGACTTGTCCATAGTCTGACTGGGAGTCAAACCCAGGAATGCAAGTCAGGATGTCTGAGCCACAGCCCCCTGCCTGAACCAGGAGACTGCAGTGCCTCACAACTATAGTCTGAGCTTGTTTGATCCCACTGCTATAACCACCCCCTAATGAGGACCAGATACATCAGCCTCCACAAGAACACAAGGAAAAGGAGGGAGGATTTCCTCCCTAATACCATAGAAAGAAGAGTAGTTCCTGGAATATTTACCAAGCCACTGAACCAAAACTTTGTTTTTGTATTTTGTTTTTTCAGAGCTTTTCAGCTCCTCTTTTTACTTGATAGCTATTTCATTGCCCAAATCCTTGAGTAGTTCACTAGAAACCTGTGATGCAAAGGAAACATGACCACATCTGATGTCCCAGCATCCAAAAAGCAGCTGCTAGTGGAAAATCATATGAACTAAGAAGTGTGAGTGCTTGCATGTATGAGGCTAGTGTCCTTAATGCTCAGCATTTAGAATACTGCTTCTAATTTGTTTTAAGATATTAAAAAAATAACTAAAACTTTACATGCAAGTAAGAAAAACTGCACTACATTTGGCCCTTGAAGTGCTTCGATTTTATTTGAATGCAACTGTTTGGATCACATGGCCAGCCAAAGGCACATGCCTCAGAGTGGCAGCTTTTATTCTTTGGGGGCAATCAGCATCCCCTCTATGCAAAGGATTAAATCAAAACTAAATTAAATGGCATACTACAGAGAAGGCTGGCTGTGTACTTTTCAGTATGGACAAAGCAATCCTTCTCCTCACTGGTACAAATTCATGCTAGTGCAGAGACCCAGCGCAAAGCCTAGACACCACTTAACATCCTGCTGAGGGTTTAAGTGCTGGCTGTGCTTTGTGCTAAGCCTCAGTAATGGATGGAATATCACCCACAAGAAAGAGCAGGGACAAACTGCTTTTAGATTTTGCCCGGGTCTGATTCTGTATTTCCAAACCCTTTTTAGATGGGAATTTGTAGTCAACATGAGATATAGGATGTGGCTTTACATTTCACCTCATACCTGAAACCTGCCTTTGTAATGAAAGGTTATAGGGTATTATATATTATTTTATTATATATTATATTATATATATACTATAATATAATATATTATTATAATATATAATATATATTATATATTATATATTTTATATTTTATAATATTATCTATTGTATAATGTATATATAATAATAATATATACAATATTATTATAATATTATATAAATTATTATATATATTGTCCTGGATAATATTTCTTCAATGTAAATGGACACTGTGGTAATCACATATCCTCTGAACAGAGGGAGACATAGCTGTCCCAGGATTTTCCTGGGAAGCTGTGAGAAAGCTCAGAGAAAGAATTAAAACAATTATTATCTCAATCTCTGCACCTGGCAGGCAATCTCTGTTTGCCAAAGTTGTTTACAAGAAGGAGTTGTCCCTTCTTGACCAATAGGTGAGATTCCTAAAGGCCAATCAGGTCTTAGATCCACCATTGTTTCTACAAGAACTGTAGATTTCTAATAATAATGAAGTGACTTTTCATGCCTTCTGATCATGGAGTCTCTGTGTCACCTTTTTCTGTCCCCTTTGGTGATAGGACACTGCACATAAAATATCTGCAGACCAGCTATCACCCATCACAGACATTGCCACTCACCTGAAGGAAATGGTGTGGCATGAGTAATTTTGGCTCAGGGTCTCTCATGGGGACTACACAATCCATGTCTTCATTACCACACTAAAAAGCATTTGGCCATGCAAACTGATCTGTGCATGCAATTCCCTTGGGATCTTGGTACAGACACTACTGGGAACTACAGCTCAGTTGCCAACACTGGTTCTGCACTCAGGTATCACTTTATTTTTTCCTATAATGGCTATGTATGTGTCCCAGATTCTGCCCTCAGGAAAGAGGGTGCAGATGATGTCTGAGGCTATTCTGAACTCCCCACAATCTATTTGTAATTCCAGACAGGGAAATCATGTGGGCTTGCTGCTGTAAGAATGAGTGACTGGGTTTGCCCATGGTGTCATTTCTACACAGCTGCTTCAGCCCCCTCTTCTACAGCTGATGCTTCTCATGGACAAAGGGAAGTTCAGCTGGAAGTTAAAACTCCCCAACTCATCACACAGGCATGTCTGGAAGAAGATACCAAATTGAAACCTGGAGGTAAGAAAAGGGATACAGGAGGCAAGCTATGGTATGTGTGCATGGGGGAGATTAAACATCTTTGTTTAGATATGTTTAAATAAGAAAACAAGAGAAAATCTTAAGTGGAGGATCAGTTGCAGAACTGACTGCAAAAATAGTGACAGACACAGCTAAGATGCGTACTTCCCCCAAGTATAAAGATATTAGGCAGCAAAACTGCCATAGGAACTAAATGCACATTTGTTTCAAAGTGCCATCCCAGGAGTGGGGCAGAACAGCTTCACTCAGCAGGGCTGGTGCACTCAGGGCCCCTAATCTCAGTGGAGCCCTGGGCAGAAGCCAGCTGTCAGCTTCCAGCTCCAGGCTTTTCCCTGTTCATATCAGAGAGGGAGCCAAGGAAATCAAAGGGCATGAGAGGTATTTTACATTTTCCCCGTAGATTTTACTACAAATGTAACAGTTAGCACCAGGATTGACAGCAGAGTGGACAGAGGGCTATTATGTCCAGCATCCTCTTCCCAAAAACCTGCAGCAGCAGATGCTGCTAGGGAGGATACCAGAAAATCTGTGCAATCTGATCCCAGAAGAACTTAATACTTTTTCAGTTCCAAAAATCTGATTTTTGTTGGAGTTTTTTGGGGGGGGGTTTTTTGGTTGTTTTTTATTTTTTTGGCTTTTGAAATATTTTTCCCATTCCTCTGGATATTCTGACTGGCCATATAAATGTATTGGCCCTTCCAAGAATCCTGCTAAACTCTTGGTATTAATGGCTGTGTCTAGACCTCTAAATTAAACAGGGCCATGACACCACTTCTGACACTGCTCCATGCTTGTCTATGTAGTTTCATGGCCCCTTGTCACGGATTAGCATCAGCCAGCAGAAAATCCATACCTGTTAGCACAGCGTGGAGAACAGCACATTCTTGGGACCATTCCCAAAAGGTAGGCTGGGTGTGGCCACCCTGTTTTTAGGGGTAAAAGAGTTCAGTCAAGTGGGTATGAATCATAACATGCCTCTGGCTTCATGCCAGGCAGCAGTCACTAGTCTGCTGCATTTAGTACTACAGCGGCAGCCAGTGGGACTTCTAAATAACAAGCTCCATGGACCAGTTTTGCACACTGGGCAAAGCATCACTGGGTAGCTTTTGAAGAAACCTCAGGATACGTACATAGTAGCCTGGTCACCTTCAGGGGAAGAAACACTTCCACCAAGGACTTGGTGCTGTGTCAAAGTACATGCTGTGCAATGAGGGTTTTGCCACACTTTTCAAATGTTATCAGCAATCTAAACATGTACAAAGAAGGCTTAGCACTGTCCCTCCCAAATACCTCCCATCCCTGTGGGCATGTTCAAGGCTTGTTCAAAACAGCTTGGCTTAAATCTGATCAGTCATCTTCAAGACAAACACAAAAACCTTCTAACCTGAGGTGCTTTTACACAAGTTTCCAAATGGGAGGGTTGGGATTGCCTCGGCCAGCTGCCACCCTGAACAGCACTCTTCAAATTGGCAGCACACAGGAGTTTTCACAGAGGCAGGGAACACCTCTTGGAGTGCCACAAGGCTCCTCAGCCTGGTCCTGCAGTCCACTCTGAACCCAGTTTGAAATGTCTGCATCCTAACCACAATTGCACATTTCTAAGAACAGAAGGAAATTGTCCACAAGGTCTCTGTTGACCTTAGTAACACAAATACAAAATATTTGCAGTCAAGTTAAGTAGCAGAAAATGTGTCCAAAAAAGTATTGAGTAACCCTCCTTGAGGAGGGGAGTGTCTGCAGAGTCACTGGGAATTGATACTGATGTCTCAGAGGACTTGGGAGTACCGAGGACGAGGCACACCAAAAGAGGCATAAGTAAATATTCAGCTGAAGTCTGAAGGAACTTTCCCTTTTATGTAAATCACTCTCCATGTCTGAGTCCACCCCAAGGTGAAAAGGGCAGAAGGCAATTGAGTGGGCATCACCCAAGTAATTCTAGAAACAAAGAGTATTGCTTATGGGAAAATCATTAGCCCAGAGGGAAAAATAAACAATTTGAAAAATAATTGGGAAATGGATGACACTGTCTTATAGAGAGATGAGAAGTGGAAGTTCCATTAACTACATCTGACTTGAAGCAGTCTGCTCCCTCTGGCATGTGGCCCTGCAAGCACTTTTCACCAAGAGATAGAGATAGGTATGTTTGGAAGAAAAGGTCCTAAGACATACAGTTCCTAACCCTGCTCCTCAGGAGATGACAGTGAATTTTGCCTCCTGAAACAGCGCAAATCCAGTTTGCACTGAAACATGCATTCATTTCCATCCATCCATGGAATTCTGTTGGGTTTCTCTTTGCGTTGCATCCAAATCCAGGCCCCAACAAAGTGGATGGATGCACCCAGGAGAAGAAAGAGGAAGCCAGACAGGTAGATCCATGCCTTGTCTTGGTACAGCAACCGGTACAGGCAGATGGGCAGTGAGTTGTGTGGCTCTCTGGAAAAATCAGTGCTTTGTTTCACTCATCTATTAGGATGGCTTAGGAAAAATATCTGTGACTTTCATTTACTCACCCTTGCAGGAGAGTGTGGTTAATATGGTAGGTACATAGTTCCTCCTAAAAGACTAGGATGGTGATAATTCAAGCTCCAAAAAACCAAAAAGTGAAAAAACTAAAAGATGTATCTCTGTCTAAAACTGAAGCACCACTAAAATCAATTGGAAGATTATTGCTGCCTTTGATAGGAACAAGAGTTAACCTTCTAGAGACCTATTTCCTTTTAAAGAATTTCAGATGGCAAAAAAAAAAAAAAAAAAAAAGAAAAACAACTTATTTTTCCACTGCTGGTTTTAAAGTTTCACAAATGACACTTTTACAAGAACTTATTTCATTACATTGAAAAACTCTTCTTCTTCATTTTAACATTAAACATTGTGCAAACTCATTCTGGCTAAAAGGGTGGTCATTTTTTATGTTGGATAGTTCTTATGACAAACAACTAAAATATGCATCTGGAGCTCTTGGGCTTGTGGGACTTAAATCATTAAAATATTTTTATAGGGAAAAAATTATGAGTACAAGATGGAAAACTACATTTTGCTCTGAGGGAAAGTTCATACAAGCGTACAGTATTCAGGGCACAGAGAGCCACTACTTAAGCATACCTGTGCCTCAGATGCACTACTTAAATTTACATTTCCCACATATTTGTGAGTGTGCTTGTGTGTGCAATATTTACATGGCCTTTATTGCATTTGGCCACATTTACTTTTTTATCAGCAGCCCAGTTTGAGCTGGAACCCACTGCTTCTGGCATATGTAATGATGAAACTCCTTAGAGAGATAGAGGAAATTTAGAGCCTTTTTCACACCAGAAAGTGCCATATAAACACAAAGCTTTATTTAGCCATGAGAAAGATTACTACTGGGCATCCTGCAGCTTTGGTGCTTCCCTAAACTGAGGAACAATGCAATGATGATCTTTAAAACTCCCTCTGCATAATAAACTGAATGAACATGTTAAAAAAAGGCCTAGTGACACTTTGCTGCTTTCTTGGCTTTGTCCCCTACACTTCTGCTAATTCCTTACTAACAGAGTGAGTGAGTGATCTCACCATACACCAGCAATGCCAATGGCTGCTTGCTTGGGATGGAGGGTGTCCATAAGGCTCATGAATGTTGGGAAATATCACCTGGAATGGCTTAGCTGAACTCAAAAATCTGCCTGCAGCACAGAAAAAAGGGAGGCTCCTAAACTACTCAGTGCACAGACCCTAAAGGGAAAGGTTAGCAGCCCCTAACTCCTCCTCCGCCTAAGGGGCTTATGATTTATTTACATGGAGTGTTTTATAATACGTGAAGGGTGCCTTGTCATCTGGGCTTGGATTTAAAAAAAACCTGTAACTATTGGTATGAGACTCAGCCCTCCCTCTTTTCCCAGGACAGTTTAATAATATTCTTACTTCTTTTTAAAACAGGATCCAAGAAAGGAAAAATAACAGTTTTTCAGTGTGTCTTATAAGGAAGTCCATGAAATATATGTGGAAACCATTGACTGCAATTATCAGTGGTCAAAACCGTGTTAATTTATATGACTATCTGAATAAAAACAATGTGAATACTGTGACTTTGCCATCTGTCCCATAAAATGCACCTCAGGTTTGTTTTAAGTCTGTCTGGGTAACAATCAACATGCATCTGCTGAAACTCCTCTCACAGTGCCTTGGAAGGGATCCACCTTCATCTCAGGGTTGGTTCACACATTTTGGCTGGCAGATATGAAAGGTGAAGTTGTTTTATATTGGTGTGTACAGCTGATGGGCAGTGTCTGTATCAAGCTGTAGTAACACAGCCCTCTTGTTGCATTCCTGCACTCTGGTTTGGATGCCTGAAATGGCAACCCCATTTTCCCTCCCCAACCCCAAAGTTCAATGCTTCAGTGCTGTTCTACAGCATGAAACCATGAACTTTAGCCTCCGTGCAAGGATGCCCAGATGATAAAGCCCTTAGTACTGCCATGATCCAAGTCTGTCCTTCCCTCTTCCTTCTCTTTGCCTGGCTAGGTCTATCTCCATTGACTGGTCCTTGTCCTCTTGCTTGCACTGGCTCTCTGTATCAGCACTTCCAATGCCTTACTCCTCTTTTAGGTGTTTCTACTGCATTCATCAGGACAATATATAGAAACTTACTTTCTGTACCTTTACCTGTCTTTTTCTTCCCCCCTCTCCACGCGTTCTTCCAGGCATGTGTCACGATCCTGCTGTTGCCATACCATTTCTCAATAGGTATCACAAGCATTTCTCTAGAAATAGTCTCAGGCTCAGTGTGTGGTTTCATGATGTATTCAAATAGTGGTGTTGGAGTCAGGAACCAGTAAGAAGGAGCAAGGCATGGAGAAAGTAGAGGTAAGGAAAATAACCAATGACTTTCAGCGGTTCTGAAAAAAGATAGCCTATGCTGCACCAAGCTGTTTGCCACTGTGTAAATCATACCTTAGGGTTTTAAAGCATGCCATGAACCTTGCTCTTTAGAAGTAGGTGGCATAGGAACCCAGGAAAGCATCTGTTAAAATGCAATCTCAGTACCTGCTGGTCCCTTTACCCTGAAGTCTCTTAGAACAGATGTTCCCTTCAAGCTGTAGTTACTTAAAATCTCACCTCATGAATGAACATGTGGCTGAGAGAAAGCAGCCACTGAAACAGAGGAGAGTCCCTGTTAGCTGTTGGTTTCATGGAACTCTGTGACTCAGAGTTCAGGTTCCATCTGGTAGGAGTTGGTGGCCTGGGCAAATGTAGGTAGATCTACACCAAGAGGTTAATCATGGGCCTGTTTTACAATGACTTCTAGTCTTTGGAAGAAGGGGAGCAGTCACTATTAAAGTAAGTATTTTTTTCTTTAATAAGGTAAAAAAGATATTTTCTTAATTCTTATCTAACATTGGAAAATCTTCAAGTGCATAAACAGGGCAGTCAGCTTCTGCCCAGTTAATCTTACCAAGTACAAAACCAGCCCATTTGGGAACTGAATGTATTGAACCAGAATTTTCTATAGTGTGGGTTTTTTTTTTGAGAGATGGTAACTGGTCCAGTTTAAATGTATTGATTTATAATTTTCCCATGCATATTCCAAATGAGTGTACTCTGTCAAGTCTAGCTGAAACTCTGACAAGGGATGGAGCTTCCTCTGGTTCCTATGGATAATTATGGTGCTTCTTGCGTGAGAGTGTATTTTGTTATTACTTATTTTGTATTATTCACCACTGATCTATACATTAATCCTTATTCCATTTTCCAGTAACACATTATGCAATAAAACATCTGGCATTTGGAATTTGTTCTCCCATCCCTTCCCTGCGGGTAAAGGTGAACACACTGCAGCACGTTCCAGTGGGAGCTGGGGCTGAGCATGTTCAGGTTTTTGGGTTTTTTTTAATTTTCTTATATATGTTAATAATCCCATGGATTTACATGATTCTATGTTTGTACTTCTTTTTGTTTCACTCTATGAGATAATACCAGTTTAATGCTTCTGCCTTTTGGACATTTGTGATGTTCAGGCCTTGTTCAGTCAATGGAAGAAGTGCAGCATCTGCAACCAGCAAACAGGGGTGGCTGTGGCTGCTGGGGCTCCTCAGACCATGTCCAAGGTCCAGCTCTGCCACAGCTTCCTACATGGCCATGGAAAAACCACTGTGTAATGGGAAGGGATAGCATCCTTCTCCCACATGCTGCTTTATACCCCATAAGCTTTCAGAGTACCACACCACACTTAATTGCCAGTCTTATCTCAGGCATTGAGTTAACCTCAGAGCAGGACAGCAGCAATGTGTTTTGATATACGAGGTTCACTCTTTTAAGCTTCTTCGGACTCTCTTCCCACCAGTTGTCATCAGCTGCATCTTCCAGTTACCATTTCTGATCCCATCATTTCTTCCCAGCACTCTTCCCCTCTTTGTGTACGAGATCCATTATGAGGTCGTGGCTCAGCTTTAGGAAATTATTCCCATGTGAGTTTTGTGTCAGAGTGTCAGAGAAATCCTCTGGCTTTCCCAGATGACACACACATAGCTGACACACTCAAGAGCAAAGCAAGCTCAGTGTGAGCAGAACTCACAGATGCAAGGCCAGGTTACTTACACTGCCCCCGTGTTTTCTCTTCATGTTGGGGGGATTAGGGCCTTTCCTAGTGACAAAGTAATCCAGGAGAAAAGGTGGAAAGGACAGAATAGTATGTGCCCACTTCTCAAACAGTTTTGCTGACTTAACAAAAAGGCCTTCTTCCATCTTGATTGTTTCTGGATGTTGGCCTTTTTACACCCATAAAAACAGGTGTGATCTCTCTTGCTGTCTCTCTGCCAGGATTGCAGGCAGCCCCAGCCATCACTGAGAGTTGTTTTTCTGGATATAGCCTGTCAAAATGGAAGGAATGAGTCAGTGTCTTGCAGAGCAAGAACAACACAATTAACACCTATTTCATGAGTGTTCCTGCCTCTTTTTGTGGCAGGTGAGGGTCTTGAATTGTTGGGGTTTTCAGCATTCCTGGGTGTCCCAGCTGTGCAGTAGTACTGATGGGATCCATACACGCACATCCTGAGGTGCAGACTCTCCCTGTAGGATAGTTAGGAAAATTCTCCTTGTTGGCACCTCTTCAAAGGTGCCAACTGACGCACCAACTTCCCAGCCCCAGCTCTGGAAGACGACTAAAACTGGCTGTGGGAGCGAGCCCGTGACAGCCTCCTGCTGCTGCCACAGGTTTGTTTTTAGAAGCTGAATGTTGGTGTCCTGCCAAGCTGGATACCTGGCAGTGGGAACACAGATGTGATCCTGCCCCCGGCGATGTTTGTGCACTACAGGCTGTTTCCTATAGGTGGAGTGAGTTGTTTAATGCTCTGTGGTGGTTCTTCACGTTTGCAGGCTTATTTGGTAGGTACAGCATCACTCAGGGCAGTCTGACAAATTCATTTCAAAACAAGTTTTTGATATATAATAATAAGTAAAAAGTGGTCTCCAGTCTCCAGAGAATGGAAGGAAAATTTCCTGTCGAAGGAAGTTCTGAAAACAGTGGGATTGCTACAGGATTAATTAATAGATATTTAAAACAGTATTTCAGCTGTTTCTAATCACTCATCATCTCCCTCCAGTATCCCAGGGATTCCGGATGGGCAGACTGTGGTCTTAGCTTTGTTTGTTATTTGGAAGGGGAAAAAAATCCTTGCTTTTCAGGCTTTCGGCACTCTAAGAATCTTCTTTTCCTTTAAAGCTTGTCTCAAAACCCACTCACTGCCAAAGCCATTGCTCCCACCCTCTGTTAACATCCGAAATCCCTCACATGACAAGAACACTCTCTACCTGATACTGAAGAGTCCCTGTTATTGTATGTTGCAGATTAAATGTTCTGTGTTTAGGCCTGTGAACATATCTTTGAGGGGTTAATTGGGCCGTGGGTTCACAGAGCATCTGGTAACTGCTGGAGCATCCCAGTAGCCGCTGGAGCTTACTCCATGGTCAATGTGCTCTTATCCAGGGAGCTTGTTCCCTGGCGCCAGGGGATCAGGCGTGCAAAGGGCTGTTTCCACAAAATAGCTGAGGTTTTGTAAGTTCACAGCTAGTGAACCTTCCCATCAGATGTTGATGTGACTGTATCCTATTAGTGTGCTCACCAGAATAAGTCTCAAATATTCAAGTAGGACTCTTATCAGACAAATAAAATAATAGTTATAACTACTCAGAGAATTAGCCTTAAAAAGGAATAGTTTATAAACAAGGCTGTGTTTTGAAACTAACTTTTGACACAGTGAA
The DNA here is from genome assembly GCA_039654755.1 of Calcarius lapponicus. Classification (NCBI taxonomy): domain Eukaryota; kingdom Metazoa; phylum Chordata; class Aves; order Passeriformes; family Fringillidae; genus Calcarius; species Calcarius lapponicus. The sequence goes on along the minus strand of CM077462.1, from coordinate 63,364,704 downwards.
GTGACTACGATGTAGTTCTTCTGGGTGGGGTTCCTAGAGATCTGGCTTGATTTTTAGAGACCACTGAGTGTCTACACAAACATCCTTCCCATATAGAATCATACATGGTTTTGGATTGGGCTGTTAAAGATCTAGATTCAAACTCCCTGCCGTGGTATTGAGATCCAACTACTGAGAGGTGCCTCTGCCCGAATTAAGGTGCAAACAAGACCATATGTGGAAGTCAATAATAAAATTTTATTTAACAATAAATGTGAAAGAAAGAAATAGAAGAGCAAGAAGAAAGAGAGAGAGAGGGATCAAGCAGCAGATAGTCTCAACCCATGGATCCAGCAGCATCCTATCCTGTTTATCCTTCTTCACCTGAATTTCTTGGTGATGGAGGTCCCAAGGTCATTCATAACTTTTCACTCTTTATACACCTTAGCAAACAAAGGAATTAATGTTCATTGGCTACACAGTTCTCTTATTCTATTGGTTAAATTATTCCCTCACTTTTAATGCTAATGAGTCCACATGCTCTGTCTTTCTCTTTTTTTGAGTTCAGTCGGTTTCTTGGGTTGCTGGTCTGTGAGTTGGGGATCGTGATCTCCCCCTGCCAGACCTACCTTTTACCCCGTCCGAGCTGATTTCAGCTGAGTTGGTTTTCCAGGTGGGCCATAAATTCTGCATTTTTTGTGTCCGTTATCAGTGATACATTCTTCTCCCCCAGCTTTGTTAACCTTCCCCTAGCTCTGAGATAACACCTAAGACAATAGTACCACCTCTAGCTTATCCTTAAGGAACACAAGTTCCTTCTGTGGCAGCTTAATTTACAGTCCAGGTTCCAGGTTATATTCAGGGGGCTTTGGTGGTCATTGGTGGTCACAGATGCCATCGGTCCCATAACTTGGAGTGATTTTTGTCTGACCAGTGATATCCCTACAAGCAATTACCTCTTTATAAAGCTTACCACAGTGTAAATTTTGGTCTGGATGCATTACCCAGGATGTGCTAACCAGATCTCACCTCCACCAGGACTGGAGTTAGTGCCATCCTGATGCTCCCTTCTGTACTTCTCTCATTGCAGAGTCCTTCTGTGGCCTTCACAGTGTTTGAGACAGACAAACTGCAGTCTATAAGTCTTTACACATAGGCTGGGACCCTTTCACTTCACCAGGTTGCTCAAAATCCCATCTAGCCTGGCCTTGAACACTTCCAGGGTAGAACATCCACAATTTTCAGTGCCAGTGCCTCAAGACCCTCACGGTAAAGAATTTCCTCCCAATATCTAATCTAAACCTGCCCTCACTCAGCTTAAAACCATTCCCCTTTGTCCTATCACTGTGTGCCCTTGTAGAAAGTTCCTCTAAAACTTTCTTGTAGTGTCTTTTTGAGGTCAGGTTCATGGCAAGCTAAACAAAGGTACATGGGCAGGTAATGGCCAATGTTTATTGGCATGAGAAAAGAGCAGCTGAAAGAGCTCTTAAACCAAATCATAACAAACTGTTAAAATTTTTATTAATCTTTCCTGCTGTTTTCTGTATGCAGGTTTTGCTGATGATCCTCAAGCTGAGCCAAAATATGTATCATGAATTATTCGAACCTTGCTCAGACAGTTTTATATGTTTGTATTTGTGCCTGTAAAAATGCTCCCTCATAACCCACATCTGAATGTTGCCATATGTATTTACCACATTGTAAAATTAACATCATTCACCTCTGGGGATTAAAGGCAGCACTGTTTAATGACAGGGACAGAATGTGCTGCCCTTGATCACAGTGGGCCATGCCCTAAGAAATCTGTTAAAAGGACTTTATACCACCAACAATGGCCCTAGATTAATCAAAAAAGAAAAAAGAAGAGAAGCTGCAACATAAAAAGCTTCCACACAAAGCGAAAGTGGAAGCCCTGTCTGCAGCAGGGATGTACCTTCTCTTTACAACCCCCACATCAGTCCCTTCGCTGCCATCGTGCTCGGTGCAACACATCAGTTTAGAGTCACCTCTTGTTACTGTGTGCAGCTTCCCCAGTTTCTTGGTTAGTGCCACGAGAATTATTTCTATTTGCATTTACTGCACTTGCAATCAGAAGGCTTATGGCACTCAGTTTGGCAGAAAAAAGGATTATACCTGAGAACCTACTGAAAGGTGGCTTTGCTCTTAGGCCACTATGATGGGCAGGTGAAACTCCCCTGTTTTGACACGCACTTCCCATGTGATCCTAAAAAAGACCCTGTTCAGTTATGGTGCTGGTCATCTTCTGAAAAATGGGAATCACAGGAGACTGGAGCAAGAACTATATGTCAGAGGATGGGAAACATCTTGACATCATAGTTACAGAGAGCTCCCCAGAAGGAACATACCGTTAATGCAAACAGGACCATTTTGTGCCTCAAATTGTTCAGTTACAAACCCTGGAACAAGATACTGTGAGAAATAGAGCCAAGTTCAGTGTAAGTTTGATGTGTCACTGCTGTTTTGTTTGGCAGCTGCTCCTGGTGATCAATACTCTGTGGAGCAGGGCTGTCACTCCTCTTAAGAGTCATTAGAGTAATGTATGACTCTGCAATCCTCCCAGAACCTCGTGTGCTGCATAGCTTATCAGCAGTCACACAAGTTCCTGACTCTTGCCTCTTCAGAGTTAAAGCTGAAATACATTTTCTCCTGGTAAAGGTCAGGGAACCAGTTTATATGCAGACTTTGGTATTACAGTCTTCAGGGGATTTGAACAGGTTGGACCAGCTGACCCTTGAGGTCCCTGCCTACTTCGTATGTAATGGTTAAAACAAAGTTTTAATTTATGTGTTTGGATGGAAACTTACTGATATACTGATAGCTTTTGTTCTTAGTTATGCAATTAAGGGTAAAACATGGGTAATTAATCTCTGCATTGCAGATTGGACCATAAGAGGAGCAGTTATGGTGGTCCTTGACTACTGAAATTTGATCAATTGTTGCAATTGGTGGAAAAAACATGTTCAGAAAGAGAAATAGAGGTAATAGGACTAATGAGGACTTACCTCCTCCCTCCATGCTTCAATTTGCAGTACCTCAAATGTAGCCCACTACGGTTTTCTTTCCAGGCTCTTGATTCTCAGCTAAGGTGATGGCATTGTCTTGTTCCAAAATAGGATATCAAGGTCAAACTGAATGTCACAAGCCAAGGAGAATATCAGAGTGCCACTGTCCACATAAATTTTGTGAAATCTGTCACTCGGGGGATTACTACATACTCAATAGCCCAGCTCCAGCTCCAGTCCCTCCAGTTTGTCTGCCAGCTTTTCCTACACCTACCACTATGTTTTGTGCCAAGCTGTTCCAGCTTGCAGGTGGGCAGGTGGTCAGGAGAGGCATTTCATCTCCCTTTCATCAATTTTATGCCTCCTTCATATACTTCACTCTTTTGTAACTACATGACTTGAAACTACATGTTTTGGCATTCAATAGAGCTATGTAATCCTGTGGGATCCTATAAAATTTCTTTTCTTTCCTCCGTTCCTCCTGATTGCATGATACAACCACTTTCTGCAATCTCCCATAAGTCAGGGAGCAAGGTTGTAAAGGCCAAGGGTAATTTCTGACTTATTTCTTTATAGATCACTCCATAATACACAGAGCATCCACAGGCTTAGGCTGGGTGTCACATCATGCAGGGCATGGTTGGGTAATCTTGTCTGCCACAGTGCAGAACATCTTAGCAGCTGTTCTGCCTAAGCAAATGAGCAAGAAAAAAATTATACTTTTAGAGTTGCTTCTTATGCTGTAAAAATAAGATTTTCACATGTAGTTTGGCTGTATTGTTTTGTGAACTTACATATTCTCATGGAGAAGACCAGCTCCAAAAACTGGGCTGGGAGATCCTTAAGCAAGTCCTAAATGCTGCAGCGAGTGCTGAAATCAGTAGGAGAGACTTAGGCATTGTAGGTCCCACTGCAATTTTTGCAGAACATCATAAGGAGATGTGCATCCAGTCTGCCTAATGGAAGCAACCAAGTGGTACCCTGAATTGTATCCAGCTAAGAAGTAATATTTTAAAAGTCAGAACCTCAGAATCCATATGGTGTGTATGGTCAATGAAAAGAGGGAAGTGCCTTTGGAAGCTTACAGTGCTTAAATGGACACCCAGCCTGTAATGGAAAAGAGCTGTTTTACTCAGTTTGGGAAATTTAGAGTGTAAATTAGTTGCCTAAATTACTTAGATTTAACCCCATCCAGGCTCTCAGTGATCATGAGACCAAGGGCAAATGCTGCCCCAGGTAAGTATAATTTACTGTTCCTTTTCCCATCTGCATTATCAGTTGCAGGCTCTGCTGCAGTGCAGATGTAGAGTTCTGTTAATATTTGATGCTCAACACCCATAAAGTGAGTGGAGATCAACAGCAGGTGTGAGAACTTCCTCTGTTTCATCAATGAAGTCTTACAATCATTCATGAGGATTATAGATACAAGGTATTTTCTACAATCTGTTATTTATTATTACCTCATATCCTAAACCTACATCTAGCCATGTTGAAAAAATTTAGTGAAGTAACGGTTTAAAATTTCTTCTCAGCATGAAAGTGAAAAAGATTGTTTTTAAGTAGAACATCAAAAGAGTGATGGGTTCAAATGATTATCAGAATTAATGAACAAAAATCTGGGTTTTTTATACTCTGTCATATCACCATACAGAATGTCATCGGGGTGTCTCACCCCAAATGCCTCAGCTTCTCTTAGGGAAAAAAGCCTGTATTTCTCATGCTAGCGTGAGTACTAATTGACTAACATTTTCAAAGTACTTTGTGCTGCTCAGATGAAAGACTTTTCTAAAAGTATTATTACATGGTAAGTTCATGACTGGAGCAAATTTTTAAAAAAACCATATGAAAAGCAGAATTAAGAGTGGAAATGCTGATCCAGCCGTTAATTGCTTCACATCAGAGTGGGCAGAGGGTCTCCTTTTATGTTGTTTATTTCAAACAAACAACTCTGGGAATCTCCTGTGGAAATGGAATGCAAAAACCAAAGCTGTGTCATGGGTATTTTTGGTTTATCTCCACATGAATCTTAGATTCATCATGTGGAGAGAATGTGGAACATATTTTTTTCCCCCCATATACGCTGACTTTCCCACAATGAATAAAATCCATTTTCTTGCACAGCTTGTCTTCTTGCTCACCCTTGGGTAACAGAATAACCCAGAAAACAGGAACACCCTGTGCCTGAACCCTGTTGAAAACTAAATAAATGAATAAATAAATAAAGGGAAAATAGGGATGACTTGGAGGGTTCCCAGGGATGACTTGGAGAGTTCCCAGACAAACCTGCCCTATTTAACATCACATCCACAGTGACCACCGACACATGAACCCCGGAGCTCCTAATTCCTGAGCTATTGCTCAGCAATGAGTAATAAACCCTTGCTCAGTGACTCACAGAGGCTCTGAAATACAGCCAAGTGTCAATAAGCATCCAGGTTTTAGGGAATGTGAGTGGGAAGGGGAAGGTCTCTTGTATCTGCCCGTACTGGGACGGGGGAGAAGCCTGGCAGGCTGCAGGGATATGTCTGCACTTTAGTTATGGCTGTTGGTACACAGACTGTCATACCAGAGGCTCCAGCACATTTAGTACTCCAAAGCAATTTTGCTTCTGTTTTTCATCTTCTCTTCCTCCCTCCTTCCAACACACAAACAGACCTCCTTTTTCAGATTTAATCCTTCAGTTATCAAGATGTCACTGCTACAGATATGGCACCTAACTGGGAGTTAGCTGTCAGTAGAGACCCTTCTCTCGCTGCAGGAAGAGTTTAGCTTTTGTCAGGGAATACTGATGTGAATGCACAGTAATGGAGGCAGCCAGCTTCAGTGAGAGAAAAAGAATTGTTTATGAACTGTTTATAAACAGTTTACAAATTGTACTGAACAAGGCATACAAGCTGGACTCATTACAGGTGGATTCTAAGTGTTAATCCTAGTTTGTTTTGCATGTTTAAATATTAGACAGCAGCTTGAAGATATACCTCCATTCTTTAGGATGAGAGGAGTCAGGCACTTCCCAGCTGGTGATTCACAGCCCCCTAGGTGCTGATCTTAGGATGGGAGAAAGTGGCCTCTGGTGATATCTTTCTTTGTTTGCTCAAGATTAGACTCTGCTCACCTATCTTAGACTATCCCTCCTATTTTCAGCAGTTAAGCAACATCGAATGTTTTAGGAGCATTTTCTATAATTCTGAGCCTCAAAGGTTCTTCTTTCTTTTTGTTGTGTTGTACAATTTTTTATTACACTGCATTGGCAATTTGACACTTGTACAATTGATAGTTTGTCTTGTGATAAAAAGATGGTATCTGTTTACTCTTTATTATTCTGGTGGTTCAGTTTTGAGAATCTGTCCCACTAACCCTCAGCTGCTCCCTGCACTGAACTCTTACATACTCTGCTGTAGCAGAAAAAGAGAGGGCTCTTAGGAGTTGTCCATGTTGACATTCACAGCTCCATTTCAGTGAAATATGCACTGCTGCATAGCCTGTCCACCCCCACACTGCTGCTAGGTGCATGATGTATCCTGTGGAAATGTTTGGGTTTTAGCAGCTCTTCAGATTTTAGAGATTATCTATAATTTGTGTGTGCACTTTGAACTGGGAATGTCTCTACCTTTCTCCACTGCAATTCTTTCCATTGCTGTCTCTAGTGTTGTTGGGAAACAGAGTTTTATTTTGATTTTGTATATGAGTTTTGGACAGGAAGTTATTTTGTTATCAAATTGCCTTTTGTGATTCCTGGGAAGTGTCTCCTTACTAATAAATGGCTCACTGCAATCTTTGCTGCTTGCAGATTTCTCTGTATCAGTGATGGATTGTCTCCACTCAGCTCTAGAGAATGAGCTTATTCATCAGCATTGCACATGCCAATAGGTGTTAGTAGAGTTAGTCTGAGCTCCCTAGGGATGGCCCTGTGTCTTGCTATATCCTTCCCTCTTAATGTAGAAGCAACACAAATTAGTTCACCATTAAAGACTCATTATGACATAAATTATGTTCACCATTACAATGATCTATGTTTTCCCCTTGTATTAAATGGCAATTCAGAAAGCATTAACTTTTACATGTGGCATTTTCCATGGGTTAAAAAGCTTTTGGAAGCCTCCTAGACTTCTGCATGGATCCAATAGTCTGTATGGATGTGCTGGCAGCATTTGCATATTACAGCTACAAGTACTTCCGTCCTACTTTGCCTACTAATTCATTCATCCCCTTTGCAATGTCACAATTCCCCACTGTGACCTAAAGAATGTCTATTTGCAAAAAAACCCAACCCAAAATCATTGCTTCCTGGTTCAACGTTATAATTGCTGTCTTCTCCCTCCTCTTCAAAAAAACAAAAAAACAAAACAAAACAAAAAAAACCAAAACAAAAACAAAAACAAAAAAACCCCCAACAAACCAAAAAAACAAACAAAAAACCAACAACAACAACAAAACAAACAAATAAACAAAAAAAAAAAACCAAAAGCAACAACACCCCTCTCTGACACGCAGGGCTGGCAACTTGGGCTGCAGAGCCAGCTGCTGTCCACCTCCTCTGCCAGAAGTTGATTTCTCAGAGCAGAGTCAGCAGAATCACATCTGCCCAGCTCCCAGCACCCTCAGTGCAAAGCTGGGCTGCAGCTGGAGCTTGGCAGGCTACTATTTTTAATGATGGGCAGCAGCTTTGATTTAAAAAATGAACACACTGATTAAAATTCCTTTCTACAGCTGTCTCATGCATGCAGGTTCCATGAAATAAAGTGCATTACCCAAACTGTCAGATCTTCTCAGCAGAGTATCACAAAGATTTTTCTCAGTGAACCATCTAATATAATTTACTTTTAGCAGTGCAAGTTTCCCTGTGCTTTTATTAAATGGCCTTTTAAAGTGTTCATTTCCTACTTTCTGGTTTTCCTGTCTCTACAATAAATAGGTATTTCTGACTACAAGCACTCAGGAGAAACGCTGTTTATTTGGAATGAAGAGATAAGGCCAGTGATACAAGGCTGCTAAGCTTTTGCTAGTGTGCAAATAAGAGAAATGTCAAAAAAGCTATGCTGATTTATATCAGTCAAAAATATAGGCTCATCGACTTCAAAAATTTTAGCCCTCATTTATTTTAAAATGTGTAAGAGACTCAAAGTCTCCTAAAATCAGACCCAAAAGCTTTTGGAATATTATTTTGGATGTTTGAGACCTAGCTGAAGGCTTGATGAACTGATAGAAATTTTGAAAACCTTCATATTGCCAAGGAAGAGCACTTAATTGAGAAAACCAGCAAACATTTCTGCTTTACTTATGCAAATGACATGTTTTTATGCCACATGATTTGAAGCCTGTCACTTTTTAAAAAAGATTATTTCATGATTGCATAGGACTCTGCAAAACTGACCTTACATCTATTTTTTTAAATGGCAGCCAGACTGAGAGCTCTGCTCCAGGTAGGAGAGCGTGCTGGCAGCTGAGTACATCTGTACCTGTTCTGTAACTGACCTTTCAAGCCACTTCTCACTTTCAGCTGTTTACTTTGCTTATCAGCCCTGTATTTCATCAATAGAGCTCTGAAGAGCTCTGTCATGCATAACTGGATGCACAGCAAGGTCAGCAAGAGGCTGCTGCCCTCTGTGAACTGGTTATCACTCGGAAATTTTGAGCCTGTGTTCTCCCTCTCCCAAAGAGTTTAAAGGAGGCACGCTTTTGGATATAGCACTAATGAGATGATTTCACCAGGAGACCATGGTTGCAGTTTCACTGGATAGCTCCTGATTGTTAATGGCAGAGCTAATACAATTATACAGAGGCCAGTCAAGTTAAAGCAGATTTCTAAGGGGATCTTGTACCATACCAGCACCAGTTTCTCGAAGAGCCTGAGAAATATTCCAACAGATGAAGTCTTCCAGTCCTTACTCTTACTACAGCTCTTATTGGAGACTTGCCTGCTAAGGAAGATACCCTTTGGGATAGGGATGAGTATAAAGAACATTATATAAATATAGTACTTGGAGAGTGCTCCACCTAACATTAGTAAGTCTTGTCTTCCAGGAATGATATTGGAAAATGAAGGTTGTAGAAGATGAGTGAAGAAATGCTTTGCATGTAGGCATGCAGATTTCTTCACAATATTTTTTTTATGATATCCAGGTTTACCTGGCTCTGAAGCCATTTTCAGAATGTTCACTTATGCACAACCTGGTATTATTTTCTCATTTTGCAATGTTCAAAAATAGCTATTTTTAAACCTTGTCTTTTCACACATACAATTAAAACATTTAAAAATCCCATTGTGAAAGATGCCAATGCATACATTTATGAAGTAAAACTATCCTCTCTGATTAAAAACTTCTCACACAGTTTTGTCCTTTCATCGTATAGACTCATACTGCCCTAGAACACTTATGAATGTCAGAACATGACCTGAAATAAACAGAATTATAAAATGATAGAACAGTTTAAAAGCCATCTAGTAGCAACAGCCCTGCAGTGATCTTCAAATAGGTCAGGCTGCTCGGAGCCATGTCCAAACAGACCCTGAATATTTACAGAGATCGGGCATCCACCACCTTTCTCAGCAATCTGTTCCTGTGTTTCACCACCCTCATCATAAAAAAATATTTCCCTTACATTAGTCTGAAACAAATAAAACAGTTAAAACAATTAAAGCTCCCCTGACCAAACTGTGGTATGAAGATAAATATTTTGTTGCTTTACAGTCAGAGAGGACTGTTAAAATATTAGTGGCCATGAATTGTTAAACATGCTGCATATCAGCTGTACATGTACATGTTTCCGTACCATAGCAAATGTGAGCTATTCAGAAACACCTTAACTGTCTGTGTGTTTGCCTCAGTCAGGCTGACGGCAGCACAGATCACTGTAGTGCACTTTCAGTTATAGTTAACCCACCCTGAACTGCCTTCACAGCTGCAGTAAGTGAGGATGTGCATGGGTGGACCAGTTGACACAGTAATTTTATCCCTCAGTAAATTGTATAATGGCTCCTGTTCATGTGTCTGAGTCTTTGATCACCCTCTTGACTCCTTTTATATCACAAGACATTATTGGAACAGCTCTTTTTTTTTTTTTTTTTGTAAGCTGCAAAGTCTCACTCAGCATCATTTTAGTGAATCTATATTGTTAATTCAATCTCTCAACTGCTCAAAGTTTTCTAGCAAAAGTAATGGTCCAGGTCAGACTGGTACCATTACCAGTTGGATGTCAGTCCAATATGCTCCTCCAGATAACAAGCAGACTTAAAAAAAATATTTTTCACCTTTTTTTTTTTACTTCAGAATCTTCTGTTTAGATATGTAGGATGTTATTCAAAAATAGTGTTATCATGCTAGATGAAAAAATGTACTCTTGCACTGTATATGGAACCATTTTTAAATTTAAAATATGCCTAAAATTTACATCTGGACTATAGCACTAAGTCCTATTGAAGCCAATTGTAAAATCTATGCCACCTTCTGCGGCTGGAAGCTTGAAGTCTATGCATATTAAAAAATTATTTTTAAAATAAATCAACATTAAATGCTTATATATAACAATAAATTGATTGAGACATTTAACAGTGCAATGTCTTTGCTGTTCTGTCCTCTTAAAAACTTTGGGCACTGAGGATCATGCATGTGCTCTATAGGGTTACTGCACTGCTTAGGACGTAAGTAGTAAGATGGGAGTAAAATAGCACAAGAACAACCAAAAGACAGCATTTGTATTGGAAAGGAAGGGAGAATTTATTGACTGAAGTGTGTTTATTTCTATCCTTGTTATTCATTTGAAGAGGTGTAAGTCTAAACCATCATCATTATCACTTATAATTAGCCAAAGCCAAGAAAGAGGCCCAGGAGTCTGATTAAGGCATCACTGCAGAGGTTTTTTTTTGTCTGGATGACAGTGAAGTCTCCCACTGTTGAAGAATAGCACCATGAGAGCAAAGAAGTAAACTGTGACAAAGGCGGCCTAGTGATAGAAGACAGAGTAAGCAAGGGACTGACAGCCAGGATGTATGGATCCCGTTCCCAGCTCCAGCACTGTCTGACTATGTCACCATGAACAAGAATCCTCTCCCTGTCCCTCCATCTGTAATGTGTATGAGAAAACAAGGAGTTAGCACAGTGGTATTAACTCTACTTATATTTTAAAAAAACTTTGGACTTCACTGCATGGGACAGGCTGCAGTAATAAGGATTTTTAAGACCAGAGAGGCTTCCTCTCCCATTGCAGGGGTCTGCTATTTTATGGCAGCATGCAATCATCTGTGGTATTCTGTCTGTAACACTGGGTCTTGTGTTCACTAGAGGTGAATAGAAGGGTTCTGTGGCTGTTGCATCCAAAACAGACTTTTGTGAATCCTTGTGGATTAAACATCAAGCAGATAATTTCTTGCACGTGGGGAAGGTTGGCACAATGATCCCTGCGGTGTCTCCAAATCCCAGCAGGATCAGGGCAGTGATTGTCCCCCTGTGCTCGGCACTGGTGAGGCTGCACCTGAAATCCTGTGTTCAGTTTTTGGCCCCTCACTACCAAAAAGACATTGAGGGGCTGAGGCATGGCTGGAGAAGGGCAACGGAGCAGGGAAAGGGTCTGGAGCACAAGTCTGATGAGGAGTGGCTGAGAGAGCTGGGGGTGTTTAGCCTGGAGAAAAGGAGGCTCAAAGGAGACCTCATTGCTCTCCACAGCTGCCTCTAAGGAGACTGCAGTGAGGGGGACTCAGTCTCATCTACCAAGCAACAAGAGACAAGACCAGAGGAAATGGCCTCAAGTTGCACCAGGGGAGGTTCAGATTAGAAACTAGGAAATATTTCTCCACTGAAAGGTGATCAAGCACTGAAATAGCTGCCCAGGGAAGTGGTTCACTCACCATCCCTGAAGGTATTTGAAGTCATATAGATGTAGTGTGTAGGGACATGGTTTAGTAGTGGACTTGGCAGCGTTAGGGTAAAGTTGGAACGTGATGATTTTAGGTCTTTTCAAATCTACATTACTCTGTGATTTTATCTGTGAATCAGTTGGCTCCAGACTCTTCCACAGCACTTACAGTTTTTTTAGTCACTATTTGTTGTACAGAGGGGTCCCAAGCAAAACTCATTACTCCAGTTGTGTTAGGCTTCTCACGTCACAATGAATTCCAATTAACAGTCTGAATAGTATATAGTCTGTGCAAAATCTAATAAACCAGGGGACACATGGCTGCACAATGCCAGGAATTCTCAAGGTATCTGATTTGAAAATCACTACAATGAAAGTTTATAACTGCAGCTCAATTCATTTCGTGAGAGGAAAGATAATGCCATAGAAGAATAGACACTATACAATTCTGCTTTATATGTCAGAGATTCATTCTCTGGTAAGCTTAAAGAGTATTTCATTGGCATTCTCTTAGATGCCAAACTGTTTAATGCAAGGCCACAGCACAAAGAGGTTTCTTAAATTACTGGAGGAATAAATTGGGTCTTGTAACATGCTTTGTAATTACAATTGCATTCTGCAGCAACTCTCAAATTCCCAAGTGTATATGGAATCCCACTCCACAAACCATTGTTTCCTTCCTGCTGCTGAGAAACAGCTTAAAAAGATCCTAGGACCTCAAAGATTAATATAAGTGTGCATTTCATTGCTTTTATAGCTTTTTTGTAATGTTCTTTCTATTTTTTTAATCAAGAATGTGACCATCTCTTTTATTCAATTTGCATTCAAGAGAGGTTTGCACATTAGATGAAGTACATTCGTGTGCATCTGACAGCAAGCACTCTGCAGCTTGGAGATAATGAATCTAAATCAGATTCAGGCTTTATTTTGCAGTGCCAGGTAAAATTCAGAGGCCCAGCATTTGTAATTTATTTCTCACTAAGATGAAAAAGTCAGTTTGATGGCTACTGTCAGCCAATAGGAGATAAAAGATGAGGTGGCCCCTGCAAGGCACTATTCAGTGGCTGCACAAAAGTAGGGAGACAATTTGTGGCTGCAGACAAAAATAATTTTACACCTATAAATTTATAATACATCCCTGCTCTGAAAAGCACATAAGCTAGAATTTTAGAATTTTAAAGTATGTGAAAGAGTCCACACAGTAAAAATAAAGTCAAAAGCATACATATGTGTATATATCTTCTTGTAGCAGTGTGTGCATGAGCCAAAAATGCTTATAATCCAGTGCTCTTGTTAAAAATAGCCCTGTCCAATAACCTCAGCAGTCATATGCAACCATTTCTGCAGCCCATTTAGAAATGAGACACTACAGATACAGCACTTCCCTTACTCCCCAATTCTCACTTTTTGCCAATCCATTGTAGAAGGGCTGTGTAGGAATTCCCACCTTTGCCATTTGACCTGTTGTGTAGCCTGAGGCAGACGATTTCTCCCCTTCCTGCATTCCCGGGCTGCATCAGAAGCAGTGTGCCCAGCAGGTCAGGGAAGGGATTCTCCCCCTTTATTTCACTCTCAATGAAACCCTACCCAGAGTGCTGCATCCAGTTCTGGACCCCCAACATAAAAAGGATGTGGGCCTGCTGGAGCAAGTCCAGAGGAGGCCATGAAGATCTTAGAGTGGCTGGTGTACCAGCTGGCTGGTGGGAGGAAGAAAGCTTTGGCAAGCTTTGATATTGACTTGCCTTTATGCAAATTGTTCCTGAGGAGGTCAAAATCTCTAGATTTTTCCAGTTTATAGCTATACAAAGTAAGAATAGTGGTATATTTCTTCTCGTATCTTCTATGCACTAACAAACTCCCTGATAATATTCTGGCCTCAGTGATGCACATACTCCTTTCTCCACTGTCTGGGTCTCCCCAGGAGTGTGTCTCCATTTATGAACAATTTTTTAGGGAGAGACGCAAAGACCAGACAGACAACCATACTTCCAGGAGTGTTTTCCCCCCCATAGTAGTTATGAAGTTGCCACAGTCCTCAAGTCTGAGGTTTGAATACAATCATTGCGTACAGTTAGAACAATACATGAAGCCATGTGCTCTTTAGGGAGAAATCATAATGTTGTGGAATCAAATTGCAACAGCCTATTCTATTGAGTGCCTAGAGGCAAGGCAAGGAAAAACAACCATATCCACCTAGTCGTCTTTTGCTCTGCAGTCTATTCTTTTCTGCATGGACTGTATCATTTATCCACAAATATATTAAAGCCTATTAAAAAATACACATAGAGACAGCAACATTAATGGAAAGATAAGCTGGAGAGTGTCCCTCTAGCAAAGCAGATGTGAACTTCATGAGAGGGATGCAGATACAGAAGCAGTGTTGATCTTAAGATGAAATTGAACATGAATCTTCCACTGTTTTGGGTGGTAATCAGAGCACTGGTTTTTCCACAGAAGCGGTTGTGGTGGTGGTAGTGGTGGTGGTGGTGATGATGTTTTCACCATTTTCAAGGATAAAATAGCTAATTAGAGAGAGAAAAAAAAAACAGGAAAAAAAAAAAAGATGGGTGCAGGGACCTGCCTTCGTCAGCAAATATATAATTACTTAAAGAAATAAAGATTATATACATTCTATAACTACATGCCTAGTAAATACATTATATGTACAATATGCGGTGTATATAAATTTCACATACGGATTTTAGGGATTATATGCGGCTTGAAATGCCTAACCAACCACGGCTGTTCACACTCCTGGACTGAAAAGCTCTTCGAAGATGCTCCTTCAGCACTAACAACTCCTCCGAGCGGCTTTGCTCCGCTGCCCTGCCCCGTGTCCCGCCAAGGTCCCGTGTCCTTGTCCAGGGTCCCCAGGCTGCAGCCCCCACCCGACTCCTTTACGGCGGCTCTCGGGGGCAGTGCGGGCACAGAGGGCCGAGCACCGCAACGCCGCGGCCGGGCAGCCCCGCTCCCACCGCCGCCTCCCGGGCCGGGCGCGCCGCGGTCCCCGGCGGGGGCGGGCCCGGCCCGGCTCCCCCTCCCCGCCGCCGCCGGCTGAGCCTTAACAGGTAACGGAGGAGGGGCGGCCGCCGCGGGGTTGCGGCGGGATCTCCTTCCCGGGTTTCCTTTCGCTTCGGCGGGTGCGCCGCTCCGGGCTCACCTGGGCAGGGCACGCCGGGGCCGGGCCGGGCCGCGCCCGCCCAGCCGCGCCGGGCTCCCTGCGGCAGGAGCGGCGGCGATGGTGCCGGTGTGCGGCGGGGTCTGCGCCCGCCGCCTGCTGCCGATGGTGGGGGCCGGCCGGGCGCCGCTGCTGCTCGCCCTCAGCCGGGCCCGCAGCAGCCAGGCGGGGTGCACCGGCCCGGCCGGCCCCGGCCGCGCCCCGGCCATCAAGAAGCGAGGCTACGACATCACCAGGAACCCCCACCTCAACAAGGTGCGTGCCTGGGCGGGCGTGATGCGGCCCGGCCGCGGGGAGGGCGGCGGACGCGGGGAAGGCCCGGAGCGCAGGTGTCCCGGCTGCTGGGGCTGGCAGCGTCACCCGGGACCGTCCCCAGGGAGCGGGGACGCTCCCAAAGCGTGAAATGCTGCGGAGGGGGAGCGGCCGCGGGTTGTCCTGAACGGAGCGCGGGATGTGTGATGGGTGCCCGGCTGCTGGCTCGGTACTGCGGCCTCCTGGGGAGTCGGGCACCTGCCTCCCCTCTGACCGCTGTGCCGCAGCGGCACGGACAGAGCCGGGGTAGGGCCTGGGATCTGCAGCTGTTTGCCTAAAAGCACAAAAAATTCGTACGGAGAAAATACAAATACAACTTCTCTTTTAAAGTCCAATACCAAAATCTGGGATATATATATATATATATATATATATATATATATATATATATATATATATATATAGTTTTATGCGTGTAGCTGTGAACCGGGTCATTTGCACCTTCATGATGAAACAAGCATGTGTGGCTGTTCTTGTTTTCACTCTTCCTTTCATAGCGTATCCATAGCTGTGTGTGCTCCACTACCAAAGCAACATTCGCCAGGCTGAAGATGTGTTTATCCTCAAAAGTGTGGAAACATTAACAATACAGTTATAATAAGAAGAATTGAAAAAATGCTTTTGGAGAAAATTTTTAGCGAAGTCTACAAAGCATGTGAAGTGAGACCCCCATAACTTAACTCTACACTGCTTTTCATAATTTGAAGGGAAAAAATAATCTGGGTGCCAATATTGGGATCAAATATGTCAGACTCAACAATATTGAGTTCTACTTTCTTGTGTTAATATTACTTTCTTGTGTTATTATTAGAAATAGCTACAAATGCAATATTAACCTAAAATGAGGTGAACATGGTATTGAAATTGATTGATTAAACATGGTATTGAAATTGATTGTTTGACTGATTGGGCTGTGACTATTTGTCATATGCTTGGTACACAGTTATCCAGTCCATGAGCCTCCTATGTTGTCTTCCAGACTGGAGACCCTTTGGATGACCACTTTTGCTTTGTGTAGGATGCTGTACATTGAGCTGCACCTTCTGGTACCATTTCAGCATCCACAGAGATGAATCACAAAGGACCAAGGCATGTCATGACACTGGATATTACTCAATATGCAACAGCTTTGTCAGCAGTCTGGTTTGAATCATTATGTAGTGCCTGTGTGTAAGGCTGAAGAGAAAAGGACTGCCAACTAGGTCATAAATAACACTAATTTGTCGGCATTAAGAGGTTTTGATGGGTGCTTCATGATAGTTACAAAGAGTGACATAGCTTGTCACTCAACAATATTTCTTGTTTACTTGTGTATGTGGATTTGAACTGAAAAATTAATACTTTGACCTTTCCTCTATGTAATGCAATAATAACACACAAACAGTTGAATCTGGCTGATGCAAGAGTAGATTTTTAATGTCCTGTTCTGTAATTTTCAGAACTAAGGCTTTTCTTCAGTGTTTTCCCTCCTCCCAGTGAAATAAAGTATTTTTGTTGACATTTAAATGGAATTTTTGGCCATGTGGAGAGAAGGGTAGAAAACTGTTCCTGTTAGAGGACAAATGTACTGTGGTGTACTGTGTTTAATTGGCCATGAGAAGTCTCCCAGCTGGTCTCCAGCGTGTGTGTTTGCTGTTTGTTACGATTCTCAGTCACTGAGATAAATCATCTGCAGAACATCCAAGTCAGGACAGAGATGGCTTACATCTGTGGTAAGAGATAAGGACTGCCTGCGTATGCACCTAGGTAACCCATCATTACTAAACACTCAAGACCTCTTTCCAGACTTTTCTAAACAGGCTTCCATTTCTCTGTGGCTCTTAGCAGTTCATTGTAGCCTCTGAAGAATTACCTGTGTTCAGCTGAAATGGTGTTTTTCAGGCAGTTCATGTGTTGTCAGCGTGGTGACCCTTCGGCCTGCTGTGCTGCAGCAGTGTAAATCAAAATTAGGGATCTCTAATTTAGGTAGGTTTTCAGCTGTTGTGCTCTCCTCACGTTGCAATTGCTCTTTATCCCTTTGGTAACTGAATGCAGGCATGGGGTTATTGCTGTTTTTCTGCAGTAGATCTCACTTTAATGCAGATTTTCAACTGATTACAGGCAGCTCTGCAGGGAATAGTCCTTACATCTCTCCAAGCCCTCCAAAAAAATGTACAGAAGTGAGACTTTATGCAGCAAGTGTTTCGATGCTTTATTCAATACCATGGGTGTTTTATAGCTTTTGGATGAAGTTTAAGCTGTCAGTCTGAGGCTGTCAAGTGTGTGGTATTTATTCAATGAAGAACACTATCCCTTCAGCAGAATTGCAGACAGATTTACAGTCTGAGGTTATTGATCCAAGTCTTTGCTTACTTACTAGGTTGAAGGTGCTTTGAAGAAGAAGCAGACTCAAAATCCATTGCTGGCAGGTCCTCTGTAATATCCTAAATATTAGTAAAAGTGATAGCAGGCTGTCCTCTGAGAAGTTTCCCTGGTTTCCAAAGCTGCCTGAGAAGAAAAATAAAAAAATAAAAATACCTAGTTATGTATTTAATAAATTTGCAGTTTTTTCTTCCCTTTGGTCTTTGTTTGTCATGTACTACATTTCTTACTACTGTGGTATTCGAATACTGTTCTTCCTTGTGTTGTGAAGTGTGACAGTCCATTTTAATCCAAGGACAGGACTTGGGAAGCATCACCATTCTTCTGAAAGGTACTTGCAATAGCAGTTGTTATTTGTCTGAGGAGTCTCAGAAATTACAAGAGGGTGAAAAAGAACTTGTCACATGTTTTTATGAAGTGCCGCATGAAGAAGTTGTTTTCCAGACCTGGAATGCCATAAAGTTGGAAAACCTAGAAATGTTAACAATGTCAGATAACCACAGAGCACTGGTAAGAGTGTTCTGTGGTGATCTGATGAAAACTGGACTTGCTGATAAGTGTTTCTTTTACTGTGGGACCTCAGTCTTGAGAAAAGCTGATTCAGTGCTCAGACCCTGGGAGGAAAGATGGGGCTTCCCTTTCCCACTATCTTGTTTATCAAAGCTGCCATGTGTTTGATGTGGTCAAGTCCATGTCACGTTCTCTCTGACACTGCTGTCAGTTCTTAAGATTTGTGCAGTTCTGTTCAGATGTGCTTTTTATGATTCTCGGGTTTTCCAGGGACTCTGTCAAATTCATATGCCTTTTCTGTATTTGACAAAAAATCAGGCTGAGCTGGACAATTCCCAGTTTGACCACACACCTGCAGGGACTCAAAAATCTTGTTGTGTCCACAATTGATTGTAACTTTGTTCATGACATCTGACTGGAAGGTTGATGGCACTTCTTGCATTTTTCTGGAAGTTCTAATTTTGAGATAAATCATGCCTACTTGGAGATCTGCCATCATAAACAGATGCAGCACTGGAAGTCATAGTTTGTTTTCAGAGTGGCAGGATATTGCCCTCCTTGAAGGGTTAAGATAATCCATTAAACTTTCCTGCAAGTGCAATGCAGGGATCTAACTTTGTGGTCTCTGAGTACATCTGGATAATACTCTCTGCTCCTCTGATGTGCATGCATGTTCTTCATTGTTTTTCATGGAATGTCATGATGAATTACCAAAAAAACCCCTAAAAAATAAAATTACTAGTCTGGATCTGTAAGAATCAAACTTTAAATAACTGCTGTAGGTTTCTGCAGCATTTTTTGAATGTATACATGATTAATCATGTAACTGCTGTATACATGATTAAAATGCAGAAAGGTTGTTTGTCCTTCAGCTTTGCAGGGATTGGAATTGAGCTAACTGAGGGTTCTTTGAACAGTGTCAGTAATTTGCCACTGCAGCTGAGAAACAAATCGTGTGATCTTGCACACGGCTGCACTTGGCAGCTGTGGTGAAACAGAGCTAAAATTAGGTGGATTTGTAAAATGATTTGATTTAAAAAAAATAGTACTGGGCACAAGAGCAGTGGGTCTGAAATTAGTTGGCAAGATCAGATCAAGGCAGAATTCTGTTTTCAAAGTAGTGAATCTTTCTAAATCCACAGGATTGAGTTCTTACAACTGGAGTTTCTCTTGCAGCTGGAGTTTTCAGTTGGCTAGCTTTAGGTCTGGATAGATACATAACAACTGAGTGATGCATGGGGCTTTAAGTGTGTGCATTCCAGTGTTTGTTGACTTGCCATCTGTTCGTGTTTTGCAAAGGAAGAGTATGAGATGAACAGAGTTTAGAGGTTCCCCTCATATTTTTTCAGGAGCCCGAAACTATTTGAGTAAGGTTTGGGGAGCAAATTTTAGACTGGACAAGTTAATTTAGGGGAGAAAAACCCACTGGGGGTTACTAAATACTTTAAAAATACACCTGGCTTAGAAAGTACCCAAACTGAAAATGATTAAAAGATGGGAGAGTGCGATGGAAGAGTATTCTATTAACCTGTGTTATTTACTCTTCTTAAGGCTTGTGGCTGCTGCAGGAGACAGGATGCTCATGTACATGAACTGACCTGATGGTGCTATTGAGTTTCTAGGGATATCAAACAAGACACTTGCCAAACCCTCCAACTTTAGACCCAAGTAAAACTATAGCTGAGAGATGACATTTTGTCAAATTAGGTTCTAAATACTCTGGAGTAGAAATGTGAGTGAGCTGGAGCACTGTGCATTGTGATGAGCCTTCAATGGTGCCTGGAGCAGAGAGGCTCTTTACATGTTTGTGCTTCATTAGTCAAGCCAAGGTGCCTCTATCCCTGTGACTTCAATTGGAAACAAACTCTGCAGCGGTGAGCTTTGGCCAAATATTTTGGCAAATGTGGAGGTGTTCTGGAAATGTGATTGCTCAGTTAGATTTGTTTTAGCCATCATCCTGGCATGTGAACTTTCATTTTTATTTGCTTGGTGTTAGTGTCAATCATATATTTTTCTGAGGCCAGCCTGTCTTTTGGCAAGGACATTTCCTAATGTTTTGATGCCAGAGAACTTGTTGTTATGGTGTGGTCAGCAGACTGAGCCCAAACTAAATCTGTTGGTGCTTCTGGTATTAGAAGCAGCCTGCAAAAGTCCCTTTACTCCCCCAGCTTGGATTCCAGTTCATCTCCCTTATCATAGCCAAACCAAGGAGCCATCTGCCTTCCTGTCTGCCTGCATAACCTCTTGCCAGCACTGTCACTCTCCCTCCCCTTCGAGATGCTGCTGATGCTTTGGGAGTGGCATTCCCATGGAAAAGCTTGGAAGTGCATAGGATATCTGTTGCTGTGAGGGTCAGAGGTTGCGGATGCAGACCCTGCCTCTATGCTGTACTAATCTGGTAATATGTTGGTCCTTGTTTTCCCTTCAGCCCTTATAAATGAGATTGACAGGTCTTGGAAGCATTGGTTGGGCAGCTTTTATAAGTGCTGAGTTTATGCTTGTACTCAGTATAAGATTTTAATAAAAATAAATTTGTTTTGGAACAAAACGCTTCTTTCTGTTTTCTGAAAATGTCATAAAAATACCTTTAAAACTGCCTTTAAGTTGAGGAAATTCATCAGTTTGGCAGATGCTTATGTTGCTTTCTTTTTATCATGCCCTTTCCTTTGGAGAAGCCTTAATCTTTACATCAGGCATGTTTTGGTAAGGCAGAGCCAAGAAGGAATGTAGCTCTGGTTTCATAGGACAAACTAAGCTTTTCTGGCA
This sequence comes from Calcarius lapponicus, assembly GCA_039654755.1. Taxonomy (NCBI): domain Eukaryota; kingdom Metazoa; phylum Chordata; class Aves; order Passeriformes; family Fringillidae; genus Calcarius; species Calcarius lapponicus. Next base: position 63,343,722 of record CM077462.1, on the reverse strand, counting down.
CTTGAATAAAATTTGCACTTAAGTAACACAAACTCTTTGGTGAAGAATATGAAAATTTATATTGTTGCAGTTAGAATGGATTTAGTGCTGAATATTGCAGCTCATTCACATTCCTATTCCTTCCATCTAGTGAAATACGGGGTAAGCTGCTAGTTGATTACTTTGGAAACACTGTAGATGTTGTCAGGGAGACCGAGCATATTATGTGTGGGGTGAACAGTGTGTGTTCCACTGACCTCTGCACACTCCAAGCCTTGCCCCTCATAAGCAGCACGACATACGATGTCATTGATGTTAGAGATTGTGCTGCTCACTTTTTCTGTAAAAAACTTTTTCCTAATCTCCAATCTCTGTTTCCCTTGATGCAGTTTGAGGCTGTGGCCTCTGGTTCTGTCAGTTGCTGCCTGGAAAGAGACCAACCCCTGGCTACACCCACCTTTCAGGGAGTTGTAGAGAGTAATAAGGTCACCCCAAGTCTCCTTGTCTCCAGGCTAAACACCCCCAGCTCCCTCAGTTGTTCCTCACAGGGTTTGTGTTCCAGGCCCCTCACCAGCCTCGTTGCCTCCTCTGGACGTGCTCCAGTGTCTCAATGTCCTTCCCAAACTGAGGGGCCAGAGCTGGACACAGCACTCGAGGTGTGGCCTCACCAGTGCCGAGTACAGGGAAGGATGAAAGGATGACCTCCCTGCTCCTGCTGGCCACACTGTTCCTGATCCAGGCCAGGATGCCCTTGGCCTTCTTGGCCACCAGGGCACTGCTGGCTCATGTTCAGCTGGCTCCAGCACCCCCAGGTCCCTTTCTGCCTGGGCACTGCCCAGCCACACCGTCCCCAGCCTGCAGCACTGCAGGGGGTTACTGTGGCCAAAATGCAGGACTCGGCACTTGGACTTGTTAAACTTCATCCTATTGGACTCTGCCCATCCATCCAACCATTCCAGGTCTCTCTGCAGAGCCCTTCTACCTTCCAACAGATCAACACATGCTCCCAGCTTAGTGTAGCCTGCAAATTTACTAATGAGAGACTCAATCCTCTCATCCATGTCATCAATACAGATATTGAACAGAACTGGCCCCAGCACAGACCCCTGAGGACACCACGGGTGACTGGCCCCAGCTGGATGCAGCACCGTTCACCACCACTCTCTGGGCCAGCCATCCAGCCAGTTCCTGACCCAGCACAGAGTGCTCCTGTCCAAGCTGTGGGCCACCAGCTTTTCCAGGAGTGTGCTGTGGGAGACAGTGTCAAAGGCCTTGCTGAAGTCCAGGTACACAACATCCACAGCCTTTCCTGCACCCACTGGGCGGGTCACCTGGTCATAAAAAGAGACCAGGTTGGTCAAACATGACCTACCCTCCTAACCCCCTGCTGGCTGGGTGTGATACCCTGGCCATCCTGTGAGTGCTGCGTGATGACACTCAGTATAAACTGTTCCATCACCTTTCTGGGTATTGAGGTCAGGCTAACTGGCCTATAATTGCCAGGATCCTCCTTCCCATCCTTTTTATGAATGGGTGTCACACTGGCCAGCTTCCAGTCATCTGGAACCTCCCCAGTGAGCCAGGACTGTTGGCAAATGATGGAGAGTGGCTTTACAAGCTCATCTGGCAGCTCCCTCATCACCCTGGGATGGATCCCATCTGGACCCATAGATTTATGAACATCCAAGCAGCTCAGCAGTTCTCTGACTGCCTCCTCCTGGATAACAGGGGGACCATTCTGCTCCCTGACACCATCTACCAGCCCAGGAGGACAGCTGTCCTGAGGACAAGCTGTCTTCCCACTAAAGACTGAGGCAAAGAAGGCATTAAGCACTTCTACCTTTTCCTCATCTCAGTTACTGAGTTCCCTCCCTCATCCAATAGAGAACAAACCTTCCTTTTGCCATTAATGTATTTGTAAAAACGTTTTTTATTTTCCTTTACAAAAGTTGCCAAATTAAGTTCGAACTGAGCTTTGGCCTCCCTTATTTTTTTCCTACATGCCCTAGCAACCCCCTTAAATACTTCCTGAGAGACCTGACCCTCCTTCCAAAGATGATGCATCATCTTTTTATTCCTAAGTTCTTTCAAAACCTCCTTGCCCATCCAGGCTGGACATATGCCTCATCGACTTGTCTTTCAGCACACAGGGACAGTCTGTTCCTGTGCCCTCAAGATCTCTGTTTTGAAGCACGGCCGCCTTTCCTGGACTCCTTTGTTTTTAAGGACTGCTTCTCAAGGAAATCTCTGAATAAGTCTCCTAAATAGGCCAAAGTCTGCCTTCTGGAAGTCCAGTGTAAAAGTCTTATTGATGTTCCTCCTGATTTCGCCAAATATCAAGAACTCTATAATTTCATGATCACTGTGCCCCAAGTAGCCTCCAAGCACCCCATCTCCCACCAGCCCATCTCTATTTGCAAACAGCAGGTCTAACATAGTCCCTCCCCTGGTGGGCTCACTCACCAGCTGTGACAAAAAGTTGTCCTCCACACACTCTAAAAACTTCCTAGACTGCCTCTTTTTTTACTATATTAAGTTCTGCTGATTAAGAGAATGTAAATTGAATTCCTTTTTGCTTCTGCACAAGCAACCTCCAGAAGAACACTTGGTGCTGTTACTGACCTTCATTCAGAGATGAGGAAGGAAAGGTTGTTCTTTAATGAATAACTGTGCTCTCTTGGTACCCCTTGCTGAAGCGGGGGCAGTTACAATTTTTTACAGTATTTAGGCCCCTTCAGGGCTTTGGGATAGTTGTCTTTTCTGACTTGCTATAAATGATGCTGATCTACCTTCCTGCCCTGCCTCACTTGCCTGGCTGATGGGACATACTGTTCAAACATACCTTTTGGCAGCTCTCCTGTACTTTAGGTGTTTTACTCCTTCTTCACTCTCAAAGAGAGCCTCTGCCACCACATACCCCCATGCAGGCAGGACTCTGGCATTTCCAGCGCTGAGCCCCTGGCAGAGGTTGGGTCTGGAGTTTGATAGGAAAGCTGCCAATGCACATGGCTGCTGTAGCTAAAAGTTGGATGCTGCCCTGCACGGGAGGAGCCTTGCCTCTAACCTCTCTCTTAATTAAATGACATGCAGTTCTATAGATAGTCTTATTTTGCTGTGGGTTTTTTAGGGTTTTTTTTGTTGGTTTGGGTTTTGCTTTGTCCCTTTCTTTTCCTCTGTTACTTATTTTTTTATCTTTTTCTCACTGAAATACAGACCTGCTACCAAACTTTGAACAGCCTATTGTAGCACTCACCCAAACAAATTCTTTTGGGACAGACTTAGCTTTAGAGCTGTTGTAAGCAGGTCAGGCAGGCCTTGGTGCTTGGGGAAGAATAAACAGTGCTGAAATTCCCTCTCTTTCAATAAAAGGCTTAGCACAACAGCAAACTTGACTACTTTGAGTTTAGAATGTGCTCTAGTGGAGATGATGAGCATGTCTTTAATTTTTTAACCTCCTCTTTGAGGCCCAGGGGTGACGCTATCTGTCTCTCCAGACAATGTGACATTTTGATAAATGACTTCTGTATTGTCAGCCTAATACAATATCATTCTTCTAAAAATGTTTTAAATGGCAAAGCTTTTTATAGTTCTGCAGCTGCCAAACACAAAACTAAGACGGGGTAACTGAGCAGACTATGGTTCGGACAAAGAAAATAAGGCCAACGCAAAGGTTTTCTGCATATCAACATTTTCTACTTTGCAGCTCTCTGTTGCTCATGTAACCTTTTTTCAACATGTGGACCCACAGAACTGGAACAGATTTTCAGTAACTTTCTTTGTTTATATATAAAAAATATTATCTCCACACCTTAGAGAATTCTATTCTGTATGTTTAGCTTAAAAAATGGTAAGTTTATTTTATAATAGGTCCGTATGGATTAGCTGTGTTCAGCCTCATAAAACATGTAGATAAGACTTCATTGTGTTTCTAAATATTGGAAAAATTAGGTTACTTCAAAAACAACAGTGCTGTTTTCTCCTGGACAAGATGTCTTGAATGTTTTCTCTTTGGCTGGGCCAATGCATTTGTCACTTTGCCTAGTCGTTAAATTCATTTTGGAAGCTATTGAATTCTATCTAATCTTCATTTGAATGGTTTGATGCAAAACCTGCAGGTGATTTCAGCTATGATTATTTGCATTATTTGTGATTATTATAAATGAGAGAATGGAATAAACTGCCAAATCCTTTTATTTTTTGAAGTGTCCAGATTATTAAGGGTTTCTGTTGTCAAGATGGTCTAAAGCAGGTAAGCAGGGCAGAGGGTGGAGCAAGAGATAACCTGTTTTATTGTGCCTAATGATTTAGAGGTGGGGGAAGAGGGGAGAAGTAGGTCCAGGGATTTTCATGTTCATAGCCCTTCTTCTAGCAACTCTAGTTTTTCATATCCCCAGCTAGATTACTTGGTCCAATAAACAAAGAATGAAAAATCCAACCAAACAACCCTACCACCACCCAAGCCAAAAAACTTCTCCCTTTTAGCTATTTCTTACCTCACAGGGAATTTGTTGTCACTTGTGTCTGTAGCTAATTTCTGTGATAAAACAACTGCCTCTGTAAATCAGGTTCCTTGACCACAATTATTGGAGGGTCAAGTCCCTTCTTTCCCCCAATACTGTATGAAGGCTTCTTGATCTAGCCATTAAATGAGAAAAGTAACAAAAATTGTTTGCTGAAGTGCTAAATCCGACTACTGGGGAAGAAAAAAAAATCTAAAAATTGTATCTCCCATTGTTTTGGATTTTATTTTTCTATGACAAAACCTCTTTAAAATCCAGGAAAAAAAAAAAAACCAAAACCAACCTGCTGCAAGAGAAAGTAATTTGTAGAAGTGGAGCGTGCAGAAAGTCTGAATTCCAGCAGAATTCAGACTCTTTTAGGGAAAAGAGTTACAAAACAAAACTTTTGTACAATGGTTGCAAAAGTGTGAAAGACACTTGTACCAGAACAACTTAGCAGTTCAGGTGTTTTCTGGGCAAGAGACACATGGTTTGTTGGAGAGGATCCCAAAATATTTGAAGTGATGAGGATATTGGGAAGAAGAATTGAAAACTTCTCTTTTCCCCTGATGCCTGGCAGATACAGTGTCTTGATGTATGAAAGCCATGAAAAGCCATGATAGAGGTGATCATGTGCTCCATGTAGGCAGCTTTACAGACAACTTCCCAAGTGAAATTCACTGCTGGTCTTAATACAGTGGCTCATTCTGCAGTTTCTGCTACTTTATACTCACTAGTGAATTGGCCTGCCATCGGTGGCTCACGAGTTTGTAAATTATATTCAAACACAGAAATAGATGTTCAAAGGTAAAGGTAGAATAAAAGAATTTTTTCTGTCTCAAATTGTAAGGATTTTCAGTGCTCATACCACTGTGCCTTGTTGCTCATTGCACACATGCAGCAGATTCCTCTTAGGTTTGGTAACTTGCCCAGGTTGTGATGTGCAGCAGTATTTATTCGAAGGAGATGTGGAACGTGCCTTTCACTCCATGTGCTGATGCCAGCAGCTTTTCCTGGCTTTTGTATAGGGAGGAAAAATGCTTGCAACAGCAGAGCCCTGCCTGAGCATTGCTCTTTGGTTTCTAAGGGGCAGCATAGGCTTAAGCCATTGGGAGGGTTTCTGTTGACTTCAGTTAACTTTACATTGAGCCTTTTTTGAATTTAAGAATTCAAGCTGCTGCACCATTCAAGATACAAGGTCATTTTCATTACAAACTATGAAGGTTAAAGGTAGTAGATTGTTAAATTTCATCATCTTGCTCTGTTAATAAATGGTAATAAAATGAAAGCATGTGTAAAAAATGTGCTTACTGATTTTTAAGGCAAAGTCTCAAAGCAAAAATGGAATTTATTAATAATACCAATTTCTACTGATAGATAATCCCGTAAAGGCTCCAGCTACTCCCATAGTTGCGTGTCCTAAAAATCAAAAGTGCCTATTAGTGTTCTTTATTTTAGTGTGGTCTGCCTAAACTCATTCATCTTCCATAAGAGTTTTGGAGTGACCCACTCAGGGATGCCTTTCCAGTGCCAGAAGCTGTCCTCTGGCATGCAAGCAAGAAGAGCTGGACTTCTTCACAGACCTGCTGGAGGAAAGATGAGGGCACTAAGTGAGATGCCTTGGAGAGCTTGAAGCTGTCCTGCAGAGTTCTTGTAGCTTAACAAAATTTACAAAAGTGCCTTTGAACTGTGACCTTCCAAATGTCCACTGGTCAAGGGTAATGGGATGGGGTTATGAAAGCAGGAGGAGTGCATGACTCAGGCTTGCTTAAACTGGGCCACTCTTCCTAGAGGCAAGTAATTGTTTCGTATTTAGCATGTTAACTGTATTTGAAATTATAAGATAACAAAGTAATTTCTCATTTAAATAGAAAGGAAGTGGTGGGAAGGTGCTGGAAAGCAGCAGCGAGACTGGCTGCTGCTGTAAAACGGGTTTAGTGTTGGCCACTTTTAAAAAGCTTATTACATTTTAAAGATAAGCTTTAATGGAATTGGCAGTGACAGTGAAACTGTAACCAGATCTTGTTGTTTTGTACAAGTGCCTTTCAGGTTTCTCTGCAAGGTCGAATGTCCTATTGACTGGCAGCTGGACTGTTTTCCTTGTAGGAATGTAACTGGTATTTGATGGAGTTGCAAAATGAGTTTCCCACTGTAGCCAAATATAAAAGAGTATGAGAGTCCAGCAGTTTCACTTCCTGCAAAGCTGGAAACCCCTGTAGCATTTATTAGGATTTCCTGCAGGGAAAGAGGGATATTAATCTTGTTTGACTTACAGAATCATAATATTTGTGCTGCAATTTGTAACACAGAGAAAGAAGTTTTCAATTAGTATTTCCTGGGAAACAGCAAATTCAGTAAAGTAGATTCTTTTAACCTTTTCGGGTTTTGTTGTTTTTTCTTTTTTTTTTTTTTTTTTTTTTTTTTTGTCAGAGAATGACTATAGCATCTTACAGGAGCTTAAATGTGGCACTGTTGGAGCAGGGAAGAGCAGGAGTGAACGTGGCTACAGATCTGCTAGGACACGGTGAGCAGCTAGAACCATTCTCAGGTCTTTCTCAATGTCTGATTGGCACCATCATAGTGTACTCTCTGAACTGCAGCACTGTATCAAGTGTGCTTGTAGGAGGCAGAAACTCGTTGATAAAAGAGTCACCTGGTCAGTTCATCTCTGGTGTTAATTTTCTTAGTGTTGGAAATTTTTTCTCAAACTCTGAGCTGATTGCAATGAACCCTGATTTAGGGCCCAAACCAAATTGGTTTGAAGTACTGTGAGCCTCTTTCCTTTCAGATTTGTAGTAATTTTATACAATGGAAAGCGCTTTCTGTCTCTTGAAAAGAGGCTTCAGCCTTTACTTTGGGAAAGCACTGTGTCTTCCTATCTAGGCAGAAGAATGCTAAGAGAGGTGAGGCTGAGGCTTGGGCTGAAGAGCTGCAAGTATGTGAGAGTTTCCAGATCTGTGGTAGGCATGGTTACTAGACCATCTGGACAAACTTTGTGCATTGTAGATATTCCTTATCTCCATTCTGGATGAGATGTGCCAGGTATCTGGGGCTTCTAGGCATCCAGCATCTCCTTTGCATATAGTCTGTGCATATGCAGAGGCTGATTGTATTTGGGATGCACTGGATTTACTGTCCACTTGCAGACTAATTCATCATGTGAGCCTGAAGTTCTGAGCCAGCTTCTGGACTTTCAGAAATCACAGGGCAACAGCCAAAAGCCTTATATTTTTCCCCAGTAGAAAATCTAGGTAGAAACAGAGGGAATGCCTTGAGATACCTGTACAGGAGAGCCTAGACTTCAGAGCTCATTCTTTAGGAAGAGCATCTCTATTCATGTTTGATAATTAACCTGACAAATGAGAGGTGAAAAGAAAGTATACTGGAAGTTGTAAAGGTACTTGCTTATTGGTCTGAACATTAAGAAACATCTTAATTAGCTATAATGCATCATGTATTTAGAATTTTCTCCAACTTGAGCATAAAATGGAGTTACAGATTACTTTTTAAGTCCAGTGAGACTGCGGTTAGACACATAATCCCCAGCTGTGGCTTCCAGATTTTAGCAAAATACAGAAACGATTGAATTTGAACATCAAGACTTGGGGAAAAAAAAAAAAAAAACAGAAAAGGAAAAAATGTGACTGAGAGAAATATTTGTGGCTTATTTCTTATTTCTAATTCTTGGGACTTCCAAGGCATGTATAATTCACTTTCTGCTTTTCATTAATGAGATTCATTCAGACTCGCATCAGCCCTAACACACTGCTGCATTACATCAGTCACTTTTGAACTCTGTCCTATTTCTTATCAGTTATGGAGGACAGTTTCTGAATCACTGATAAGCATTCCAGAAAGGATCATGCAGTCATGGACATCATGTTGTCATAATTTACATTTGGTTTTTGGACTACTTCAGTGGGGAGCTGAATTTAGCTTGCCCAAGGTAATACAGGACATTTGTAGGTGAACATGAGTCTCTCAGAATAAATTCCCTCGCCATTCAGCCAGCAAACCTGCTTGCTCAGTTGTCCTATTGTAGCATCTATTATTTGTACCAAAAACGATCTCCACCACCTGGTAGAAACACACGTGATGTATCAACTGCTATATCCCATACATGCCATCAAATATGGCATTATTATAGATCATTGTATAAAATTAAAAACACTTTGTGAAATATTTCCCAAAAGCTGTGCACAAAGAAAGTGAGTGCTAATAGACAGCTGTTACAGGAGGTTATTTTAATTCTGTTTACCAGAGCTCACTTCATTTTTTATTTTTTTTATTTAGTCACTTAAAATTTCTGTCTGTCTTTCATAACAATTCAAAACTTTGAATCAGAGTGTGTATAAGTTACAGATACCACTACCTGTAAACTTGAGGTTATTACCTTGTCTGCATAATTAAAATAGTAATTAAAAGAGAGAACCAAAATAGACTCAATAATTACACTTTAAAGCTAGTGGGCCAGAAAGTGGGTTAGTGGGTGTGATGTGTGGTCCCCCTGTGACTGCTGCTCAAGTATCTGATGAGACAGAGATAACAACCAGTGATTTCTTAGAAATCAAAATATTATTGGCCTGCCTTTCCTCTCATTTTATTTAATAACACCTTCCAGCAAATGTCTAGGACTAGATCCAAAGCAGATTGAATTTTATGGGAAGCGAATGAGTATTTACAGCCCTTTGCAGTGAAGTTATAATCTTAGTGGCTTGGTATTGTTTAAGGAAGTTCTTTGCTGAACTAGGGCATAGGTTTTTGATTTAGTATCCCACTGCTGTAAGACTCCGAGTGTCTTCTGGCTAACGCCTGTCTGAGCAGTGGATTTATAGGAGCACAGCTGGGTTGTAAACAAATGGTGATGCACTTTGCTCTGCATTCAGAGGGAGGAGAAGCAAAACTACAAGACAATAATCTGTGGTTTTGAGTATCAGGCAGAAGAAAACCAACTACAAAACTGAAATGAACTTGCAGGATGAAGTTCAGACAGTTTATGATGTCTCCAGGTGGCATTTGCTGTATTAAATAAATGAGAAGTAAAACACAGCCACTTTCAATGTATACATCTATCTTCAGCCGAGGTTACATGGCATTATTTTACTGAATCATTTTCTTTTCTAATTTGAAAAAGGAAGAGCAGAAGTGTAGTGGATGCATGGAAGAAGAAATCCTGAAGTGGTATGACAGACCCTTATTTTATAGTGGGTTTACATCCTGGATTGTCTAATGCTAGTGTAGGAGTTTGACCTGTCTTCCCCTTGTGCTATGCAGTAACTGAGCAATAAGATTAATGCATGACTGGTAAAATAGGCACATTAAGGGTGTTTGGAGCCAGAATCTGCCTCCAAGCCACGTAGAGCAAATCTTTATAAAACATTCTCCCCAGGCAGTCAGACATTAAATTTTGGTTCATTTTGTCATGGTGTGAAAAAACATACTCTGAGACATTTGCTATTCTGGTTCAGAAATGCCATGTCCCAACTTCTCTTGTTCGTGTGTTTGGAAAGCTAGGGAAAGCAAAGCAAAGTGTAGCAGTAACAAAGATCATTGTGATAAAATATCATATGATAAATATATGATAAAAGGAATAAAACCCATAGTCATGGCAAACTTGGGCCCTCTTCTATATACCAGGCACTTTGCAAGCCAAAGGTCAATGTATTTCTTGGAAAGAAAACAGATCAACAACTTTGTGTAAATGTTTGGGGGTTGATCTTACAGATCCTTAGATACAGTTGGTTACAATCAGGAAGTGGAATCTTATCTCCTTGATCCACATGGAAAGACTTATACCAGGTAGTAGGTTCAGGATTATGCACAGATTCTGAGATTTGATGAGAAAATTCAGTGGTAGAAAGATTGGTGAATAATATGAACATGGATGTCTAGGTCTGTGCAAACAATACTCCAAGGCATAGATTTTCAGTAAGGACAAAAATAAACGCAGAATGTTGCCTCTTGCTGAGTCTTAGCAATGTTGTTCCAACATAAACATAGCTTAGAAGTTGTTGGCTTTTCGGAAAAAACAATTTCTTTTTTTTTTTTCTTTTTTTTTAATGTCTCTGAGTTATTCAGGTAACCTCAAGCTTTGCAGAACTTCTTTATATTGTCTGGAGAGAAAAAGGCTTGTAGAAGCATCAGGTTAGCTTTTATGCAGAAGGTTTGACTGAGGCCAGCATATGGATTCTGTATATTTGCATGTAATAGAAAGTGACTTTAAAATGTGCAACTGCAGGGGAATCTCTTTGCATTTACCATAACTTCTAGTCAGCAGTAAGATTGTCATAGATTCAAAATACTCCTAACAGTATAAGATTTGAGCAACTTAAATATATTGTGAATGCTTATCAAAGTAGAATTTTACATTAAATTTGTCTGAAACTGCCCTTTTTTCCCCACATAAACAATCACATGCATGTGCCTAGACCATGGTTTTTTGCAGAATCTGGCCTCTTTATTCTAAGTTCTTATTCACTCCTGCTGTTGTCTGAAATTCTCTTCTGATTATCATGCAGGCAGAGGCATTGCTGCTGCCATCTGCAGTGCATCAGCATCTACATCACGCTAAAACCACACTGACCTCTCAGCATATGGTGACTTTTTAACAATGTTCAAAGGCATATCCTTATCTTATGTCAAACAGGGAAATTAAGAGACTGAATGTGTTTTGTCATGTAACCAATTTGTTAGGCGAACGTCAGCTTCAGTTTGTGTGTTCTGTGGTCTACAAATGATGTGTTTATCTACTTTGTGTTAATCCATATTTTGTATTTTACAACTAAAAACATTTTTCTGAAGCAGTAACAGCTTTGAATAATATCTTCTACACATATTTGCAAAAGCTGTCTCTTTTAGAGCTCTTCTTTTATTAATATTGTGTGTAGATCGTGAATAGAAATGCTTTGGAAATGCAGGCATAACTTCAAATCTGAAGCTGCATTCTATGGAGAATCTGTAACACTTTTGAGAAAAGTGTGAAATGTTTCATGATATTAATGCAATCTTATTTTGAATATGACATGGCAGAAACCAATTTTAACGTAACTAAGGGGATTTTATCATCAGGAATACGAGATAAGGAGAAGAAAAACAAAATCTCTGCCCTATAATAAAAGCAAGACCGATAACAAAAGTGATTTGATGTTTTGCCTGTGTTTATACTGTATTTGGGCTAGTTTGGAGGAGCCCAGATCCTGGTTCTGTCTGTCCATTTGTCTTGGTAAGCAGCTGGGCTTCATCTTGTTCCTGAAACTGAAACTCTTGTGCAAACCTCTTAAGAAAAAAGTATATGTGGTCCTATCTGTTGGCATCAGGTCGCTGAAAAAGGAATGAGAGAGGGCATATCTGAGCCTCCCTGTGATCTGCTGCCCCCAGGAGATAGGCATATGCTTGAGTGTACTGTAAGGCACAGACCGTACTTGAGACCTTTTCTTAGTTGTAGCTACCTGATTGTCCTGGTAGTGTCCCAGGTGGGTTTTTGAGGGTGAACAGGATGGGCAAGCAGTGAAACAGGCCTTGAGCCTGGCATTTTGAAAGACACAGCAGAAGTAAGTGGTGTTCCTGTTTCTGAAGTCTTGTATAACATATATTTGTTTCAGTTAGTTTACTTTTCTGTATCTTTAAGCAAAAAATAATCCTCTCAAAATGACTAAAACAAAAATCTGCTCCTGTACAGTGGGGAGGGAAGGGAGTGAAGTCTGCACAATGCAGTTTATAGGTACAAAGTACCATACAGCTGCAGCACAGTGCACTTTGCCTCCTCATTCTGTGTCAGTAGCTCTGAGTTTGCACCACATCAGCACAGAGATAGGTATCTGGTGCCACCGCAAAGTCAAGGAGATGATAATTTAACTTTATCAATATGTCTCAGGAAAGCAAATGTAAAATGGATACATATGCCTCTCTCTTGCCTTTGAGAACTTAAACATGTGGTGAGAATTTGCAGTCAAGTTTAGGGTTTGCAAGATTTTATCTTCTTCTGGAAACATGATCAGCTACCAAGGAAAGAATAGAGAAACCATTTGTGCAGTCGGATGCTTTGTGCTACAAACAAATTCATTCACTGGATGTAAGCATAATTCTCCACAGTTTATGAAAGCATAGTTGCCCACAGTATACTTAGCCATCTGATACATCTGGAAAGACTTCAGGAAAACATCCGAATTAAAGTTAAGATTTCCCATAGAAATACCTCTTTGTCTTCACTGTGCTTTGACAGACATCAGGTTTTGGTGATATGATGGTGTTGAAAGAGGTGCACTATTTTAAAGGGCAGGTATTGCAGATAAGCTCCTGGGGAAATGGTAGCATAAACTTTTTGAAAGTGATTGGAGGTTTTTATGTGGGTGATATCCAGAAAGGTTGGTAGCTTCATCTCTACAATCAAAATCAAATGTGATGTATTATCCTTCTCTCAACAGTCTTATGATCACTACCAGACTTCTTTGGACTACTAATTGATCAGGACATCCTGATGCTCATTTAAAACCACTTTGGGCTACTTTGGCATCTGAACTAGTTTCAATGACATAATTAAATGTTCACATTTATAATCTGATTACAGTTTCTTAACGCAGGCTTTATAGCTCAAGCTCGTCCCTGTCTCAGGGGACCATGTTGGTTAACATTTTCTATGAATTGGTCTGCTTTCAGTTTTGTGTTGTACTGGATTCCTGCTGATGTAAAAACTCCAGAAACCCCAAATGACATACATCAGAAGTAGGCAGTTTCTGTACTAACAAATTCAGTATATACAGCATAAGCAACCGAAGCCAGCTGCAGGGTCTGCATGCACAGTACTAAAGCCTTAATCTTTGTGACAGCCAGTCTTTATAACTGGATCTGCTCTATGACCCATGGTAACTCCCAAATGACCAGTCTAGGAATCACTGGTCCTATAAGGAAGATGACTGCTACAGAGGTTTTGCATCTACTGTTACTGGAGAACATCATGGGTTTGTCGGTAAAATGCAGTATTGGTAGTGACAGTTTTCTATATACATGTATTTAATTATTCTCCTACACTTGTTTCCAAGTGCAATTCTACTTTTGATATAGTAGCAATAGTACAATTTAGTTTTTATTATCAGTTTTCTTTAAATCTCAAAATACAAACTAGGATTTACAATCTTTCATTTTTTTAGCCGGGGAGACTTTTAATTGATGATGTTATTTTAATTTGAGGAGAAGGTGTTGTGTTTATTTGGTTTGGTTTGTTGCATTTCTTTGTCTTTCCACATCAGTGATGACCCCAGGATTTCATTTCTTTTGTTCCATTCTTTTTACTTAAAGACATGAGTCCCCATGTGAAGAACTTCTGGATAGAAGTAGAATTTCTTATTGAAGCGGAATCTAATTCTAATTTTAGTCTTAAAATACAAAATATGCAAAGCACTTCACATTGCCTTACTATTCTTGATGAGGTAACAGTTGTGATGTTGTTTCTGTTTATTTGCTTTGGAATAAGGTATGAAAATTATGAATGTGTGTGTCTGTGTGTGTGTGTGTGTGTGTGTGTGTGTGTGTGGTGTCATCTTGCTTTAATGGGACTTACAGAGTTGTGGCTAAAAGCTTAGACAGTGGGGAAAGGGCACTGACACTTAGAGTGTCAAGCTCTGCTTGCCCAGACCTCTCTGCCTGCACCTTTTCAGTGTGAATCCATTGTGGTATGACCGCTGCTTGTGGATTTTTATGCTTGTCCACAGCAGAGTCAAAGACCTCTTGTGCAGCAAACAGGGATTTTCCACTCACATTTTTAAGAAATTCTTTGAAAATTATAGTTCTTGTGGGCTTCCTTGGTGTTGGTGAATCATGAGGCATTAAACCCACAAATTATAGCTTGGTTAAATGGTCTAGAGTAAACAAAAATTTCCAGTATTTGAAGAAGAATTTGTGACCATGAAAGCTTATCCATTACTTTTTAATCCACAACTGTATTGCATTGCCAACCTAAATGGCAACAATGGTCATATTCCAGGGGCTCATAATTCTGAGACTGAGAATGGCAGTGCTTATTGCTAGTGCAGAATGGTTAATGCATTTGTCTGGCATTTCTAATTGGAAAGCTTTTCATTCCCTTGGGATGATATTTTCTTCTTGGACTGATTTTTCATTATGATAATTAATATGAAAGCTGAGAAAGCAATTACAGATAATATTACATAGGAGAATTGATCTTTTTAGTTTTCAAACTATTATTTAAAATTTTTCCCTTACTAATAATGTCTTTTAAACCTTGGGTTCTTAATTGATTTGCATTAAGAGTTTATGGTATTTTGTTTGTTGCTTCTCACCTAAATTGGGTAGCTGTTTTAGAGAGGAATGAAGAACTAGAGCCCATTTAGAAGGTCTGTTTTCTGGAACAGGGTTTCTTAAAGCCTCACAACTTCTGATGATTGCCAGTACTCTTGGGGTTTTTTTGGCCATTGAAGGAAATGCTCTCTTACCTGCAGCACCTGTAAGGTTGGAGGGATTGGAATGTACATTTTAAAAGGCTTCTCACAGAGATACCTGTGTGGGAGAGGTTCCAAATACAGGGCAAGTAGTCTGATGGACCTCTGGAAAGTAGTACTTCATCAACCCAAGAGTAAGTGGTGACTTGTGTTTCAAAACTAGTTAGTTCATCATCTTTCCAAAAACTGCCTGTCAAGGGAAGAATGGTGTTCAGTAATTAGGTAATGGGTGTTCTGGACTTAAAGAGCCGAGGTCAAAGGGAGCTTCAAAATTTATTTATTTCTGTTGTGCTCCACAGTTGACCTTTCATCAGTGGTTTAGACTTGTTGCTTCATGCTTTATGTGGACAAACTCTTGCTCACCTCACTACAGCACCAGTCAAGCAAGGGTAAACAGTCAACTTGGACCGTCAGAGACTAAAAGACTTTAAATCACTGCAGCAATTATTTTCAGGGCCTTGTGACACGCATTCTACCCAAAAGCCAGTGTTCATGCCTTGAACAAAAAGCTTTACCAGCATAACACTTCACAGACCCTCAAAGGACCCTCGTCACTCTTGTGGCACAAACCTTTCCATGTGGGTGTTTGGCTTTTGAAAGGATCTGCTGCAACTGTGAGCCCTGAAGGGTTCTGCTCCTTTGTAGAGTGTTGTCACGTCTCCTTTCTACAAATAAAAGTCATGTTTCTGTATAAAAGGGCAAAAAAAATTTGGGGGTGGGTGTTTTTTTTGCTGGCAGGTCTTGTTTTCATTAAATATGAAGAAAAGCCTGCTGTTGTTATGCTGAGTAAGACTCAGTTCTGAAGCACTGTCAGGTGTCAGTGTGATATTTCAGACAGATCTGGCACAGGGATGGGATCTAGCTGAATGGCACATGCTTTCTCTGTGCCATGCTTCAGCACTTCAGAAAAGCATTCAGATTTTAAGTATATTTAATGGTTTTGAAGAAGCACTACATCTTAGCTTCTGACTTCACAAACTTGTGAGACATGGATTTTGTATTGACTGCTTATCTGTGGGATAAATCCTCAAAGTACTGCCAGCTGGGTACATGTGAACATGTTAGTAGTAGAGAGCATGTGATGGGTTTTATGCTGTTGTTTTTCCAAAGGATGTTTGTGCCTTGCTAATCTTTCCAGTGACAGATCATAGTCAGCTTTTCTGTGATGGCCTGTCACAGCCAAAGAGCTGCCCCACAAGCAGAAGTTTGAGAAACACCTTACATTTAGGTGTGTACATACAGGGAAAAAAAACAACTATGGATGATATAGCTTCTTAATATTGCTCTTGATAATCACTTCTTTAATCTTCCTCTTTGTAGAGTAAAATTTCCTTCTTGATATGCTTGCATTAACAGTAGTGTTACGTCCAAAGAGTTTCAAATTGCAAAACATTCTTGCATTTTTTTTTCTTTACACCCTATTCATCTAAAGCCATTCATGTCTGTTTCACTCTGTCAGGGTTGCTATTTCTGTAGCACTACCTATACCTTGTTTGTGTTTATTTCAGCATTTATGCCTGGCTGTTGTGGCTGTAACTAGATGTAGTACCATCAGTTACAGAGCCTACAGCAGTGTTTGGCAGTGTAAGGCTTTTGGCCAATAACGTGCTGGATGATACTTGGCTCTATCAGCAGAGTTTGGCTGGTCAAGCTGACTCTATTCTGCTCTCCCTCCACCCACCCTCTGATTCGTTTTCCCCCTGTTCCACAGTTTGGAAAGGAAAAATATAAAAGTGAAGAAATCTCAGAGGTTTCCTCTGCTTCATTCCCGGTTCTCTGTTGTTAGGAAATCCAGTCCAGCCATGAATCATAACCACCCCAGTGTGAAGTTTACTGTTCAGAAAGTGTAATCTTGTGTTGGTGTTAAGAATCAGTTCCGCAGTGTCCAGCTACTCAAGTTGTTCTTAGTGCTGTTTTCAATGCTTTATAAATGTTTAGAATATATTTTTGACTTTTTAAGGGATATTGTTGCAAACCACTACTTGGTAGATGCAGAATTTTGGTTTCTGCACAAACTATGTGGTAAGATCCCCTGACACATGCCTTGGCTCTGCAATGAATTGGGTTTGGACAGTCAATGCTAAAGATACATGTGGAGAGCCCCACAGCAAGAAATAGTATGGAAAAAAACATGGGCAACTTCAGCTAATGTGGGGGGCTCCTTGTATTCTGGCAAGCAAATGGCTGTTCATATCCTGTCTTTCCTAGATTTCAAGTAGATTAGTAATTTCAATCCTTGGGTATGTCTATTTGGCTTTAATTAGACCAGATGGTTTATGTCAGTGTCCTGTTCCCTAGAGTGGCCAGCAGCAGATGCTTAGGGAAAAATAGGGGAAGGCAGGCAAGCAGCAACAGTGTTTCCTGCCACCAGCAGTATCTGTCTCGGGGACCTACAAACTTAAATATTCAATTTAATAGCCTTCAAAATTTTTCCCCTTCTGCTTGTTAAATGCTTCTAAACTCCATATTAAAAGAAGTAACATCCAAGGTAATAAGTTAAGATGACTGGAGAGTTGTATACAGAAATACTTCATTTATTTTGAACCTGCAGTTTGCTAGAATTGTTTGATGTTCTCTTTCCCTTCTCTTAGAAGAGACTGGGAATAATCACAGATTTCTTTGTCCCTCCAATATGATTTCCAGCAACTTTTCAAGAGAGATATCTAGAGAATCTCAGAGCCTGAGGTGCTGATGGAACAAAGGCATTACTAAAGAAGGCCTTGAGGTGGTGGGTGAAGGCTCTGAAGTAGGACAAACTGTACCGGCCTAATTCAATTTCTCGGCTTGGAGACCTATTACTGGGGCTAACTAGACAGAGTTGATCTCTCTTCTTTACTTTCACATTTTCTGGTTAATTATTACGTTATTAATTCTCAAACCTCCTCAATCTCAACACTGTTTTTTTTTTTTCAGTGTGTGCAGGGAAGAGAATAATGTTAAGAGTCAGGAAATGTGCAGTCCATTTGAAGCAGATTCATTTTGAGTCTCACCAAGATGAAAAAATAACAAACAAACAACAAATAATAATAAACACCACAAAATATTATTACCAAAAATTAGCACATCTTTTAAAAAGTAATTGGTTCTCAACCAGCTGCTAAAATTCTCATGGTAAATGAGTGAAAAATTAAAAAATTGGGTGGAGACTTGATTTTTACAAGCCCTAGTGTGTTGGAGTTGAGCTAGAAAATGAATTTGAAATGTGCATTTATAGAAAGTGATGTTTCTCATTTCATAAGAAAATAAGAATTCTAAAGCATCTGTATCTAAAGTACAGCTCTGAAATGAAAATTGCTACCCTAATCTGAAAATGTAACTTCAAGTGCAGCACATAAGAACATACTCTACAGCCTCAAAGCATATTTATAAATTGATAGGATAGAATTTCAATACAGATTCCTCTGTGAAAGGGTAAACACCACTGTGGTGGTAGAGCTGTAGAGATAAGCCATAAGGGTCTTTACAACAGGTTTTTTTTTGTGTTGATTTTCTTTAAAAACAAACCACTAAAATACACTTTTTCTTAAGGAAACAGTCCTTGCCCATTTTACATAATTATTTGATCTGAGCCTGGCTTTAATTTAAAGAAAATACCTGTATTGTCACAGGCTGGCCTTGAAATGTCCATGTGTCATAATTCCAAGTCATCTGCAGCTCTGAGGATTCATTATTAGCTTCCAAGAGAACGAATGCAAAACCAGCAGGTTCATCATTGCAGCCTCAGTGGAAACTCCCTAGGGATGCTCTGTGAAGCTGTAGGAGCAGATCCCAAAACTCATTTATGCTCTCAGTCCCATCTGCTTTTTCTTACTGGGCGCTCCTATCATTCACTGAGAGGTTTCTCTGAGGATTGCACACTGGGCTTCAGTTCTGCAGAGAATGTGAAAGAAAGTAAGTCGGAAGCCTAGAACCAAGGAAAAATTTTGCTGATTGGATAAATATGGGGATGGAAAGCCCTGTCACTTTCTTCAAAATTGTGGGGAGATTTCTGCCAGTACGGTGCTGGAGATGACACATGAGGATAAACCTGAGAGAAGTCAAGGCAGCTGTGGACTCAGCCTTCTGTATTGTCCTCAGAATGACTGTGTTCCCTTAGAGAGGGCTGTGAGGACTGGCATGGCCAGGAGTGCTCATCTCTCTGGAGAGCTGCAGCTCTGCTAAAGCATTCCTCTCAACCTTGCCTCTAAAATTCTTTCCTGATCACATCATTTGTAGCTTTGTCAGCTTTTGTACCCCAGGTACATTAAGCAGCTCTCCTGGCATCTATTTCCAAGTTGCTACTGCGGGAAGCCCTGCGGGTCTGTGCAGTTTCATCTGTCCTGAGTATTTGTTCAGCATTGTGGTTGGGTTTTCTGTTAGGATGTTTTGCTTTTTTTTATTTCAGACTGTTATTGGAGCCTGTGTTATGGTTGTCATAATTCACCTCACTAGCATCGAGGGAATTTGACCTGGAATTCTTTCAGCAGGTCTCTGTTGATTTGTGGTAGAGTGCAGGGAACTGAGCTGTTTTGTCCTGAAGTCTAATTAGAAGTTGGAGATCAGCTGAAAATTATTAATCAGCTTTTCTAGTAGGGCTGATAGTGCTGGACAAGGGGTCAACCCGATGTCTTGTGAATAAGAACAAACAGAAATACAGGATATTTTGGGTTGGAAGGGACCTTTCAAGTTCATCTAGTCCAACCCCCGTGCCATGATCGGGGTTGCTCAGACCCCTGTCCAGCCTGGCCTTGAATGTTTCTAGGGATGGGGCATCTACCACCTCTCTGGGCAACCTGTTACAGTTCCACCTTCATTGTAAAAAAATTCTTTCTTATAAGTAGCCTGAATTTACCCTCTTCTAGTAGAAAACCGTTACCCCTTGTGCTGTCCCTAAAGGCACAAGGCTAAAAGGTCTGGCCCCAAGGTTCTAAGATGAGAGGTTACTTTGGGGTTTCATTTATTTGCTGTTAAAAGTCTTTTCCCTTACAAAAGTGTCTTTCAAAATTTTTTGCAGAAGGCTTTTGTTAGAAGTTTTCCATTTTCTAATAAAAATGAAATATTAAAACTCTCTTGGTTTTAGTTTAGCCTTTTTAAAGAAGTTTTACTTTTTGTCACTAAGTACAATAAAAGCCTACCTACTGTTTTTTGTTCTTCCTCCTGTTACCATATTGCAGGGATTTTTTATTTTAATAGCTCAAACTTAAGAAGCTAGAATAAAGAAAAATGAGTTTAAAATGTGGAAGGAGGAAAAAACTGAATTATTTTCTTTCAGAAAGACAGAACAGCAGAGGAGGAAATAAGGTTTGAGTAACAAAAGCCAACCTTCTCCAAGGGTCCTATAGGCACTCAGTGAACACAATCAGATGAGTTTTTCAGTAATTCATCTGAAGAAAACTGAGACAAAATGGGAATATGCAAACAAAAACATTCTTAAAATGAGAATATTTGTGTAATTATATTGTTTAGATCTGTACAGCATGTGTGGCCTGGGGTCTCACTGTGCTAATTAGGTTAATTCAAATAGTGAAGAACACTGTTCTGTTGTTCTGTGCCACATGAGAGAAGCAGGGAATGGGAGAGGAGCAATTAAAGATCAAGAGGCATTTGGCTTTGGTTCCTTCAGGCAGATGAACAAGGATGCAGATGCTCTGTCAGTAACTGTCAGTGAAGAGCTCCAGGAGGATGAGACAGTCTGGCATGCCTGGTGCAGGTCACCTTGCACAGCATGCCAGGTCTGGGCAACAGGAAATAACTTTCTTGTCTCTGTTCCTGGTCATTTTCTTTAAAACAAACAAACAAAACCCCAAACTACAAAATTAGGTTTACTATGGGTATCCAAAACATGTTCATTTTTCTACTGATTCCACCTGTTTTATTCTGAAAAGTTTCTAAATTCTAAATTATTAGGTCAGTGCTGTGCTCCAGTCACACTATTCTCTTTGCTCTGTCAAACCCACCTGGTTTTTGCAAACCAGTAAGAAGGCATGATTCTGAACAAGCTGACCTGCTCTGAGCAGGGCTGGATCATCTCTGGAGGTCCCTTTCTGCCTAAATTCATCAGTGGCTGTGTGACATTCATGTTCCTGAGGGAGATTGGACTTCAGTAAATTTTGTCCTTGGAGTTCTGCCTCCACTGCTGACCTGGACAGCAAGAAGAGTAGCTCTGTCCTTGTGGTTGAAGCCAAGAGCTTAAGGGGTTGAAGACTTTAATTTCTAGCTATTAATTTCTAGATATTAAAAACAAATGGGTTTGGTTTTTTTTATTTAGCTTAACATTAATTGATACTTTATTGCTGCCTGAGGGACACAAAATGTAGAATTTTAATGTTCTGCAAAGATTATTTTTTAAGTGACGCCAAAATTAAACTACAACTTTTGGCAGAAGGTGTATTTTTTTTTAAATCTGTGCCAAGAGAATTGTTGTTTATTTCCCCTTCCCTATTCCTCAGCATAGAGCTTTCAAAGTTAAAAAAACCATGCACATCCATACAGCATCTCTGAAGCAGAGAAGAGCAAGGACATTGCTCTTGCCAGGTAGGTCTTAACAGATTATTTAAATGCACTCTTGGATGGCAAGAAGTACTTGGACAACTTGTTTCCATGCACAAAAGACTCTGGCTCATTTAAAACTTGAAGCCAGGGCTTGACTTGTTTTCCACTAGAAATATCTGTGCCATTGCTCAAGATGAGAATCCATGTGCTCAGTATAGTGCTACAGGGATGTGGAGAATAATTCCGAGAATAGCATCTGCTGTGTGTATGTGAAAGCCAGACAGACAGATAGCTGCTGCCATCTCATCTCTCACAGGCACCGACACAAAATCCTTACAAATAGCAGTTCCGCACAAAAATTAATCCATATTTTGCAACAATTTTTCATATTCTTTCCCTTGTTTGCTGTTAAATTAAAAAAAAAAATTGTACATAGGTCGCTCCTTCTTTAAAGGTCATCAGAAAAACCTGTTAAAGGTTTATTTTGGAAATAAGAGAGACCAGAACAACTGTACTTCCTATGTTTTGATACTACCTGTGTGTGTGAGTGTAAGCATGGAATTGTGTGTGTAACTGTGTGAATGACTGTGTGTGAGTGTCACCTGCCTTCTGGAAGGACTCTTAATTCACAGTAAGGTGCAAGTCTGGACATGAGTTTCTAGCACTTGATATCAGTTTAAAAAATTGTGAATATTTTAAAGATCACATTTGGTAGCAGGAATTGTTAGGAATTTTGGGCAGCCTGGGCTGAAATTTCATTTTCAATAAGAATGGAATAATATTAGATCCTTACTGATGTCCCTTCGACCAGAACCATGACTCTAACTACATACACAGAGATCACAGGGGCAGAAAATATTCTTGTGTGTGGAAAATCTGGTTACCACCATAGCTGTTGCCTCACATCTTGTCTAAGATTTGCCCAGAGGTAAAATGGGCAGACAGTGTCTGTTTCCTGCAGCAGCTAATCAAGGTGCACCACAAAAAACAAAAAAAGAAAAAGCCTTGATTTGACACTAAGTAAGGTCCAGATCTGGCTGAAAGTTTTGCATTTTAAGTGCAGGACGAACCAGTGACCACAGTGTCCATTAGATTCACGGTCCCTGCAGAATAAAAAGCCAAGTATCCACTGCAGTTATGCTCAGCTCTGTAAGATTAAGTATGTGTGTGTATGAAGAAAATTGATAAAAGCACATTTTTAAGAGAATTAAGCACTTAGAGGAGATAAGGGGCTGCTGAATGATACCCAACCAGAATTGTTAATACATATCAACCTCTAACAAGGGTGAAAAAAAAAAAGAAAGTGATCAAAGGGAGCAGGTACAGGCTAAACAGCAAAGTCAATTAGGTTATGAAAGATGGAAAGACAGTTTTTAAAAAGCTAAAAACATTTCCAAAGGATGAGAAGGAAAAGGATCCTAATCTCCATAAGGAGATATAAAGATACAAAAATATGAAGCAAAAAGAAGGAGCAATTACCTAAAGAACTCAAAAAACCCATATTAATTCTTCTAACCCTCAAAAGTGAAAAGCTGACCAGAGACTGTAGGATCACTTTATGATCATAGTTTAAAACTGAGCAGCTGGACATGATGGACACCCCATTGCAGAGAGACCAAATTCATTATCTGCATTGTTATTCACGATTGAAGAAACGGATGAGACACACAGGCCTTTTGGGGTAAATTCATATCCAATATTGAGGCCACTATGGAGGAAGTTATGGTGCAGTAGATAATAAAACATAATGGTGTTCACCTGAGAGCCTGTGGAAACTCACATATGAAGTAGCTGTGTTGCTTGTAGTAAAATTGCTTGTAGTATCATTGCTTAAAACTTTCTCAGTATCTGAAGGTCTCAAGGTGGAGGATAGATGTCCAGCTTCAAAGCAGTCTGAGTGACTGTGGGGAGGAGCTACAGGCCTCAAAAGGGGTGGAATGAGTAGATGCCTGGACAACTGAGTCTGCTGAGGAAAAATCCATAGGCTTCTTTAAGGACTATTGTAAACACCTTGTTTTGTACATCTCTGAAGGGATCAACAGATACATAGATAACATGGTTTGATTGATATTGTCGGTATGGAATTCAGTAAGTTTTCAATGCAGCCTTTGCCAAAGACTTTCTAGAAGGTGAAGCAATTGTGATAGAAGAGAGAAAATCCTGGCATGGTTATATCTGTAATTTAAAGATAAGAAACAAAGGCTTGGGGTGAATGGAGTTACCACTGACATCACAGAAGAATCTGTGCTGAGATCTGTTCTGCTCATCTCATTTGTAAATGCCTTGCAAAAAAGGGATCTCCTGCCAAAGATCAGCAGAATGGCAGCAGGGCTTCATATAAGGAACAACTGACCATATCTGGATTATTTGGGTTCCCAAATTGTGAGTGGCATGGAAAGGATGGACAAAGATAACTTTAGTTTCTCAAGCATGTATGAAAAGTAGGATATAATTTTCAGGAGTTATCTCTCGAAAGAAAATCCCCAGGAGTTAAAACAGTGAGCTGGAAATGTCACAGATTCCATCTGCATTTCTTAGCACTTTCCTTAACTTCTCAGGTCTAAAATTGAGACATAAATTTAATTTGATTGGTTTTAGTCTTTCCAGTTTCATTTTGTTTCCGAAGTCCTGGCCATCTCCAGAAATTGATAAAGTTATGTCTTCTCCTGGTGTCTAAAAGCCAGACACAAAGTGCTTCAGCATGAGACCCCCAAATTAGTCACAATACTCAAATTCCTGAGTATTGCTTGGAGGATATTTTGTAAGACACGAATTTTACCTAAGGAAATGGGTCCAGAGAGACTTGACTTTACTTGCCTCTGCTAGAAAACTGGCCAGTAATAACATAGTTCCTGTTAAGAAGACTGTGGCCACATTAGTCACTGCCAAAGTAGCCTGCTGCTTTGTTTCCAGAGCAGAGTGGCTCTGGGTTCATTTAGATTGGAATGTGAGGACAGTAAATTCCTGCTCTTTCATGTAGGTGTATGATACAGCCCCCAGATTATTCATAGTCTTCTGAAGGATGCTGCTAGAATAAAAAGAAAAGAGGAAAGTAATATTTGAGTTTGTCTGTATTGGGGGGGGGGGGGGGAAGCATTCACTGAGTAAATAAAAGATTAGAAGATTAGAAGCAGCCAAAAATATTCCAGTGGGTGGTTTTTCAGCTTTACTTGGGTACTTCTGCTGCATTGTACATACTTGTTTTTCATGAATACATGGGACTTAAATCAGCCAGGCCAAGCTTGTGTCCAATATAAACAGACACAAAACTTTTATTGCCTGTGGTCCTGAGTCCTTGTTTGCACTTAGCCTGATTTTACCCCATTGTTGTGTTATTAACATCAGTAGAGTTGCTCCAGGTATTGCTGATAAATGCTATCAGAATCAGATTTTTAATGAGAACTGGGCTCACTATTTCAAGGGAAAACTGTGTCCTTAAACTGTTGCTAGAAGAGCAACACTCATTTCCAAACCAGGCCAACTGCTGCTGATATTTATTTGCTATGAGAGTTGTTGCAGAAGTATTGGGGTTTATGCTGATCGATAAAGGGACTCCTGTAAGCCAAAGTATTAAAGCTGTTAACTTTTTCTCTATGGATCACTTAAAAGACTTCATTAAAGAGGAGTGGACATTAAATCACTGCCATGAGCATAAAATCCTGTTGTGTTCACGTGCAATACAATTAAAGGTTTCAGGCATTCCAATAAGGATCAGCCCACGCTGATCCAAATCACTGAACAGGAAATGCTGCTAGGCAAGATTGTGAGCTTAACTATGTAATTTTAATTTATGTATGAAAGTGTTGATCTAGATAATGCAATAATTGCAAATGGTTGTGTTTGAAGACCATGAAAATTGCTAAAAAATGAAATTTTGTAATCATCAGACTGTGAAGGTTTGTCACATCGGGCAGAGAAATGTTTGTCTCATCCTAGGGCAGTGCATCTGTAATTAACATACAAGTAAAGACTCTTGGGTAGACTTAGGTATCTGAAGCACGTACTAGCTTTTAGAGTTGCACATGGGGTCACAGAAATGCATTTTTTTGCAGGATGCCCAGTTAATAAGTTCAAAACCCAACCTAAAGTCATGAATGCCCAAAATACCTGTTCTATACTGTGTCCTTCAAATGGCTTATTTATTCCCAGGATATTTAGTCTAACCATATTAATTTCTGAATGATGGAATGAGACAGTGTTTTCAGGGTCAGTGACTGATTTACGCTCCTGCTCTTTACCTTCAGGCAATGGATTCTCACCCACTGAAGAGACCTGAAGACCTCTCTGTTGTTCCACCAGTCCCTAAATCAGCTGCTTCCAGGAGGGTGTAAAGAGTATCTCCAGCTTTAGAGAACTCATTAGCTTATTTCTGAGGGAATTTGCCAATTCACCTTGCTGCTCCCAAAGGTTCCCCAAAACTGTCAGATCACTGGGAAGTTGTTTAGTACCAGCCATAACTCAGGGAGTTATGTATGACCTTCATCTTCATAAACATGATCATAGGCTACAATTGTACTACTTTGAACATCTACAAAAAAAATGATAAGAAAATGTCCTTCTAGGGGGTATTGAGCCAATACCCTTCTTTTTGAGTAGGAGTGCCTTGGCCTGCTGCAGCTGCCTCCTCTTCCAGCCACCTGAGGCTGCTCTGCCAAAGAGCTGACTTGACCTTGTGGGTACTCTGTGGTCACTCAGGGTGAGACTTCGCCTTCTGTAGATGGGATGGTGTTTCCTCCTATCTCTGTCCTTTTAGGCTTCTTGTTTTGGGCTTTTCAGTAGTAATTCTGCTTCAGGACTTGATTAAATGTATGTTGAAAATTCCTTTCTTTTCCTCCTTTTCCATCTAGAACACTGGTCCTCATGCTGCCTCTAGACTGGACTTCTCTCTGCTTTCTGACCTTGTGTGACTAACACTATCCTGGGATCTTCAGATGCCATATCTTTCCTGACTTCAAACTGAATTTCCCTCTTTGCAGCATTCAGAAATCCCAGGGTGCTTAAACATAAGCGTATCTCATTGGATTTGCCATGTGGAGTTTGCTGCAGGCATTTCATGCTTCATACACAATAACCTAATATATATGCCAGATTTGGCACAGAGTCCTGTCCTAAATTACTCGCCCCACCTGCCCACTCTTTCTTTGTGTTATTTGGAGGATTTTGCTATTGCAGAATCCTGTGCTTCCAGGTGTTTTATTGCACCTGAGCCTGCTCTCCTTAAGGCATAAGAAGATTACATTCTGCCAGTTCCAAGGTTTGTTTCCTTTTCAATGCAGATGCTCAACATGTACTGCAAATGTTAAATTTACATTAGAGTTGCATTCAAAATGTCCAGAAAGGCAGTTCCTGAAAGGACCTAAAAATGCAGAATTCTGCTGCTTGTACTGTATCTTGCCTGTGATTTGTTGTCACTTTGCTTTTCATCCACTTTGGCCATGTACATTTGATATGAAATTATAGGAGGGCTCTGATGTATGAAACATTGAAAATTTAACTGCTTTAACAGCAAAAGATCTAAAGGTGATGTCTCTCTAATGTCTTCTTTTTCTGGTTTTTATTTACAGGCTGTGTAACTATATTGGTAAAATGTTACCATTGAGAGAAAAAAAATTACTGTTAGCTAACCATTTTTCTAACTCTTGGAGAGTTTCACAGTAAATATGTTTCCTACCTGCATCCACTTCTGCAGCTGTTCACGTGCCTGTATACAGTTTTGGGAGGAAAACTACTTATAGTAGTTAGAACCCAAATGAGACGTAAACTGTGGTCTCATGTCAGCGTGATTTCAGTTCTGCTGAAGTTGATGGGAGATTAGTGTGTGCTTCTGCACAAGTGTTTCCTGCATTTGGGGGCGTCCTGCATATGAGTACTGCATCTTCTGTGAGTCTAATATAGGTAGGGCAACTCAACACAGAGCTGTGAAAGAAGAGGAAGAGTTCAAAGAAAGGAATTACTGCAGCATGTTATAAAATTGTTGTTTGTTGTCTCCTTTCCATCAACTTTTCCCTAAGACTGTTTACTTAACAGCTCCTTATCTATTGCCAGGAATGCAGCTATCCTATTTTAGGCTACATCTACTCAATAAAACTCTAAGCCCACAGAGCGTGAGGGAGCCTTTGCACTGGTGTTTTGATGCTGTGGTCCACCAGACTCTGCAGGTATTTAAAATAAACTTTTTTTCTGAGGTGTTCAACCTCTCTGAAGTAAAAAGCAAACATTTAAATGTGGCTTTGCTGTTGGGCCATTTTTCTTTCATTTCTGTAAACTGAAGCCCCTAAAAGTTCATCTTTTTGATGCCTCCAGGTAATTTACCAAAATCACATGCGGAGAGAGAGGTAAATGAGAGAGTCTAAATGAGCACAGGGAGTAGGCAAGAGACAGAAAAAGCCATAAGGCAGATGGAAAGGAGGAACTGATAAAAATTTAGCCTCATTTTATGTGTGTTGCATATTTCCAATGCTTCTGCTGAATCATCAGGTCTTGTGCTTTTAAGAACTTACCCCCCTGTTATGGGGGTGAAAATACAACAGATACAGTGAAAATACAAGAAAGAAGGATTTTATACTTCTATAACCTGCTGCAGAAAAGTACTTTCTTATTCAGCCTCATAAGATACGGGGATCATAATGCCTTCATTGCTGTATCTGTGAATACTTTTTGTGGTCTCTGCTCTTAATCCCAACAAACCAACTTAAGCAGCCCTGTAAGTGATCTTGATTCAGTCTCCCTGCCAGAAAGTGAGGACTCTCACCTTAGCAATTTCAAATGGAGCAACTTTCATTTGTCTGGCCTGTGTTCTTTGCACCAAGTCTTAATTTTTCTAAAAGGTGGAAAAATAGTAGTTTGGGAGTGTGTGAGGGATGATACAAAACTACTATCTTTTAACAGCTTGGATCAGATTCAGCCTGGCAGCTGAAGTCCAGCCCCAAGCAGGGCTGAATTTGGCATTATCAGTCACTGCTCCATGGCTGATGGGGTGCATTTGTCCTGCCTGGAATTTGAAAAACAAGCTGTTTCTTGTGCTTTCTTCACTCTAATGCTTATTAAGAATTTGACCTTTTGGGAGGTCAGTATGTTGGTGCACCCAAGAGTCTTGTAGGTGAGTGGGTTTTTGAGCTAAATTTTCAAATACAAGTCAGCCCTGCAGCTATCTAAGGGAGAAGCATCTTCTCATCTGCTTATGATGGACAGGCTGCCATTTTGCCATGGCTTTCTGTGTTGCATTGTCACTCCTTTCTGTGTGAGGCTTTTTGCTGGGACCCAAAAGCTCGTGTCAGATTTAAGCTCTCGGTTCTATGTTTAGCTCATGTTGAAATCTTTGTGCTACTTTGCCTCTCTTCATTCAGGTGTTCATCTGACAGTTATTTGATTTTTCTCATTGCTCTCTGCTAGGTGAAATGGGGCCATCTGTTTACAGCTATGAGTTTTTCTACTAATTTTCTTAGACATCAGCTCACGACCTGGTGTCAATGTGCAGGATTTAAGAAAATCTATTTTGGCTGGCATAGCAGGCTGTCTGTCTGTGCACATGCCTAAAGTGATCTCCTGCTGGGGGTTGGGAAGGGATTTCCTCTGTCAGGAGCAGCACACAAAGAGCCAGAAGCATTTCTGAAGGAGGGAAAAGCTCACATTCCTTCAGGGCATCAGCTACCTGCAGCTTAGACAGGGACATGCCAAAGGGGACCTGCCAACCTTTTGCTCAGAGGACAAGCTTGGTTCTGGCAGCTGGGTACTCATCTCTTTGACTTTCTGTGTACCACAGCAATTGTTCCATATTCTCCAGAAGGAAAACCTGAAATCCAGTTCCTACCTGCTGTATTAAACCCCCTTAATTTTATTTCTTTCTGGGTGATTTGAGGGCACTGTGGTCTGTAGCTCCCCACAGTGGGAGATCTCTGGAAATGCTTTAGGCTCCAGTGAGTTTGCAAGGATGGAGGAAGGGTGACTGGGTTTGCTTTTTTAACTATCTCTGCACTTGGCCTGTTTCACCCTTTGCAGGAGGTAAAATATGTCCCAAGTAATGAGATTTTTTTTTCAGTTTGTCTGCAAGGTTCAAAGGAGTAGAGATGCTTGGTACCTTTTGTCTCCCCTTTGGAAGAGAAAAATGCAGCCCTCAAATTCCTGTTGCACTGCTGGAGAGTGAAACCCAGGGTATTTTGCTGAGGGCAGGAAGGGGAACATCTCTCATTAGACTAAATACAAGCATACAGGCATCTGCAGGCCAAGTCATCACAAATTAGGAGTTATGGGATTTAAAAGTACATTCTGGTTTATTTGGTCAGGTTTGACTCAAATGAGGTGATTAACAGTTGTCTCATGTTTCAGTCTCCTTCTCTGAAGAGCAGTGTGTGCTCTTCACATAGGGGTGGCTGGAGAGATGCCAGAGCTCTGCTAGTCCCTCCTGGGAAGAATTGTTTGGGATGTCAGTGTCCAAACTGACTCCTTAAGTGGGCATGGGATTTGTTGATGACCGCAAGAGAGAATAAGGGCAGGAAGATGGGATGGAGAGTTGTGCCTTTGTCAAGTCCCATCTGCAGCTGCTGGAAGTGGGTCTTAGATTTAGACTGTTCTTGAGTGCACTCAGCCTGTGTGGAGGGGGAGTGCCCCTCATGGAACAGCTTTTAGCAGCAGCAGACCTTGTCTAGGATAAGATATTGATCCCCTGAGATTAAAACTCAGAAAGATCCCCATGGCTGGTTCCATAATGTGCAGATTGTGGTAAGGACAGTGGTGAGCACTGAACCGTGGACAGACTCCTTGGCCCTGCCCCATGGACATGGTCACACCAAGGAGCATGAGCCACATCCACAACTCTTGACCAAGTGTGTGAACTGGATATTGAGTTATTTCAGTAAGCAACCACTTAAGTCAGCCTTTTCCCAGCTGAAGCAACACAAAACAAGACTTTTCATAGTACACACACTGGGCACCTTATAGGTGGCTGTCACACAACACAGGACAATCCCATGTTGAGTTTCCAGCTTTACAATTGTTCTTGATCCTGAGCCAGTCCTAAAGAACAGAATAGGATATTCTTTCAGATCTTCACCTCATTATATTACTGTGACTTGTTTTGTTGGGGCTTTTTTATATCTATATCTGTGGATAATACTTTAAAATGGGCTTGAATATTTCTTCAAAAGTATGATTTACATCCTATATTTGATGTTAACAACCTTAGTTTACATGCGTGTGTTTGCTGCCACTTGCTCTTAGTTGCATTTAATTCAGTTGAAATAACAAGCATCTACACAGGTTAATCTTCTGTTCATAATCTGTTTTGATTACAATTCACTTCACTTGTGTGCCCCAGCACTGGGATTCCAGCTCTCCATCCTTTACTGCACCTTGCAAACAGAAGTGATATCTTCTAGTCAGGACAGGTCTCTCTGGAGGAAAGATCTGTCAGGTAAATTTGAGAACCAGTGCACTAGTTTAGCATTGAAAACTTTTGCACTGCAAACACAACAGAAAGATAGGAGTAGTCCAAAAACATTCAGGCTTTTTGGACATTCCCACTGGGCTGTTTGTTCAGGTCTGTTGCAAACATTGTGTGCCTCCAGTCAGTATTTAATTTTCTTTTTTTCTTATACCTATATATGTACTTCTTAAAATGTATTTAGGAAGGACAAGGAAGGAGGTCAATCCTTCATAAGGACACTGGCAATAACCCTCTAGTAGCTCCCTTCAGGGCAGTCCTGGCCTGAAGTAATCTAAACTGTTTCTTAAATATATTTTGTAGTGTTTAATTCAGCTCTGACTTGTGCCCTATGTTTTTTCCACAAAAGTGATAAACTGAAGGAAACATAAGCACAACACATCTTTATTTTCAGTTCTATAAAATATGTTAAATCTAGCAATAAAAATTGCTGATTTATGTTATATGATAACTTCTGAAAAACAGATTGTGAAGAGCTAAACTTCAAAGGGTTTGAAAAATTTATCTAGAAGAATGCCACCCAACTTGTTTCACTATAATCATATTTGAGTAGTACCAACAGGAGCAGTTCATGGGCTTCAGTGGGAACTGTGCTTCACACACTAAGGCTTTATTATTACACTGAAGCAGCAATTTTATTTATAATCCTAAATAAAAGCATGTGAGGTTTTGTTTTATAAATGCATCATAACTGCATCTGTGCATTTAAGCAGCATCCCTGTGCACTGCTGAGAATTGAAAACCTGATTATTTCCAGGCAGGTTGTGATCTGTACAGTTCTGTGTCACTGCTCTAATTCTTGACAATATTTTCCATAGTTCTAAAAGTCAAACCCCAGTGCCCTGGAAACTACATTTTGCTACGGATGCAGTTTAGTAAGGGGTTTTCCAGGGAAGAAAGTTCACTCAGCACTGAGTGTCCAACCATTCCTGTCTCATGAACTCACTGCTGTAGTGGAGGGCTGCAATAACAGCTTTGCTGCAAGCAGATTTACACAGATACACCCAGAACAAACATTTCCTGTCATTTTTTATCTTCTTTGTTAGATACAAACACAAATGTCTCCAAGGACAATCAAGTGGGAACACTTTGAAATGAACCCAAGCAGTGAGCAAGTGCATTAACATGCAGGGTCCCGTTTGAGTTTTCTAATTAAACTCAATTGTGTTCTCTGACCTGCATTTTGAATACTGAATATTTAGTGAGATTCATACTTTTTTCCTCCTAGCCTGGCTCCTTTCAGCCTTTGTTCAGCATGTGAATAACTCCATTAAGGAAGTGTGAAAGCACTGGACTATGCATTGAGTTCCTATTTTGACATTCCAGAGGGAGATGCTACTAAGCTGTAAATTACAGAATTTGACATCATTGATTTGAATTCAGATCAGTTTGGCCTGAAAAGCAGGGTTTAGCTATTTGACCTGCTGTGACCTGTTTCTGTCCTTTGTTTAGTAGGTACCTGAGTTGTTTGCTAATTTTTTCCTATTCTCCTGTGTACAGAAATCTAAAGTATTCAAATGTTTTAGCCCGTATCCTATGCTTTGGTGAAATAAAAATAATTTTGTCCTTCATCAAAGTGTGAGATTTCTAAACATTTTTGGGGCTGCCCTTTCTCTCTTTTTTTTCTTCCCAGCATGCCACAGTTTCAATAGTGTAGTTACAAGAAGAAGAAAATTGCATATAAAATCCATCAAATTCTGGACACTGTTGAAGCTAACATTTAATATAATGTTTACAGTTACCCAGGATGAGACTGTAAAGGTACTGGGTTGGAAACCTGGACTTCAGGAAGAAGTAGAGTACCCTCTGCCTGAGTCATAGCCTAATGCAGAGCTCTGCTTGCATGTTGGAGAGATGGAGCTGGGGCAGTAAGACCAGGATGATGAATCTGTGCTGTGCTTGTGATGGCTGCTGATGGGGCAGCAGTAGCCCCTATGAGATGGAAGAAAAATGAAAGAAGCAGTGAAGTGAGGAGCATCACCTGTTTTTGCAAGTGAGGCTCACAGAAAGTTGAGATTTAAGAGACTTCGTGTTGTAGTTCCCTGGATTTTCCTGTTATTTACTGAATTAACTTGAAAGTTTGAAGCATTACAAAATCATAATACAAATACGTCTTTGCTTTCTACTTCCAAAGCCTCTTAAACTGAGTGCATGAACACCTCAGCCATTACACGTGTGGGTGCAGTTAACACTGTTCAGGCAAAAGCCCCAGACCTTCAAAAGGAAGCACACTGGATGCAAAGCAGATGCCCATTCGCCATCTTTGCAAATAATTTCCCACTTTTTCAAACAGCTGGTGCTGGCTGTTGTCAGAGCCTGCTCTCCTAAGCAGGTTGCTTGGGTCATTGGTCTGACACCATTGCTGTTCTGGTTGTGCTGCTGTGGCTGCTCTGCATCCTGCCTGCACCTCCTGCCTTCCCTCCATCCCATGCATTCCCACACTGCAGAGTCCAGCTTTTCCAAAACACAGAGGCTGGACTTTGAAATGCAGCAAGGTGCTGTGGTGGAGGGAACTTCTGTGACATGCTGAGGCTCTGCTGCTGCCGTGCTCTTCTGTGGGGTTAATGCACTTCCAAGCCAAGTACTCCAACCTCCACAGCTTGCTGACACAAGGTTTTGAAAAGACAGATGTACTGCAGCAGGATTACTTCACCAAGTTGTTTGTTTCCTACTCCCTTTTTGATACGGCCTTTGGAGAGGCTAGGAGAAATGGGAAAACACAGCTTAACATTCCTACTTATTCTCGTCCCATGGGGAGGCAGGAGATGCCTTCTTGGTTATTGACAGTTTTCCTTGACTGCCTCTAGATTATTGTCCAAGTCTGGAAGAGGAGACCTTCTGAGGCTGAATTATGTTGTTTATCCTTCCTGGCTGTACATTAGGGAATGGGGAATTTTTTGTTTTCATTCCCTCAATGCAAGTCATGAATGCAATGATACTGTGCCTAGCATTTGATCTGTAGGTTGGCTGATGCAGGATCATAAAAGGCCTGTGTACTGGGTACAGATAAAGCTGATATAAAAGGTTTTTTTTCAGTGCAGAGAGGAGCTGGCACCAAGCCCTCTGCATCTCTTTCCATTTCAGTGCAGAGGATTTGCAGGGGAACTGTACAAGTCAAGGGCTGTGAGTGGCATTGCTGGAGGTGTGCAGTGAGGAACAAGTCCTTCAGCTGACTGAAGCAGCCATCAGCTGGCTCCAGATATGAGCTGGCAGCTACTTCTGCCTGCAGCCCTGAGCTGTCCCAGCTGATTGCAGCCACAGCTGAGAGCTGTGTCTGGAGATGGACAGTCATGCCAGACAGCAGTGAGCTGCCTGGATGCTGTGCACAGGGCTGTGATGTAGGACATGGTAGTGTGAAGGAATGGTAATTCAGGAATGCTCATCACTGTGATATGTAACAACTATGCCTAAGCTTAAAGGAACAGGAAGGAGAGAACAAAAGAGGGAAACAAAAAAAATATACAAAAGAGAGAAAGATGTACATAACCTGCACTTCCTTTAACCATTTTTTACTTCATTTCATGCTTTTGGAGATATTTTCCCACCTGATTGTTACACTTTTATAACAACTATGGTATACAAATTAAACAAATGGCTTGTTCCATTTTGACTTTTCCAGTCCTGCATTGTTCTCCCAAGAAGCATGGTACAGAAGTTCTCTTGGCTGTAGCTGCCAAGTAACTCATTCTGGTGGGAACCTGCTGCACTTTGAAGCATCCAGTCTAGGAGTTTTCTCCTGAAATATGAGGTCCAGCAAACATTTCTGGTACTGGCAGTTGCAATGCTTACTTTCTATTTGCCTGAACAGCTTGTGCTTTGTGTGGTATTGATAGAAATGATACAGTAAACGATAAAGAAACAATATAGTAAAATGGCTCCATGGTAATGTTACCTGCTTGTTCACTGTACTCTCTGCCCCCTCCAAGGACTCAGGCGGCCTGAGCAATCTGCATTTATCAGCTGCTACTTGAGGTCATAGGAATGCTGTTGGCACAGTGCTGTTGGGAGCAGTGATTCCCCTTTCCTGAGCTTACTGCGACCAGAAGAACCTTCCATCATGGTCCATGCACACTTTGCCATGGCAGAACACAAAACTGAGAAATCATTCCTTTAAGCTGGCTGTTAGAAATTAGATGCCAGCAGTGATATAACAGAGGGCTCTATTTTCTGTGCTTTTTACATCTTTCTGTGTATTGTAGGGTTTGAGTTAGCAGTGATTTTAAAGCACTGCAATTACGGTATTTATTCATTACATTTGCTGATGACAACAAGCTATGGAGTGTCTGTAGCCATATCCAAGGGCAGAACCAGAACTCAAAAGGATTTGCACAAACTGCAGGAATTACATGAAAAAGCATACATTTGTGAGGTTGATTTGCAATAATCAACAGTGCAAACACAAGCTGAGGGGAGAAATCCAGCCAGGGAGCACATCTGCAGGAAAGGATCCAAAGGGGGGTTGGGGGGGGGGGGGGGGGGGGGGTTGTAGCGGATCTCAAACCAAACAGAAGACAACAATCTCATATTGTTGTGAAAAAAAAATCCTATCTTCATATGATTATGTATAGATGGGTTGTTCTTTGCAAGATGTATTTAGTGAACCTTCCCCTCCCTTTGGCCTGTGCAACTGAGCAGGGTGCCACACCCCATCTGGCACACAGCACTTCCAGACAGAGGTGGCCCCTTGGTCCAAAGCTGGAGTTATGCTCCATAAAGGACAGTGGTCTTCACATATCTGAAGTGGGGCCCTAACATAACATCTAACATTGTTAAGACTAGAGAAAAGGTCTGTCCAGAGAGATGTAGGTGTAGCTCATCTTGCCTTATGAGCCAAAGGACCTCTTCATGCCCCCTCCAGCCCTTTTTCTTCTCCGTAACTAAAAGAAAGTAACTTTGCAGCTGAGCAGACCTTAGACCCAAAGGATGTATTGGCCGTGTGACATTCTCATGGAAGCTTGACTGAGTGGGAAGGAAATTAATACTCTCCCAAGGCCACTTGATAGGGAATGTAACCCCTCCAGGCAAATCAATAATCATATGTTTTCTTTCCCCACTCCAGGAGAACTAATAGGGCCAAGAAGCATTTGGCAAAAAAAATTAGGTCATGACTACAAAATTGGACATAGACCCTCCTCCAGATGTATTTCCTACCCTGTGCCAACATGCAGTGTCATTATGTGGGCTATGTCAGCAGGACATTGGCAAGGAGAGAGGAGCTGGATTTGCCCATTGAAGCATTCAGCTGGGGAACAGCATGCACAGGAATTCACTTTCATTAAAGTAGCAAGTTCAGCTGGAAGCACAAGATGTGCAGAGGCTGATTCTCTCTGTGGATTTATGTTGGCACTGTGAGCACAGCCTGAAATCAGAATTATGGAAATGCAGCATCCAAACCAGCAAATTCCTGCTCACTGGTTTTCACAACCTTTCTTGGTACGTCTGTACCACATAGGCAACATAGGGAGTAGTTACTGTCTCCGTCCTTCTGTGCAACAACCAACCACCTTTTTAACTAAGAAGAAAATTGAAATCAGGTCAGAATTACTTTAAAGAGCAAAGTTACTATTTATGCTGAGTATGAAGCAATTTGGTCTTCACACCATAGAGAATAAGATGGTGATTACGGTTTGTCATTTTTCCCTTGCTCATTTCCAACAAATAAGACCAAGATGAATTGGGATTTCTTTGACAAATCTGACATCAATGCTTACTTCTTGACACTAAAGGGGGGAAAATAAGATGGAAAGTTCAGTCTCAGACAGAAAAGAAATGTCTAGGAATATAACAAACCAAGATGCTAATAATTTCATGATGCCATTATGGTGTGTATAAGCTTGAGTACAGTCCAAGGAGCTTTAAACTTCTGAATACTGATTCAAACATGTTCATGTAGAGTGGATGGTGTGTCATAACCATAAATAACAGGGCTGAGGGAAGAGTCCTGGGGGTAGTTTTGAGACAAACTTGCTTTTAACAATGCCCCTCAAAGTTTTGCCCTTAAATTCAGTCAGGTCAGATTTTGCCCTTTGGAAATGATCCTCTCTGGAACAAGAAATGGACCAAGCTTTTATATAGGTGGATGGGGTTTCTCTTCAATTTCTGCGAATTTTCCAGGTTAGCTTTGGGAGTTAAGTTATGCAAGTAAATTGGAAGAAATGGAAAAAACGTGCATGTGGTTTTAGAAAAACATGTTGAATACATTAACACTGAATGAGAGCAGAGGGAATTCATAAAACATTTTACATTCTACTAATTCCTGAGCTACGCAACAGATGTAAGAGTAAACCAAGTGGCACTGGTGGAAAAAGCTTTTTTGCAGAGTTCAGTGGACATCTGGCTACAGTTAAGGGATGCTTTTTTAATACAAAATGAATACCCTGTTAAAATATGCAGTCCTATAGGTTCGGCATTGGGAAGGGTCTGCATTAGTCAAGGGCACCATAAACAGAGATGCACGCTATTGGGGGAAATGTTCAATAACCACCATGTCGTTAAGTGTTCAAATTGTTTTGGTTCAGGATCAGAAAATTGCTCTGATGAACTGCTCAGGATTCAGAAGGAATCAAAAGAGAAAGAGAGAAGGACCCTGAGCTGTGGGGAATCTTCCCTCTTGACAGCTGCCTTCAACTCTGATGTTGGCTGCAGGAGATTGCTGGCTTAGCTTAAGACATTCCTCCAGATGCCACAGGGGCATCCCCAGTACTCCTGCTGCTTGTGGCATTGCCCCCTTGGTAGGCTCCTTGTAGAAGTGGATGCAGAGACCTGGAGCTTTTGGACAGGGCAGGTTCCTTGGCTAGGTTTTTGAAGGCTAGGTAGAAATTTCTAAGAAGTGCAAGACTTCATACCTTATGGGTGTTTTAAGGATGATAGAAGCTTTTCACATCAAAATGTTCAACCTGTTTTCATGGGACAGGAGTTGTGCACTCATAGATATTTTCATTCCATTGTTACTACTTCACCCCTTTCTGTGTTTTGCTGTCTTTTTGTGCAAGTTTCTCCTTGTCTCCTATTTACAGCTAAGCTGTGGTTTAAGAAAGTCATAAATCTTTTGCCTCACTTTTTTTTTTCTTTTTCAGAGGAAACAGGTATGACACCAGGAATGAGAAATTAATGGGGTAGGACCATATCCTAGTGATATGGAAGTTTCTTCTTCTTCAATAAAAGTTCAAATCAGCATTTCTCTGTGATCTAAATTACAATGTGGTACATACTCTGTATTCCTGCTGGGAGAAACATTTCTAGTGACAAGACCTCCTTGTTTTAGGAAAAAAACTGACTCAAAAACCATATTTTACACTCTTCCTTCTATTCCAATCTCCGCCAGCTTCAACAAAGTCCATGACATCTTTGTTCTTCAAGTCCCATCATCCTTTGCCATCTGTGGCTGTTTGCCTCTATTCATACATCTCTCATCACATTTTTATTTTCTGCTCACTAGAAGACTTCCTGGGGGAAGATCTCCTGGCATTTGTCCCTTTCTTTTCCCTTGACCTTAACCATAACTACAAGTGCAACTATCATCAGCCATGTGTGATGTACCTTCTATATTTCTCCACATGCAAATCTCTTTCCAAACTGCAGTCCTTTCTCTACAAACTACAATTTAGCCTATTTCAGATACAATTTTATCTGACCTTTCTTAAGGCTATCTGGCTATTAGCTTGTCCTTGTGTACCTAGGATGGTGAACTTGGTATTTCATTCTCTACCTTTTTGGGTCACTGTAAGCTGCAGCAGCCTCCATCCCAATGTAAGCAGGCACTCTGTGTCTCTCTAAAGGTTTTGCTCAGTGTATCTGCATGTTCTCAGTGTCTTTTTTGCATAACATCTCCAGTGCATGGTCTTTCTTATGCTGAAATGTCATACAGCTGTCATTTCATCTA
Organism: Calcarius lapponicus; assembly: GCA_039654755.1. Taxonomy (NCBI): domain Eukaryota; kingdom Metazoa; phylum Chordata; class Aves; order Passeriformes; family Fringillidae; genus Calcarius; species Calcarius lapponicus. Next base: position 63,304,998 of record CM077462.1, on the reverse strand, counting down.
GGCTTTTGGAATCCTGTATCTGAATTAACCTAAAGTAATTTTGCTTTCTTTCTGGCTTTTCTGTGTGCTGCTGTTCTTTCTCCACTTTTCTGTAATGAATCTAACCAGTCTCTGTGGTCAGAGCAGTTCACAGGTGATTCTCATTGCATGGCTTCTTTTATTTATTGTCAGATGTTGACTCCTGATTCAAAGCAGCCTGCAACATGAGCCTCTGTCATTCCTTTGTAGTATTTTCTGCTTTCTCTCATTTTCTCCACATTAGAAAGAACTTCCTTTGAGTACCACCAAAGCTGAAACACTCTTTTCAAAAAACGACTACCTGACCAAGTTAAACTACTGATACAGAATAATAGAATTGTTTAGGTGGGAAAAGATCTTTAAGATCAAGTCCAGCTGTTAGCATGGCACTGCCAAGTCCATTGCTAAACCATGTCCCTAAGCACCACATCTCTCAAAATCATTGCTTATCTTGCAGGTACACATTTGTGCCCTGCTGTGTGCCTGGACCTGGAAGCTGGACTTCCTATGCTTTACTAGTCTATTTGGGCAGGATGTTCTCTGTTGGTACCACCTTCAAAACAACTGCTCTGGGTCTCACTAGCAGAGATGTCCCCCAAAGGTGCCATGGTAGTTCAAGGAGAAAAGGAAGTTTACAAAGTATTTGGTGGGTTCCATCTGCTTATCACTGAGCCTGGCCTTTGAGTCTTTCTTTAACTTTTTGTCCAGTATAGTAACAGTGACTTAATTCCTTTCCTGTTTTAGGGAAAGTGCTGTAAACCTTTAGCCTGTGACCTCCCTGAAGGGCTGTGCTGGCAGGAGCATGCTTTGCGTGTGCTTCTCAGCCCTTCCTGTGAGGCTGAAACTAAACATCCATGTTTGACTGCACTTCTGCAGTCTGGAGAAACCTCCCTTTGATGCAGTAAAACTAAAAAGTCATTTTGCACATGTCAGACACAGACCGCAAAATTCAGCTTGTGAAGTTTGCATGGCATCAGTGCCAGAAAGCTGAAATGCCTTTTTGTTAGCAGTAAAATGTATATGGGAAGTGAGCTATTGGGAAAATTAGTTCATCTTTTAACTTCTTATTTACTACATGTGAGACTTGTAGGATCAGTGATGTATTCACAAAATATGTGAAAGAATGTAATAAGACTCAATACAAGGTCCCTGGTGATGGAATATTACTAGGAGCCATCTGTACTCTTTGCTGTAGTGCCATCCCAAAATTTTTCTTTACAGCCTTCAGGTGGGGTGATCAAATGCTGCTACTGAATGGTTTTAGAAGGAAAACATCTCATACAGTGTCATTGTCTAGTTTTATTCTGCCCTTCCTGGCTCACCCAATTAATTCTGAGAGAAAGACTTGCCTATTAGGTAGCTAATGATGCAGTAATTTATGCTGGTTACATACCTCCTGCAGCTGGTAATGCATCCCAATTATGTGAAGCAAGACAGAAATCTGGAGCATCTCTTCCTCAGTCTTCCTTGCTTTTATAAAGAACAACATGCTCTCATTTCCACTCTGCTGTGTAGATCCATAGGGTCTGTTCAGTGTTGTCCCTCCAAGGAAGCACCCCTTGGCTGTGTTTATGCTATAGGATGATTGTCCTGCTTAGCCATGTCTGTGCTCAGCAGGCCTGGTGGCTGCCAAAGCTGGCACTGTGAGCTCCTCATTTGCACGGCATGCCCAGCTGGGTGTCATGCAGCTCGATGGGAGTAGCCTGATTTTCTATGCAGACATTTCAATGGGGCCATAGGCAATAAATCGGTGTCCTATGGCGAGGGGTTTTTCTTCGTGTCACTCACAATAAGAATTCAGCCAAAGATCCTTTGTGTTTTACCTCCGAGACGAATGTCATCCCACACTAAACCCACTTGCACAGAGGATTACTTTAACATAACAAATATTTTTGAGCTGACTTACGGACTTGGCAGCGGGCGTGCTGAGAGCACTGCGAGGCTTGTGCTGAGGATGAAGCTCATCATGCTAATCAGTGCTGCTCCTCTGCTGTCTCCTGCCTCTCTGTACCAGTAGTGTCTTTGGAACAGAGCCCACCTTTCTTCATTGCTTTGTTTTGATCTCCTGTGTCTTTTTTTACAATGTGCTTTGGACCCTAAGGCTGTGATGCATGACAAGGGCCATTCTAATATGAATGTTTTTGAGGGTTTGTTCATAGTCCAGAATAACACCTTTGCATTTATTTAAAAGAAATAGGCTGCTTTTCTTTCAGTCAGTCTGCAAGTTACAGTCCTCTCCTGGTACCTGGAGTTCATTGAGCTTATGTGTCTGTGCTGCTGATAATCAAAGCTTGCAAGCATAGTTGTCAATACTTCTTAATGCTGCCAGGCTGTTTCTGTGAAGGGCTGTGTCTCACCACAGTGGTTTTTTGGTTTGGTTTGTTTTTTTTCATAAGGAGATTTTATGTTGGTTAATTACTTAAACCAAGTAATATGTTCAAAAGGCTATAAATGATAGTGTTTTCACCTTATTTTCCAAGGAGTTTTACTGAGAAATGAATAATATGATACACCCCATATTTAGATAATAATGATGAAGGTGATAAGCTAAATGGTAAGAAAGCAGGCTCAGGAGTCCCAGTCTGTAAAGACTTATGTGTGCACTTGACATTACATGTCAGATGGAGGGAAAAAGCATGTCCAAAAGCCTCTGTAAAACCAGAAGGTATTAATTTCTGGTGTTTTGAAAAGCATAAGTCAGAGGAGGAAGGATGTGCAGGTGAGTTTTCCATGGGAGAGATGAAGTTAACAAAAATCCAAAGAACGTAGATTAAAAATGTAGTGGGACTTGGCAGTAGAGAGATGTTAAGGTCTCCTGAATACCCAGGACCCATGGACTACCAGACTTTACACCTTTGCAAATACCTTCCCTGTAACAGTCCCACTCCTAGTGCTATGCTGCTATGGGTTCCTTTAGATCAGAACCCATGGACCCCATGTATGTGTAATGTCTGGCACAGGTAAACATCAGTCTTTCTTGGAGGTTGCAGGTGCTGCCGGACTCCATGGTGGAAACACTCTGGTCTGAGCCCGTGAGAGGGGAGGGAACCGAATCCAAAACCTCTAAGACCCAGTGCGATAAATTAACTGTGTCTTTTCTTTATGCTCTGGTGGAAGCACCCAGCTCTGGTTTCAGCTGAAATCTGGGGGCTTTCCCAGAAACTTCGTAGCACAGGACATGCTACAGAGGCAACACATCAGGAACTGAGCTGTGCTTTGTGTAAGGACAGACTGCAGGCAACAGCCAGCACTAAAAGTCTACTAAAGGCTTCTGAGCCCCCTGCCACGTGTCACAGAAGGAATCAAATATTGTTCATCCCAGAGCTTGGAGGTAGTACCTCTGTATTCTGACCATATGCACAGGCCCCTTTCCCTCTTCACCTGGAGGATCTCTCCTTCTGGAGTTGGTTATGGTCTAAAGAAGGAGCAAAGGAAAAGCGGTGAAATGGCGTATTTGTATTGCCACTGATATGGGCATGTCTGGATGAACTCCTGGTTTGACCTGAAGACTTCCTTTTTTTTACTTCTCTTTTTTTAACCAGCAGTAGGGAATTCCTCACCAGCTTGTTCTTGCAGTAGCCAGGCCAACAATGACAAGAATGTGGAAATCAACTAAGCAATTATATTCACAGTGGTGGTTAACAGCATCCCTTCATCTGAAACAAATCAGTTACAGTCCAGTGAAACCTGCTGTACCTACTGCCTGGACATAATAGACCCCTTGTGCATTTTCAGAGTGTGCCAGACAACTTAAACAGGATCAATGAGAGGCAACAGAAGAGAAATGCTATGTTTTGTTAACCAGAGACATGAAAAAATGGATATTCCTTTATTCAACCGTCTTCCACACAGAGAATCTGACATAGTTTTTATAAAGGTATTTCTCTATGTGCTGCAAACTGTTGTAGGAATGAAGTCCAGGAGTATAACTTGAAATTAGCTGTGAACAAGAGCAATGAGCAATTGTCAAGATAGGAAAAGTTATCTAACAGACTTGAAATTAGTGGTAGGTACTGTGATCTTGGTCACCTCTGAAAATCTGCAGTATTTTCTGTACCACTGGTGTTTAATCTGTGAGCCCCAGGAGTCCATGACTTGCTTCTAAGCAAGTCTGTGAAGAGTGGTTAGGAATACAAGTGTGAAGCTGCTGAACAGCACTGTACAAACATTTCTAAAAGAACATTTGTATCTTACTTGAAGATTATCAGAGACCTACGACTCAAACAATACTACAAAAATACAGTATGTTATGATAGACAAAAACTTACAGAAGTCAGCCAATGTGCAAGAGGCAGTTTGGAAGGTGTGCCCTAAGGTACACTCCCAGTAATGTGAGCCCTCATATACAACTACAGAGAATTTGATCCTTGATGTTTCCTGACCTAAAGAATTGACTCCTCTCTCTCAGAGGTGAAAGATATTCATGGTCCTAGGCTGTGCGCCGTAGAGACTCCTTGTTTATGGTGCTTTTATTGTCTTTTTGTTGAAATTATTACTCAGTGACTTAGTAACTGTTAGCAGGTTCAGGAAGATTCTGCAGTGGGGTTTAGCAGTGTCCAGCCAGCAGCCATACAGTTAATGCAGCTAATGCCTGCTCTTGCTGAATTTGTTGTTTGAATTACTCTTTAGTCTGCACAATTATCTTGAAAGTGAAAACAAGCTGGTTCAGAGCGAATTGAACAACAGGGTCCTAAATGGGAGGGCAGTGTGAACCAGAGTAGCAAATTTTCATGGATTAATGGCCAAATTGTTGTCTCATTAAAGTCCAATGGCAGAATTCCCGTAGGCTACAATAAGAGACAGGATTTGACCCTAAGAAAAGATTCCATTTGAAGCATTTGAGTGTCTCCCAAAAGCCAATTATTAAATCAGAGGCGCCGTAATAACTGAGCTCAAATTTATTTCAGGACCAGGAAACACAGTTGGGAGGTCAGTACATGCTCATCATGTCATTTCTATGGTGACTTCATTACAAAACTCGGCACTGGGCTGTGTACAGGGCTGACAATGAGGCTGAGCTGAGAAAGAGCCTGAAAGAATCGCATTGTAACTGATGAAAAGAAGCTGTTTCCATCAGCCACGTTGTCAAGCAACTTGGCAAAGCACAAGCAAAAAAGGTCTCTTCTGGTGACTGACTTCCATCGTGTTCCTCTTCTTTCAGTGCCACCACTAGTCACCACCTGGCTCTGCTCCAGGCTCTAAAGAAAGCTCCAAGTATAATCAAATGTTTGCTGACAAAACCACACTAACAGAGTATGTCTGTCTCCTCAGTACAATTTAATACCTGCACGTCATTGTTTTCTCTTCCTCTAAACAAACAAACAAAAAAAAAAAAAAACAAAACAAAACAAAAAAAACTCCTCAACAGAAAAGATTCATTTACATGGCTCCGTGTGAAAAATGTGTTGTATATTCACTTTTAATTTCTTTTTTTTTCTTTTTTTTTGTTCATGTTAAATAGAAGAAATCAACTGGTAGAAGCTTTCCCAAAATGCCATTTTACCTTTAGCGCTTTTGGTAGGGACACTAACCTCCTACTAATTCATTTAAAAAATTATCAATGCATGTACACATCCTTTTAATAAACTGGGATGTTCTAAGCCTTAGAAATTGCAGAGAAGGTCTCAAAATTAGAAGGTGAGGAACTTGGTTGCCCAACAAACTACACATCTAGAAAAACTCATGTAAGCCCCTTCAACAAAATGAACCTCTGTAGCAAAAGCAACTCATGAGTTACAGCACTGTGGTGCAGAAACAGCATGCTGCTGGAGTAAATGATCTGGAGGGAAGTATTGGCTGTAACAAGAAGGAAACCTAATTTTGTATTTTGTCTTTATTTTCCTTAAGGTTCTTTCTCCTTGGCTGGCAATGCTTATGCTGATGTATGGTGTAACAAGTTCTTGTTATAAGAAGACAGCCCCAAGACATTGTTTTTAGTTGAGCAGCCAGATAAGCTTGTCTAGATCCATTTATATGTATTCTCTTTTCCTTTCCCAGATGCCTTTATTCTAATTTTATATTAGGGCCATTTGGCAAGGTCTATTTTAAATAAATTTTTATGGTTTCTTTTTTATTGTGTGTGTGTGTGTGTGTGTGTGTGTGTGTGTGTGTGCATACTCAGCCTCACAGGATAATGTTATGAGAAAACCTAGTTTATAAAATAAATAAAATACCGACAACAGAGAATATGTTGTTTCTTACTATCTTTCCAGTCAGACTTGTGGAAGTATTTAGGCAGAGCTATTTTAAATCTCTGGGATCTGAACACAATGCAGATTAGAGACATATTTTATGAACATATCTTTGATAATCCAAGTAGGTATATTTATGCATCTACAAGTACCTAAATGCACCTGGAAAGTAGAACTCTGTTTTCATGAAGAAAATTAAATTTTCTTTTCATTTCGTTTTCATTTTAACTAAATGGATTTTATTTTTGATTCATTTTCTTGGTAAAAGAATGGTGAAGGAAAAACCAATTCTCCTTGATCAAATATAAGTTGATTCTCCAACTTTGTGGCTAGCCCAAATGGAGAGAAAATATTGTACCTGCTAGCTAAATTCAAATCCAAAGACACTAAGTTGAGGGCATTTCAGAATAACAGAAATTAAAAGATTTAAAAGAGTGCACTTCACTGGTATTTGTACCTGATACTGAATTTGGCTCTGTTGATTCTACATAAATTAAAAAGCATGAGGTTTTCTTCCTGGATATGTAAATTAATAATGCAACATTTCTTTTGCTATGAAAATTACATTTATTTTAAAAACCTTAAGTCTGTAAGATCACAGACTCATATAATATCTCTGGCTGGAAGTGACCCATAAGGATCACTGGAGTCCTACTCCCTCCTCCTCACAGACCTTGCAGGTTTAGTATAATTAAACCTTGGTATGTCTTGCCATTGCTTCAACTTCCACTTAAAGGAGGCTTTATTTTTTAATAATAATTTAGTAATTGTCATTGTTTATGTTTATGTTTTTGTCTAGCAGAAAAGTTCCAAAGACTTATCGTATCTGATCTGCTCTGGATTCAACATGAGTTTTGCTGTGGAGCCAGGGTTTTACCACTGGAGTCCAGTTTCTCTTAAGCTGGGAAGAAGGGCTAGGCTAAGGGCTAAGCCAAACTCTCTGGTTAAGGAACAAAGGAAGTTTATTCCACTTTGCTTTCTGTTTCAGTACATACAGGGTTTGATTTTGCCAGGCCTAAATGTCAGCTTCATAATTTGCACCCTAGCCTGCTGCTGAGTGAAGGCCTGTATTAGGCTCAGAACAAATCTGCCAGCTTTGGACAGAGGAGATGGCTTTCAGAAAAATTCCTAAATTGGTTTAAAGTTTAAATTTTTTAATTTGTTCTAGCAGAAGGATTAACTCAGTGCTTTTGTCTTTAGACAAGCAACTGCTCATCTTTAGACTTCTTATCACTGATTGTTGTCCTGGGACTCAGACATGGAGACACCACCCTCTTTCCCTTGGGGAGTCCAGACTCCATGGTTAAGCTCTCTGTTGTGCTTTGTTGTCGCAGACATCTTTTTTATGAAAATCCTTTCATTAGGATTGTTTCCTGTTGAGAAGCTGAGACGCTTCAGGAACAAAATGTAAACAATGGTTATCTGCTGCTGTGGAATGCAACAGGTGCATCTGTGATTGGCCCATCTTGGATGTGTATGATTAATGGACAATCACAGCCCAGCTAGCTCAGCTCTCTGTCCAATCCACAGACCTTTGTTATTCATTCCTTTCTATTCTTAGCTTAGTTAGCCTTCTGAGATGAAACCTTTTCTTCTATTCTTTTAGTATAGCTTTAATGCAATATATATCATAAAATAATAAATCAAGCCTTCTGAAATATGGAGTCAAATCCTCGTCTCTTCCCTCATCCAAAGACCCCTGTGACCACCGTCACACTTTGTGTTTTTGAAGAGTTGAGTTGATAAGGCTTTAGGAATAAAAAGTTGTTTCAAATTTTTAGGGGTGTTGTTGCTGGAGGAAAAGGCTTTTGGTTATTTCCAGAAGGCCACACCCTTGACATTCTCTTCTAGGCCATGGGAATGTCTTCTTCCAGAGCTAGATATCTTTGACAACCTGTATATGAAGCTTGCCCACAGTTTGCCTTGGGATGTGGTGTGTGCCCTGCCTCAGACATTGCAGTGATTCAGAGACCAGGCTCTAAGTCAAAATTCAGTCTGCATCCAAGGGCTTGGCCCACTGAATCTTAGTATGGGTTGGAAGCAGCTTGAGAGATGGATTTCTTTAAAAAGCAAGGTTTAACATGGTTGGCTGAAATAAAGTGTGTACACTTGAACAGAAGGCTGTGAACTCAACAACAGCCACTGTCCCAAAGGGAGCAGGTCACCAGTGTACGCCAGCAGGAGTGATTTTGTGATCTCTAAATAAAATGTGTACCAAGTTGCCTAACACAGCCTAGAGCTGTAAATGTGTAGGAACTGTCTGTAGGATTATCTTTTGTTATTACTGACATTATTTGTACACAGAATGCTATCATGAAAGTACTAATAAGAGGTTACTAATAACTGTGAAAATAATTAACTTTTAATGCAAGTTTTTTAATTGTGTGCTGAAGCAGCAGTCAGGTTCATCCTGCAGGTTTGGCACTAATGGTGTTCATTTCCTTAGCTTCTGGCACACATACATCTGCTATCAGCTAGAAAAAACAAAAACCTTGCTTCAGGAAGTCATCAGAGGAAATACAATGAGTGTGTCAGTACTGCAGCCCAAACAAAATGTTCACTGACGTTCTTGAAAGCTCTGAGTGATACATCCTGGAAATAGCAACAGCCACGAGATAATCTGGCATTCATTATCACCTCTACCACGTAAGTTCTTTGCATTTTCTGTGAAAGAAAATCAGAAGAGAGAGGACAGAAGAAGCATTCTACATCTGTGTTGTAACAACACAGTAGAAGCTGCTCTACAAATGGAAGTGCACTTGAGCTTGAAAATGCTCACGTCCAAGTGACCGGGAACTCCCCTTGGGCTCTGGAAAGAGTCAGCTCCTGGGGCAGTGTGTGGGCTAAAGTATCCCACTGGCTTTCTCCTGACCATTGCATACTATTAGAGAGCTGCACCAAAAAATCAATTTCTCTGTTTGCCGACACCAGTATCAGGACTGGGATTCCGTCTCTGTGGCTCATGGGCTTCTGTACAGCCTATGGCTTTTATTTACTGGAGAGGCTGCTGATGCAGTTTTATGCACATTCTTAAAAAACTTCAGGAACTCCCTGGTGTGCTGCCCAGCTTCAGGACTTCCCTCCAAAAGAATCCTTAGTTCATCAAAATCGGTGATGGATCAGTCAGTCAAAGCTGCCAACTTCTTCTCCTAGGTCTGGAAGGGATGCTGCTGTGTGGCAGCAAGTCAGACACTTACAGCTGCTGGAAAGTAAGTGATGTTGGTTAATGACTGACATGGAAAAGTCAGCATCTCTGTGTACTGATGGGACAGAAGACAAAGCTTTTGTAAACACACAAAAGACATGCCATATGGACACATACTCTGACAATGATGCTTTTATTGTGAGGAGTAACAAAGCAGAGTGTGACTTGTTATGTTTTGTTCAGTGCTAAACATAATGGTAACCTACAACTTCAGGAGTGCTCCCTCACTCAGATTTTATAGGTAGTGTCATGATAACTTCTTACATCTGAGTTTCAGGCCCAGGAAGAAGATGCTGGATATGATAAAACTCCACATAGCCATTGACAACTGCCAAAAGCATACTGATGGTGAATTGTAGCCTTGTTCTCCCCAGGACACAGACTCTTGGATTGGGTTGGAGGGGACCTTAAAGATCATCTAGTTCACAACCCCTCTCATGTGTTAGGATGTCACCTACTAGACCAGGTTGCTCAAAGCCCCATCCAAAGTGGCTTTGAACATTTTCTGGGATGGGGCATCCACAGCTTCTGTGGGCAACCTCTTACAATGTCTTATCACCCTCACAGGAAATAATTTCTCCCTAGTATCTAATCTAAACCTACCCTCTTTCAGTTTAAAGCCATTGCCCCTTGTCCCATCACTAAAAAAAATGCCCTTGTAAAAAAATAGTGTTATTCTAAAATAAGTCTTCCTTATGCCCAATCTAAACCTATTCTCTTTCAGTTTAAAACCACTAACCCTTCTCCTTTCACAACAGGCCCTACTAAAAAGTCTGTCCCCATCCATCCTATAAGTGTCCTTTTTCTTTTTAAAGGTCAAAAGGTCTCCATCCAACTTTTCAGCTCTGGCTACCCAGACATTCATTTATTTCAAACACTGAGAAGTTAAAAGTTATTTTACATTTGCTTTACTCTGAGGTTGCTGCATTACTATGATGCCAGGCAGAGGAGAATCAAAACCTTGGTCTCAAACCTGAGTTTGAGGGGTCTATTCCCAAAGATATGCCCTGCCTAGAGGTCTTTCATGGCAGGCCATGAGCAAAAATCATGTCAGCATTCCCAGTATTTGCAGACTCTGGCTCTGCCTCCAATGCTCCCCACACTGCAACATCTCTTTTTAGCAAGGCAGCTGTTGTTAAGTTGAAAGCCCACTCTGAGTAGCAGGTTTGGAGGTTTGGTTGGTGTCTTCTGACTGAAGTGCGTGAGTGAAATCAATGCTTTAACCATAATCTTTACCTGACCACCCATACCTCAAATTATTTTGAGATACCACTTGTTTATTCAAAGAGCCTGGACTGTTTGTTGCCCTTACTGCAGTCACGCTTCATCTTTGTGTCATTTAGCCAAATTGTTTTGGGTACAGAGGAATGGATGTTCTGCTGGAGGAAGGAAGCCGCTGCTTTGGCCTCGGACAGTACTTGTTTAAGCTAGGACAGGCTGGAGTAATTGAGCCGAGGTGGACAGGCAGCAGCCATGCCAACAATAATATTGTTTGCATTTCAAGCTATAGCATCTAATGGGACCAAGAACAGAACCAATTTATTTCGAAACTCATGTGAAGGTTTGCCAGAGGGGTGATTTACAGCTTCCTAGCAATAATGAACAGTTCAGCTGTCTTGACCAACATGTGGTCACGCATGTTACAAACTGACATAAATATTTCATAACATCTTGCTGCAATTGCTGTCCCACAGAAATGTTTGTCAGACAGTTCAAGGAATCAAAAGGGGTTTAATCTTCAAATTTCATCTCCGAGTAATTGTGCCTTCTCTTTTTTTTATTCTGAACTTGGATAACTTATTTCATACTGTTCTTGATTAAAACCAGTTGGAAGAGGAGGATGGGAGTTTCATTTTTCAACTTTCTTTTTAAAAAATCTCAGGAACTTTATTAGGTATTTGATTTATAGTTTATAGAGCAGTGTGTGCTTTTGAAACTTGAAGTGGTTAAGCTCAGTCTTGAGAAAGTGATAAAAATTAAAGCACTGGTATGAAATTAGTGGTATTTTGTCACCTGGAATATTTGGATATAGTGTACTCACACCATATGGAAACAATAGAACTGAAATTTTGAGGAGCAAAGAAAGTGGAAAATAAAAGGACTGTATAATTGGAAGAATATTTAGAGGTCCTGAAGAGGAAGTTGGATAGAAAGGATGTATCATTTTGTATTGTGTTTCTGTAGAAATTGCAGCCCAGATGCTTTGGTGTCAGGGCCAAGTGTGCCAAGTGCTGAGCATTCAACTGCAGAGGGTTTAGCAACAGCTCACATCCAGTTGTCAGTAAACAAAGGAGGGAGAGTGCACACAGAGGTGATGAGAGCTGGAGACAGAGGGTCAGACTGCGTGTATATGAGCACTTCATGCATCTTCCTTTTTCCTCTGTGCATTAAAAAGATTAAAAATTTTGAAGTAAAATATTCAGACAAGGAGAACAAGGGGATGGGTCACAGGGTAGTCATGACAGGCCAGCGACTCTCCTGGTGGCGCCAAAAGTAGTTTGGACAGTTAGATGGCCCATGTGTGCTTAGGAAAAACATGTGCTTGGCAAAGAGACAGGTCCCTGAGGTCAGCATGGAGATCATTTGGGACTGGCTGGAAGCTGGATTGGAAAAGAACATGCACTGGGGCTAAGTTTGTATATATGTATACACACACGCACACACATATTTGTGTGTGTGCATTTATACACCTTTAGCTACCTATCAGTCTTAAAAGGGGGTTTTGTGAAATGCAGCTGTAGAAATGCTGGAGTAGAGAGAGGAAAGCAATTTGCTTAATGCCTTGAGAGACAAAACCACTGGAGGGTTGAATCTCTGGAAGGCTGAGAAGTGGGAAGAACAAAATCAGCATGGCAGAGCACAGCTAAATTCTAAGGTGGGCTGTCAAATGAGGACTGCACAAAGATCTCCAAAGGGAAGCTGGACACTCTTGATTGCTGTATGCCTCTGGTGTGTTCCAGTGGCAATGGGCACTGCACTGGGGGATGGTTTCTGTGTTGAGCCCCAGCACAAGCTGCCTGGGTTGAAGTCCATCAGTGACCTTGCCATGCAGGACTGCAGAAGCTGCGAGGGAAAAACAAAAGTTGTGCAAATTCCTCAAATAGGAAATGGAGGCTCACACAGATTTCCTGTGGGGAGCCCTCTGTTTACCTGCATGTTTAGTTGTCTTCGAGTGGTGGTTGTATCATTAAATGAGAGCTCAGGATGTCTTTTCTAGTGTGTTTGTTTTACTAGGATGGCAAATTTCTTAGTTAGAGCCTTGTCTGTTTTTCTTGTTTCTGATTTTTAAAAGACAGCATTGCCTTTCTCTAGAATCCTTTTATCTGAGAGGATATCTGAATGCTTTGTAAACATCTCAAATGTTCTGAAGCCATGTGTTAGATCTCCTTGCACAGCTATCAAAATCATGGTTCAGGAGCCAAGCCTGATTCTCCTAGATTGGACAGGGATGTGCAAAGAACATCTGGTAATGCTCAAGAAGCTGCTGCTATGGTTTCTTTCTACAGAGCTTTGGTAGAAGCAGCATGTGAAGGAAGACAGTGACAAGGACATAGGAATGCTGCAGCAGAGAAAGCATCTCCGGTACAGTCAGTAACAAAACTCTTGCTTTCATTCAGATTCAGCTTTCATCCAGATTGAGCTTTCATCCGAGCTGTTTTCTTGTGAAACAGCTAATTTTATGGCTGAAGCAATGTTTTTCAGTGTTGTTTAACAGAATACAGCATCAGCAATCATCAATCCAGCTGCAGCCTGTGTTTGGAGCAGCCCCATTTGCTGGGGTGGCAGAGATAAAAATTGCAGAGAGGCTCCCACCCTCCAGACCTACAGCATGGGGCAGTTTGTGTGCAAGCAGTAAGTGCACAAGTCTCATTTTATGTGATTTACTCAAAAGGGACTTCAAAAGGAAATTAGTGCTCTCAGTAGCACCAGACACAAATTGTATGCAACCACAACTCACATGATCAGCTGCTTGTACAATGGGAGAAGTTTCCAGACATTGTAAAACTGGCTTTTAAAACTGTATTTTCTTAATGTTTTGGATCACATTTAAACCTTAGAATTGCCTTGTTCTTTCTTCTCAGACATACTTGCTCTTTCAAATTGATGATGATGGCTGGTTTTCACAGGCTTGGGAAAGCAAGCATTGTCATTTGTGCTGCATTCTTCCTGTCTAGTGGCAACATTATATTTGGGAGAAAAGTGAGTCTCTAGCATCACAGTAACTGAAATATTTGGGTTAGTGCTTGGCAAACTGCTTGCAGAAACTGATTTTACCCTGCCCGCTTTCCTCATGAGAAGAAGTAATAGCTCCCCCCTTAGCTGAGACATGGGCATGTGGAGTATGATACATTTCTATCCTGGACTAGCTTGTTTCACTCACTAATTGGCATGAAAAGCTGTGACAGTTGTACGTGTAAAACTGATGTGAAATTATTTAGGGAATAAAGTAGGGGAGACACCAGGGAGTCTTCCTTTGCTTTGGATTTAGGAGGGCCAATCCACCAGAATCTGTGTGCCAGGATTACATGGGATACTTTTGGTGAGGGACTGAGAATTTGGGGTTTGCCTCAGGGTTTTGCCCAACAGCTTGGCAGTAGCCCAAAACCTGATGATGTCCTCATTGCTGCTTACTCCATCAGGCCACCCTTCTCTGCATTATTTTGCTACACATGAGAGGGAAACCAGCAAGTGCTTCATGATTTAGGTTGATCCAGGCAGGAATGGTCTTCTACTCAGTTGTTTGCATGCACCATGTGTCCCCCACCATTTGGGATTCTGCAGTGTCAATTGCTCCTCATAATTCCTCAGGATTTCTCTGGGGTTTTTCTTCCCCATGCCATCACATTTTTCTGTACATGGCAGTCTTGTTCTCCCTGAAGTGATTTTACTTTTCTCCTTTACCAAAAGACACTGAAGCTTATATGTAGACACATCATGAGAATAAACACATTTGTGAATCTAGTCAAAATCAAAAGACTTATCTATCCCTCCACAGAGCCAAATAACTATTCCCATTAGCTTGGCTAGAACTTTGTGAGGATCTTAACATTGCTTTTGTGGGAAGAAGCAAGTGTGCCAAACCAGTTGTTCGTTGGGGAATTTTGTGTCATTCATCTTTTAAAAATCTGTTTTTCTCAATGCAACACAAACTTATTTGCAGACAAAACACATGAAATCTGTAGCAAATAGATTCATTTATTTTTTGATATGGAGGACAAATTGCTGCCCTGGAGGCTGACAAACTGCAGGAAATCATAATGAGTTCTCTACTAACTTTGGTATAGAGCTGTACCACTGCAGTCTGAAATCACAGTGCAGGGCTTGAGGAGTTAGCCCTGCGGTTCTTCCTATGGATTAATGAACAAATCCCTGAAAACGTTTGTCTTATGAGTTTTATTTATTGAAGAAAACTTCCTGCAACATGTGGGAACAGCAAGCTTTGCTGCTTTTTGCCTGGGACCCTGGCATATCTTGCAGCAGGAGTGTCCTCACCAGGAAAGAGGTTGCTTCTCTGAGATGAAACTGTGCAGGATCAGGTCCCTCTGGCACAGGGGCTTTGTCATCTTCCAGTCCTGCTCAGTCACACATTGGTGTAAATCAAAAGTCACTGAGAAGAATAATAGAAATGTAATCCAGTGAAAAAAAGTTACTTGCACAAAACAAAAGAGTTACTGGTAAAACCTCATTAATAGTAGGGACAACTTACGTTCTAATTGAATTAGAGGACCTCATTAAAGATGGTTCCCCAAGAACTAAAATGAACACAAAGTTGAGTTGCTTAATTACCTTTGTCTTGGAGTTTTTAATAGTGTTCCCAGGCTCTGTGGGAGAGGAAAGATGAACAGTATGAAAGAATTAGAAATCCACTATTATATCATTTTGTGACAAAGGGGATGGCTGAGAGTGAGGGATTTTTCAACCAGTGACTGTGAACTCAGAAAGAGTAATAGGCACTGTGAGAAGAGTTTGTAAATCACAGTCAACAAAAGGTTTGCCCAGCAATAACTGCTGAGAAGACACAGAGAGGATTCTTCTTTCCAGGTTTCAGAGATGTCTTCCCCATACCCCAAAGCATCACAGGTTTGGGTTTTTCCTAAGCTCAAGAGCACAAACACACCAAATTAAAGGTAAATATGAAGCTACAAGACTTAAAAGGAGAAAAGAAAGAATTGCCACTCTGATGTCCCTCCTTCACTCCTTTTTTTGCAAATAGTTTCAATACAGCTTTTCCCAGCGGGGAGTTCAGTGTCTGTCAGTCCCTCCACACCAGGAATTGAAGCTTGAGTAGCTGAGAAGGAACACTGTGAAGAAGCTTATCAAGTCAGTTGGAGTCAAGGAGGTCACTGGAGGTCACTACAGGATCTGATCTCTGTAGAAGAATCTTTCTCCATGTAGAAAATGGATGTTTTCTGCTGTTGCTCTCTGCTTCCTAGCCCACATCTCAGTGGGGATTAGTTTAGCTTCTGATGCTGACCCCTTATGGGAGGAACTTTTGCTTGCAGATAGTCAAAGTACATCCCTGTTATAAAACTGGACAGGTGCAAAACACATTATGGAAATATAAGGAAAACACATTACAGGAAAAATCTGTATAGAATAAACTTGTTAAGTTCCCTGACTATTAGATTTTCCTTAGCCTGGCTGCTAACATGCTAGTTGTAAAGGAGAAACATATTAACTGCACCTGCTCTTGCAGCTTGCAGTGGTGATCCCTGTGTGTTTGTATTCCCCTGTACGCCCTTCCAACACTCTGCTTCAGTCAGACTAGGAAGTTCTAAGTTGCAGGGACTGTTGCCAAAGGGTTGGAGATGTTCACTTGTTTACTCAGCTCAGAGACTGCCAAACCAGCTTTCACTTGCATGGATGAAGGATGTGGTCCCAAAGGTTTCCTGAGAACTACAGCTGGAGTCCCACCATCACAGAGGGCAATGGCCTGGGACAGTATAAACTGCATGAACCCCTTGGCCTGGCCATCCAAGAAGTCCCACAGCCCTCCCTGTGCTGTGGCTGCTCATTGCTCTCTAGAGTACAGGGATATGGATAGATGCAGTAAGCCAAAGCTTTGCTCCAAAAAAGTGCTCAGGAGATGGAGTTTATCAGAGTTACACAGGATTCTGGATGTTCTACACTAGGTAAAGAATAATTCAGCCTTGATTAGGCACCCATTACATTAAAAGTAGTTTTCTGATACCATAGGAACTATCATTTGTGTCTTTATTCCCACCTACAGAAGGCTGATCTATAACATGTAAATTATAAACACAAGCCTTGCCAGCAGCACCCTGCTTGTATCCAGCCCTGAGTGAAACACCCCCTTCTCACTGCTATGAAGTGCAGGCAGTGATAAAACTAATCATTATCTGTGAATGGCTTCACTCTTCAGATTACAAAATAAGTGGCTTTTATGGGATTGAACTGCAAAGAGGGACCTGCCACGTAACAGACTTGGTGCTGTCAGCAGTAAGAAAACAGAAGCATTTGAGGTTATTTGCAGCAAGCCTTTTTCAGAACAAAACCCCTCACTTAGCCTCCATGTAGCGTGAAGCCTTGTGGGCAGCTGATATTTTTGCCTTTGTTTTTGGTTAGTGACATAGCATCTGCCCTCTCCATGCGAACTCATTTCCAATACATTTAAAATTGAATTGCAGCACCTGGCTTTAGCTCTGCAAGGTTGTGGCTCATCATCTAATCATTAGACCTTTCAAGACCAGAAAAAGAGAGGTACAATATGGCTTTCAGGCAGTCTTAAAAAAAAAAAAACAAAAAAAAAGTCTAAAAGCTTTAATCTTGAACATAGCAATACCTCAGTGAATTTGAGCTTTTGATCTGGGGCAGAATGTGTTTCCAGATTCATTTCACGCTGTGCTGTTTCAGTGAATATAACCACCTCACCATGGGGTCCTACTCCTAGGCCTTCACAGAAACTTCAGAAAGCAGCCTTAATGTTAGAGCTGGCGATTTCTGGACCACTCCCAGTCCTGCCACAGAGGCACGGATGATGGACCAGCTGTGTACTGAAAATCGTTTTGGAGATTTAACTGGTTGTGAGAGCAGCAAGTTCCTCATCACACGTGTTTGCAATTGTTCAGTATGAAGATGCCTATACTGGCATAGCTCATTCAGATAAATGCAGAGCTGCAGTAAATGCAGTTTGAGATGTTGTGTGTCACTATTGCCATGCTTAGCCCTAGACTATTAAACACAACTGTGGTTGTGTTTAAACAGTTTGGGCTGTTGGAGCAGTTTGAGCTGCTCCTGCCCTTGCAGGATGGTTTGAGATGTCATTTAGGCAGAGCCCAAGTCAGAAAACAAGAAAGCAAGAAAGGGTTACTGTAGTAGCCATTCAGGCTGTCGTTTCTGTAAGGCATCGTGGTACTATTTTGAATAGAAATTAGCTGAAATGCAGAAAATTTTTCTTGTGTTGGATGTGTGATCATTTGATGAAATATTAAAACTTCTCACTGTTTTATTGTATGGAAAATCACTGAAAGAACTTTATATCCCATTGAAAAATTACCACAAGAGGTTGGATGCAGAAATGGCTAGGATACTGTGTTTCTGCCTTTTCTACCCTTTTCAGAAGAGTAACCACTGCTGTTTTACTGTGTTTGCTTGCTTCATTCTGTTCTAGGGTATGAGCAGGGGGCAGGTCTGAATCCTGATTGGCCAATCTTTAATGTGATTTTCTCCAGACAAGCAAGTGGAGTATTTACTGACAAATATTTTTGTCTCTCATTATCTGTCTTCCATGTGCAAAGGTCACAGGAAGTAAATGGTTTGAAATTGTATCTTTTTTACCCATTCATTGTAGATAAACTTTGACATTCACAGTAGCTGTATTTTCCCTGCTGTGGTCTAATATTGGCAGTGTAAAGCCAAATACAGATGCCAAGATGATGTCCAGTGTTGATCTTAGTCTAGTACTTCAGAAGTCTCCAGCCTGGAGAATGCAGATGATTACAAGTTTTCTGATGAGAACTTGTTGCCTCTTCTTTAATTCAGAAATGATGACTTACACAATCTCAGACTTTATCTTGTGGGAATGTACCAGTTCTGCTATGAAACTCATTTTGGGGAAAGTTTCTCTTGTCCAGGAAGGAAATTTGTGTCAGAAATGTCAGTAATTTCAGCAGAAACAGACATGTCCTCGGTGGAACATTCAACAATGACCATGGGCCCTCAATGCTGTTTGTGGGCTCAGCAGCAAAATCCTGGCCTCCTGCCTCCCAGGCAACTGCTGACTCCTCATCTGCTGGCTGGAAGAGGAACAGTTTCTCCCTGCTGTGCTCTTACAGCAATTTTTGAAAATATTTGACTCTATCCTGTTTTAGAGCAGAAAAAAGTGCTATGAGGATGCTTGTGAGATAAAGATTGTTTTCAGCTATCCTGGAGGCTGAATAACTTTTCTAAAATATATGAAGACTTTTTTCGTTTAATTTGTGCTGGTGCACATTTTACTAATGAAAGGAGTGTCACAGCATGTATGTACAAAGCATGGATCTGGCAAACAGGAAAATTAGTTTCAGTCCTTCCCTCTGTCCTGGCGCAGGTTGCTTGGCATTGCTGATAGTTTTAGAAACATTTTTGCCAGCACTTGCAGGTTGGGTGGTAGTGTTTACCTGATGGAGGCCGGAAGGCTCTGCAGAGATCTGCTCTGGCTGGATTGATGGGCCAAGGCAAATTGTATGGGGTTCAATAAAGTGAAGAGCTGGGTCCTGCAAGGCCAATGGCATCCTGGCCTGGATCAGCAATGGTGTGGCCAGCAGGAGCAGGGCAGGGATTGTCCCTGTGCTTGGCACTGGTGAGGCCACAGCTCCAATCCTGTGTTCAGTTCTGGGCCCCTCAGTGCAAGAAGGACATTGAGGGGCTGGAGTGTGTCCAGAGAAGGAAAATGGAGCTGGGGAAGGGTCTGGAGCACAAGTCTGATGAGGAGCAGTTGAGGAAGCTGGGGGTGTTTATCGTAGAGAAAAGGAGGCTCAGGGGCCTTGTTGCTCTCTACAGAGGTGGTTGTAGCCAGGTGAGGGTCAGTCTCTTTTCCCTGATAACAAGTGATAGATAGGATGAGAGGAGACAGTCTCAAATTGCACCAAGAAGGTTTTGTATTGGATATTAGGAAAGATTTTTTCAGGTGAAGTATCATCAAGCATTGGAACAGGCTGCCCAGAGAAGTGGTGGAGTCACCATACCTGCAGGTATTTAAAAGCCATGTAGATGTGCTTAAGGACATAATTTAGAGGTGGACTTGGCAATGCTGGGTTAACAGTTGAACTTGATGAAGTTTGAAGTCTTTTCCAACCTAAATGATGCCATAATTCTACACATGTTATGTGATTTGTAAAGGAGTGTGATGCTGTGCTTCCAGGAAGGCCATGGAAACTATTAGGCATGAGCTAATGAAGTAATATAAAAAGAGTATGAAGTGAAAGAAACACTAAGAATGTGTGTAAAAATGCTATAGAAATAAACCAAATTCAGATGGCAAAAGAGTGTGAGTCTTTACAGCATTACTGGTGTTGGACAGCACATCCAGAAGCTGCAGGTCTGGGTGGTCTGGACCCCACACTCCCTGTGGGGCAGGACTGCCTCCAGGCCCACAGGGGCTGCATGCTGCTGCTTGCTTTCTTCTTGGGTATTCTAGTTGGTAGTGCATAGTATGCCATTTGAATGTGCCTTCCTTTTTTCTTCCCAGGGAATGGCTTTTACACTTAAGGAAAGGCTACAGCTGGGAATTCATGGCCTCATTCCTCCTTGCTTCCTGAGTCAAGATGTTCAAGTCCTTCGTGTGATGAAAAACTTTGAAAAGCAATCTAATGATCTAGACAAGTATGTCAAAAACATCTTATTTCCTCTCCCTTCCCCCTTTACCTTTCAGTTCTTTAAAGCCTCGAGGAAAAATTGTGGATTTTGCTTCAATGCACATGTTTCCCTCCGAGTCACTTTTTTCGAGTTCTTTATACTCTCCAGCAAATCATAGAGCAGTTCAGGTTTAAAGGGACCTTAAAAATTATCTGTGCCCAAACCCCCTGCCATGGGCAGGGACACCTTGACCAGGTTGCTCAAACCCTATTCAATCTGGTCTTGAAAAGGGCTGGGACAGGGCTGGGACATCCACAGCTTCTCTGGGCAACTTGGGCCAGTGCCTCACCATGCTGACACTCAAAAATTTCTTCTAATATCTAATCTAAACCTACTCTCTTTCAGTTTGAAGCCGTTCCCTCTTGTCCTATCAATACATACCCTTGTAAAAAGTCCTTCTCCAGCTTTAATTTGGGCCCTGTTTAGAGACTGGAAGTTGCTAGATGTCCCCAGCACTGTCCCTTCTCCAGGCTGAACGGCACCAACTCTCTCAGCCTGTCTTCATAGGAGAGGTGCTCCAGCCCTCTGATTATCTTCATGACCCTCCTCTGGACCTGTTCCAACAGGTCCAGTGATGTTACTATTTTCTACCACTCCATTTCTGGAGAGTTCTGGTGTACTTTGGCTGCAAGAAAGAAGCAGGGCACTGAAGGTAGAGTGAACCCATGTAGTTCGTGTACCTATCTGTATGCTCCCCAATACATTCACTAAAACACTGGATGGAAGAACAGAAAAAACCTGACAGTGTTAGGAAAAAATAAAAAGAAAACAGAAGCAATATTGTATTAGCTAATCTTTCTGAGTTTTCATTGCATCCAGTATTGTTCATCATGGTTACTGATGGAAAATGCTATTTGATTCCTTCTGTGAGGACAGTAGGGTTTGCATCTCCATCTCTCTCAGCTGGCATTGATCTGAGGACTGAGGCAGTAGGACTCTTACCCTGTAGACCAATTACACTGGCTATTCTGTGTCACAAATATCTATGTTGATCTTGAAAATTTTGTATTGATAGCTATGTATGATGCCTTTTGATGCAAATTTCAAAATTCTAAGGTTGTGCATGGGTGTGACATCCAGCCCTGCCAAGTCATTGTGAGCTGTCACTGAGGGTGGTGGAGCTGACCAGGCCCTGTGGGAAATTTTGCTCCAGGTACCTGCTCATGATGTAGCACAAAGGCATGTCAGGGCTTGGGAGAACTGAGTGCATACTGAGTGAACCAATGACTGCTTTTTGTGAAACTGTGAACTACCATAAATGCTGATATATTACTTGTTTTTATTACTTTAAAGGTATATTATTCTTATGACATTGCAAGACAGGAATGAGAAGCTGTTTTACCGACTGCTGACTTCTGATATCGAGAAATTCATGCCCATAGTTTACACCCCAACAGTTGGCCTGGCTTGTCAGCAGTATGGTTTGGCTTTCAGGAGACCACGGTGAGTGAAGAGACTGTGTTTGCAATTTTTTCATTTTATGTGAATGTTTCTTTTGTATGGACACCATCTTTATGTGGGTGGCCCAAAACATCTAAAACTCAATCCCTCATCAAAAAGTGAACCAGCCAGCAGCTTCGTGTGTGTACATTTGATGATGAGTTGGGGAGTCGAGAATAGCTCTGATTTCTTCCTATAAACAGTGAACAGAGTGGTTTTGTTCTCAAACAGTGCTGTACAGTCCCCAAACAGCTTGCTGAACTTAGGGCTGCACCCCTCCCCATCTGCTGTCTCAGGAGCACCGAGTGCCCTCTGCAATGCTCTTTGAGTAATTGTTGGGTTTTGGATACATTGTGCTGATTTTGAACTTTTGTATGCACTTCCACAAACTACCCCACTAGAATCATCTTCATAGATGATGCTCTGCATCAGTGCCTCCCTCTCTGCTCAGAACAGTCACTGTATAAATTCATGCAACATTAAGCATTCTGTACCATGTTGGAAGACCCCATTCTGCATAATTCTTTTTAATGATTAATGCTTAGATAAATCCCTTGTTAGCTTTTTGAAGTACATTTTAACCTAGCCTGAAAATTCAATGGTACAGTTCAGTTTTCTTTGTAGGCTTTTAAATTTTTTGGTCCTTGAAATGTACCAGTAGTCAGATGAACATTTAAGCTTTTGCAATAGAAATTTGCAAAGTAAAGGAATGGAATAATACCATTTTCAAAGCATTTCACAAGCATGAGGTTTGACTGCAGTTTCAGCTGAGAGTAGTGCTACAGATGGGGCAGCTGAGGCAAGTTCTACTGAGTCTAGGTCATGGGGGATCCCTGAGGCACATCTCAAAGATGTAAGGGCTGTGTAGACAAGATAATTAATAACTTTTATGTATAAGATTATCTTGGCAAACATGCGTGCTTCCTGCTTGTGATGAAAATTCCCAAAAAGCTAGTGTATTCCTTCATATGAGCTGCTCCTCATGATTGCTTTTTGGCTTGTGTCTGCACCAGGTAATTGTGTTCTGGGCCTTGATGTGCAACTTGTGGATCTGCTGGGTTGTGATAAAATCATTCATCTATCCAAGCCTTGATCTTACCCCCTTCTCCTCCTCAGTGTGTATAAGGAAGCCAGAGAAGGATCTGCATTTTTATAGGGGGAGGACACTAACTTCTTCTGGGTATGAGTAAGAGGTAGCAGAGATAAGACAGCCCAGATTGTGTCTCCAGGTGTTGAGCTGTGAGCACTGTCAGGCAGAGAAGAGCACACTGCTGGTTCTCAGCTAATCAATATTAATGCAGCAGCTGCTGATTCTCAGGTAATCAATATTCATGCAGCAATTCCTGCTGTACACCCACTATGTCTTTGCCTCCTGGCTGCCTTTACCTTGCAATAAGTTAAAACAATATTTGGGAGCTTTGCTTCTTTTATTTTCCATCCATTGTTACCTTCAGGAAAGCAGGGATGTCTTTCCACATGCTGAGCTCTTTCTGCAGTTGTTTCTGTTGGAGAATTCCCCTTCCTGTAGCTCCTGTCTTTCTCATGTTTTAAATCCACATTATTTTACTAATGTGATAGGAATGTCTGTTCTCATAGTCCAACAGTTTTGCTGCTAAATTTGGGCTGGGTCTTTTCTGGATTCCAGCCAATGGCTTCTTCAGGAAAGAGCAAATGACCGTTTCCTGTGGTGGGGAGTTTGTTTGCCTGAAGATACAGAATGAATTCCAGCCTAGCTTCAGATTTGGATGTAATCAAGGTTGTTTTAGCAGACAAATGTTTTTATTGTGAAAATAAAAGATCTGTTATATCATGTAAAGTGATGAGACTAAAATGGGAAGTGTATGTATGTGCTGTTTTTTTCAATCTGACTCTTACTGTCTTGGAGGATATATTTTCTGTCCTGGAGCATATTATGTACATGAGGAATTGGCCTGCAAGACACATAGTTCAAGGTAGGATGCCAATACTTATGCTAAAATCTCCATTTTAAAACCCCACATTGTGCTCCAACATGAATGGATTCCCACATAGCAAAGCCCACACAGCAAAGCTTATTGTGCAGTCTGTCTGTGGCCACAGCAGCAGCAACCTTTGGATACAGGCAGCTTCTTCCCCATGCTGGGATCTTTCTCAGCCCCATTAGTGCTTGGCCTTGTACTTGAAGGTTGAGCCTGGAAGGATTACAGTACATGTAACTTGCTTACAAAGCAGCTCCTGTACAACAGCATCTAAAAACAGTCCCAAGATGTCCAGCAGGGCTTCTCTCAGAATCATTTATCAGAGCATGTTTATCTATGTTTTTGTTTGTCAGATACTGTTGTTGTGATTGCAGGATTCAATGCCTCTCTTCCCTTTTTTAGTCTTTATATACAAACCCTTAAAGGGTAAATCTCTAACCTGCACTTTTACGGGGCCAGTGGACAGAGTTCTCCTTCCAGGTCAGGGCTCCAGCATATACTCCCTGCTAGCAGATTTATCTGCTCCAAATGGAATAAGACACCTGGTGTTCCTTTCTTTCAAAAAGCTATCCAGCCAGCAGTCTAAATGAACAGGTTTTCTATATTTAACAGTAGAAAAGAGCTACTAGGAACAAAAACACTTGCAAGCATTCAACTGTTCTCATGCTTATCTACAATGCCCACAGTTTCCCCACTTCTTGTGATGGGCCTGAAGGCATAGCTCCTGATGCCCCAGCAGGTTCTCTGCCTTCCCCAAACTCCTACTGCCTTTCTCTTTACTAGTTGCTTTAAATCCTTCAGGCAGGATTTTTTTTTTTCCATTGACTTCAGACTTCTTCCAGTGTGATTAAGCCTCAGAGCTTTAAAATGACTGAAATAGAGGTGGAGCCATAACATTTATAAAAATTACATTCAGGCACTGTTGCCTAAGAACTATGAAGTTTTTGCTGGAAGGTGTCTATCTTGAATACATTTTTCCTATCTTGTTTTCCAGCCAGCTCCGTGGTGATTTAACAATATTTGTTTATTTAAAGCCATGTAATAAGCATTACAGCCTTCAGGCTAAAGTACAGTTTCATTTTGTATTTTGAATTTTTGAAATAAGAAATATAAATTATTATGTCATTTGTAAGTACAGGTCAAAGTACTAAGCAATAGCACCTCTTCTGCAGTAATGATTAAGAACCCTGTCAAAATCTCTTTTCTGTGATTAAACGATGTTAAATAAGCACGAAAGAAAAGTAACATGTCCAAAGTCTTCCAAAGCACAGGTCCTGTCTGCAGCTGTGGCCAGTAACAGAAGGAGTACAGGACTAGACAGGTAAACATGCTCACTTCTTGGGAACCTCTCAGGTTATACTCCTCCTCATTTTGTGTCTTGTGGTTGCAGTTTTGTTACAATAATCCATTGCTCTCTTTGATTCACAAGTTCTGTAAAGGTGGTGAGGGGACCCAGATGTTTGCGTATTGTCAAGGCCAAAGGATGTGACTGAAACGAAGAGTCCCAAGGTGGCAAGACTTGTTTCATATAAAGAATATATCTGTTGCAGTGTAGGATGATCAAGGGTGATTCAGACTTAAGGGAGATTCCTTGCAGAGTTGTACAGCTTCAGCTCCTATGTTTGCACACGTGCAGCTTTGCAGACTGTCTCCTGCAATCCGGCCCTGGCATCCCGTCACTTCTCTCTCCCATCACCCCTGTGCCTCTACAGATGTCCATGCTGCTGTGTAATGATGGTTCAAGGATAAATCTGGGCAGATCCTTTTTGGGCCAGGCTGGCAGTAATCCAAATAGCCAGTTCACTGCCACCTGGACAGGAGCTGTGCTGCTGCGCTGAAGCAGAAGCAAGCTGCTCAAGGAGTGGGGAGAGCAGGTTTGCTTATGTTCAGCAGCAGTGATAACAAAACTGGCCTCAAGCAAAGGACGGGCTATGCTAGGGTATCCAAGGAATATGTACCTTGAAGTGTTTGCTTTTCAAAGCCCAGGAACCCCTTCTACACATATGAAGTTTGTTAGAAAGAAAGAATGAAATGTACCAGAGCAGGGCTTGCAACTTTGAGACACTAAATGAAGGAAGGAAGGAGGAATCTTGGTTCTTTGATCCTGCTAACAGATAAAGCCACCATTTCCTTAGGAAATGCTTCTACCACCCCTATAAGCTTTCAGACTGTGGCTGAAAGTCCTTTTTGCTTTAGAGTGAGGATACAAAGCCTTTACAAAAAAAATAGTGCATAGTAGTATTTCGATTTTTTTGCTCTTTTTCTAATGTAAATGCACTTAATGAGTACTGTGGGGGTCCTTATGGAGCACAGGACTGAACATGTGCAATGCTATTTAAAAGGTATGTTTTAAGCCTGAGGATCTCTTTTAATTGTGACAGTATCTTTGAAGGTATCTTCACAAAAAGATAGTAAAGAGGAAGTTTAGGGCATGGAATCAGGGTTTTATTTCTTCTGTGAAGGTGAGGGGTAGTTTGCTACAACCACAGTCTCTCAAGACACTCATTAATTCATAAACGCAGTGGTGTTTGAAAGTATAAAGTTGTCAGCTGCTCCTCAAAAGCTTTTGGCATCCCCTGAGAGTAGGGCTGGAAAAGGTGGCTGTATCACCATTGGAGAATGGTTATGGGGACAGAAAAAACTTGCTTAAGTTCACTTTTTTCCCCTACAAATGTAAATATCCTGGAGAACTGCTTGCAGAACAATGCAAAACATGTTGGGATTAAGCTGAACCTGGAGAAGGCTAACAGGATGCAGATGGTGTGAAAATTAAGTCTGACAGAATAATGATCTGTGTGTCTGATGAAAAATGAGTAAATGAAACATCAGTCAATCTACAGAATTGTCTTGTCAGCAGGTCTGGTTCTGATCAGTGACTGTTTTTTGTGGTGTTGTGCTGTCTGAGAAGCAGACGGGAAAGGATGAAAAGAAAGTTACCTGCCATTTCTGGACACTTTAAGACCAAATCAAATGGAATTAGAAACAAAAGTGGTAATCCCACAGACTTGTCCCTAACCACAGAATTGTCTCCATTCCCTCTTCTATAAAACATGGGAGACCAGAAGTGAGTGGGAAGACTGGGATTTGGATTATTGTCTTGAAAGTTTGTTTTGTAACCCCTTTAGACAATCTCTACTACTTGTAAAAACACCAGTCATCATAACTTCTCTTGTTGCCACCAGCCTGGTTCAGCCTTCTTGCAGAGGCAGCTGAAGTCAGTGCATGAAAAGAGGAATGTATTTAATAGTGTGTTTAGGTAACGTTGCCACAGCCAGCCAAAGGCTGGTCTTGTGACTGACTAAAGGGGAGGGAGTGTCTGTAGAATGCCTCACAGAGACTGTGTGTAGCCAGGAAGCGTGAAGACGCTCTCAGGACACATAGGTGGGAGACAGTCATTGGTAAGGGACAAGATTATTGAATGTGGGGGTGAAGACCATGGTTGGAATAGGTGAGGAGAAAGTAGTTCATGCAGAGGGAGCCCAAAGCTGCTGAAAATGGCTCAGCCTGTTTGGAACTTCTGAGAGCTGGCAAAGTAATTCAAAGGTTCCCACTATTCTCTCTTCCCCCCTCTTTCTTCAGACAAGTCTTTTCAGTGTGCTGTGCCCCTATCCTTGTCCCTTCTCTGTTTCCACTTCACTGAAGTGTTTTTCAAAACGTGGATACAAGCACAGATTGGTTTGTGGGCATACAGAGAGAAGAGCTGGTGTATTGGTCCTGATCTGAGGTTCCATGCAGGCTGGGGAATGGGATGGACACTCTTGGTGTTGTGAGGCTGTAACACAGTTTCTACATTGCAATGAGTGAAAAAGGGAGTGGAAAAGGACTCTTATCTTTTCATTAGAAAAACGGTCAGTGCTCCTTGTTCCATATCTCCAGTCTTCTCTCTTTCTCTCTCTCTCTCTTTTCCTCACATTTCCTAAGAAAAATGTGTATGCGCTGGCTCTGACAACCATGAGAAACTTTATGGGCATGAGGGAAAACGTCAGGCCTACAGAAGTTAACAGCAAATCTCATGTTAATTTATGATGGTCAGGCTTTCCGCTTCTGTCGGAGGTGATTTAGATTTAAGTCTGTTGAAATTCCCTGATTTACCAGGAGAAGCTTGAAGGAAGAGGTGGAGTTGTCCAAAAGAAAGAGGTTGACCTGGTGAAGGAAATACAAGAGAATGTGTTCTCCTTTGATCTGGCATAAATCTGTGCTGCTGCCACAAGAAACAACCCCACCTCAAACAAAAAATGCCAAAGACAGGGAGGAGGGAGAAGAATTATTTAGAATAATGAATACCAGGATGTAAATTTGAGGGGAAATGGTGCTGACTGTCATGAAAACCTTGCACAGCTATATCCATTGGGCTGTGCAACAGGCATGGATTGTGCTCAGAAAGCCAACCATGTCGTGGGCTGCATCCAAAGCAGCATGGCCAGCAGGGCAAGAGAGGTGATTCTCCCCTCTGTCTGCTCTGGTGAGACCTACCTCGGGTGCTGTGTCCAGCTCTGGGGCCCCCAACACAAGAAGGACATGGACCTGTTGTAGAGAGTTGGGAGAAGGCCACAAAGACCTCTCAGCATCTCAGATGGCTGGAGATGTTCTCCTGTGAAGACAGGCTGACAGGGCTGGGATTGATCAGCCTGGAGAAGGGAAGGTTCCAGGGAAGGTTCCTTACAGCACTTGCAGTACCAGGAAAACTGGAGAGGGGCTTGCACGAGGGCACAATAGGATAAGAAGCAGTGGTTTTAAAACTGAAAGAGGGTAGGGTTAGGTCAGATACAAGAAGTTTTTGACTGTGAGGGTGATGAGGCACTGGCATAGGTTGCCAAGAGAAGCTGTGGATGCCCCATCCCTGGAAGGATTCAAGGCCAGATTGGATGGGGCTCTGAGCAACCTGGTGTGAGAGAAAATGTCCCTGCCAAATGGGAAGAGGTTTGCCATGATTAGATTATTTGCCATGGTTAGATTATATTTAAGGTCCCCTTCAGACCAAACAGTTCTGTGAGCCTAAGATTCTATGACCTGATTATGGAAGAATTAACATAAGAACTGCTGTTATTTTCTGTATTTGCTGCAGTTTGTGGCAAAAGTTAGATTTGTTTTTCATGAGATGGATTCACCAAAAGTATAACAAATCATATTTCATTTATCTGGAAGGTAATTTTTATTGTCAAAATAATCTTTCTTTGTCAAACTTTGTTCTAATTCTGTGTTCATTCTTGGGGCTCCCTGCAGTGCACTTTAAAAGGGAAGGTGTGGGTCCTGGAAGAATTTGCACAGCACAGGAAGGAAATACAATCAGGGTAGGACTTAATTAACTTCCCAGGGGTTTTTGGTCCCACCTTAACCTCTGCACTATCAAGTAAAACAGAATACATTGTGTGCTTAGCAGTGAAACAGATAAGGGCTTCTTGGTCAAAATCAACTGAGCAACAGCACTGATTGACCATCTCAGAGTGTTTCTCTTTGTGATCCTATAATCTTCCAGTTACTGAGATACTTCCAGGATCCAGCACACAGTCATGTATGAAGAGGAAAATCAGGGCTGAGTCAAATTTTCCTACACTTGAAGTTGTTTTTGAACAAAGAATATGAAGCCCCTTGAGCATGCTGAGCTTACCACAGCAAAGGTTACTGAATTTGGGAAATGCCCACTCTTGCTGGTTGGTGGAATCCCTGCATGGTGGAAACTTACGTCTCACCTCAGTGCCTGGTCTTTACCCAACTGCATCTGTAAATTTATTTGTGGGTGACAGAAGGCAATCTGGTTTTTCCCTCCCTCTCCTGCACATTAACAAGAAGGGGGATCTGGGGTAAGCCAGAGTCAGACCCCATACTGCAGACCTGCTTGGCTCTTACCCAGTCCTTGGCTCTAGCAGCCTGATCCTCACACAGACAGACCTCCTCGGAGGCCCTCCTAAACAGTATTGAAACACCACTGCTGGAAAGGACACTGGGAAATTTGGGGTTGTCAAGTTTTAAAATACAAGGAGGATTTATTCCCCAAATTATGCTGTTACTTGGCAGTTCTCTGGTTGAACCAGAGAATCCAGTCCTGAGAATACAGTAGGGAAAAGCACCTCATGACAAGCCAAAAGCAACATGGGTCTACTTCCCTCTTGCCTTAATCCTAGAATGTGGATAGCAGAGATCCACTGGGGACCTGCTTCCAACCCTCTTGCCTTTCCACATTGCTGCATAATGACCAATAACAACAAGTACTGAGCTGGTCTTTCTCCATCATCTTCCCCCTGTAGATGAAGGAAGGATATTTATTCTTTAGGCTGATGCCTGAGTAGCAGAACCGATAAATCTGGGATTCCTCCTGGTTTCTGTCCTTTGTCCCCTAACATTTTGTGTCTGTGAAACCTTATGTTCCTTTCCACATCCCCTTCATCCTTTTTTCATATCCACCTGTGCTCCACCATAGCCCCCCAGAGCTGCTTGTGCTCCTCCCTTTCCCTCACCTCTTCCTTAGGGAGCAGTGAGCACAGTGCTGTGCTTGTTGTCCTCTCTGATTTCCTATCAGTGCCTTTTTGATCCTGCCCCATAAGCATTCTGGTTTTTCATTTGGTTTCCTCTACAGTCACCTTTTCTCCTGCAGCCCAGGAGAGCTCTAAGGCTTTGTTAGCAAGGGCTGAATAGATACTAGAGTAGGTAGTAGGTGGGAAGCAACACATGTTGTGTGCAGCTGCAAACTGTGGTTTTGGGCAGCTGTCAGGATAATTGTCGTTGTAAGGTCTGTGTTCCCCTCCCCAGAGTGGTGAGAGCATGAACCCCTTTATCTTTTCTCTTTATCTCAACAGTAATTTTCATGAAAGGGTATGGGAACAAACATCTTTGAGACCTTTGCCTTTCTGATAAATTTGTTGAAATGAGCTAGTAGGTAAGAAAGGACACAGTGTAATTGCCTTTTTCCTGTAAAAAAAAAAAGCCCTGCTAAAAATAGTGGTGGATGTTAATAATTTGGCAGATAGGAGATGGATCCAAAAGCTTTGCTTTAGGCTGTGGTCTGGACCTTCCTGCTGTGCCAGGGGGTGGACTATACTAGAGTATGGGGAGAGCTACAGCTTGCATTTATATGTGCTCCCTTAAATCTCCCTGTTCCTGATCTTTGGCAGT
Organism: Calcarius lapponicus; assembly: GCA_039654755.1. Classification (NCBI taxonomy): domain Eukaryota; kingdom Metazoa; phylum Chordata; class Aves; order Passeriformes; family Fringillidae; genus Calcarius; species Calcarius lapponicus. Next base: position 63,274,219 of record CM077462.1, on the reverse strand, counting down.
TTTCTACAGCTTAGCAGCTTTCAATCCCTTGGGATCATGGAGATTTCCCAGTGTGGGTATAGGGGGGTTGTGTGGATAGTGAATCTTTCATTATTGTACCTTGGAGCCTGCATCTTCTGGCTTCTACACTGAATTTTGGGTTTCCTACCTAAAATATATGGTGATAAAGTTAAGGACATTTATAGTAGTAATGAAATTATTCATGTTGCAGATCATTTGAAATGAAGTCTCTTACTGTATGTAAATTGTAGATATATTGCCTTGTAAGTCTCTATATAGATTTCACTAATAGTTGACTGTGCTTGGTTTCTATTATTTTTTCATTATTACCTCAGGGTACTGGTCAACAGCCTACAATTTACAAAGAAAATTACCTAAAACAATGAAAATTTCTTGGCCTTAATAAAAAATCGGGAAAAAAAAAGCTGATGAATCATCACAGAGATTTTGTCCGATCTGATGATTAATTGTACTGTATTTAGACAAATCAGTGCATGCTAACACAAAGTTTCTCTCCAAAGTCTGTAGCCCACAGGCATTTGTAATCTCAAGCTCCCTAAAACAGCCAAGCAATTTCAAAGTTTATTTTGTCATTCTGAAGCCTTTTGTCCTGTTCTGGCAGAGACCAGAACCAAAAAATGTCAACAGTGGGGGTGCAGCTGGTGGAAATGTCCCTAAAGGCTCATATTGCTCAACCTGTCAATTTTGTATATGAGTTTTGAAAGTGAAAATAAACCAAATGGTTTAGGCCCTTACTGTAACCACATTTTATTTCATCTCTAGCACAGACTGGCCTTAAATCCAGAGTGGCTCCTGCAGCCTGTTCCTCTGGCACAGCAGTGAGAGTTTCTGTGGTTAGTATGCAACAAAAGCCAAGTCCATCAGCTGATCCCTCCCTTGCATGTGTCTCTTTTGCAGCCTTGGGCAGCCAAAATACCCACCAGTCAGCTGGGCTTGGGGCATCATTCAGCCAGACTGCAGAGAGCACAGAGCGGCGTGCAGCAGCTGTCAGCAGCCCTCCACCATGACAAGCCAACTTGGTTTTTCATTTCCTCAGCGTGAAAATAATTTTGACATGTGCATTTCAGTGTTACTCTGAGATGGTCTTGCTCCAGGTTTTCTGAGAGCATCATGCCTTTGTGTAAGGAATGGCTGTGATCACTGCAGAAGGTCAGATTGTGCCATGCCTGTCAGAGCTGTTTTCTGTCCAGCCTTATAGCTCACTGTAGGTTTCTGGCTGCTGTCTCACAACTTTATCATGACTGTCCAACAGAAGCCTGGTGCAGGGATGCTGGCAAAGATCTGACTCATCTATTCTGTTTGTTGCTTTTTTAAGTAATGATTTCCCATGCACTTCCTATGTCTTCTAAGGGAAGTCCAGGCCGAATTAAGTTAAAACACTCAAGGACTTTTATGTGAGTGAAATTTCATCTCTCTCAGGTTGTAAGTGGAGATGCTTAACCTTTATTAGTATTCCAAGAATGAGCCATTCCTATCTAGATAAAAACACCTGCTCACGATGCCTACTCGTCAGATATAAGTATTAAGAATATGTGCATTTTCTTAATGTTAACTTACACAGTCGTTTTTATCATCTCTTCACTTGTGGAGCAAGTTCCCCTCATAGCACCCAGACTAGAAGGTCATAAGTGCAAAGAAAATCAAGTAAAACTTGAGATTTGTTACCTTTAGTCTTGCAGTTCACTGAACTGCTATGGCAGCAGCATACACACAAGGAGCCAGACTCCTTGGAAGGCCCCTTCCTTGGCTGGTTGAGAAGTACCTGGAGAATTAGGGACCTTAGCTGCCATTTTAATCTACTTCCCTCTATCAATTCTTTTTCTCAGGAACACATAATTACATAAGGCAAAGCCTGGTAGCCCATTAAAGAAGACACCTCTTTTCTGAATAAACAAGGCTGATGGACTGATCTCTGTGCAAAAAGCATGTGGAATTTGCAGCTGAGGTTTATTTGTGTTCTTCCTGCTGTACACCAAACCCTGAGCAAGCCTGACCATTGCAGTGTCAGTAAATATTGGATAGCGCTGTGCAAATACTGAGTATCTTATTCTTCAGAGGGAAGTCCTTTGGAGGAGTGAGTGAGGAGAGAAAGGATGAAGCTGCAGTAGTTGAGTGGGAGGGGTTTTGTTTTCAAACTCTTGTCAGCTTAGGAGCTGTTGATGTCTTTCTGGTGGTTTCTCTTTTTCTCCGTATATCATAAATCTGCAATCATCTTCAGTCTCAGCATGTAAGGGAAGTTCAGGCAAATCAAAGAGTGATGTCCTTTTGCTTCATGCTAGTATACATATCAGTGATCACTGCCATCATCTGTTCTGTTCTTTTGTGGCTTTGGACCAGTGTGATGTGAGCACTGGTGGTTATAATTGCTGAGTAACATATATAGTAAGTGTAAAGAGGCGATTAATTTTATAGATGTGAACTGGTCTGAACTGAAGTCATATGAATGCTGCCCAAACCCACAGCACAGGACAAGACTGGAAGGAGAACACAGAAATGGCCAAAGAGATTTTACATGGAGCTTGATGAAGCAAAGGCATTGATTGCATTTGATTGCAGTGGATTTCTGTTTGATTTCATGTCAGAGGCAGCAGTAGGGCAAGACTACACCAGGAGGGTTGCCAACAAAAGCCACAGGAGCATTGGTAATTGCCAAGGAAAAGCCATTAGGAGAGGGAGAAAGACTTCTGGGTGGGAGGGAAGTGAGGAGAGATTTAGAGCTCTGAGGATGGATTGCATAATGCTTTTCACTCCCCTCTGTGCTTTGGAGAATGAACGTTCTCTGTAAACAAACAATAGCACTTTAGAGATAGCACTGCTGGCTCCACTGCTGTTTCTAATGGGAAATAGCTCCCTAGTCAGCATTGCTAACCAGGACTGTCAGAAAGGGGAACACTACTTAGCCTTTTTTAATAAAGTAACTTCATACTGAATGAAGTTATTAATGGATATTTCTTTTTTCTATTATCTAAGGCCTGTTAAAACTAATTCCTTCCCAAATGTCTTAAAGAATCATAGAGCCATGGAATGGTTTGGGTTAAAAGGGGCCTTATTGATTATCTAGGTGTCCATGGGCAGGGACATCTTCCACTAGGTCAGAATGCTCAAAGTTCCATCCAGCCTGGCCTTGAACACTTCTAGGGATGGCAAGTCCCCAAACTCTCTGGGCAACATGTTGCAGTGCCTCTCTATCCTCACAGTAAACAATTTCTTTCTAATATCTAACCTAAACCTGCCCTCTTCCAGTTTGAAAGAGGTGTTATCTCTTGTCCTATAGCTACATGTCCTTGTAAAAAATAGAAAAGTTATTCCAAAAAACCATCACCAGTATCTAGTGCCACTTCCTCTAGGTATCAAATGTGCCACGTTTTCTTTGTCTCTGATCTTTTTCTATAATGAGCCTTTTAGTTAAGGGATTGTTGTCATTGTGGGACTTCCAGAATGCTTTCAGGATGGCCAAGATCTAACCAGTACTGGGGCTCAGAGCAGGATTCTTCTTATGGCTCACATGGTACACTGTGTATCTTTATAAGTCCTGGAGTACTGCCCTGAACTCAGGCAAGATAAAACCAGAAAAGAAAATGCCCCTGGCTTAGGGGTGAGAAAGGCCTTGTGGGTGAATATACTCAAGGCCTTTGATGGATTCTGCAGTGACCTGCAGTTTTTTAGATCCTGCAGTCCAGTTCAGGCAGTTTGACTTTACTTGCTGACATCCAGACAGAAATACTGCCTCAGTGACAAATTAAGAAGCTGTAACTCTCCTTGAAGTTTCCTGGATTCTTACAGACGTGCTTAGTGGCACAATAAAATCTAGTCTGACTTCCACCTTAACCAAAGGCAGCTGTAGTGAAACCTGTGATGTTAATGGACTGAATATAAGACTGCAGCTCTGAAACCATAATGAATGCAGGCTGAAGCACTCCCTGCTTTTAATTACCCACACGAAGCTAACAGCTCTCTGAAGGTTACTATTTAACCAGAAGTAATGGTATAGCATCTACATTCTGGATTGAAATTGCTGAGGTAGTTAATTTTTACTAAGCTCTAGTTCTTGTAATTTTGTCCCCATGCATGACTAAGCCCATATAGAATGGCAGGTTCCTGGGCACAGGTGAGTTTTCTGGTCTGGAAAAACGCTGTATCTCTGCCCCACACAATGCCTGTGTTACGTGACTTGATCAAAATTACTTACATTTTTAGCTTTACATTTTAATTGAATCCTTGTTATTGAGTGCCAAGGAGATTAAAGAAAAATTGCTTCATTTTTTGTTTCTCTGAAGCAATTTATCAACTGTAATCTCTAGTGAGTTGGAGTAGACATGATGATAAAGGCAGAATAAAGATGATAAAGGCTGCTGAGATTTCATTTCTCCTTCAGAAGGCTTAGGCTGCATTTTTTTCCACAGAAAAATTAAGTTAGTTTATTTTGTTGCCGCTTGGATGTTTCTTATTTACTGGTCCACATAGGCCATTCTGTTCCACTTGGTATTCAGAGCTCTACCTTGCTGTTCTCAAAGGCACAAATAAGCTTTTGCTCCTGTTACCTCTCCTATTATCATGGAACCATAGAATGGTTTGGGTTGGAAATGATGAGAGATCATGTAGAGCACCCCCTTGCCATGGACAGGGACACGTTCCACTAGACCAATTTGCTCGAGGCTATCCAACGTGGCCTTGAATACCTCCAGGGAAGGTGCATCCACAGTTTCTCTGGGTGACCTGTTCAAGTGCCTCAGCACCCTCATAGTAAAGTGTTTATGTGTCCCTGGGACAAACCTGGCTGCTACTCTTCCCTGTTCACTCATCAGCAAAGATTTTGCTGAGTTTGGTTTGTGGAGCTTGTCTGTTCCTTCTGCCTGTCTTGCAGAAGGGATTTTTGGACAGATAAACCCTCTGCCAGTTTGGAGCATGTTTATTCAACTAATTGGCCAGCTCATCTCTGTGGGTAAGGTGCTGTCAGGAGGGAGAACACAGCTCTCCGGGGGATCATGCAAAATGAGGACATACCTGCGACCCCTGACTCTAAAGTCTGATGTGTCTGTTTCCCTTTGCATCTCAAAAATAGCATCAATTTGCTCAACTGCCTGTCAGAATTGGTCATTGCATATTCCATCTGCAAAGGGATTTCCAGCTCACTACTACCAGGATCCCCTTCTGAATGCTTCAACACCTAATGGGAGGCCCCAGAGCTTCCATCAGATTCAGGGACTTGCTTCAGCTGGTTGCCTAAAGGCATTGGAAATGTAGGTGTTTTATTGAACCTGGGCCCTTGGCTCTCAGATTCAGCATTAGGGAAATATGAGTTTTGCTTAGATACATGCCCACTTCCTGATGTGGTTGTGTCACTGAGAGAGGTCACTTTCCCCACCTTTCCCCATGGATCACCATTTCTGCTCCTCCTGATTGTTTCCCTTGCAAAGCTGGTAGTGCCATTAGGGTGTTAGTCTAAAATAAGCCTTCTGATTTTGCCTGAAGTAAAGTAAGGAGCAATTAGCATCAAATACATAATATTGAGGAAAGAAACACAAATTCTGGACGGCTGTCTCTCCATGCTTGGTTCTTAGTCACCAACCAGGCTATCTAAGCCAAGCCAATCCAATGACAGCTGGGAGAGTCCTACTCCCAAGGAGCATAGTGAGAATAGTCATCAGATTTTGGAAGACCAAGCTGAACTCCCTCTGCTGGCAAATCCCAAGCAGGGATTGAAGACCAGATCACTTCCCTTCCAATTCAAGGGTCAGAATCAAGGGGCATTGGGTAGTTGCCCTCCCCACTTTCATATGAAACAACTCTCAGTTCCATCAAGCTGCATGACCAGCAGTGGGTAGACAGTTGGGTTCAGCTTCTGCTGTGAGCTCAGGATGTTTTTCAAAGGTTAAATAGCTGGTGGCCTCCCTTCAGTACTGAAGAGATGTGAATGTATGGGGCACACAGCTAGACACCTAATAGGAGTCTTCATTATGTATGGAAAATGTTACCTTGAAACAATAGCAGTCTTCCTAAAAGCATTATCACAACCTGAAATACATGCAGGGATGTTACTAATTTGCACTTTTAATTCCCAGTTAATAACTGCTTTCTAAACATAGATGGCAGCAGTACAGTACTCCCTTTTATGAAGATTGACATCTGTGAATTGTGCCTTTCAGGCAAGCCATGTGTATGTGATTAGTTCATTGGTTATTGGCACAGTGTTAAAGAATTACACTGAATAAATGAAATGTTATTTTCCTTTTTTGCCTTTCTGATCTGTCTGTGTGATTGTGACTTGATCAGCGTTGAAGTCAGCACTTTTATTTTTCTTCTTTTCGAAGTAAAGGGCATTTTCATTAGGAATCCCACAGTTGACTGTGGGAAGATATCTGTCCCCTAGAAGAGTCATGTGAGATAAGCCCTTGCCAGAGTGAGTAGCCCAATTATGTTTGATTATCCATCACTCATATGGCCTTACAATGGAAGTTGTTTTCAAGCTTCTCCTCCCTAATGTTTCACATTAGAAGCCCAAACCGTGACCGGATCTGAACTTTCTGGGGCTGAGCAATAGTTGAGAGATGTAAGCAACAAAAATCCATTTTTCCAACTGTTACTAATTGCTGGCACAACTCCTGCTTTTGTGAGCAGATAACAAGGCAAGGAAAATGGCTGCATCCTTCTGCCAAGGGGAGTCCTCGAGTCAGAGCCTTTAATTTGCACTGATTAGACAGCACTGTGAGCAATGTAAGCAATTTTCCCTGACATAGGTATAGAGGACAGGTTGCTTCTTTTGGGGTTAGTCCAGCCTAAAAGGAACTTCAGAAAAATCCCAGAGTATCAGAGCAGAGATCAGTCAACGTAAATAGTATTGTCCTGGGTATTGAAAGAATCCCTGCTACAGATACTCTTTCTGGTAACAACAGCAGAGAGGCAAAAAAATAAGCCACAAATCTAAAACATGTTTCAAAACCAATCTCTTCCAGATCCTAATTTTATATAAAAAGAAGTCACTTTTGTTTAAACCCTGAAGACCTTTGCTTTGAGAAGCGATTAACCTCAGTGCAATCAGCTATGTTATTTTCTATATAAACAATTCACACTGAAGTTACACCCAAACCTTTAATTTTCTGTTTCACTTCTCATAATTTTTCATGATTTTCACTAGGTGAATGTCAAAAACTGGGATCAGATATTCATGGGGAAAAAAAGAAAACACTGTCACAAGGGCAGGTTTGGCTTGATCAAAGCAAATGTCATGGCAGATATTGATCCAGTTGGATTGGAGTTCTGTGGACTAGAGAAGTGACCCAAAACATCTGGCTCTGGAGTAGCCATCCCCATCACTGACCCTGGTAGCTGGGTGAGAAGGATCATGCTTTTGTCTGGATGGCCAGGTGCTATAAGCTCCTCAGGAAAGAATGAGTAACAAGGTTTATGGTAAAACCATCAGCCTCCACTGCATTTATCAAAATTGTTTTAACTAGAAAACTCTTCAGCACTAAGGCAGTTTGGTCCCTGAAGCAAAGATGTTTCACAGGTGTAAAATGTTCAACACTGGTGGCTGCTCAATGAAGTTGCCATTAAGGATGTTGAGCCTTTTGGTTTGAAATGAGAATTTACTGTGCTATTAGCAGTCTCTTGAGTTCTCATTTTTGTGTCAGTGAGTTGCCTGGTTTTGTACTCAGCAGCTTACATTCTTCCATTTTCAAGTTCACCTGTTTTCTTTTACCTTGGAGTTACTAGTTTTATTACAAGGCTTATTTTTCTTCTCTTTCTTTCCTTTTCTTTTCCTCTCTTAGGGGATTGTTTATCACCATCCATGACAGAGGCCATATTGCAACAATGCTAAACTCTTGGCCTGAAGAAAATGTTAAGGTATGTGGCATGTCTTCTGTGGACTGGGAAATTACAGGCAGTTTGGTGAAAACAGGATATTTAGTGTAACTGCTTGGCATCGTTTACAGAACTGGCTGTTTAAAAGGACAAGCAAAGAATGCTTTTCTTCCTAAGACAATTTTCAGGCTGAACTTCACTTTCAATTTCCAGTCAAGTTGGGCCTTCAGAGACTCTTATCATGTATGCATGCAGTCAAGAACAACTTTTTCAGAGGTAGCAGGATCTTGGTCAATGAAAAAAAAAGTGCATGTTAATAAATTTGTACAGAATAGGGACCCCAGTGAAAAAGTAATATATGTGTATTGAAGAATTGTGTGGCTAACTTGTACCAAAGCTCTTTACAATATCTCTGTAATTAACACGCTCCTAGGATTCCTTCCCAAATCCAGTGAGTCATGCAGCATCAAGAGCACTGGAAACTGCAAATCATGTTTGATATCCAGCAGCTGAAAATATTACTGACACCCCACCCAAAAAGTGTTCTTGTGAAGTGTTTTTCACTAGAGCTCGGGGCTGGGCAAGTCCCTGGCATGAAATGAAGTCAACACTTAAGAAAGGTCTTGCCAGTCACCTCACCTTATTCTATCAGCCTGAAAGTACATCTTCCTGGGAATTTCCATGGCTATTGACAGAGTTTTGGTCCCCTATCAATCATCTGCTTCTTCCCAGAACAAAGGTTTGCAGCTGAGAAAATCTTGCAAGCATTTTCCATTTCTAAGGGGAAAAAAATGGAAATTTAACATATTTCCAGAAAAAGTGATCACAGTCATACAAACTTTTGTTTGGAACCATGGAGAAGAGAGGCAGGCTAGGTATTTTGTCCTTGTTCTGTCCAACAAACTCAGTATTTCCATTTGTTTCCAGCTCAGAACTGTGAGCAGAATTCATTATGGCTAATAGAAATGTTTTTGCAGATGGGGAAACTGGCACAGAAAGATTAGAGGCTGTTGTTGAAACAGCCCCTCTGGCACCCAAAACAGACCATAGGAAAGGCAATGGTCCATGAAAGAGATTCAGACTATCTACTTTCCAGGTTTGCCAGACTACAAAGGCAGCTCATTTTAGCAGCACAGGTTCCCTGTGTCTTTGTGCACAGATTTCTTCATGCCTGAACTGGTAGGCACTGGAACACTCAAGATTTTGAGATAAGTAGGGAGGCACCTGGACTGTGCCTACATCCCTGGAGGGACCCAGGGGTTTTTTTTAAAGGCTGAACACCCCCCACCATTGAACACCACCCACTAAAGACAGTGCAGAAGTACCTGGAGATGCTGCCCACATTTTGCTCATTAGAGTTGGCTCATTAGGGCTTCATGGCAACAGTGCTTACTGTAGAAATGGGAAATCTGGGCCAGACCCTGAATCCTCTGCCTGGAAGGGCTGGAAGGGTGCTGGTGCTCTGCTTAGCTTAGCAAAGCTTTAGCCAAGCTCTGATGAGCCACACCTTCAACCCTCCTGTCAAAGCTGGGCTGCCTTGAAAGACTCATAATACCAGAAGCAGAACAAGTGAGAAGAAACCATTTCTGATCATACTTATGTGGGAATGTGGGGATTTTGTGTCTCTTCCAGGATGGCTAATGAATCCTGACATGAAGAAATACTGGATGAAATGCTGGCCATCCTCAGGACTGCCTTCCCTTAACAATTTTCTCTCTGGTTCCTTAGTCTTGTACTCTTTTCTTCACAATGGCCCAGCTAAAGCAAAAAGAATGCAAAGAATCATACAGCATGGGTGTCATCCTGGCAGCTATGAGTTCAAGCCACTCAAAGTGAGGAGGTGAATAAACATGTATTTTATTCCAAGACAAGTGTGCTGCCATGCAAGCTACTGCACTGGCCTTCCATCCTTCCTTGCCTCCCTTCATTCCTCCCTCTTTCTGTGGGATGCCTGCCCTAGAAGTGCACTCAGGATCTTGAATCTCTACCAGGATTACTGCTGTACAGAATCCTTCCCATGGAGTGTTTTCTGTTGCTTCACTCAATGTAGAGTATCAGTTCATTGTGTAAAAGCTGACCTCGTGCAATCAGTGCAGAGAACTGGGAATTTCAACAGCAGCACTTGCCTCTCTGCATTGCCTTGGCAGCTTGAAGATCAGTGTAGCACTCTGGATCACTCTGCTGGGCCACATGCCTGCTGCTAAGGCACTGCAAACCTGCACTGGTTAACTGGGTGCAGCCTGAGGTCCAGAGTCATCTCAGTTAATGTCAGCTGCCTGGGGACTTGGTGCCTAGTCTCATATTGGAAGTACTTCTGCAGTGCCCGTGAAGAGGGAGCTGAGCTTTTCAAAGAGAAATAACCCATTCATCTGTTCTCAAAACAGCTGCTGGAGAGAGGAGATGCCCTCTGGAGGTTTCTGTCTTTCCCTATCAGATGTCAAATGAGTTTAGAAGCCATTTAGATGCCTGTCATAAACTGCACACCTAACCTTTATACAGTGACTTCACTAGAGTCATCAAGAAAATTTGTATCACAGATGGAAGTAGAAAATAGGTTCCTAACTGTTAAACCTGTAATCTCCTGCCTTCAGGTAGAAGGGTCTGCCCTGCTCAGCCAGAGATTGATGTCCTCTTTGTTGAGTTCTGATCATATGAACATGAGCAAATAAAAACATTAATGTCCTTATGTGTCAGGTGCTCACAGAAACTGTGCTTTTTGTTGGGGTGTTTTTGAAATCCAAACAGCCACAAACAAATGTGAATCCAGTTCCCCCTCTCTTACAAATAGCAATACATTTCTCCCATGCTGTATTTTCTGTTCTGATTCATTTGTCAGTGTTGCCTTGAAGAGCTTTGGTAACTGTAGAGTGCTGCAGCCCATCCTAGGCTGAAGAAGTTTTCTCTCTCTGATGGATATCTAAATACTATTGAAAGGTTTTTAGGTTTGCCTGAGAACACTTATTTGGATGAAAGGGGATCAGTGCTCCAAAGAAATATTTTGATTCATTACACATTAATTTTATTTTAATATTCTCTGCATAGTTGGAATATTAACTCCATTTAATTTCAGGATAAACCTGTAGCAGTGCATATGCTTGCTGCTTTCCCTGTTCCCATTACTGCCTTTCAATCCCAACTGCATCCTCTGGGCGTGGTAAAGAAGTGAGCACACACCCAAAACCAGATGGAGGCCGCCCAAAAAGAGACTTTCTCATTGCTAACACTTCACATTGACTCAAAAGAAAAAGCAAATAGCAAAAAGTTCAAATATTTGTATAGTTTATGTTGAACAAGAAAGGACAATGAAATATGTTTCTTCCACAGATGCAGTTCCTAAGCACACTTTATTTTTCTAGGAAAAAAAGATGAAAAAAATCAAAGCCAGATCTCATTTGTGATACTTCTTGTAGTACAGCTGGGGATGCACAAAGAGCCATCATGCTGCGTGGGTTCTGCTACAGTGAATTGAAGTATTCTCCAGCAGAGTTGCTGTTGAACTGCTTCCTGTTAACCACACTTTCTCTACCCCCAAAAATGAGCAGCCCCCTGTTGCTGACAGCTAATTAACATGCTGTCATGGACAAGGAGCAAATATCCATTGCACCGTGCATCTGCAAAGCAGCATCAGTGTGGAAACAGTGGAGCTGGTTTTGCTTCTAGAGCCTTGGCAACCCCATACAACAGTGTCTTTGATCCTCCTAGGCTATCGTGGTGACAGATGGAGAGAGGATTCTTGGTTTAGGAGACCTAGGAAGTTATGGCATGGGCATCCCAGTTGGAAAGCTTGCTTTGTACACAGCTTGTGGTGGAGTTGACCCACAACAATGTCTCCCTGTCCTACTGGATGTTGGCACAGACAATGAGGTAAGACAATTTTTCATAAATCTGACATGGAGGAGAAAAAATCAAGATTAGCACTTAACTGGGGCCAGTTCCCTAAATGTGGGGACAAAGATGGAGACATCCAAAATGAGATGATGGCTAGACCAGCACTGCACGAAAGCGGGAAGGCTTCCTTCCTGTCTGATGCATGAGAACCTTTTTTTTCTTATGGAGAACTGAAATAAACACTAAATAGACTCATGGTCCCCTGGTGAGAAGACTCAGAGTCTCAGAGTTACCAGCTGGAGCTGAAAGCTCAGCTCCACCTTTCAGCATGGCAAGGTGAGTTGACAGGCTTCCTACAGGAAGTCCCAGAATGATTCTTCCTCTGGTAATTGTGAGGGAACAGGCAGATATTGATGTCTGTGTAGAGATGACTATATTCCAGAAGTGGAGAATCCCTGGTGAGTGGTTTGGGAATGATTAATATCACTGTTTTGTTAGATTACACATGTTACTGCACATGATAACCAAGCAAGAGGACTCCATCTGTTTGCAGATTCTTGCCTTATGACTCTGGCTCAGAAAGGCCAAAGTGAAACATTTCAGCAATGCCAGAATGGACATCTGTGAGGATGTCTTTTTAAAATTAATATCCTACAGCAGTTTGTGATGGCCTGGGCTTGCCCATTTTTGTAAAATGTACTTGTGCTTCACATGACCCCAAACCAAACACACATTTCTTGAGGGACATAAAAAATCTGGGGTGGGAGAGCTCTGAGTTTGGACCCACTGAGGCTAAAGCAGGAATTAAGTCTCAGCCTCTCACTTACTGCAGTCTCCAGTCAATAGAACATTGTACTTGATTTTGGATCCTTCATCTCTTGTTCTCCATGCTGATCTGTACACCACCAGTGCTTTGAGCCTCCCAGCTGGAGCTTCTCCCAGAGGGACCTGGGCAGAAGTGCCCTTCCCATGAAAAACATCTGATGGGGCATGTGCATCTTGTTGCTGTCTCAGGTGACAAGGGACACTAAAATCCAAAGTGGCACCAATGATTTTTAGGCCTCTGCAAGGGTCAGATGGCATCAGAAGAAGGGACTTAGAGAATCAGGAGAATCAAAAGAAACCTTTTTCTTCTGCCCAAGACTAGATGTAATTTATATGTTTAGGAACTTCTCTATGATGGCAATTTCCACATCTGGGGTTAAGATATAGAAGCTGCTGTTTTCCAGCAATATGAACAATGTATTTCCTCACCATATAAATAATTTGTTTGCTTATTTATTTCATGGCTTTCTCTTGTGCATAAACCCAGATTAACTGAACCTAAGCACATCCTAGGAGCATCCTGCCCCACAAGTAAACTTGTTTATCAGTGCATTAATAAGATGCCTCTTACAGGCATTCATCCTGTTCATCTCTGCCCATTAACATCTGGTGAGCCAAGGGTGACTGTGTTGCTAACACATGAACCTCAAGTAGAACTCAGAAAATACAGCCATTGTATTATATTTTTAGCATCAGTTGCCAACTTATCCTCCTGACAATCTTTGTGTACACATAATACTTTGTGTACACTTTCAGCAAATCAGTCTCTTTTCAGAGCTTGGCATTTCTCGGCTTGTCTGTGGCAGAATTTTGTGCTCCTTGAACAGGGCCCAGAGCACATGGTGCTGTAGGAGCAATCAGGTGAGTTATGCAAAATGGGTCTCCTTTCTGTTTCATGGCCCTACAGAGCCCTAATGTATCAAACTCACAGGAAAACCTCTTTCATCTTTTCTTCTAAGGGAAAGCAGCTGTGGCTGTAAAAACAGATCTGATATTAGCATACCTACCAATATTTAGGGGTGTATGGCTGCAGGACAATAAGTTTGAGATGGCTCATCATCCTCTCATGTGGATAGTTTGGTTCCTGAAATTGGAAGGGAAGTAGAGTTCCTTTGCAGTGACTCTCAGAGGCATTGGCCCACCTGCCTCCTGCCAGTGTTTGTCCTGTAATTTCCATGCTGACCCAATCCTTTTTAAGTGGCTTATGGATGTTGACTTAACACCTTGGAGGAATGGCCTGATTTTATGTTCCTATTGAGAACCAAAATATAAATTAAGCTGTTGTATGAAAATTACACTTTAACTTTATACCTGCCAGATAACTGAGGTGAGTGCTAGGCAGGTGCAAGTGTTGGGAACAGTCTGCCATTTGATCACTGATTGTGGTCAACTCTGTGCTGTCACCTAAAAGGCCTAAATGACACATCATTTCAAGTTACATCAGGTGGACTTCATTGCACAAAGCACTGTTTGTGGTCAACAGATGTCCTGCCCTCCGTGCAAGATTAAGAACTGAATGCACAGTGAACGCCCCCACACAGGGTCAGTTTTATTCACTGAGAGTGAGGCACTTTGGCAGAGAGCCTTTGGTAGAGATGTTCTGGGGATGCAGAGCTGCATTTCCTGTGGCAGTCAAGAGCTGTTGCAACCCTCTGACTTTATTTATGCTAAAAGATAGGCCATAGCTTCCTACAGAAACACCTCCTGCTTGGGAGAGACGTGTGACCTGGCAGAGTAAGTAAAAGTAATATGACTTCATCAGACAAAAATTTTTGGTAGGCTGGGACATAAATCTCTGTCCATCTGCAGAAGAGAAGATGTCAACAGAACTGCTTTGTGTCCTAGGCTCTCCTGAATGATCCACTGTATATTGGACTGAAACACAAGAGGGTTCGTGGGAAGCAGTACGACGAACTGATGGATGAGTTTATGCAGGCAGTTACCGACAAGTAAGTGGGGTTATATACATGGCTCCTCCGGGCTGCTTCCATTTAAGAACAAATGTTGCAACTCCTGAAATAAACATCAGTATAATTGATCATCCAAGCAAAGGAAGGTCATTTCAATGCAAGTCTCCTGGGTGGTCTGCAAATGACTCTTTGTGCTTGAGCACTCTGTGTCAAAATATTTGTCTCCAGAGAACTGAAATGGGACTGACTATTTAAAAGCATTTCCTATCCACATAGGCCAGAGGTGTGCAAACATATGTCCTGTGGGCTGGATCTGGCCTCTGTCATGTATTTATGAGCCTCATTCAGCATAGTCAGAACCTAAACTTTGGTTTGTTTACACTTTAGAAAGGAAGTTTCTAGCTCTTGCCATTGTGAAGGAAATCATCTAAATGGAAATGGCATTTTCCTTCACACAGTGTGGAGTATGCAGACTGCCTCTCTATGGCTTTGTCAAAAATAGGAATTTTCCTGCTGGCATTTTAGTCTGTGGAGTGAGAAGGCCAGCATTATAAGCACTGTCCTTTTAAGTGTGGGACAGGCCAGCTGCATACTTCCATTCATACTCACTAACTGGGATAGAGAATCTCTGATGTACCGGGAAGTTTATTATGGGAAGAACAGAACTACCACCTCAGCCCTGTGCACCTCTCTCTGAAAAATAACAGAAAATGTATTAAAATCTCCATGACTATCCAAAGAGATTATCATAAAAAGGTATGTGAGCTCAATTGTTAAGGGGAAAAGACTCATATTTGAAAAGCTACAAGCTCCTAAGCAGCTTTTTTTTGCCCTTCCTAAAACCACAGATGATACTGATAAGCAGCAGTAGAGAGCTGCAGTCTCTGCGTGATTGCCAAGCTGCTGCCTGTCTTTTCTTCCCAGGGAGGGAGCTATGTTTGACCCTCCCTCTGGTCTCCAGGCAGCTGTGTGTGTGTGTGTGTGTTCCTGCACAGAGGGGAGGGAGTGAGTGGTACATGTGTCATCACCTCACAGTTCCCTGTCTCCTGGAGGCAGGAGGCACCACGAGCAGTGTCTGACACAGCACCTGCCCATCCACTGACTAGGATGGGTTTGCACATGGTGTGACTGCCCTTCTGGCTGTGGTGGAGGAAATAGGAATAGAAATGCAGAGAACTATCCAGTCACAGCTGAACTTTCCTTATATTTGATAAAGAATTGTGACTGAAATGTCATTTGATTGCATTGCAGTATTATGTTAGATGCTTTGTGCATTATCTAGTGCGAATAAATTCTTAGAGGCTAGAAAGCTGGTAAAACACAACTAAGAAATCACAAGAGACAAGTAGAAATTATTTAAGAGTCATCAGGGTTGATTTGTAGGGGTTTTGTTTATTTTCATTGTAGTCACTAATTAATCCTTCAGGGAAACCCTATCCTGCTTTTTTTCTGGCCAGAAGATCATGGGGGTATTGCAGTGTTGGTGTTGATGATAGGATGGGAACAATAGAATGAGAAAGCAGGTTATGGTCTCAACCATCATAAATTTGGCTCTGAGATTTATGCTTGTGGTGTTAAATGCAAAGCTCATTGTACCCACTAAAGACAATTTTCCTTTTCTGTGCTTGCTGTTGGAGAGGAAGGATTGGCTGTTATTTTCCTGTGTTTAGTTTACATGAGCTAATTTCCACATTGAAGGGAGAAGACGATGAAACAATGAACTCTTATCTTGGGAGGCTGTGAAGTCATGTCTAATGCTTTCATCCAAGTATTGGTAATCAAATTCCTGGGGCCCCTGTCCCTGCTTTTCTATTTCCCTTAACCAGGATGAATTCCATTAACACAGTCAGGCCCCTGAAAGTTCTCAGCAAAGTGGGGCTGGGAAATTCTGCTTTGCACTCCTCCATTCACATCTGTAAAGTATTTGGAGATCCTAGAGTGAAAGGAGCCATTACCCTGTATTATCATCCTGACCACCAGCATACTTTAAAGCATTGTTGGGGTGTGATCCTTATGCACTCTGGGCTAGTGAATGATCCTGCTATCAGCATGGCTTTGGCAAACTCATATGAAGCAGGTTCATTTGGTCTTAAATTTCCACTGGAATGATTGGATTGAACCCAGTAGGAGCTCTCTCTTCTATTATAAAAGGAAGCAGAAATTGTTCAGAAGGTCAAGAACATTCTGCTTTATTGTGGCCTGCTTCCACTTTTGAGGCAACCTGTGAGTATGAGGTGCTGCAATCTCTTATGCAAGTCTGTAATGTCACATGCAAATTCAGTTACCTGGGGAGGAACCTATTGGGTTTTTGCCACAAATCCCTTGCAATTTGGGGGTTTCCTTTTCATTTTGATATACATGCAGAAATTCTGTCTAGTTCCTGAGGGTACTTTAACTTCTCATGGAAACAATTTGTCAGCTCCTCTGCAAGGGTACCTCCCACCCTGTCAAAGCACGGCTGGCTCAAGGGACATTTGTCACTTAAGTGGAATGTGTTGGAGCCCACAAAAAAGCCAAGGGAGTGAAGATTTAATCTTGTAATGGAATAATAATATCAAACAGATGTCAAATTTCTGCTGCTGGAGACCCATAGAGTCAGTAGAAAGGACTCCTGGTCTCAGAGCACCCACCTAGTAATGAACAAGCTGTGTGCCAGAGGCTTCAGAATTAGCAGTTCCAATATTTTGAAATAAAGTGTGGGCACCCTGGGCAATTTTAGGAATAAAACTCTTTCTGGAACAGCTGGATAAATTTTTGTGTTCTCCTGCTGCCTAAACACCATTCATTACTCTTTCACCTAAAACATGTGAAACATGTGAAATGACTAAGCTCTTTAGCAACAGCTCTAAGCTAAGCCTTTTGCTCCTCTTGGGAAGCAACTGCATGCAAAATTTGGCCCACTGAGCCTACCTGTGTCTGAATGGAGCAGCCTGACAAATTGCTGTTTTCTCACAGTGAGCAGCAATATTCTTCACATGGGAAAATGTGCTGTGCTTCAGTTTTCCATCTGCTCAGTTACTGTGGCAAAAAGTCAGTCTTGCTCTTAACCTGGTACATTTCTTTAGGCTGAAATAAGTATTCACCTAAAGTGGCCAAGGATTATAATCAGAATAAACCACAGAGTTTCTGGGGCTTGAATATCTGATCAAATTAATGCTTGTGTAGCTTTCATCATGCTCCAAGAGGCCAGACCTGTCCCAGAACTCCAGCCTCCATTTAGAGTATAGCCTCAGTCACTGGCTGGCAGATGTGGAATGTGCAGCCTGAGACTCTACGAGATGCAGTTCCCCACGCCAGCAAACCGTGTCACAGAAGCCTCATTAACCTGTCATAACTTCACTCCCCTTTCCTCTCCCATCAGCGCTTATTAACAGAGTGACCAGGGGAACAAGATTTCTGTCAGCCTGTGCCATAAGGCAGAACACAGGAGGCATCAGGAGATCAAGTGTTCAGTTTCTCAGATGGGAAAAGAAAGATACCTGTTCTAAGTTTCTTTTTCCTTGTGGATGTTGCATACCTGATTTCTCTTTGCCTAATGCCTTCCCAGTACTTCTACCCACAAACATACCAAGTCAGGTCTCATGTGCTCTTCAACAATCAGAACCTTTTTGAAAAGAAGCCACCTCTGTTTCAGCAGTTCTCCAGGGTCATGGATCACAAATTCACCAGCACTTTGCAGAAACAAAATCACCAGTACAGGTATGCCCCCATGTTATTTCTTTACATGCTCTGGTTAACTTGGCTTGATCCTGAAAGATTAGACTTTATTTTCTGGGCACCAGTATCTAGGCACTGATGGGCTTCAAAAAACCCTCACACATGCTCATCCTCAAAGTTACTCCCTAGCATCTGTGTGTCTGTCAGGAGGCCTGCACACCATCACTGATGCCTGGTTATCGTGTAGACCAGATCCAGCCCTCATGGAATACAAGGTGGATATTCTTCTTGCCCATCTACCCCAGTTACCATGGCCAGAGGGACTCTGACAGCATTCATGAGGGAGAAATGATGGTGATGGGAAGAGCCACCCTAGCTGTCCATTGTCCTGGCATGATGTGAGATAAGATCATCAGCCAGCATCTGTAATCTCCTTTAAGACACTGGATGGTATTTTAAGTCAAGGAACAATATTTAGGTTTCATTGATTTCTGCTACTGAGGAATGACTGAGCTCCAGATGTGCTGCTAGGGATCACTGTGGCTTTTATTACCCTGAGTTCAAATCCTTAGGGGTAACACAGTTACAGATGTCACAAAGCCCTTTGCTCTAGGCTTTTGTCGGGGCTTTTCCACCTACGCCAGATGAACCACAGCAGTTTCAGTAAGATGCAGCTGGAGAAGCTCTGTTTGTGCAGAAGGTACAGGGTGAGGCTCTCTTCCTTGTTGTGTGCTACATCTGAGGGTCAGCACTCAGCACTCCATCTCACATATGATTGCATCTCCTGCTTTTGGCCTGCTCCTGAGAAGCCTTGTAGCTCCAGCTGCAGTGCTTCCTCTTGCCAACTACAAGCAGGATGGTGTCATTTTGCATAAAAGCACTAGAATGGTCAAAGCAGCCATTAGTGCTGGTCTTAGTGCTTCAATGTCACGAGATTGGATGTGCAAAATAGTTGTTTGGAGGTTTTTCCTTAAAACAAATATAATGAAACTCAGCTATGAAGTTTCAAGATTCCTTTTTCCCCAAGAACTTGCTAATCTATCTTAACTTCATTTTGCCCCTTATCCTGTTTCTAACAGTAGCTCATAGCAGATGCCCTGGCATATGACTAAGAACAGCGATCCTTAGCACTTGGCCCCAAGTTGCCAAGATGTACAATTCTGGGATTTCCTGATTTGTTTGTGCTTCAAGGGATGTTTTAATTGACACAGCACTTCCTCAATCCACAGCAGGCTCTGTGCTTCAGAGTATGGTGCCTATGTTTATGTTGGCAGAAACCCAGTGAGACTCCTGCCCAGTGTTAAAAATTATCTGTAGCCTAACATGATGGTGAGGCAGGCAGCGGGTCCTGTTGGGTTTGTGATGCAGCTCCCTAGCATGGGATTTCTAAACCCGGGACCCAGAGTTCCTAAGTTTGTATTGGCTCCAAGGTCTCCCTGGAGCCTTCTCTCTTCCAGGCTGAGCAACCCCAGCTCTCTCAGCCTGTCTTCAGTATGAGAGATGCTCCAGCCCTTTGATCATCTTCACAGCCTCCTCTGGACCCACTCCAGCAGGTCCACATTCTTCTTGTGTTGGAGACCCCAGAGCTGGATGCTGGATCCAGGTGGGGTCTCAGGAGGGACATAATCCCTTCCCTTGCTCTGCTGCCCACATTGCTTTGGATGCAGCCCAGGACACAGTTGGTTTTCTGGGCTGGGAGCATATTCAGTTCTCCATCCAGCAATACCCCCAAGTCCTTCTCCCCAGGGCAGCTCCCAGCTGGCTCTGAGGAGGTGCCTGACCAAACTGACCCCAAGCCTGTGGCCAGGAATTGTATGGCAGAGTACTGCTGATCTGATAAGAAGCCTGACAAGTATCATAGTAACAATTTAATGCTAAGATTGGCTTCAGCACACCAGGGAGACTCAGGTTCTAGTCTTGTTTTACTTGCTTGAGTGGACTTTGTTTTTCCCAGTCTTAAATTCTGAGCACTTGCCAAGCATGATATTTTTCTGGTGATGGGCTTCTTTACAGATAACTTAGTTTTTCTTGGAAATCAGAATTTGGTTGCTGGTGTTTCAAGCAGCAATAAGAAGATGACAAGGGCAAGGACAATTTGTTTCTTCTCTGCCTGGTTTTATCTAAGACAATGGAAAGGAGTGCAGCTCCTCAAAGCAGATTCCTTGCATCGTGAATAGCTGAAAACAGTGCTATAAAATTTTAAATTCAGACAAAGACTGGAACTTCTTTCTTATAATTCTTTCCACAAAGGAACAGGATCTTCTTGCAACTACCTTTTTTTTTTTGCATGCATGCATGTAAGAATGTATTATATTCCCTCCTCATTGTCAAAAAAAACCACCCCTTTTGATGCTGGTCAGCAAAGGCACTGCACAGGTCCTCAGGCCACCCTTGAAGTTCTGACTTGGGCAGTTTTGGTCGGATGCTTCTCAAATGGTAACTGCTGCCTCATTAATTTTTTCCTCTCTGACCTCATGGCTTATAATGAATCTGAATGAACTCAAAGAGGTACATACAAAAGAGGATGAAAGAGAAAATTGCATATTGAGATTGTTTAGGCAACTGAGAAGTCTCTTGAATAATTAATCTAAAAGCAATGTAATCATTGCTCCTTTTCTGGGATTCATGCTCTTTTTTCCACATTTTTGTTCCACCACTTGTTCCAGGTGGTCATCCAAGGGAAATGTGTATCATTCTCTGCAGGGGATAAAGACTTTGCTAAGAGCATCTTTTCTCTTGGAACAGCCCAGGGGTTCTGTGTAGATCTAGGTGGATAGTAACAGTACCAGAGCAACAATACAGCAATAAACAAAGCATGAATCGTATGTTTGTGTGCTTCCCAGGAAAAGGGATCCATTCTTCATACAGGTTTTCAGGTGATAATTTTTACAATAGGCTTATAATATTACATGTGTTCAGCTCCTAGAGTCATCCTTCATTAGGGTGACAGTTTGTACTGTTATTTTAATCAATAGTGTATTGTTTTATTGAAAGTACTGTTTGTACAAGATTTGCTAGGCAAAGGCTGGAGATTGGACTAAAATGAGTGTATGGGACCATTCTATAAAACATTTCCCAGTGAGCCTATTTTCACAGGAAGATTTTTGCAAGGTATGAGAGCCAGAATATGGGTCATAATTATTTTATGAAATAAGCAAACTAATGAGACAGCAATATAATTTTGCCTGAAAGACTGGTGAATTTTTTTTTTATGAGGAAGAACTGACAAAGTGTATCTTTTTGTTTCCAATTCTATAAAATGGGTAAATTAATTCCAGAAGTGGCAGAGAACAGGATCCCCCGGATGGTGGTCTGGCAGCCAGCAGGAGACATGGTGACAGTGTTAAATAATGCCTCTTGTAGTGTAACCAGTTACAAGTTTCAGCATGTCTGAATTCTTTCAAAAACACCTCTGCCCAAGGATCCTTCTTGACAGCCTACAGATGTAAGAATGACTCATGCTGAGGGGAAAGCTCCAGTTCCACAAGGAGACATAGAACTGCAGAGATCCCACAACATGCAAACTGCAGTGTGCTCAAGAGTAATGGCAACACTTTGAGCCCAAAACCATTCAAAAATACAACTTTCCCTTTTCTGAAAGGGAGATACCTGAGAAATGGGAGAAACCACACTGGACCATGGTGCTTGCTCAGTTTCAATGTTCCTTGTCAGTCTGAAATCCTGATAGTGTACATTTAAACTTTCCTTTTAGATAAAGGCAGTCAGATCCTGGCTGTTTAACTACTCATGTCCCATGCCAAGAAGATCATAGAATGCTCTAGAGAAGATGAATCATTGACAGTCAGGATGAGATCGCTGGAGAGAGCCAACCTTAGCTGGCTGTGCCTTTCCTGGACTGGAAAACATTCAGTCCTGATGTGACCTGCTGATCTGCTTCCAAATCTCCTTCAGGGCTCTCAGCTGAAAGTTAGGAGATGAGTCACATGGATCAGGGGAGGAATCTATGAGAACTGACAACAAGCCAAGCAGACTGACCTCAAGAGTCTCTTCCTATCACAGCAGTTTTGAAGATCTCTCTGTAGAGCCAGCATCAATTCTTGCTTCAAATTTAAGAA
Source organism: Calcarius lapponicus (assembly GCA_039654755.1). Taxonomy (NCBI): domain Eukaryota; kingdom Metazoa; phylum Chordata; class Aves; order Passeriformes; family Fringillidae; genus Calcarius; species Calcarius lapponicus. The sequence continues at coordinate 63,252,099 of CM077462.1, read as the reverse complement.
TATTTAAATGCTTGGAAGGGATCTTCTGAAATCCTTGTTCAAATACTCACATTATGAACACTTTTTCTATTAAAAGACATCCTACATCTGTAGACAGCAAGTATGTGAGTACTAACTGGGACTGCATTCATATCAGGTGTTTCATATTAAACAGAACAGAAGGTTCAAGAAAATCCTCATTTAAAATGATTCCTCCAAAGGAATTCATTAATTTTGGTTTCTTAGTGAGAAATAGAATGTTTCCAATTAAATAAAATTTTGCAAAATCAGTTTTCATTTTAAAACATTATGATGGGGGAAGACTGGCCAATATAATTCACATCATTAAGTACTTCTATGCTTGCTGACAGGGGACCGCTTGGTCACCATACACAAGGGATGGAGCAGCGCAGTTTCTGCAGACATCAACAAAGAAATTGCAAACACTGAAGGGCAGCATGGTATTGCAGTGAAAGAATGATAAGCCAGTGACCTAAGGTGCATGACATATATTTAAGATGCTCCCAACCAGATCTTCCCAACTGTGATAATTAGATAATATTAGATTACCTCTCCTAATTTAGGTGTCTAAAGTTAGATATCTAAATTTATGTTGGTCATCTTAGTCTGCCTTCATAGACACTCTGAAGAAAGAGGCATCTCCAGAGATGTCATCTACTTCAATTTTTTACTCAGACTAATTGAAAGAAGTTGCTACTGGATATGTCCTTTTTCTACATGGTCTGAGGGCAGTCAGAATTGTCCAGCTGGGCAATACACATCTGGGCATTACACAACCAACTTTTAGTTATGTAAAGGTAGTGAAAGAAATCCCACTCTGCACTGCATTTTATTGGCTGGATTACAATACATGTAGCAGCTCTTGGGACACCCTTTTCCTTTGCTGTATCAAGTATTCTCCACCTTCTTACCTGAGCTGGACCTTTTTTTAGCATTGTTGCATATTAAAGGACTTCTGTGCTCCAGTCCCCTCCAGTCTCCAAGTTAGCTACATTTTACTTTTGGTAGCAACCCAAACATTCTTTGTAAAGAGCTCTGAATTCCTTTGGGATGAAAGGAATTACACAAATATTGAGATGCTGGCTGTGGGGGACAGTAGAACTGACTCATAATGTTGATGCTCACAAAGATCCTACTGCACGTGGCCCCAGCAGCTGGTTTGTTCAAACTCCTTGCTAAGTTCATCCGTAACCAGCTCTGGTCACCCTTGGATGGAGCACTGCATGCAGCCGCCAAAGTATCACAAGAAAAGGGCAGCAAGATCAACTGGTACATTTTCTAAGACAACTCAGTAAGTCAGCTGCCTAGCTGTGTTTAATTTCAGCCACTTTGGGTAGCACAAGTTCTTTAAATTTCTCTCAAAACTTCAGTACCAGGGTGAGTAGCCCTTGAGGACTAAGATCATGATCTGAGATTCCCATCTTTAACTGTGAATCCTAAATACTTGGTTCTTTCATTTAAAGCATCCAGTCATTGGGTCTTACATGACCAATTTGTGGTCTTTATGAATGAAAACTTTAGTTTTCCTGTTATTCAAAGGCCTACATAAGCTCAAAAATGGAGTTCATACTTTAAAAAGCTCAGAACATGTATTGCAGTGAAAAAAGAACGCAATCTTCAAAAAATTCAAAAAATACCTTAATGAGAAGAGCCCTGTCCTGTCATACTGAGGGGCAGAAAGAAGAATAAAGTGTTTATGGGCTACGATTCTTCTTTTGTGCTCTGCTTAATAAACAGAGATCAAAGATGAAAATAGAAGTAACTTGTGCACTGTCCCATGCTGCAGACCACAAATGTGAAGTGAGGAAGGAGTTCACAGAGCTGGTCACACATACATTAATGCTGGCTGAGATCACTGATTTTGTTAAGTAAGTCAGCAATGTTACTTCCTCAGTGATATTAATAAATAAGACTGGCGTTAGATAAATAGTTTCTATAGCAACTGAAGTTGCATAAAAATTTGCTAATTATTTGCTGTGAGATATTGGCAGATGTTCCAGATGCTGTGTCAGCTCCCTCTTAGCCATGTTTTCCTTGCACATCCAAATGATGAATAAGAGGAACATCCATTAGTAAGCTGATCTTCAACCAGACCAGGTTGCTCAGAGCCCCATCTACCCTTACCCTGAATGTTACCAGGGATGGGGCATCCACTACCCCTCTGGGCAACCTGTGTCAGTCTTTAACCACCCTCACTCACTGTAAAAAGTATTTTCCTTACATCTAGTTTGAATTTACCCTCCTTTAGTTTAAACCTGTTACCCCTTGTCCTGTTGCTACAGGCCCTACTAAAAGCTCTGTCCCCATTGTGGTCCTTTTCTAAAAGCAAACACAGAGAATGAGAAACAAGTTAGAGCCAACCCTTGTCCCATTTTGAGACCAGGGGGTTTATCAAGTCAGAGATTCTCAGGATGGAAAAATAAAGAAGCATAATACATGTGCTTATCCTTGTCTCCTTACTGACAGATGTAATTGAAATGGAAAATAATATTAATAATGAAAAATTCAAGGCCCTTCTAGGAGAGCCTGACTGCCCACACTGTGAGTGACATGAAAAGACCTTTTCATGTCAGAAGCCTCAGTTCTTAAATGGAGTATGTTTTATCCAGTATCAGTTTCTACACTAAAGCAGGGTGTCCTACCTCAGATTTCAGTGGCAAAGGAGGAAAGTCTGAACAGAAGATTTGTAACGTGATGCTATGTCTAAGAAAGTGCATCTATTTAGAGCCCCTTCACCTGCCTGCAGCCCAGAGGTTGCTAATAGGTGCATTACTCATTCCCTGAGTTTCTCTCACTGCCCTATCACATTTATGTGTGAGAAACAAGTAATTATGGCCCTTTTAGATTTTATTTGCAAAGCTTTAATGCAGCCTAGAGTCATACAAACTGCTGAATGTGTACAGATATGGACCAGTCTGAATATTACCCAATTTCTAAACTTCACACTTCTCCTTGAAATTGCTGGAAATTACTGGGCATTTATGGAAAGTTTGCAATTATTTCCTGCCTTTTCACTCTACAGGTCACTAGCTGTCATTGCCTGCTGGTTTCCTGCGAAACAACTCAGTGGAGAAAAACATTTCCAAACACAGAAGTGTGGCTGTGAAATCACACCATGAACCACTCAGTCCCACCATGAAACACTCACTCCATGGGATCCTACAAGCAGATTTTTTTCTCATCTCTTGGCCACTTAGAGTTGAAGTGGGCCCCTGGTGGTGTCCCTTTAACTGGTGTCCCCTTTGCAGTCAGATTTGTTGTGATGCAGTGTGGCAGCTGCAATACAAAGAGTGTCTCCTTTGCTTTGAGAAGCCCCTCTGCAAAATGAAAATTTCTCATACCAAAAGTCCAAAGATGCATGTACATATAGGTATATAAGAACACATATCAAGAAGCCACTTGAATTATGAATGCAATTTAATCCTGGTGTCCTGATAACTCCGTATTTCTCAGTGTGTGGACCTTAGGATGGGTGTGATCCTGCTTGCTGTTGCTGTGCTGCATTTCTGTCATGATACTTTTATTTCTGCACTACAGTGTCTAGCTACATTGCCTTGGTTATAGGTGTGTATCTTGCCCTCTGCTGCATAAATATATTTATCCATTTTAAATTGCCCTTTAACTTGCAGGTATGGCATGAATTGTCTGATCCAGTTTGAAGATTTTGCCAATGCTAACGCTTTTCGTCTCCTCAATAAGTACCGCAACAAATACTGTACATTCAATGATGATATTCAGGGTAAGTACTGCTAGGAAAATCAAATTTAACCTTCACCTTGTCATGAGAAGCAGTGGTTAATATCACAAGACTGTTTATTATACAGTAGTCAGATGTCTGACAAATTTTAGAGTTTACACAGAAGCATTTAAAAATATAAACAAAAGCTCAGCCATCTGAGTTGAAAAGTGAGTCTCCATTGTTTTTAGGAATTTAGCTGTTCATTGAAGAAACATTCAAGGGAGAAAATTGATCATATGTTTTCGATTATGCAGGTAACTTAGAGAGTTCACTAATTTTCTATAATTTAGCTAAAACAATGATGATGTTTTAACAGTTATGCAAGGCTTTCCATTTTCATGAGCCAGGTGGTGATTAGCTGATCCTGGCATTTTCCCTCTATTGTTGTACTCTTTACTACATGCACAAAAATAAAGGTAAACCAGCTTCTTTCCTCTCTATGAATGCTAACTCTGCAGTAATCTGATAACAGATCTGTTCTCCCCTAGAGTGGTTAACATAACTCTTCCAGTGTCACAGAGAAGTGACAGCAGCAAAGCTGAGGTTATAGCAAACAAGTCTCCAGGCCCTGAGAGGCTCAGCAGTCAGCAGGATTGCTCAATGCCCACAGGGATGCACTCTGCATCCCAGTCTGATGCTGACTTTGCTTTAAACCTTTGGAAGGGCTGTTTGCCCATTTGACAGGGACAGGATCTTCCCAAGTGTCTACAAACAACGAGTTCTCCTCTGAGTCCCTTCATCTTTTCTTTTGTCTAGTCCTGCTTGAAACACGCAGAAATTTCCAATGTTTGATTTAATTATTTGCAGTCAGTTGGGCTTATCCTCACTTGTACTTGAAAGAGACTGAAAGAAACATCAGTGTTATTTTTCACACAATGCTGGTTCTTTTGTGAGCAAACTTTCCAGTGCTGTTTCTGCATCTGCTGCTTATCTAACAATATTTGGCAATGTGTATAGCAGCTTCTTCCTATCTGACACAAGGAGTAAGATCCTGGTTTGGGGAAATGTGGTTGGTGTAGTGGGATGCATGGACCTGCTCAAAGATATTTTTATGAAGAGGGTTTAGAAGCACACAAGCTAAAGGCATTTCAGGGAATGGTACATGGATACTCCTGTACAAGAAGACTCATCAGGTGTTCTTGCCACCCCCAAAAACTTCCAGTGGAGAGAGAAGCACAGGAAAAGAAAACCCAGGGCACATGTTTTTGAACTGAAGTATTGAATGGGGGAACCGGTCACTCAGACTTTTATGAAGATGGGCAGATGAAGGCCATAATAAGAAGCCAATGTTGTACAGATTTCTTTTGGATTAGTTGCTCTCTCTGAAAGTGGAAGAGGACTCAGCAGTCAAAAAGAGGCCAGGTGATGGGGCAAATCACACATCAGGGGCTTGAATGTAGGTTTTCTTGGCAGAACTGGAGTGAATGAGCAAAGGTTTCTTGGTGAATATGAGGGCTTTCTTCAATAACAGAAGAAAAACAGAATATTAAAGCTAAACTGCATATTCTGACTGGGAAGCAGCAGATTATTTTTTGTTGTTTTCTTTCGGCCATAGGTCATAGCTGAATGCCTCAGACAGTTCCTGGTAATGACTGCCCCAGAGCAGCAAACCACGTCCAGGAGGATGCTGTAAAACAGTATTGTCATAAAATGGACCTTATCTGATTCTCCCCAGCTGGATGCATGTCACAGTGCATAGGAGATGTCAAGTCCCCCGAAAATTCTTTGAAGTCCTGCCTTTTGAAAGAGTGGGATTTTACCTCTTTGTAGTAAAATATGGTTATATTCTCAAATAAAGCATTTTGCTGGCGCTGGTTTCTGAGTAGTAGATAATAAAGAAATCCTGAAACAATGAGTCAAAGGAGGCCAGCACCTGTTTAGGTTTTTTTATGGAGCTGTCAGAAAGAAAAGGAAAATACAAGCTAGAGCTGTAGTCAGAAATCAGTTTTGAGGACCTTTGGAATGCTGAAGTAACATGGATCTACTCAGATTAACTTTGCCTTGGAGTCATATCAGAGATAAAGAGTTGAATCTGGGATGAGTAGTCTGATTTACCCACTCCAATCTATCCCTCTGTGTCCTCAGATGATATGAGAAAGGTAGGAAGTGGCATTTTCTCACTTACACCCTCCTGTTCTTTGGGTTTACCATAGAATCTCTCTTTTATAACGTGATGATCTTTCATGACTCACCTACTTTAAAAAGTGTTAGAGTTCAATGTAAGTGGTGTTTAAATGATTAATGAGAATTATACAAAGCCTTCTTAATGGAGGCCTCATTAATTTTACTTAAGTGAGACAGGAACAGACCTTCTGAATTATTCCAACTTCTGAACTGGCAATGTTTTAAGTATGTTGAATAAAAAACACATCTTGGGCACAAGCAGTGCAAGGTAGATGAGGCCTGAGCTATAGTAATTAAACGCATTGACCATTGGTTAGTGGGACTCTGAATGCAGTGTGCCTACACATACACACCCAGGTGAGATGAGGAAAAAAAGGTATAAATTGCTTCCCTTAAGATCCTTTAGGCCTCCCTGTTGCTACCCCAGGGCCTACACAAAATGAAAAACAGTTTAAAATATTAATACCTACTTTTTTTTGTTTGTTTGTTTTGTTTTTTTGGTTTTTTTGTCCTACAAATTACTGTATTTCAAAATCCATCCTAACCCCAGAGAATGAAGGTGACTCAGACCCCTTCCACTTGAAGCCAGCCTGCTGATGCTGAGTGGGATGCCTGCCAGGTACCACCAACTGGGAGGAGGTGATTGCTTATTCTGAACGCCATCAGCCTGGGATCTAGGCAGGAGCTGGCTCACGGTGCCCGTGTGTGGGAGCTCCCATTGAGGGAGTGCTTCTCCTTCCTCTAAGGGGGTGATGACATCAGTCCTTTCCCAGCTCTGTCTGGGTTCATGCAAGGGGCAACAGCTTCAATTACAGCTCTGAGGGAGAAAATTGATTGTCACTTCTTCCTTTTTCCCAGTAAAGTACAAGGGCGGGCTCTGAAGCACATAAGATTAGAGGTACATGAGAAGGCTTTAGCTCCTGCTCTTTCTCTTCCTCCTCTAACTTTGGTCCACTTAATTGTTCACAGTGTTAAACAGAAAGTAGACAACTTAAAAGTCTCACAAAGTTGTCAAGTCTGGTGAATCCTTGAAGCAGGGATCTCTGGTTTCCTGCTTCATAGAAGAAATTACATAAAGCCATTGAAGGCATTAGTTTGGAAGGGACCTCTGGACATCAGCCAGCCCTCACTCAAATAAAGGGTGATTTCAAACTTAGACCCAAGTTTTATATTATTTCAGGTTCCTCAGGGCCTTGTCCAGCCAAATACTTTGCAGTATATACAAGGATGGCTATCCACAATCTCTTTGCTACCTGTTACAAAGTTTTCTCATCTTGTGCGTTTTCTTCCCTAATATCTAATTGGAATTTGTAACATGCAATTTGTGTTCGTTGCACCTCATCGGTTTTTGTACAGCTCTGAGAAGAATCTGGCCCCTTTACAAACACTCCAGCCAATGCTAAAACATTGTAAACTTCTGTAAACAGAAGATAGATCTCCTCTTTGTCTTCTCCAGCCCTTTCAAACCCAAGCTCCTCAGTCTTTTTTGTATACCCTACTCATATTTGTGTCCCTCCTCTGGACTTGCTCCAGTTTGTCATTGTGCTGAAAGCCTCAAATGGGATGTGCTTGTCTAGGGATGACCTCAAAAGTACTGAAATAGAAAAAAATATCACTTTTTTTGACCTACTGTTGACACAGTCTAGCAGCCTGTTGGTCTTCTGTGTCACAAGGGCTTATTGCTGGCTCATCTTCCACCTGTTGTCCATCGTGATCTCAAAGTTTTCTTCTGCAAAGCTTTAGGACTTAGCATTTGCCTTCGTTGACCCTCACAAGGTTTCCCTCGACCATTTCTCCATCCTGCTGAGATCCCTGTGAATGACTGTCATACCACCACTGTGTCAATCACTATACCCAGTTTGTAATCATCCATGAACTTTATGGACGTGTACTGTTTTATAATCCAGATTGTTATGAGAACTTAAATAGTATTGGCCTCTTTGTACCACTGAACACAAACCTTTGAGCCTACCAGCCCAGCCACTTTTTCACCCACTTGTTCAGTCTGTACCCCTCCAGTTTGGCTACAAGGATGTTTTGGGAGATTATGTCCAAGGCCTCATGCAGATAAGGAAAACATCCAGAGTTCTATTTCTATGATGAGAACTTTAGGCATGCAAAACTACAGCATCTCCATGGACTTCTGCCTGTTTAGCAGGGATTGTTCAAGATACAAAGTTCATGAGACCTGATAAGATGCATCTAAGGATTCATCTGAGGTATATGGCCAACAGCATTACAAAGTCACTCTTTGAAAGATTATGGTAATTGAGGAGATCCTAATTCCTGAAAAAAAGACAAATGTCACACCTATCTTCAAGAAAGGCAAAAAGAAAGATCCAAGGAATTTTAGCCCAGCTAGCCTAACCACAGTGTCTGGGGATTACAAAGCAAGTCTTCTGGAAGTTCACCCAGGAACATGAAGGTGAATGAGAACAGTATGGATGTCCCAAGGCAAATCATTCTTGACCAGCTTAGCTGCCTCTTGAAATGTTTGCTCATTACTGAACAGCAGAAGTAGTTCTGCAAGTTTAGTCAGAATTGCAGAAAAAATGAAGAAATCTTTAATGTGTTATTTAATTAATTGTGTCGGATCATGTCATTCAAAAGTTTTTCACGCATACAGGCAGGGCAAAGAGAACAGTGCACAAAAGCATAAAGCCTGTTATCTAAAGTAGCCTGTGGGCAATGGTCAGGGTCCCCCCTTTCACAGAACACCTCTGAGTCTTTTCCAAGTCATTACAGCAATGATTCTCCTTGGTTGTAGGATGTGTGACTGCTGATTATCCTCAAAATATCTCTTGACCCACCAACCACCTTTTCTCATTATCCTAGCAGATAACCTTTCCATAACCTTCCCAAGACACTTCAGGAAGCAGTGCCTGGCCTGAAGCAACAGTGCTCCAGATCTCAGCTGAGGCTGGGAACAGGCTGACTCCAGTGTCACAAATCTGAGCAGCTTCAAACACTTGGGCAAGCTGGAAATCAATCATGTGCAAAGGAGGCCTGTTTCACAGGCACGTTTCCATGTGCTGTGAGAAGCAGGCAAAGTGAGAGTTCTTGGCTCAGCAGTAACTAATTTCAGCAGATTAAAATGGTACAGTATCTTACTTTGTTGTTTCAGCTGGCGTGGCAAATGCATGGGTAATTATCACAGGAAGCTAAGGAGGGGGAAGCACAATAGGAAGGGAGTGCGGGACGGGACCGTACTGTGGAACAAAGCAGGCAATGTCTTGCCAGGCAGCTCCTGAGCAGCACGCCTTCCCTGGGGATTTACCCAGCCTGGAGATAGAGGTGGAGGTGTTCTCAGTCCTGCAGAGGTGCACTGTTAACAGTCCCCCTGGACCTGCTGTGCTCTGCAGCAGAAGAGGCTGTAAGGGCCAGCTCCTGGGTTTGTGCTGAATTCACACACTGACTGCTTCACAAGGCAGGTCAGGACAGTGTGGACTCCAGGCTGTAAAGGGGCCTCAGTTTCTTGGGCTCATCCCTGCAGCACTCTAAAGATCAGGCCCTCATCTTCTGTCACTTTTGGGAATTGTCGCATTTGTTTCCCTTTCTTTTCCTGCTTTTCTTGTTTGCTGTGTATCTCATTCTCTGGATGCCACTGCCAAGTTCTCCTCTGCAGTGAACAGCACAAGTCACCTCTGTGTTAATCTGTGTGTCATCTTTTAAGTCCAGGCTAAGGAGGCAAAAGGAACAGAAGAAAAAGCTGTGCTCTGACCTGGTTCCGCTTGTTGGTGTGCAGCAGTGCCCAGTGCTGTGATGGGGATGGGGATGGGGATGCGTTCTTGCAGAGTGGTGGCAGCTGCCTGACAGCCTCTGCCCACGTGGGCACACGAGGGGGCTCAGCCTGCGTGGGCACAGCGGGTGCAGGCTGGCACCCTACAGGCAGGAGGGAGGGCACAGCTGCCATGGTCAGAACCCATCATTAAGGTTATGCACAGTACAGTCCAAGCACTTTACAGTGGAAAGATTAAAAGCAGGAACCTAGAGATGGCCTTATTAGGCTTCTCCATCGTCAGGCAGCTCTTCTCCGTGCCACCAACAGTTCTGGGTCACCCTTCAGAAAGTAAGTTCCATCCCTGTGCATCAGTGCTTTGCATTTTACTGCTCTTCTTGTTGACTCACTCTGCACCATTTCTGAGTTTATTTTCTTAATGTCTTACAGAGGCCCTCTGGGGGAAGAGTAACACTAGCCCACAACCATGGAGGGGAAGACCTTGAGCTGCAAACACTGTGGCAGTTTTCTGCTCCAGCTTTGTTGTGTTTGACTTTTGAGTATGCATTTGGAGTGGATCTGGACAACCTCCACTCTGCTTTCCAGTAATGGGCGGAACTGCTGCAGGGAGTTAATGTGAACCAGAATTTGGAAAAGCCCTAGGCTTCCTCCTCATCCATAAATTTAGATATATTTCCTTGGCTGCCCTTTGCTGGAGCTGTTAAACTAGAGTTTGCTGTTCCCCAGGCCTTCATATTGGCATGGTTTTGACAGGGCGAAGTGTAAGCAGGCAGGTCAAGAGTAAAAAATAAAAGATCAGGCTGAATTTGGTCATCTTTTCCACCAATGTACTGTGAAGAAGGGGGAATCGTTCACACAGGTGTTGTGTAAAGAAACAGGCAGTGGTGTGGCTGCACATTCCCATTGCTGCTGCTATTGGAAGGACTCAGCATGGTGGTGATGCTCAGCTCAGTCAGCCCTCCAGGACAGGTGACAGGGCAGTGCCAGCCATCAGCATGAGAGGACTCCTTCCCCCAAGCTCCCCATGGTCCATGCTTTCCCCCATGTTCCCTGCTTAGCCACTGGCTGCTGGCAGCCACGGCACAGCCTTGGCCTCAGCGCTGGGCAGCGCTTTCCCCGGAGATTCGTGCAGTGCTTCCTGTCACTCCACGTGCAGAGCTGCTCCCCCCTCTGCCCCCTCCCCACTCTGAGGAGGGTCAGGTCCTCGGGAAGGGGAGCCTCTCTGCTGCAGCCTTTCCCATGTGGCTGGGGAGCAGATCCTTTCTCAGGTTATGCTCCAGTGTACCTCCACTGACATCTACTGGGGCTTGTTCTCACTTGCAGTAGTACAAGTGGAACATCAACCCCACAGGGTTTTCCTTAATGTTTTACAATATTCTGAATGTGCCTGAGTGTCAGAAATTGATTCCTGCAGAGATGGCCATGTTCCTGACTGTGCCTGAATTCTAAATGCCTCTTTTTTGTACTGTTTCTCTTGCTGTGGACTTCCCAGAGAGGTCCCGAGGTCTGCTTGCTATTTTGTGATATCAAGTTTAGCACTCACTTTAAGTCTTGGATAGACAGGATGGTTTGCAAGAACTTTCCTTTCTTCTCTCTGTATCCCTCCATATCTCACCTCAGATACAGACCAGCCAAACCGGCTCTTGCTAATTACTTAGGGAAGGAGTTATCTGCAATAGCAGCACTCATCCTCTTTGGAAAACAGATAGACCAATGTGTTGAAGGATGGCTGGTTTTTTCTTGCCATGCTGAGGAGTTCCCTGCCGCAGCCTGACTTTGTGATTCTTTTAGAAGCACAATGATTAGCCAGTTCTTTACATGAACCAGCTGTGAACCCTTCTCCACAGAGATACTCTGTTGTTCTGTGCTCAGAAATTGTAATTATCAAAGAAATATATTGAGCTAAGGCCAAGGTACAGTAACTTTATTACTTGAGTAATGGGGGTGAGATGCAGTTTGGGAGACTGGAGGGATTAGAAACACATTGGAACAAGAGAGGAGGATTAGGAGTGGCAGAGCTGAACAGAGCCCTGCTGTTAGTCAAAGCTGCAGCACAAGTGCAAGAGATGAGTAATGGCACACCCAGTCCCACAGGTCTCTGCTCTGCAGACTGAGTCTGCCCCCTTCTTTTCCATACACACCACTTGTCAAATTCCTGCTAGTGACACCTTAAAAAAGTACCTCAAGTACCTCCCTCTGTTGAAATCTCTCAAGAGCATTTCCCACTTAAATGGGTTTGCAAATACCAGCATTTGTCCCATCGGACTTCTTGACAATCGAAAGGTATAAAGCAGTTTTGCTGGGCCAGGACCAAGAGAAACAAGATATTTCTCCAGATACATTTCAGTCTTTTCAATACTTTCCAGGCATCTATCACTGCTAATGCTATGACCTGACACTTACACCATCACACTGTAATGGTTTCACTTCTAGTTTTTTAACTTTGATCAGTTCCCCACTCCCACCCACACAAGGATTTGGGAATTTCTGAGCAAAGTAAGCCTTGGAGATAGTGTGTGAACATGTGTGAGTGTAGTGTGTGAACATGTGTGAGATGTTCATACTTTACTGCATGTCACAAGCTTGGCATGGCTGACAGCTGGGGGACCCTGGTCTCTTTCCATTTCTTTGCAGCTCAGTCTGACAGAGTGGAATCTCTTCCTGCACAGATTAGATGTCTGCAGCAGAAGTGCCTACATGTATTCCAGTTACCCTGTCTCTGTAAAAAACATGTGGTGGTAGTGACTCTTCTAGGGTGTATTTCATTTGACCCAGTTCATGGCTGCTTTAGCATAAGCAGGATCATACATGTTTGTTCAGAGTCCCATCCTCAGCATCTGTCATGGCAAGCCAAGCAGTCCTGCTGATTATAGACTCACCCTAACACAGAGAATGAGCATGGACTGGTTATGTGACACCCATAAAACACAAAACCTAAAAACTAGACAATTATCCAGTGTTCTTTTAAATTTCCTGGACGTTCATTATCTTCCTCTGTAATTTTCCTAGTCCACTGGAATTACACCAGGCAAATACACTACTCTAAAGAGAGCACTAAAAGGCAGAGATGTAGTGCAGGAGGAGCAAGAGGAAATCCTTTGTACACTTCCTTCAGTTGTGTGGCATGTTAATGCTGAAGCAACAAGGTGTTCAGTGGCTGGTTCCCTCCTTGTCAGCTCCCTTTTAAAGTGACTGAGCTCAGATGGTCTGGGTCTGGAAATGTAACGGTAAAGACTTTTCTGAGCTGATGAAGGGAATTCATCCTTGGTGCTGAAGCGAGTGTCTCAAGTGATTCATTGCAGGAAAGAAGCTTACAAAGTTATCAACCATCAGTCTAGTCTGTTTTGTGTTTAAGGCATGAATGCTTGCAGTGCCTTCATGAAGTCATAGATGCCTCATCCCTGGAAGTGTTCAAGGACAGGTTGGATGGGGCTTGGAACAACCTGATCTAGTGGAAGATGTCCCTGCTTGTGTCAGGGGAGTTAGAACTAGATGGTTTTTGAGGTCCCTTCCAATCCAAACCACTCTATGGTTCTATGAAGTGATGCTGCCATTCTGTACCACTGTGCCAGTGTGGACGCCACGTCTGTTGCAGAAGTGTGGCTGCTGTCACCTCTGCTAAACCAGAATCACTCTTAAGAGAGGCTAATTATTAGCTTTTGGAGAACTAAATTCCTCTGAGTTATAATCACAAAATGTTTCACATTGTACTGACAAATACTTCTGGTCTGGCCTATAAAGATCTTTGTCAGAGTAGTGTATATAGGTTCCCTAAACAAGATAAGTCATGTCAATAAAAGTACTTCTTTGACAAATACTTGTGCTTCCACTATATTTCCTGCTTGCTAGGAAATTGTAAGAGTGTGAATCATTCCTCAGCTATATACCAGCAGATCTCTAGCTTGTCTGTGGCTTTTGCACTAAGGAAAAGGAGCAGGTAAAGCTGAATTTGTTTTGTTGGTCCTTCAGAGATGAGGCAGCTCCATCTGCTGGTGTCACTTCTCATGCTTCTGTTTGCTCAGGAGCTGCTGTTTCTCAACCAGGCTGTTTCTGATGCCTTGCAGCACCCCAGGCACTAAGGACCCTGCAGGGAACCTCAGTGAAGCACTGGCTACTTAAAACCCTGAACCACTGGCTGATTACACATGGGCAGCAAAACAGGAAATGCTGGAAATTTGCTGAAATCAGGTGTGTTAGCCTAAAAGTGATTATTACCTGCCCCAGCCACAGCCACCTCCCACAAGACTTGTTACTTGTTACTGTCACATCTCCCTGATTCTTCACAAAGCTTCTAAAGATGAGGATGGAGAGACCAGCACTAGAGCTGGAAATTGATCAAAACTAGGGCATATCCAAACTGATAATCTTTCAGATGCTAAGGAAGAATGCTAATTGACTTCATGATCCTTATGGGTCCCTTCCAACTTTCCATATTCTGTGATCAGACTTCCTCCTTCATTCCCAGGTCCCCTTTAACATTGCATCCAGCTTGCCCAGATACCACCAGTGCCTGAATCCTTATTGGCTTGTGCCTTATTTATTTCCACCATATTTCTTCACCTGGGACAGGACATTAGATGAATGTTGCATGTGATTTATGTGTGAGTTATGTGGGGTAAAGGCAGGTTATTCATTCTGGACATTTGCCCCCCTTAATGCATGGCAAACTGTAGATATCACAGTGGCTGTAACAGCAGGACTCTGCTCCATTTACTGCATTGTTCCTCACTAATCTGGGACCAACTCCTGTTCTCAATGACTCCTTAATGTTTAGCAGCAGGATGTGATGGCTGTGAGTCAGGGTATCAGGGTGTTAGAGGAGTAAAATTTGGTGATGCTGAGCTGTGAAGGTAAGTAGGAGAAGAGGATGGTAATTCCACAATCACAGAGGATTTTTTGGCAAGGGGACCCAAGTTCAAACCACTGCTCTGCTACAGGGGTCTTATGTGACCTTAGAGAAGTCAGGTGTATCCTAAATCCTTGCAAGTTAGGTATAAACTTCTTCTGACATTCTAGGGTTTGGTGTCCCTTTGACTCTACATGTAAGAAAATTTGTGTTCTCCTGCCTTGCAGGAGAATTTAAATGTTAATATTTCAGCATAGGGAAAGGACTCTCATCCTTCAGTGACAGAATCTAAGAGAATGATTCCTACCACAAGGTTTCTGACAGTACATCTGCAGGGTAGACAGTGGATTTGCCAGGATGTCCATCTCATGGTGTTTCTCTCTTTCAGGCACAGCATCTGTTGCAGTTGCTGGTCTCATTGCAGCCTTAAGGATCACAAAGAACAAGCTCTCTGACCACAAGTTTGTTTTCCAGGGAGCTGGAGAGGTAGGAATGTTCCTGAGCTTGTACCTTAATATGCTCCATCTTCAAATTTAGAGAGAGAAAAGTCAACTGTGAAACTTCCTGCAAGGCTTGGCTTCATGAGGCTGAAGCACAGAAGTAGGTTTCTTGTCACTGGGCGGTTTTGGGCCCTACAGGTGGATCTTGCTGCTGTGTGGAAGTTACCAAGAGTCTATCAGTGATTTTTTGGCCCCCAAGTCCTGGGCAGACTCCGTGGATACTATGAGGCGCTTTAAGTACCTTTAGGGAAGTTCCTTATGAGGCAGGAATATGAAGGAGGCTGGTTTGAGTTCTCAGGGTTGATGTCTAGGGTAAACCAGAATTTCTTTAGCAGCAGAGTGCAAAGGATTCAGACTCAAAGAACTGTAAGAACACAACCTTTCTATCTAGAGTCAGTCATAGTGCTCCATGGCAGAAGCCAGGTTGCCTGTATGGCACCTTGCTCAAAGAGAGAGGAAGAAGAAGAACCCTCCCAAGCCTGGTCCATGGACTAAAGGTGTTGGTCCAGGACCTGTCTCAGCTCTTACCCACCTGTGAGACTTTGGGAAGGTCTGTTATTACTTGTCTATCCCTCACTGAGACAGATTGCTCTCTGTCTCTCCACCCCTGCTGACAGATATGTCTGTGCTGATCACCATCTCTGTGGCACAAAGCCCCTCCTGCCTTGTTAGTCCCCATCTGGGAAGAAGGGACATGGCTATAGGACCACAAACACACAGAACGTCCAGGGCTGCTTTCCCAGGCAGGAATGGGAGAAGACTTTCCTCATGGCCATATTTCAGATGCAGCAGTCCCACCTGGCTTTGAGTTCCTCTGTATTGGCATTGCCACCAGCATTTTTAAGTGTCTGCCTCTCTTCCTCCCCTGCTGCAGCTGGTTTAAATGATGGAGACAGACCCTGCTTGTCAAGGTACTACCTCTGCTTCTTCAGCCTCAGCTGCACCCTGCTCTGCTGAATGATTTGTGAGGGTTTTTATTTATGGCAGCACCTACAAAGCTGAAATCAGCCCCATGCCTTGGCACTGTACAACAGAAAGTCTCCCTGCTTTGTGCAGTGCTGGGGGATGACCCAACCCACCTCTCATTTAAAATCTTCCTCCAAAAGATGACGATATGCCAATGAAGTGTTTATATACTGTGTTCCAGGCTGCAATGGGCATAGGTCATCTCATCCTCATGGCCATGGAAAAAGAAGGAGTTTCACGAGAAGATGCCCTCAAAAAAATTTGGATGGTGGACTCCAAGGGACTGATTGTGAAGGTGAATTTGTCTCCAGAGCTGAGCTCTACTCACCTGCCATCCCTTGCCAGCCAGAGAGGCCAGAGCAGGCAGATACCTTGGACCCCTGCTCAGCCCTGAAGTAAAGGCTGCAGTCTTATTGGTGTCAGCATTGCTGACACTCCTGCTTTCAGAGGAGGTCTCATGGTGACAAGTGTGCCAGCTGCACTGGCTGCCCTAGAGGCAATGCTTCAGGCTGGGTCTCTAAAGTGGAAGGATACCCTGCTGGCCATGGCCTCAAGCAGTGCTGGCAGTCTTGCACATCATATGAGGCATTATCAGAGAAAAATTCTGCCCTGCTTGGTGACCCAGCCTGGCCCAGCTCCATTCTGCACTCCCTGTGTCCCCAGGGCCTCTGCCCTTGTCCCTCCTCAGACTGGAGGAGACTTGTGCTTTATGTACAAGTGAACAGCAGCCAGGTTCTTTCTCCACACAGTCAATGTACTTTGGTGGGTGAGAGGAGCAGTGTGACATTACACCAACTGCTCAATGCCTGACTGGCTAATGCTGAGGTCCTGCTATGTGGAATCTGCTTTAGGTAGAGAGCTGAGAGACAAAATGAGCTGAAGATGAGTTACTATGCTGTGTGTGACCTTTTGCCAACAGACCAAAGTTTGATTCCTTTTTCCTCACAGGGCAGGAGCCACCTGAACCATGAGAAAGAAGTGTTTGCCCAGGACCACCCCAGTGTGGACTCACTGGAAGAGGTTGTGCAGAAAGTGAAGCCTACAGCAGTTATAGGTAGAGTTCATTTAATATGACCTTTTCATGTCAATTCAATTCTTAGGAAAGTTTCTGTCTTTCCTCCAGAGTCTCCTTTTGTTCTCCTAGTCAAAACAAAATGAGCTTTTTTCACCCCCATTTTGTCAGTTGAGTTCTCCACATCCTTTTTGTGTTAACTATGGGGCACAAGTTTCCTCACTTTTGGAGCTGTAGGAATTCTTTCAGACAGGGCTGTAGAGGGAGGTCTCAAGCAACAAACTTGGCCCTGTCAGGCTGGGCAGGATGAAGATGACAACAGGCACTTCAGGAAGGTCTTTAGGAGTCAGAGTGCTGTAGTCAGGCTGGCCAAAACACTGGGGCCCACTCTGCCTGGAGGAGCAGAGGGCTTTATTTTGAGACTTTAAATCTCACTGTCATATGAGAAAGTAACATTGCCTGTTACTGCATCTCCAGAGATGAAGCTGTTTCCCTCCCACGGTTCATTCCCCAGTCCTAGAGGGAGCAGCCCGACGCTCTGAAGTCGCATGGTGGGAAGGCACCACCTCACTCTGCTGTTGCTGTTCCAGGCGTGGCGGCTGTTGCAGGCGCTTTCACCGAGAAGCTGCTGAAGGACATGGCAGCCTTCAACGAGAGGCCCATCGTGTTCGCCCTGAGCAACCCCACCAGCAAAGCAGAGTGCACAGCGGAGCAGTGCTACCGCTTCACCCAGGTACCGCCTCACCCTGTACCTCATCCTGGTACCGCCTCACCTGGTACCGCCTCACCCTGTACCTCATCCTGGTACCGCCTCACCTGGTACCGCCTCACCCTGTACCTCATCCTGGTACCGCCTCACCCTGATACTGCCTCACCCTGGTACCACCTCACCCTGGTGCCACGGCTCGGCACGGGGAGCTCAGGGCCTGGCTGGACCCAGGACACCACAGCAGGGCATGCTGGCAAACAAGTGACAGCCTGTATAAATGAAATAAGAGACAGCCGAGCTGGGTGTAAGAAAAACTTTGACACTGTGAGGAGGTGGAGCAGGGGGCAGGGCTAAGGTTGCTCACGCATTCTCTGTCCATGTAAGTTTTCCAGGAGCGGACTGGGGAAAGCCCTGAGCAACCTGGTCTGGTTTCACAGCTGAGCTTGCTGTGAGCAAGAATTTGGGTCGCTACCAGCCTGAATTACTTTGTGATCCTCTAAAGAAAGTGCTGACCTCCTTCACACATGTGTCTGAGATGTCCCATCCTCTCCGGTTTCTGTCCCCTGTGTTATGCCAACCTAGTTGTTTATGTAACTATTTCATCACCCAACTTAGACCCAATGTCACTGAAGAATTACAGTCATGTGGATTGACTTGGCCTGAGAGAGGAGCCCTTGTCTCACTCTTTCCTTTGCCTTCCCTACCACCTGCCTGTGGCCAGAGCAATCACACAGCCCCAGACCTTTATCCCATGAGTCTCTCTTCATATTCCATAAATGGCTGATAGAGAGGTAGAAAGACTCCTCAGCAAGATCAGAGCGCTTGCAGTACAAACACATGCTCAGTGCATGGTGGCCTTTTCCGTGGCCCTGATCCTGGCTCTGGGGGTGTGGGTCCTCCCAAAGTGTCAGCTGGAGGTGGCTCTGGTGGAGATGCCTCTGCTGACTGATTTTTAGCAACTCTGTCACCAGTGTCTCCTGAGCACAGGTCATGATAAGCAGCAGAAATCTAACACTCCTCCTCTGAATCGGAATGCTTTTTTCTCTCTCTTTGATCAGGGCCGGGGAATATTTGCAAGTGGGAGTCCATTCCCGAAGGTAACGCTGCCCAATGGACAGACCTTCTTCCCTGGCCAAGGAAACAACGCCTACGTCTTCCCCGGAGTGGCTCTGGGAGTCATTGCCAGCGGGGTCCGGCACATCTCCGATGAAATCTTCCTCATCACAGCAGAGGTTTACAGCTGACATTTAACTGATACTGTAGAAAAGATGATAAGAGGCACATGTATCTACTTCAGGTGTCTTAAGGAACCTGGCCCAGGACAATGTATGGAGGGGAAATGGCTCAGCCTCAGCAAAAAGCTGCAGCCTTTTCCTGGCTCAGGGGAAGCTCATGCTTCCATTACACCTGCAGAGGTGCAGGAGCCATGACAGGGTTCTCCTCCTCCACACCTGCTGCCCTAACACAGCACTGCCCCACTCTGAAGTCTGTGATGAAACGTGTACACACATGTGTTTGAACAGGTCACAAGTTCCCACTCAGGACTAGTCCCAGCCCTGATGCTGCTGAGGTTTCAGCCACATACCATGTAATGTGAGGGAATGTGGTATGTGCTTGAAATCATCCCTAAAAACTACCATCCTTTTCTTTCTAGACTATTGCTGCCGAGGTGACAGAGCAGCATCTTGCAGAAGGAAGGCTCTATCCCCCCTTGGACAGCATCAGAGACGTGTCTCTCAAAATTGCTGTGAAAGTGAGTATTTCCTTTCGTATTTCCACTTTTTGTGGTAGGAAGAGAACGAATTGCCCTGGCATAATTTCTGATTTGTGTTTTTTTAATTTAATTTATTCTAAAGTCTAAAGCAGTCATTCTCAGGAATTCTTCTGGCCATAATTGCTGCTTTGATTTCTTCCATCATTAAAACCAAAATGTGAAAAATACATTCTGATTCTGGGTGCCTCGCAGCTCACAAAGTTCTGCCTTATTGCTTGAAGCTGTGAGTCTTCAGCACTTCAAAAAATGAGGTTTAGAGTGAAATTCAAACATGACTCAAATTGCCAAAAGATTTTAGGTTCCAAATTGCTATTTTGGAACCTTTCCTCATGTGTTTGGTAGGGACCTAAGTACATAAATACTGTTCCAGGTCTGGACTTGTCTAATTATGGGTTTGGTGCCCTGTATACATCAGATCCTTTATTCAGAAACACCCACTGAGAATCTCCTTGGCCTGCTCAGGGCTACTGATGGATGCAGAGCATGGCTGAGGAGTTTACAGGTGTGAGCAGAGCTGGCTGCTCTCCTCCTTCACCTGCACACCCCAACCATTCTGCCAGGGCAGGGGGGTGCTTTTCTCACCAGCCACTGCTTGCAGGCAGCTTACATTCCCTCACCTAACTGAGGGTGAAGTGCAGCTGATTCACAAAGAGAAAAAAGCAAAAAACTGCACAATTCTGAGAGGAGGAAAGAGGGAAAACACAGACAGGGCCAAACTGCAGTTGGTTTCAACTTCATAACGTGCAGCATTGTTTCAGCAGCTCATTTTGTTTATCTTTTTGCAGATTGTTGACTGGGCCTACAAGCACGGCCTCGCCTCTTCGTACCCCGAGCCAGCAGACAAGGAAACCTTTGTGAGACAGCTCATGTACAGCTCTGACTACGATTCTTTTGTTTTTGATGAGTACAGGTGGCCCCCTGAAGCCACGCAAACACAACGCATATAATGTTTGTGAGAATTGTTCTCTCATTTCTGCCATCAGTTCCTGTGGCCCATGTCATTGCTGATATGATGCACCTCCAGGCTTGCAGAATGATAAAAGTAAATTAATCCAAGTTGGTTTTTACTTGCCAGTGATTTTTGTCTGGGGGAGCATGTCAGTAGGGAATGAAATGGAGTCCAGGGTGGGCACTGGGTACTGCAAGGAGAGAGACAGACTGGCTGCAGCCCATCCCAGTCAGTCAGCACTGCTGATTGCTGATTGCTGGACATGCTGCCTGCTCTCAGCTGCCTAGGGATAAGCTACCTGGGCCGCCTCAGAAGCACAGAATCCCATTGCTATTGGGAGTGCCCTTAGGAAGCTCGAATGCACATGGCCATCCCTCTCACATGAGAGCCACGCTTTGCCTGTGGCTCTCTGGATGTATTGGGAAGTGTGTGCATAGCCCTGGGAGAGTTGCACACTTGGGAAGCATTACTCTTTTCTGCTTCTGAACTCCCTGATGTAGGGGAGTCTCAACTGGTGCATGGGTGACACAGCCTGGCACTGTCATCTGCCACACCCCATGGAAACAAGCCCCAAAACTTCCCACAACCTGTGGAGACAACAGAACCTCTCCCCAAGAGTGAAGGGTCACATAGGGGATAGCCAAGCCAGAGAGCAGGACACCCCCAAAACCACATAGAGCCATCTCAGCTCCTGATGGACATGGCTAAGGAAGCACTGCCACCAGCCAAGGGCTCCCCTAGGAGTCTCTCTGTGTCACAGAGTTCCAGGGAGGCCTCCCCCAGCCTTGTGACATTGTCATGCCTCACCAAATACTATCCCAGCAGGATGGGTGCTCCTGAGCATAACTGGGAAAGAGCACACGGGTTGCTGGCAACTCTTCCAGCAAGCATTCCCTGTGCTGGTGGGGCTGAAGGGAGGTGGGGCTGAAAGGAGGGTGTGCTCGGGGGAGCACAGCAAGCTGGGTGAGAGCCTTTTATGGGCTATGCCTGCCCTGCCCTGTGTTCCCACCGTGTAGGATTCAAAGGGAACCACTGGAGGGCTGCAGAGCACTTCCATGTGCAGCTTTTCTCCAGGAGAGAAGGTCCTGTCGGCAGAGCCTCACATTTTACCAGGGACTGAAGCAGTGGCAGTAAATATTCTTTTCTTGTACAGGAAAAGTCTCCTGCAGAGGGAATACTTACTGAAAATACTTACTGGAGTTGGAGTTGCTGGGCACCTGCCCTACAAGGAACATCGACAAGTAAAAGAGACTAAATTGGTGTAGGGAAAACTCAAGTTGAATAGTGTGGGACTTTTAGCTGCTGTGTTTTGTTTCCTAATTTAAAGCAAGGATATTTCTAGCAGCTCATTTTGGATTTCTCTGTTCCCAATTTTTTTCTCAGCAGCAGGAAAAGTCTCTATTCTTAAATTGTTCTTTTTTCCTTCCTTTGAAAAATGAAGTAATTTGAAACCAGTGATATAACTATGATAAACACAAGAAAAGTACATCAATACATGTAATAATTTAGCAATTAATTTAATACCTATTTCAAGCTCAGAAAGGATTATTGTGTCATCCAAATATGATGGCCTGGTGTAAAAAGAATCACCATTTAAGGAAAGTCCACCATTTAAGGAAAATCACCATTTAAGGAAAGGCGAAGGGGTGACGTGCACATCTTAGGGGTTGATGATCATTAGTCTCCGATTTATTGATCCAGGTTACATACTTTTATAATAGTGTTAATAAGCTCATGCATATTCTGTAAACTAAGCATTCTATTCGTTAAGCTATATATCAACTCTTCTTCATTCTTTCAGTCTTGCATTCCACTTTCCCACGTCTCTCTGACTCCTTGTTATCACACTCAGCTAGGCCCAAGGACACAGTGTTTTCGCAGGTGCAAAAACTCAGATCAGAAGGCTAAACACAGTATTTTTCCAGCTTCTAATAACTAACATTCCCACAGCCTGGCAATTTCCTTATACCTGAATTACCTCTGCCAGGAAAAACCTTCACTTCTCTTTGCCTCATCACTCATGTCTCTCCTCTTATTTAACAAAATTTCATCTTATTTATAATTCCAGTTGGCCTGGATTAGCCAGGTAGCATTTGTCCTGTAGTAAAATATGTTCTTCTTCCCCTGGCAGGGCCCATCTGTTGGCCAAGACAGCACATAGCTTGGAGTTGCCACAGGCTGTAGCACTGGCTTTTCTCCAGGAGCATCCAGGAACCAGTGTGTGGCTCTGACAACCCAAGGGGCTCTGGACAATATGATAAAAATAAATTATATTGAAGTCAGGGCCATCCTCCTCTGGCCTGAGATTTTAGTTCAGCCCCTGTGCCTGGTGTTCTGTCAGCCGGCTCTGGGTGTTAAGGGTCATCTAAGCCATAAAAAGAATTAATCACAGACTTTGGGAAAAAAGTCAGGATGTCTGGCCATCACATTTGTATTAGGAACACTAGGCATGTTTTTACAAGCAGCCACCCCAAATTAAATCTCTACCCTTTAAGTCATGTTCTGAGGCTTCTTCCTCACAAGCCCTGACTTCATGTGCAAATGGGAGACATTTGTTCTGCTGGCACTTCAAGGGTGTGATGACCTTTCCATCCTGAAAGGAAAATCTTGATAAAATCACTAATTAATGACTGAGCTTGAATCATTTGTCCCAGATATGTGGATAAAAAAAGAAGCTAAAGGTCTGGCTATTAAACAGGAAAGAAAGGTTTTTCTTCATAGAGCGAGCTGTTCAAATACCTAAAATGGTGGTAATTGATTTATATGCAATTACTGGAGTGCACAGAAGCAATTATAGCTGTTATTTGAAGCCCAGTTCTACTGTGTGGTGTTTCTATGCAAAAAAATGATTAGTTACCCACTGATGAAAAATGGTGGTGGAAGGATGGAATTTCTCCTCATTTAAACTTCATAGCCAATTTTACCCCTCAGATCTCTACTTTCTGTATCTTGAGAATAACAGGGCTGTTTACTCCAGACCTAACAAATCTAGCTGACAAACCACTGGCAGGCAAGGGACTGCTGGCATGGGATGGGGATTTGATCACAGGACTGTAACATTGCTGGTATTATTGAAACAAGATCTGCCAGAGTCCAGCTCAACTCAGTCACCCAGGGCTGTATTCATATAGTCAGCAGTCAGAGCACTAAATGTTATTTAGTCTGTAATTCCTGCAGATTGGTCTGGAAAGGCACTGAGATGTCCAGAAATCTCACAGACTGACTATGAACCTCCATCACCTTTCAGGGTGCTCAGCCTCAACACCCAAAGAAACATTCTGGTGAGCTTGAGAGCTGAACACATCAAAGAGAGATGGGAAGAGAAGGAAATAAGAATGTCATGCTAAGGGAGGGTCCAGGACAGCTCTCAGTGCCACCCTGGAGTGTTGTGCCCACCTGAACCCAGAGTCCTGAGCACACTCCGCACAAGCTCAAGCTCTTTGCTGTGAGGTTTGGAAGACAGAAAGGGTCATGTCTGCTACATCATTGAAATGAGCCATGGGGATTAGTCCCTATAAATTTCTCCTTTACCCTGTGGTACAGAAAAGCCTGTATCACATTCTGCAATTAAAAAATGGGACAAAATCTGGGCCACCACTTCTCCTGTGACACCATCCTTGGTCCAGCAGCTTCTCAGGCAGGATTCCTCTGATTGAAGAGTATTGTGGCAACATCAAATTAAAAATCCTTCACTGAGCTTTCACCACAGTGGAGGTACCAAGGGTTGAAACTGTAGGCCTCTATATTTCATGAAGCTGAAGAAAAATAAAATCAGTAACAATTATGGCCAGCTTCTCCAAGAGAGAGCAGTCTGTATTCCCCATCTACAGGCACCAGGAAAGTGATTTGTCACGCAGTGTTTTAGGTTTAACTCACTCCCAGTCTGAGAGGAGATTTGCTTCACTTAGCTGTGGCTGAAAGGGCTGAGCTGAGCTCCAGCCATTCCTGGGCTAAGCCAAACTGCTCCCACTTCACTCCAAACCCTCCTGGATGGAGGATGCACTTGGGCACTGATCACAGCTTGTAGCAACAGAGGCACAGGTACAGTTCTCTTCAGCATGTAGCTAAGGGATGGCACCTACAGCAAAGAGACGGGGCAGGAAATGGAGACAGTCACCTCTTCATCTGGCACAGCAGGATTTGCCAGAATTTGTGCCGCAGAGCCCACAGAATGAATTACGATTAGCTGCTGAGGCTGAAGCAGTCTAAAATGCCCACCCGGAGACATCCTAGCCCATAAAACATGCACTAACAGGCACACTAGAGCCCCTTACTACAGATCCTGAATCCTCCCACCCTCAGTAGAGACCAGTCCACATTTTCTTATATGCCTAACTTTGTTGGGGAATACCTGGAGGGAGCACAGGGTAAATCGTACAGTTCTGCTGCCTCTGGGAGGGTGACACATCGTATAACTAAGATGTGATTCCCCCATTTCAGAGAAGGAAAGATGAAGGGTCATTTGGGAAATGCTGCCTATTCCTCAAATCCCACACTGGCCAATTAAAGCAATTAAAAATATATTCCACTGATAGCAATGCAGTGACATTGAGTCTGTGACCTCTGGACAACTGTAGGTCTGTGGACTACAATCATAACAACCCTAAAGATAAGGATTTGTCAGTACATTTACATTTCATGTGGAGGGTGTCCAAAGAGCATTAAAGCCTGAAAACCTGCAGGCTGGTGAAGTAGTTCTTTGCCAGCAAGAGAGGGGATAATCAGGGTTACAGTGAGGTATTGAAAAATATATTATAAACACCTTCATCATTCATAGCATTGCCTGTCAGCAATCTCCTGCCAGTATTTACCCACACAGAACTGGGGAGAGGGCACTCATTATAACACACTCTATTGCTGGCTGTTTATGTAGACGTGTTACAAACACCACTGGATTTTAAGGAAGTGTTCACCAGCCTCTTTGGCTGACACAAAGCTACCCCAAAAGCATTCCCAGCTCTCACTTCATATAGTCAGGTTGTAGGCTCAAACTCTCACAGTCTCATCTGAATTTCTTGCACATCTCTATGGAATTGCTCCACCACCTTTTTCCTCCTGTGGCCAATAAGTACAGAATGACCTTCAGGTTTTGCACTGTTGCCAAAAGCAGTTTATTTAGAAAGTCAGAAAACAAAAAAGAGTTTAGAATAAACTTCTGTATCTTTTTCACTAACACTTTGATCAGCTATGTAAGCTCAATGAAAATGACTCATGATCCACAGCTGGACTGTACTAGAGCATTCCCAAGCTCAGGCCATGAAATAGTTAATGAGCCTGTTTCAAAACACTTTAATAAAAGGAATCTTTCTGCTTTCTGAGAGTGGCTTTGGAATAGACCCAGACTATTTAAGTCACAAAATACTGAGACACAGTAGTAATTATTCATGGTGAACCCTTACTCAGTTGTCAGTAAATCACCATTAAGGAAAGGTTAAGATTCCCTCATTTAAAATGAGAAGCAAGGGTTCTTGTCATCCCCCTTTATCATCTTTGACTATATATGAAAAATTACTAACACATGTATGCTTTCCCATCAAAATCTCCAGTAACATCAGGCAAAATGTGTAAAATACACCAGCAACAAAATGGAGTTTAGTGTATCTGAGGAACTCGGTGCAGGCTTTGTAAAATGAAATAGTTTGGTAGTCTGACCTCGATCCAGCCAAACAGAACCCATTTCCTTTCAAAGGGAGAGACACTTCTTTTAAGACAGAAAAGCTTAAAAGAATCAGCTTTAGTCCTTAGGAACAGACTCCTTATAAAAGTGCATCAAAAAAACCAAAATATCTTGCTCAATTACAAAAGCTTTTATTCTTGCAGATGATCTTCAGTGTTTCAGAGGAGAAAACAATTTCCCAAGGGTGTTTCTGAGTGAGACTGTTAGGTGATGTTTTCAGTGCCTGCACTATTCAAGCTGGGGGAAACAACCCAACAAAAAGAGCCCACACATGCACAAAGGAGATCAAAGATGCAGCCTCACTAGATGGCAACCCCTGGGCTGATCAGGTGCCCTCACCACCTCCCCAGTGTGGACAGGGGCTCCAGTGCTCCTCAGGAGTTACACAGAAGGTTTTGTTTGGTCTGTGTTGGGAAAAGCTGCTGTTAGCTCCTTTCCAGGCTCATCAGACTTCCCATGCCAGGTAATCCTCAGATACAAATACATCCTCTGGCAGCAATATAGCCATACTTCAAAGAACACTGATTTCTAGATTTCTTTTTTTTTCTTTCAGTGCAAGCTCCTATAATCTGAGCATCCCCCTTAAGGAACTACAGCAGGTTAGAGGCTAAACTGAAGAGACTTGTGCAGCTGCTGCTCAGTCAGCCCGATTCCCAGAGCCTGACCCAAAGTTCCTGCAAGCCCACAAAGAACCCTCCCAAGCTGGCAGCACTGGGAGTGAGCTGCCACCCCAGCCTTGGATCAGCCCAGCTCTGCTGGCACCCACGGAGCTGATTCTCCCACTGGTTTTAGACAAGGTCTAACCCAAGAAGGCTGATTGATGCTCAGCTTCTGAGCACCACAGGTCACCATCTACGAGGCAGCAGAGCACCAAATGAGCAAAAACCACCAGCTGCTCTGATTTGTGTCCCTTCAGGGCTACTTGGAATAAGAAGGTGAGGTAGGCAATCAGATTAGTCAGGTTTGCAATGTCCATCCCAGAAACAATGCCTGAAAACCTCTTTTTGACTTTTTCTGAGCAAAATCTCACTGACACACATGAGACAGGTGACAGGATAGGCTATAAAGTCTTCAGGATTAGATCCCCAGTTAATATACATTTGCCCATTGAGCTTATGAGATAAATGAATCCTAAAACAGGTGGCTTTGTTCCTTACCTGGGACCACTGCATTATCAGCTCCCCCATCATTTGCAAATCTTAGGTGCACAGCTCAGGGGAGAAAAATGAGCACTGAAATTATTAGCACAGCATCATCCAGCTGAAATAATTCTGAGCAGCTCTCAAGTCATGCTGCAAATTCACATGCTTGAAGTAGGAGCTAAAAAAATAATAAATAAAAAATAAAACAAAAAAATAATCCAACACATCACCTGAGATAACCCCCCAGCTGGTCTTGCCCAGGTAGTCTGACACAGCTGGATGCAAGCTCTGCTGGGAGCTGGCAGTGTGCAGCTCACTAATGCAAGCTGGGAGGTTTGCCAAAGTGAAGAAGGCAGGACAGAGCTCACAGAGCAGAACATTGTCCCATCATCAAAACCAGCAGCAGGGCAGGATTAACCTTATTTTTTAGCTACCTTGGCAGGACAGGCTGCCCATTGATCCTCATGCATGCTCTCGAGAAGCTGAGTGAAATAAACTGCTGCAAAATTGCTCTTGAAAAGTGCATTTCCTCAACAGCACCCAGCTATCAAATGCTGGAGTGTTGTGGGCATTCATCCTTGGTGGTTCCTTTCCATACAGCTTGTGGGCACCTTGGACAGCTTGTGGGGAGGAAAGATGAGGCAGCAGTTACAGCTCTTCCTTATGAAAGTAAAATTAAAACATTTGCCAAAACACATTATCTCAGTTTATCTCCCCCAGATTTTGCTTCACCTCTCCACAATTCCCAGCATGCTGACCCCAAATCTCTGATAAATTAAATCTGGGTAGAAGAATGAAAAAAAAATTGCTTTACCTTCCACACTATCTTTTAAAACACGGAAGGCACAAGGATTTGTCACCACCACCGAGGGTAAAACCCCAGGCTGAGGGTAAAACCCCAGGCTGATCCCTATGTGGATCCCGTTTAAAAAACAAACAACCCACTTGGGGCTGGCGGGGAGCCAGACTGCGGGATTGCCTTTGCAAACTTGCATCTCAATAGGAAACCTCCGAGTATTTTGATCTGTTTTCATAACTGTAACAATTTTCATCCCTTGACTTGGTAGCGTATTATCGCTCCTTTCTTTCTACCAAAAGTTACAAAAACAGACGGTACAAATGAAGGCCAAACAAGCACGGGTCGCTGTGGATAAAATACAGCATTTCAAAAGATTTAGAAAAGACAAAACCCGCTGCCTGTCTTAACTCCTGCCAAGAAACCATTACAGAGGATGGAGGCACGGTGAAAGCCCCCTGAACGCCACGTCTCAACAGCAGTAACAACCACACATCTCGGATCTATCGTGCAGCTTTATTTTTATAGGACCTATCATAGACTCTTTTACATAACTTAAATGATTATCAAATAATCTCCTGTACACAATGAGACGGAGCCGCATCGCTTTCTGAGCTTTGACACATTCCTGGAAGAAATCCAACAGTCTGTAGGAATCACATGGCCGCAGTGGCTACAGTACATTTTTGTCCCCAACTTACACCATCAATTAACTTACGAATCGCTGTAAATTGCCGTTTTGCAAGATCCTGCAAGACACTGTTAAAATTTCAGGACACTGAGTTTTGGTAGCAGCATTTTTAATTTTGCTTCACTTTCTTGCCTTTGTGTCCTCAGCTGAACACCTGCCAGCACTTGTGACAAACGTGAGCCTGGGAAAAATGTTAAACGCACCTCAAGTGTGGACACGAGCTTTAGATTTAGACTGAAATCACTGACGAGTGGTCCCCGCGGCCTCTGAGGAGCGCAGCCCCTGTCGCCTACAGGTACAGCGTCTGCCTACAGCCAGCCAAGCCCCGGCCCCTAAGGAAGGAGGATGAAAGGGGGGCACCGGCCGCTACAAAAAGACCTGAAGAAACCCAAAGTTTCACATTTTATTTGCAGCGTCGCCCAAACCGCAGGAGGAGGAGACTGGCAGTGCACACGGGCGAATCCTGCGGGGGCCGTGGCTGCGGGGCTCTCGCACGCAGCGGACGCTGCCCCCGCGGGGCTCCGGGCTGCGCTCCCGCCGTGCCGCGGCCCTAGAGCCCGGGGTAGCCCCCGCGGTGGTACCCGCCGCCGTAGTCGTAGGGCGGCTGCGGCGGGGGCAGCGGGCACTCGGGGAAGAAGGGGGCGAACCCCGCGGGCAGGTGCCCCCCGGGCTCCTCGCTGCCGCCGGCGGGCACGGGCTCGGCGCCGCCGCCGGGGTAGATGGGGCGCAGCGGCTCGGGCGGCGCCTTCCGGGGCGGGCTGCAGGGCGCGGCCGGGCTCCAGGGCGGCTCGGGGTACAGCAGCCCGCCCAGCAGCGGGTGCGGCCCGGCGGGCAGCGGCAGCTCGTACAGCCCGTGCTCCAGCCCCAGCTCGGCGGGCAGGCGGCCGCCGAAGGCGTCGCTCGGGGCGGCGTGCTCGGGCAGCGGCGCGCCGTACTCGGGGCACAGCAGCTCCAAGAACTCGGTGGCCTCGGCGCCGCCGCCCCCGCCGCCCTTCTCGGGCTCCTTGGCGGGCGGCCCGCGGGCGGCGGGCGCGGGCAGCGCGGGCTCCGTGAAGAAGGAGGGCGGCAGGTTGCGGTCCCGCAGCGGCACCTTCCGCGGGCCGCCCGCCGCCCGCTCCGCGCCGCCGCCGCCCGCCCTGGCCTCGGCGCCGCCCGCCGCGCCCCGGCCCCGCGGCAGGGAGCCGAAGAGGGCGGCCAGGCTCCTGCTCTGGAGGCTGCTGCCCGCCGCCTGCGCGGGCTCCCGGCGCGGCGGGGGCCGGGCGGGGCAGGCGGCGGGCGGGCAGGCGGCGGGCGGCGGGGCGGCGGCGGCGATGATGCCGGTGCAGCGCTTGATCTGCTTCTGCAGGTACTTCCTGTGGTTCACCTTCCGCCGGGACTTCACCGGCCGGTCCAGCGCCAGCTTGATGTTGCTGGAAGCCGAGTCGATGAAGCTCAGCAGGTCCCGGGTGGCTTCTCTAAAGTCCCCCGCGTCGCCGCCGCCGCCCTCGTAGCCCTTCTCCAGGTCGGCATAGCCCAGGAGCCCGCCGGCGGCGGGGAAGCAGAAGGAGAGGAGGTGGTGGGGACTGAGCAGCGCGGCGGGCGCGGCCATGGCCGGCGGCGAACGCCGCCGCCCCGAGTCCCGGCAGAGTCCGCTGGGATGCGCCCGGCGGGCGGCGGCGGGGGAAAAGGCGGCGGGCGGGGAAGGAGGAGGAGGAGGAGGAGGGATCAGAGCGGGGCTGGCCCCGGCCCTCCCCGCCTCCCTGCCGGGAGCCCGGGGGCCGGGCCGGCTGCACCCACCAACCCGCCGAGCCGGGCGGGAGCCCCGGCAGCGCGGGGCGGGACGAGCATCGCCCCCGGGACTTGGACACACCCGCCCTGGGACAGACACGGAGCCCCGCGGGACAGGTGTACGCACACACGCACCCCGGGACAGGTGCACAGGCATCACCTGAGCAGGCACACGCAGGCGCCCCAGAGCAGGTGCGCAGCATCCTTCAGACCCCATCAGCCTTGTCCCCCCTCCTGCAGCTGCTCAGCTGGCACAACCTTCTTCCCTTTGGGGTCCGGCCCGGCGCTCGCACGGCTCTGGGTGCGAGGGCTTGGGGACATGCTCTCGCTCTGACAGCCGCCAGGATACACACACTTAAATTGATTTGTAAAGGATGCTTTTTTCCAAGCTCATTGATATGCACATTGCATAGCGTATTCTCTGTCTAGTCAAGTCCTAAGAAAATTCAGAGCTGTGATCCAGTAGAGATTTCAGATGGCTGGGGTGCAGGGAATGAAAGTCACAGAATTATGTAATGGTTTGGATTGGTAGGGACTTTAAAGATCATCTAGTTCAACTCCCCTACAGTGAGCACGGGCACCTTCCACTAGGTCACCTCGCTTGTGGTGTTGCATGGATTTAGTGAAGCAGCAGTATAAATCTTTCACACAGAAGGTAAAAAAGTTTGTGAAGTGGCCACTCAAAGTACTGTTAACAACTCCTGAAGGAACTATCTTGTCTTTTTTTATGGGGAAAAGGTATTTCAATTTGCCTTCAGAAAACTCTTACATTGATGCAGAACAACCCTGAACCCAGCTCCAGATTTATGTTCAATGCTTTTATATGTCCAAATTTGAATGAAGATCCATATCCGATTTGGAATTAAGTAAAGTGAGTTTTCATGGTCTGTGTCAGTTCATTAGAAATGCAGCAGATTCATATTGGAAGGAAAAAACAGAAGGCAAAACTGCAGAAGGAAAGCGAGACAGGCTCCTTGGACTGTAATTAGTGGTAAAATGGAAAAACCAGCCAAATTCACCTCACTGTGGTTTGAAACACTTGTTGAATGCAAATCAAGTATTGCAAAGAGAAAAGAGGAAAAAGCGCATATTTCGTGAGAGGAAAAGAAGGCTCAATATCCTCTACCAAACAAGATTGCTGATTTTCTTGATCTCTCACCAGCATCTCAGCAGGGTCCCAGCAGCCGGCAGAACCTCGCAGTCCCAGGCACAGCCTGGGTTCTGGTGCCGGCCCATCCGGACTGGGTCTCCTTTGCAAAACTTGCTCGGCTGGAGGCTCCCAGAGTGTCTCTTATTTTGGGACTTGCTCTGAGTGTAACTGTGTGATTGAAGCAAAAGAGCCCTGGTAGGCAGAGGGCTATGGGAAGTTTCTGTATCTCTCCATGTCAGAATGAGTATGTCTACATAGAAGGTGGATTTAAAGGACTTAGCTGGAATACAGCTGACAGGGATTAACGATCCGAGCTGTTACCCTCAGGCCCTGTCAAGCCCTGTCAAGCTTTGCAGCCTGCTTCAAGCTCCCTTATTGATGGGAAAATGTAAAGAACAACATATACATCCCCCATGTGCTCCACTTGATGGTTTTGCGTCCCCTGTGAGGCCACTTTGAGCTGCACATGGGTCTAGAACACGGGGGTCACTGTCCTCCACGGGATGTGCAGACAGCCTGGGACTGTTTCTTATGTGAGCAACACGAAATTATTCAAACAGAGCAGCAATGAAGTTGTCCTCAAATTAGCATCCGCCTCAGCATCGTAGCAGCAATATTCCCTAGCTTGTCTAAAGGGTTTGTTAATGAGTCTGGGTGGCATTATATGCAGAGTGGATAAATATCCGGTGGCTCAGATAAAAAAGAGCTGAAAGCCCCAGCTTCTCTTCTGTAAGGCTGAATTCATTCAATTAAACAGCTTTGAGAGCTCAGCTACGGTTTAGTGGGAGACTTTATTACCTCCTAAAACTTGGAGAGTATTAAAACAATTGTCAGGCATGCAAAGGAAAGTTTGCATTCAGTTGTGCTAAGCAGCTGAATTTACATATTCTCAACCAGATCTGGAGATTTAGAAAGCCTTCATAATTGCATTAAACATGCTTATTCTCCGTGTTCTCTCAGGCAGAGCTGATTACCCCGAGTTGGGCAATGCCTAGAGGGAAATTTACTAAGCCACATGATGTCAACAACTTGTAAAGAAATTTGATTTTTTTTCAAGGAAATAGCAGTTTGGTTATTTCTGAAAAACATCTCTTTTCTAGCAGCTGTATGAGACTGCTTGTCTTCTGCCTGTGCTCTTTCAGGATGCTGATGCTCAGCCCACTGATGGTGACTCTCAGGCCCAGCTATCCACCTCAGCTCACTAGCAGGGTCTAATGTCCAGGAAATGCTGAGTTTAGACCCACAAAATAGCCCCAACCCCAGGCAAAATTTTGGACCAGATGTCCTTTTCCCTGCATTTTGCCCCTAACAGACTGGGGTGAGTGAAGTGGCGGCAGAATTGCTTCCACCACCCAAACCTTCATCCCGCAGGAGAGCTCTCGGTGTTTACTAATGGGCTCCAGGGGTTATACTGCTATTTTTTTTTTGCCCACTTTTGCATAGGAAATTTATCTGTTTTTGTTCATTTTCTTGCTTGTCATAGGGAGCAGCATCTCAACCACGTCTGGGGGTTGAACCAAGGCTTCTGAGAGTAACACCCTTGGCATCAAGCTTGGCTTTTTTAGAAAGCCAGGGCAGAGTCACTCTGAGAATCAAAGGGAGTAGGAGCATGCCCTGATCACTAATGCTTTGCTCTGGCCATCGATTGAGCTCATGGCCACAGGATTGAGCCCTTCACAAGAAGAACAATTTGTTATCCTTGCAGACCAGGCTGGACAGAAAGGAGAGCAGTTTCCACAAGCAAGGAAGCCTTGCACAGTCGAGGGCAGCGTTACAGTGCCAGCACTTCTGGGGAGCAGCTGCTCACCGGAGCCAGTTGCAGAAGCTCTGTCTGCCCTCCTGAAGCTCGTGGGGCCGCCCACCTCAGTGTCCAAGTGTCCCAGGGCAAATCCTCTGCCATGCCAGGGCAGGATCCCACTGGGATTCAGCCTGAAGGAAACATCTCACGCTGTGCCTCATCACTAAAAGGAAATAGATTCAGGCTGATATAAGGAAGAAATGTCTTATGATGAGAGTTGTGAAACACTGGCACAAGCTGCCCAGAGAAGTGGTTGATTCCCCATCCCTGGAAGTGTTCAAGGCTGGGCTGGATGAGGGTTTGAGCAAGCTGGTCTTGTTGAAGATGTCCCTGCTCACTGCAGGGAGGTTGGAACCAGGTGATCTTTGTGGTCCCTTCCAACCCAAAGTGTTCCATGATTTTATGATCACTAGCAAAACCTTCTCCTGGGGAAGACAAAGCAAATCCAGTGCTGAGCCCAGCTCTCACCATTCACAGCACCCACTTTCCTTTCATCGTGGCATCAGGGAGGCAGCGTGAAAGTAAGGAAATCTCTGAGACAGGGGAGGGAGGGCTCTTTTTTTCTTTTTCCCCCCCTTCCTGGTTGTATGGCCCATATGGTTATCGAGTTCTGGGAAAATCTGGCTGCCCAAACAGGTGTCACCGCTCCCAACCTACAGACTCATTTCCTGATCGCGTCTTAATCGGCGAGTTGGTTGTGAAAGTTGATTTCTTGCACATTCTTATATCAGTGGGAATTTCTGCCCTTCCCTGACAAGTATTATAGGCAGCCTTTGACATACAGCCCTACAGGACCTAAATAGGCTGCTATTCTTTCCCTACACTGAAAGGGAGCTTTGTGCCAGGGATTCATTAAACTGCACTGCACAGCCCTTCATAAATGGGCTCAATAATGAACAGTCGATTTAACTGGAAAAGCTGCTGGAGCTGTTAAATTAAAGGGAAATAAAGTGCACTTCAGGCTCAGTCTGCCAGAAGAAAATGTTGACCTAAAAAAAAAAATCTTTATTTTACTCAATCTCTTGCAAACAGGCTAAAATCTTCAGGAAGTTTATACTCACAACAGTGGGAACAATTTTAAAACACACTGATTTGCTTTCCCACTAATAAAGAAAGAATTGCAATAAAATAATAAAATCAGAGGAGATGAAAGGCATGTTCCACTTCAGCCAAATTTAGTCCCCTTAAGGTAAATTTAATATTTGTATGTAGATCCTTCATCCCATCAACTTTATATAGGCAAAGTTTCCAGTGGAGCTGAGTTCATAAAGTCATGAGGGAGATCCTTTATTTCCAGTTTGCCAGTATTTTCTGAAATTCTGCAGTGCTATGCAGTCCAGTCCTTCAGTGCCCACTTCTGCCATCATGTTGCTCATAGTGCAGTGGTTGTTTTGCCTGTGTGAGGTGTGCAGGACTCAGCTGAAAAACAGACACACGTGGAAGACTCCATTTAATCTTCTGAATGAATGCAGAAGTCCATCGTTCAGCTGAGCCTGACCCAACTCTTGGTCTTGGAGGGGTGAAATTCCTTATTTCAGTGAGGTTACTCTGGTGTAAACCTGGAGCAGTGAGTCAGCTCTTCCATCACAGCCATCTCACTCTGCTTCATCTGGACAGTTTTAAATCCTGTTCCTCACCTGTGTTCTGTGAACTTTATATATGAAATATTGTGAAGAGAATCTCTCTGTGTGAAGGTAGACTGGAAGCTTAAGGACAAGAAGATCAGAAGAAGCATGCAATGGGGAAGGGACCATGTCCAAATCTAATTCCTGGGGCAGCTCATCTGAAAAGAAACCTCAGCACCAGCTTAAAAAATTAGTGTTGCTTTTACATTTTTACATTTCACATTGTAGCTATTTTTTCCTTGTGTAAGCTTCCTGACTGAAGAAACCCTCATCTTCTTCATACTGGTGTGATTTTTGTTCAAATCTTGTATAAAATATATAAGGTGATGGCAGCAGGCTTTGAGCTCTTCACTGAAGCTACTTTCAGTGGGTTTAATATTTTTTCATACTCTGAAAACATGGAGCATTCAGGAAGAATGCTGAAATACGTCAGTCTTCCACCTAAATTGTTTATAATTATTTAAAGTTTGATTATAAATTACCTGGAGTAGATCAAAATCCCACAAGAATTGCAAAATCATGAACTTGTCTGTCGAAAAGAATAGTGCATTTAATAAGCTGATAAGCCACCTCGTGCTGGTGACTCACCACTGCAAGAGCTGTGCAAAAAACACCACTGGCATCTTCAGGAAAGAGTTTTGGGGGTTGAAACTGTAATTTTGTTTTTCATTAAGTCCTGCTCATAATCTGGCACTTGACTACTGGTAGAAATAGTCTATGAGGAAACATTTACATAAAATGCATAAAATTAATTAGAAAATAAACCAGTTTTCATACTGTTGAGATTTTTTTTCTTTTATTTTGTCCTCAATTCTTGTGTATTCCTTTAAATTTTTAGGGTTTTATCTTCACTCAGGAACATTTCTGAAGGTAAATGTGCAGGGGTTAGGATCAAATTCCTTCCTTTATTTCTCTAGTAGTGCAGGCTGCTGCTTGGAAGAAATGTGAAATGCTATCAGACAGCAAGTAATGTCAAGCACTGTCTTGTTTGCTGCAGACTATCTTCCCTGTAATGTTTTTTTCTTTTTGCTTGGCAGGAACCAGCTTGTTTGATCCCCTGGTCCCTGGCAGGCTTTGAGGAGGTGCTACATGGCTTTGAGAAGGGGCTGTGTGGCTTTGGGGAGGACAGGAGCTCCTCAAACCTTACCTGATGCAAAGAGTGAGGATTTACAAACGCTGCAGAAGAGCCTTTGTGTATGTGAGAGTGGCCTCTGACCGCAGAGGCGCAGGTGTCCCTCGGAGGGGCGGCCGTGCACGGCCCACAGCAGAGCGCGGCAGGGCCAGGTGCCCTCTGGGCTGTGCTCGTGGTCACACACTGCTGGGCAGCACTGCTTCAGAAAGAAGCCTTCTCTGTCAGGATTTATGCTCTGAAGGAAGGACCTGGTCCCATTCCCGGTGAAGCCATTTCCACTGAATTTCATCAGGTGATGAATACCTCTGCTCGGTGGGTCTGACGTTCACAATTGCTGGGCATCAGCAATGCTCATGACTCTGGTCAGCCACTCCCTGTCCCCGCCCTGTTTGTGAATAACCAATTTTCCCGAGACAGGAAACCCCATGTCAAAATCTCCGTATGATTTGTGGCATCTTTGCTCCATGTAGCTATGACTGAACTCTGCTTGTCCTTCCAGCTCTCCCATGGCCTGGGATCAGCGCTCTCTGCCACTCTGGGCAGCTCTCAAATGATGCTTCAGCCAGGCTGACTTGGAGGTGACTTCTCTCTGACTTGAAGGTGATTTTCAGGCACCTCTGACCACAGCAGTGTTATCATAACTTTTCCTACTCCTTTGTGTCTGTCAGACAAACGTGGTGCAGCTCAGCTGAAGGATCAGCCTGGAGAGGAGGAGGCCTGGGGAAACCTTCAAGCGCCTTCCAGTACCTAAAGAGGCTACAAGAGAGACAGAGAGGGGCTTTTCACATGTGCCTGGAGGGACAAGACAAGAGGGAATGGCTTTAGACTGAAAGAAGATAGGTTTAGGTTAGATGTAAGAAAGAAATCCTTTACTGTGGGTAAAGGGTGGTGAGGCTCTGGAATAGATTGCCCAGGGCAGCTGTGGATGTCCCAAGCCTGGAAGTGTTCTAAGCCAGGCTGTATGAGGCTCTGAGCAACCTGGTCTAGTGGAAGGTGTCCCTGCCCATGGTAGGGGTTTGGAATTAGACTTTTAAGGTCCCTTCCAACCCAAACCATTCTGGGATTCTGTGTGACCCCATGGCAGACAACAAGAGAGCCCAATCCTCACAGATATTTACCCACAGGGGAGCTTTTTCTGGCGTGTTACAATTATTATGAGATATTTGCAGCACAAGTTCATCTGTAAAAATACTGTTCAGCAACATGTTCCAGTATTTAAATACAAATAATTCATTAATTATCTCGCATAAATGAAAGCTCGTTAAACCCCATTTCTTTACAAGAACCTTTTTCTCATAAAAAGAAAAACAACTGTGGAAATTTTAATTGTTCTACTTTTAACTTAGAAAGCTATCAAAACTGTGTCCAGTTTTCCCTATCAAAAATTGCCTATTAGGAAATTTCAAATCATCTTTAATAAGCTTAACTCAACAGGCAAATATGATTTTCTGTTCCCATCCTTGCCACCCATCCACTGCAGCACTGGGCTGCTCTGAGGGGCCCTCCAAGATCTGAAACCAGACCAGGAATACATTTTTGCCAGGGCGACATGAAGATGCATGTGAAAAATTAGCAGGTGTAGGACAGCTGATGTTCCTTGTCTGAGCTGCCACAGGGAAATCAAAATCCCAAATTAATTTCACAGTCTTAAGATACCAGGATCAATTTTATTAGCTCTCTATTTTTTTTTTCACTATTTATTTTTCTCCCTTGCTGAGGTATGTCTGCAGGGAGTTTAATCTCATCAGGAGCAGGAATTGGTCCCAAGACCCCTTCCTTACAGCAAAGATAATGTTCTCAGTGGTGCGGCACAGCCTGGAGGCTGAGATGGCCACTGGTCTGCAGGACCTGGGCATGGCAGGAGATTCTGCTCCTGCACAAAGAGCTTCCTTGGCCCACAATATGTGGCCACAATATGTTCTCCCATGGGAAGCCCCAGACCCTAAATCACCACAACACCAGTGTCAGTCACCCAGGCCAAGCTCTGGGTTTCGGTGGGTTTGCTCTCCTGGGCATATCCTGCAGGACAAAAGGCTTTGCTCACAGCAAGAGGGGTCAGAACCAGTTTGTGGGGCACAGCTGCCTTTCAAATGGTACCTGTTATAGGTTTCATTAGGAGTTTGGATTCTAATATTTTATTTGCCTATAAATTGTCTAGATAGACAGATAATAAAGACATATATACCCAGGGTGGGAGTATACTGCGGTTAGGAGCTTTGCATAGAGCCAATACTGTATATAGACCAAAATATAGACTAAAAATGCTGTTAAGAAAAGACCTCTTTTTCAAAGCTATAGCTGACATAAATATTGGATTCTTGGTTACCAGAAATGTTTTCTTAACCAGATGTTTCAGTCTTTTCTTAACAGAGCCGCTCACAGATTGTTCCCTGAATTATTTCATGTTTAGAAATGGTGTCTGGTTAAAAGAGAGAGGGAGACGGAGGGAGAGAGTCGCACAAACTGCCATTATCATGCAAATAGCTCCAGAGGAAAAAGGACAGTGAAAATGATAGCACTGATCTAATTATCTGCAGGCCAATATAGCTAAGTCACTGAAAGAGGCCCACAGAAAAGGCTGCCACAGAAACACAAAAAACAGCCAGAAAACAATAAGGAACTTAGCAACAGTATAAAAACGGACTTCTTTCTGTGCACAAAGACTAGTTTTATGAGCATTTTTCTTGCTTTCAGTTTGCAGAAAAGGTTAGAGCACATTTTAAATTCTATGCCAGGATATTCCCCCCGTTCAGCTCCCAGAGATCCTTTGGCACGCCGTCATATCGCGCCCGGCGCGCCTGGTGGTGGGAACGTGCTGCTCCTGCTCGGAGAGCCCAGAGCGCCAGGCGGGATGGGCTGGTGGTCCCTGCCAGGTGGGGCCTGGCAGCACCAGCTCCATGGCTGGGGCCTCCATCACCACATTCAAGCCGTGCCCGTTTCGTGTGTTGACGCTCTCGTCTTCCCTCCTGCGCTCTCAGGGGTTCCCAGCTGGAGGATGCTGGGTTTCTTTGCTTCCCACTGTCCTGGTTTAGGGCAAATTTGGGAGAAAACCTCCAAAGGGGGCCCTTCCAGAAAGCAAACCCACATGGCCCATCCCCCCAACCGGTTCAGAAAGAATTCCTCGGAGAGAAGTGGAAAGAACCTGTTTATTTAACAGGCACAGCACCCCCAGCACACAAAATGAACAATACCGGATGACAACACTCTTTCATTGCTCTGAAAAAGATGACAAATTCAGAAAGTCCCTCTTGGGGGTGGTCGCTCTGTTATCAGTCCCTCCAGCACTGGGGCAGCTGCTGCAGCCACAAGGTGCAAACTCTCGGTGTTCCCAGGTCCCAGTCTGGAGCAGGTTCAAGTAGTTCCAAAAAAGGGAAAGGAAAAACAGTCCAGGGACAAATTCGGACTGCTTAGTTAAACTAGCTAATGAGCGGAAGCAAAAAGCAAGAGCAAAGCAGGAGCAAAAAGCAAGAGCAAAAGGAAAAAGCCAGGCAAAAAGCCAAAGCAGCACTACGTACTGCCTCATCCGTGTGTCCCGCCAGCCGTGGGGGAGCAGGCTGATAATAAAACCAAAACAAAACATTTGCTCTTCAGAGCCAGTCTTGAAGGCACAGATCATAATATCCAGCATAGACGGAACAGATAATGAGAATACAAGCATCCTAACATCACCCTAGGACACCCACCACAGCTCCCTTGGTGAGCTGTGCAAGGGTTTCTTGTCGTCCCCTCCGTGCGGAGCCACAGGAGGATCCCGGCTGTGCCAGCCTGAAGGGGCACAGCCACGACCGCAGCGCTCATCCAGCTCAGCAAGGACCTCAGTAAGGACCACAAGGCCCTGCCCACTGGATTGCCACATGACAACCAAACAAGAAATACTCAGAAGCCATTGATTGTGGCCACCAAAGAGGACCCTACGTGATCTCTTCCCTAATCTCTTATTCATGGGGAGAAACAGGCAGCTCCAGAGTAGCTCCCCTTCTCTATTTCAGTGATGCTGCTGACCTTGTTTTCCTGCTGACCATGAAAAGGGCCCCATTATCAATGTAATAAAACTAATCTCAACCACATCTGGTGAACTCAGGGCACCTGCTAACTTGTCCCACCATTGGAGCTACAAGTGTCAAACCAGTGCAGGCAGTTGCCCAAAATGGCCTGAAAATGGTTTTTAGAAATCCAGAGGTCACCACGCTCCTTCTTGCCCATCCAGTAACTACTTTTGTTCATTGCAGGTTTAAACTGGACTGGGAACAAAGCTGGAAAGGCAAAAAACACAGAGCACCTCTCTCCAAAATCTCCAAGTCATCTAATCCTCCTACTCCCATTTTTAGGTTTATATCAAAATATCCATAATTAGCCCATGCCAAGAACATACAGACACTACAACAAATAGTTGCTAGATGTAGTAAGCCTTGTTCATATGACTGGATGCTCAGGAAAATGAAAGTGAGGAAAGGCATTATCCTCCAAACAACTCTTAATTATTTCTTGTGGGCCTATGAAAGGGACTTTTAAGAAGGATCTGAAAGGGAATATGGAGCCGTCATTCAGTTTGGATGGGGAGACTCACCAATATCGACAAAATTCAGTCTCCTAGTGGCATCACAAGGAAGAAGAATAGAATCCGTCGGAAAACCCTGAGGGATGAGAGGAGTCAGACTACATCCTCAGACACAGACAGGGTGGGCACTTTTGCAAGTGACTCAGGCCAGTTCTGAGCCTGTCACCCTCACAAGCAGCCAGACATGGAGATGTGAAAATACAAATACTGTGCTCTCAATTTCACCCAGAGGAAGTTATGTATTTTTGAGTACATCTGGTGATATTTTTGTGCAAGATACCATGTTTGAGCCATCTCTGCAGTCTGGAGCCTTCATCTCTGATCTTCAGGTGGGGACCACCATGTGTGGACCACCGCAGAGTTAACTCATGGCCTAGATGCACTGTTTACAGGTGGTTTTCCTCAGAAGCAGGATTTTGGTTCATGGGATGATATGGGCTTCATGGAGGAAGAATCAGAAGGAGAAAGAGGGCAGAAGGAGTGTAAACAGAAATTTGGAAAGGGTGGGCAGATTCACTTGAAGAATTTCATTCTTGAGAAAGACAACTTAACTATCAGGTGCTCAAAAAATCATTGTGGATGAAAAGTTACCATATCTATCCAGCTAGGGCTCTTTGAGATCCTGGCCAGTCTGTCCCAGAGGAGAAACTGGGGGTTTATAATGCACAACTTGAGTGGAGATCTATGGAAACTTGAGTGGAGATCTATGGAAACTTGGGTCCGTTTCAGAGGGAATTGGTCAGGGCAGCAGAATCTTGTTAGCTTAGAAATCTGCTAATGAGCCAGAGGCAGACCTGTGCACATCTGTTGTGGTCCTTCCTTTTTCCCTGTCTCAGCCCCAGCTCCCACCACTGTCTGTAGCCAGCATCACACACAGCCCCATGGTGAACAGCCCAAATTGCTGCTAAAAGATAAACCTGTC
Source organism: Calcarius lapponicus (assembly GCA_039654755.1). Lineage (NCBI taxonomy): Eukaryota > Metazoa > Chordata > Aves > Passeriformes > Fringillidae > Calcarius > Calcarius lapponicus. The sequence continues at coordinate 63,210,483 of CM077462.1, read as the reverse complement.
CTTTTTCAATCTTGACAGGTTCACCTGAACCCCGATCGAACACCCGGAGCCCTTCACTGCATTGCCAAACCCTTGTACCAGCTTTTCCTACCTTACAGACCTCCTGGAAATACAGAAAACCACAGAGGAAGGAAGCCCAGAAGTCAAGTTCTCCAGCATGGCCATCTAACTGCACAAAGGGTGCCTGTGTCTGAAGATACAGCAGAAAACAACAGAATAAACAAATCATAAGAAGGAAACCACCACTAAGAGAAATAACAGGCACTCAGCCCCTCCATCCAGCTCTCTGGGGCATTCATTACATCTTATTTTGATTTTGTAGTGCCCACAAAACCGATATATTTTCTAGGAGAGCTTTGTTAGCATTTATGCGATTGTGGGGGGAGCTGTCATGTTTGTGAATAGTCAGCTAAGGTCAGAAAACAGATTTTGGTGGCAAAATTGGCTGTGTCAGATAAATGTTAGTCATGGCAATTATCTGCCAGGGAATGTGAACAGGCTACAGAATGATAAGAGGAGCTGCTGACACCAGAGATCCAGTTTAATTTTTTTCCATGGAATTTAATTTATGCCATCTTTGCAAACAATACCTGACTGCTGTGTGAGATGGTCCAGCACCAGAACAGCAGCCACCAAACTGGTACCCAGCTGAATTCACCTCCTTGTTTGCTGCACCAGAGAGATTGGAGGGAGTTTGAGCCTTCTTCCTCACAATTCTGTGCATTCTTTGATCTTCCATGTAGAAGTCTCTCCCCACCTGATACTTCAGGGAGGAATTAGATTGAGCGCTGCTTAGGTTAACAAGGGCCATGAAAACTAGACTTTATTGACAGTGTCTAAACCACCCCCATAACACTTCAGGAAGTGATGGGTTTAATTCCTTTCTGTGTTTCCCAGCTGCAGAATACACACCAGTAACCAGCTGGATGGAGGTGTGGGGGTGAGCCTCACAGTGATGCCCACCATCCATGATTTGCTCCATGACAGGAAGGGCTGTGTAGAGAGGTCCAGCAATACCCCAATGGGGTATCAGTCTTTAGGGCTCTGAGAGGAGAAGCAGCTTTGGGAGGATGCCCTGGGTCAGGCACCATCATTAAGAGTTGTTTGTCAAGGCGCCCTTCCCACCACCAAGAAAAAATATGGCCTTTTTAAAAGTGTCTGGGACACACGGATCCCTTTCTGAGCACGTGGAGGATACATCTGTGTTTATAGCCCAGGGAAGCAGTTTCAGCTACTTTGACTGACAGTCTGATATCTGACTTGCCCTTGTCCTTGCCCCAGCTGATCCTGCTGGCCCTGTCCACAGTTGCTTGCCAAGGAGGAAATGGTTACACCTCTATAATATTTCTCACTTGGGGCCACAGAGGCTGCCTGGGATGTTCAGACTGATACTTAAGAAAACATTTCCAAGTCACCATTACTTGATTTCCTCTGGGGATGGCTGAATACTTGCCTGCCCATAGGAAGTGGGGAATGAATTCCTTATTTTGCTCTACTTGTGTGTGCAGCTTTTTCTTCACCTATTAAATTATCATTATTTCTCACTTCTACCCTTCCCATTCTCTTTCCTGTGCTGCTGTGGGGGTAGAGGGAATGACTGCATGGCTGTGTGGGGCTGAGCTGCTGGCTGGGGTTAAACCACAACAAAATTCTAATTTCAGAGCACAGTGCAGAAGAAGTTGACTTGCACCCCTCACACTGGTGTCCAATCATTCAGGACCCATTGGGATAGCAAGCTGAAGTGTTCCTGTAGCTTTGTGCCAAAGGCTCCTGCATGTGTTGTTGAAGCCCTGGGTGCAGGCATTGGCTCCCAGTGCTGCTTTGGTGTTTAACGTGACAGATGAAACTGCTGCTCACTTCCACTTCCACCCCCTCCACTTCCTCCTAGATCAGCAAAGACTGATGTGCATCTTTGTATCTCTGGGAAGGACCTTTGCGCTCCCTCTATTGTCACAGCAACCCTCTGCCTTGAGGATGAGCCCCGAAGACAAGGGCATTTCATACACTGGGGTTTTGGCTGCGGAGAAGATGCCATTTGCTGCATTTGCGGGGACTTTTCTTGTTAGGCTAAATCTTGAGGCTCAGACTCCTAAAGGCGTCTGATCCCTACCAGTTTGAACATGACTCAGGGAATATTGCCTAAAGCCAGAGATGATCTGTGGTAGTAACTCTCCAGGGTTGTGAGACTTAAAGGAGAATATGTAACACTTGGTCAGGTTCAAGCCAGCTATACTTTACGAACTTTGGAATTTTATTCACATTTTCCAGTTTTCCTTTTGTCCATCCCCCACACACATCACTTTACTTTTGCTTTTGAAAAAGAGAAAATAGTAAAGAAATAGGAAAACAGCAACCCCAGCTTCAAGAGTCAAAATGTTTTATTTTAAGAACACTTAGCAAAACAAATCTCATTTAGCAATCTCAGCCACCTCTTGGTAAGAAGTTGCTCCAGGAGTAGTGCCATATTCCTGGTTCTATTGGTCTGGCTGGCACATAGGCACACCATTCACACTGCCACTGCTGCCTTCCTACACCAGCCACAGCCTTCCCTGATCAGGGCCATCATGGAATCACAGAATCATGGAATACTTTGGGCTGGAAGAGACCATTAAGGCCATCTGGCCTAACCACCCTGCAATGAGCAGGGACACCTCCAACTAGATCCGGCTGGTCAGAGCCCCATCCAACCTGGCCTCAAATGGTTCCAAGGATGGGTCATCCACCTCCTCTCTGCGTCTCTATGCCTCATTGCAAAGAACTTTTCCTTATACCTAATCTGAACCAACACTCCTTCAACCCTGCATGCTCTCAGCACGTGTGCGCGTGTAAATTTCCATTCTAAGCAAGGGACTGCTGCAGTTGCATTTTCTCTCAATATGTGCTCACCTCCCAGCTTGCTGCTGTCACTGTCCTTTTTTCTTTAACATAAAACTTTGCCCAAAAACAGTTGTGTAAAGATTTAATCAGATAAGAGCTTGTAATTAGGATAACTTGGAAGGAGAAAGGCTGGAGGAGTAATTATGTGGGACCCTTACCCACCTTGAGGACACAGCCTACTTATGGAGCACATTTTTAGGACCCAATCATTTCCTGACAGGAGTTACCTCAGAGTAAGAGCACAGTGGTCACTGTGCTAAAATCCTGTTCTTCCTGCTGGATTTAAGCCCCCTGTGACCCCGGTGGGAGCAGAGATACCCTGTGACAACTGATATAACCCAGTGATAGCACCAAGCCATAGGTGCCAGCCCTGTGCAGGCAGCTGACACCTCCTGAGTCACCCTCCCCGGCTCTCAGGGCTGCTTCTCCAGGAGCCACTCACTGACTCGCCTCAACCCAAAGCAACAGCGTCCATCATCGTTCCTCTTGCCAGCCCGGTGCCCCGCCCCGGAGCAAGGAAAAGTGTGGAATAATCCTCCTCCTCCTCCTCCTGCTCCGTTCGGTGTGTGGTCTGCTGCTCGGTGTCGTCATGCAGACAGTGCAGAGACAGGGGGTCAGGCGGGTCATCAGAATGCTAATAAGAAATCTGATTGATGAGCCGGTGCCTCGGGGATGAATGGGATACTTAATTAATGACTTCTGCTCTGTTTAAGAAAAAGTTTCCCTTAACTTCCATCTCTCTTTTTCTGGGGGGGGGGGGGGGAAGAGAAGGAAAAGGAAAAAAAAAAAAGAAAGAAAAAACTCTATAATCCCAAGTTTTCCAAACAACATAAAGGGAACTTCAAAGACAGACGTGGTCAGTTTTTATGTGTTGGGTTGGTTCAGTGATTCTTTCCTTTCTTTGTTTACAAGGGCAGCCAGGCTTGATTCCAAGGCTGAAAAATAAAAGGCCACATTGTTCAACCAGATTCTGGATTTTTACAAGAAATTTCCTCCTTCCCAGTAGGGCAATTAACTGCTTCATTTCTGGCTCTGCCAGTACCAAAACACGCCACCAGGCCTGTGAAACTCAGCAGAGGTCGGTGCCTGCCAAAACACTGCTCTGCTTCGGAAACAAGATGTACTATGGAGATGCTATTGTCCCATTAAATCCAACCAGTGATCCAGGACTGGTTGTTTGTGGAGTTTTTTGCAAGGAAATAAAAGCCCATCAGGAAAAATACCTGGTAGGCACTTAGCTTAGGAACATTGGACTGTGTATTCAGGGCGATGTGAATGGGACTTCAAACCAGCAATTGGCAATGGAAAAACAGCAACAGTTGCAAATTATCTCTTCCGGATTGATTTGGAGGGTTATTTCATGCTAAATGAATAGCAGCAGGAAAGAAGATGAAAAGGGAAGAAGGAAACCCACACAAATTATTTTTTTCCCTTTGAGTTTTTTGTTTTTTTGTTTTTTTTAGGAACAAGCTCAGCTGCAGCATTGAGGGCAGGACAAACTGCTTGGTGTCAGCACCTGGGAAATGGCAATGAAGGGATGCAGGGGGTCATATTGGTTCCCACATGTTTCCCACACAAATTCATTCACCCCCAGCAGATAGCTCCTGGTCTCCATGGGCCCCAACACCACAACATGAAGCCACAGGCTCAGCAGATTTGTGGGATCTTGAGCCTCTTTTGTGGACCCAAGCAGGGAAGGAAGCACATCCCTCAGCCTCACCCAGGCTTTACCAGCCCTTTGCTGGGGCTTAAGGGTGTCCCAAATGCCAGGCCCATTGCAGGAACATTTTGGTGGGCAGGAGCTGCTCATGCACCACTAGTTAGTGTGTATTTAAGGGCTTGGTTGATCTGAAACCCATGGGAGGAAGGCAAGAGTCCTGACCAAGCCCATGGCTGCCCCTGGCAGTGATGCTCAGCTCAGGATCACAGCACCTGCAGGCTGCCTTTGGCTGGATTGTTAGAGCTGAATTTTGATGCTGGTATCCCATTTTTAACTTCTCCCTGTAGTAATCCTGAACATATCAAGCATAACCTGTAAATATGTTCAGCAGTAGCTTTAAATACAATTAAAAGCAATTTATTTTTAAATAGGCAAGAGATGCTGAGGACACAGAGAGTCAGCATCAGACTGAAATTTGGGCACATAATGAAATGTGCCAACAGCAGAAGAAGAAAGGGCAGGCATGGCTTTAACCTGGCAGCCTAGTTTACTATTTGTCTTTTTTAAAAAATTGTACATGAATTTTCTAAGTGAGTAGGCACTTGCTTTGGCCCAAGGGGTTTAGAGCACTGGTTACTCTCGCCAGCCTTGCTAGTTTAAATCCCCCTTTTTCAAATCCCACTTGTGGGATGTAGGACTCACTCCTTTAGGTAGTTTTTTACCTAAAAAACCTGACGTATTTAAATCAATGGGAAAGTTCAGAGTCCTTCCTCCCTCTGATCTTGCATCTCCAAAGCTGTGATTTCCTACTCAGTTTTGTCCAAGGGATGAGCTGTGCAGAGCAGCAATAAAGCAGGAACATAATGGCTCAGCTGTTCTCATGTGGATCCAGTGTGGCCCACCTGAGTATTATTTTAGGGAATTTGGGTGACTTCTGGTTTATTTTTAGCCCTTCAGATCTTTCTGCAGAAAGGGTTAATAAAGACACAAGTTGGGCAACAGGAGGAGGAGGAGGAAGAGGAGGGCAGAGGTGTGGGAATGAAGCAGGTCTCTGACCCTCCTGGGGACCTCGCTACCGACACACCAGCTACAGGAAAGGGAGGAAAAGAAACAAGTGAGAAAAGGCCTGCCAAGCAATGCTGGCCAGACAGAGAAAAAAACCCCAAAAAACAAAACAAACAACAAACCAATGGCTCAGAGCTGATTTGCATTTGTATTGGGCACTTGGGGAATACGGATAAAACACTCTTTATTTTTCAGGGGAATTCAGGGAATATCAGTAGCAACATCCGTGCATGAGCACAAAAGGGGAAATAGAGGAAATAGAAGAATTTTGGTAATCCTGTTCTTAGGCAGCAACAGTGAAAACATCACAATAACATATCTCTCACCCCTTTTTCCTGGGTCTCATCAAGAGAAGCAGCACAAGCACAAAATTGCAGTCACTTCTGGCAGTGCTGTGTAGAAAAAGTCAAGGAGAGAGGTTAGATGGGTGGGAGGTCAGCAGCAATATATTGCTAAACTGTGAACAAAAGGAAGGGCCCAGAGTCTAAAACTAATATCAGAATGCCCCCATACCTCCTGTCATCATGTAGTGCTCTGCAGACCTCCTGTCTGCCTGATAAGCACTGGCAGCACAAAAGCAAAGCAGAACTGAGAACTGAAAAAGAGTGCTGATCTCTATTGAAATATTCTAGTATGGAAAAAGATCACAGAAATAAGTAATTTGAGGCCAGTGGAACAGTTTGTATGGCTGAGCTGCTTCTTAAACCTTGGGCTGTGACTGCTCACCATGGGTGTAGGACACACTCATCTATCCTACTTCCCCCTGGTTCCCAGCCAGAAATCCCATCACCCCATTTCCTTAGATCAAATGAGTTGGGTTGGAAGGGACATTTAAAGACCATCTATCCATTCCCCTTGCTATGGATAGGGGCATCTTTCTCTAGATTGATCAAATCCCATCCAACACGACCTTGAACATTTCTAGGAATGAGGCATCCCCACAGTTATAGGGTTGTCCCTCCCTGCTTTGCCCAAGTCATAAAATGCCTGCCTGCTGGGCCTCTCTCCAGCCTGGTGGCTTTGCAGAGTCCTGGACACTTCTCCTTGCCAGATGAACATTTATCAGCTGCTGGACCTCTGCTTAATTCTGATTTAGTTACACAGACATCTGGATTCTATCCAGCCTATGAAAAAGCAGTGAATTGGCTGTGTTCACTCCTCACCTGCCAGGCGTGCCCAGTGGAGGATGAACTTGTCCATGGTAGTGCCTACCACTGGGCAGCTCCACACGGCCAGCTTCTGTTTGCCACAAAATTTTGTGGAGATTTACTCACTTTGCACTTTAAAGTGGCAAAAAGGACCACTGAGTTCATCTCATACCACAGGTCTAAGTGCTGATGCTACTGCTGCTGTAACAGCCTGACCCTGTGGCCAGAGATGCTCCAAGAGGGCTCTGCGCAGAGCAGGGCACCTCAGGCATGATGGTCACTCCTGGTCACTGGTGGTGGCCTCACACATATGGTGGGTGGATCAAGCAAGATCAGGGATCCAGAACCTCAGGTAGGGTGTGAGTTAACAGCCCAGCTCCATCATTGTGTTACAGGAACAGCCCCGGGGCTAAGGATCTTCTGCTACAGGCCAATGTCTGCTATTTTATCCCTGACATAAGGGCCAGGAACAGCTCTGATGCTCTAAAAGCCTTGGAGAATCACTTGCCCTCATGTTTAAATAAACAGTGTGCTCCTCTGCCTGAGGAAGGATCACAACCAGGAGGGGCCTGTTTATTTGCTATGTGTATCAGATCAAAGCAAAGTGGCAAGTAGCCCTCTGCTGTCATTTTCCAGCTGAGAAACAACTCGAGTTTACTTTAGCCTTGATTCCCTTCAGGCTTTGCCCACGTAATTCCTTATTGTGCATTTGCAGTCACCTTGAGAGCACACAGAACTTTGAATGGGACAGAAAAGTTCAGAAAACCCAAAGTGGTGTTGTGAAATGATTTAAAAGCACAGCTGTGCCAACGCCACCCTGTTGGCACTACTCCTGGCACCCGCATGCCAGGGTCCACACACATTGCAGAAGGTGCTGCCCTCTACACCCACTCACGGGTTTCCTATACATCCTTTCTATCCAGAAATTCTCCATTCACCAAAAGGTATTTTTGCTGCCATTTCTCTGTGTTCTGGAGGATGGGGGTAGGAAGGGAAGGGAGGAACTGAGGTAGCAGAGGTCGAGCCCCAGGCTCACTCTGCTGATCAAATCCCGGGCTGCGGCATTACCTTCCCTTTCGGCTGACCCAGCCCGAGTGCTGTGACTGCCTATTCCCACGCCACGTCAAAGGGAAGGTTTACATTGTTCACTGGATATTAATTTAAATTATTCTGGGGTGCCTGGAAACCACCTCCCCCCCGCTCCTGCTCAGTCTCCATGGGGACTATCGCAGGGGCTGAGCGACAGAAATGAGCAGCACGGACACATGGATCTCCCTCCCCTCCTGCTGCAAACTGCCATCAGCCCTGCCACAGGGACACATTCATATTTCACTGAATGCCTTGCTAGGACAAGATAGATCAGTTTCTGGAGTCTGGTCCAATATCCTACTAATAGCATTTTCCATTTGTTCCTTAGGTTCACACGCCTGTGCTGGGGCTCTTTTCTTCACACCAACATCCTGCTGCTGGTTGATGGTATTAATAACACCCGCGGCAGGAGGCTGCGCCCCCGGGGCCCGGGCTGGCCGAGTAATTATTGAGTGACATCGGGGCTCTTCTGTAAATTACTTTGTGACCCAGGAATTCAGCAGGTTACCGCTATAACTCAGGCTCTCACAGTTGATTGCACTCACCTCCTGCTGCCCCGACATTTATTAGTCTCGTTTGCCTAGCAAGCACTGGCCTCATCTGTGTGCTCACACATGGATACGTGTCCCGTGGAGGGGAGCGCGCTGTCCTCCCCTTAGACCAAGGGAATGGGCTCACATCACCAGAGCCTGCTTCAGCCAAGGAGTTGAGCACATCTATGAGATGCTTGGAGGAGCACCAAGAGACATTAGACACTGCAAAATGTCTAGACTGCTGCTTCGTATCAGCCTGATGCAGGTATGCAGGTTGGAAACAGAGCTCTGGGAAGCCAGTCCTGGAAATAGTGACACACTGAGCTGTGCTGCCATCACTCCTGGTGACTCCTCAGCACCTGCCCAGATGTACTGGATAGCTTCCCAGGGAATGCTGAGCAGCCCTGGAGCACCGCTCAAGATTTGGACAGAGATGCACATTAAAATGTTTATAATTCCTTCTGAAGAAAGATAGTCTAGACCTGACTGATCTTATTCTGGTTCAAATTTCCCACTTATGAAATAGTTGTTTAACACCTGTGATGAAACACTGGTGATCCCATACACAGCCCTCTCAGACTTGTTTGACCCTGTGAACCACCCTCCAAAAGAAATCCCTTACCCTTGTGTGGAGGCAGCCCAGACTGCTCCTCTTCCTCATCCCAGTCGCGTGCACAGTGATTAACTGTTAAACCAGTCTCTCAGTCCCTCTCAGAAATGACTGGGCCCTGTTTTCATTGCAGCATGTGAGGACTGAACATCACTTCTGAAGCTCAGAGCAGCCAAAGCTTTTCCTCCCTTGTCCTGGCAGCTGGTCAGATCTCAGCTGAGAATCCATGACAGGATTGATGTAGGGATGCAGACAGCAGGAAGGTGGTCAGCCTTTCAGTGCTGCCAAAGTTTTAGAGAAAAAGTGTTTTCAAAACTAGTCCAAGCATATCTTCTACAAGAAAGACACAATGCTGAAGAAGCTATGCTTTCTCAGATTTCAAGTTCTTTGTAATGTCTTAGCCTTGCAGATGACACCAAGTCAGAGGGAAGAACTGAAGAAAGGTTGGCCAGTCATACTTGTGCTGAAAGAGGGAGACAAGAACTTCATTGCATTCAGTGAGACCAAGCACAAAATCCTGTCTCTTTGGGAAGGAAGGACTCATTGCAGTGCTGCAGAATGCTTTTCCCTCCTTCAGAATGTTCAGTTTGATACAATCTGGGACTGGTTTTTATGTGGTGCACTAAGTTATTGAACACTGTCTCTCTCTCCACAACAGAGAACCCAGCACCAAGCCCACAGTCAAGGCAGATAGATGAGATGTAGAAGTATAGCTGAGTGTCTGTCTCCATGAAAGACACACTGATGTTGAGGTACCCCCTTTTCCTGTGTTGCTCTGCTGGGTGGTAAGAGAAGATTATATTTCATTCCAACTGGGAAAGGCAATAGCTCAATATCCTTTTCCTCCTGATGTGCTGTTTTGAGGATGCTCAGAAAACAAATTAGAAAATGGAACGTTTGTCTCTGCTGTAAAGCCAAATCCATTTGCTAAAGAGTCCCAGAGCCACTACTTGCTTTGTTAAATACTTCAGCAACATGGGGAGTCCTACCTATCTTGCTAACTGTTCCAAACAAGATTTCCTAATGTGTCTAAAACCCGTGCCTTCAGATGGTCACGGGGAAACCAAAGAATCACAAGCACAGGCCTATGAACAGCAGAGAAGCTGAACACCACCAGGCTGGTGCCAGGCAAGGTCCAGCTGTGGCTGCATCCCACAGCATCACCCTTTGGTGCTGTCCTCCCTCCCCTGCTCAGGCACCACCCTGCAAAAACTTGTCAGAAGTCAAATCTTTCCAAGGGGTTGATATGGAAAACTGGACCTTAGGGTCTAAAGCCCTGGATCTGCACGGGTAGGGCTGCTCACCCAAAGCACAAAACCAGACAGGGTCTTATCATCCAAGGAACTGCAGACAACTTCACCACACGCTCAGAAAGGAGAAGGCATTCTTGTATTCCATGTTGCAGGGAGTGTGGTTTTGCAGGAGGGCAAAAAAGGAGGACCCTCTATTCAGGTGGCAGTCAAAGGGAGCAGAGAGTGCTCAGCCTCCTGCCGGAATTGGCCCTGTATTGGTTACACCCCCAGCTATTTGAGGTAAAACTTGGCCTCTCAAAACTCTCTGCCTCTCTCCTGTGCCTTTGTATTCTCTAGAAGGTGAAGCGTAAGGGTATAAAAAGCTGCAAACAAGTTCCTACCTCTGGAGACCAGGCATTTACTCTAAGAAAGAAAGCCCAATTGCTTCCCAGAGCATTGTCCACCCACATTAGAGAAAGGATTAAGCAGATACATTCAGCTATTCTAACAGATTTTCTTTAAACCTTGAATACGCCTCTCACACTTGGTAAGATAATCACATTAGTTTTGTCATTAAAAGATCCCTTTTATAGAAAGTACCTAAACCGCTTAAACCACCCAGAGAGGTCGCATACATTAGAAAACAACAAGACAAACGGAAGGGATTTGCTATTCCCGGCCTCAGTGTTTCACTGCCCCTACTTTCTAAACTGGGGGATGGAACCAAAAGATTTTTCAAATCACCAGAGGAGGGAAAAGCCCTTGAGAGCTGGGCAGCCCCCACCCGCAGGAAACGCTTGGGTACAGCACTGAGGCTTTGGAGAGGACATTGTTACACATGGAGATGCCACGGGTTACACCCAAAGCACCCCCACAGCTGATTTGCCTCCGCTGAATATCCAGCAGATATCCAAAACCCAACTGCAAGAGCAGCCACAGTGAGGCTGACTGATTACTGCCTTGCAGAGCACTGCTGTGAGGTGCTCCGTGCTGAAGGAGCACATCCTCCCTCCTCCCTGGTGTGGGTGCTGAGGGCATTGCTGTCTCTGCATCACACCCAGGGATCCCCACAGGGGGTGCAGCACGGACAGAGCACGTCCCACCTCAGCAGGGTCCAGGGTAGGAATGCAATCAGCTGTCAGCAATCTAACTCTGCTGTAAAGCAATTTCTTCATCGGGCTTGTATGGAAAGTGTACAGAGATGGACACTGCCTTAAGGCATGTGGATGAAATGGTTTCAGATTTGCTGGTAAAATAAAGTTGGGCTGGGGGGTAAAACAAGAAAGGCTTATATTCCTGCATAATGGCTTATGTTCCATATTTCCCAGTATGCTCTACTGGGAAATCAGGGAATGCAAACAATACAGGACGACAAATCTACTCAGACCAGTGGAAACTCCAATGCCCAGCATCTTTAGGTGATAAATCTGTTTTTTTTTTTAAACAATAGAAGGGAAATTTAAAAGTACTTAAGCACTGTTCATTTACTGCAGGTATCTTCATATTTTTTGCCACTGCTTCACTGCACATTTTCTGCTCACCTGCACTGCCAAAACAAACCCTTTTAGGTTTTTTGAAGTGGACAGTCTTAAAAAAAGACAGCAGATTTGCAGTCATCTTTGTAAGACCAAGGCTTTGGTTTAAAAACACACAGAGATTTAGATTGTTTTTAAAAAATAAACAAACCAAAACCTAGAGGCTACAGTAGAAACAGCCAGTAAGATGCCAGTTTTGTTGTAACAATGATGCCCTGAATCAACAGGGGAGAGCTAAAAATGGAGGCCTGGAGCATACAATCCCCTGTATTCTTTCATCCCATATTTATTGGTTTCATAGTGTCCTCCTGACTGCCAGAATGGCACAATGATTCCACCATTAGTCTTGCAAGTAAAATATACAAGATTCTCTGTGCTGTCTTTAACCTACATAAAGCTCTTTAGGTCACTCATTATTCCTTAGAGATTCAATTCACAACAGCTAAATACCCCTTTTAAGAGCAGAAGTAGAAAACGAAATCCCTTTATTTAAAGCATAATGACATTTTTTGCAACATCCTTGGTGGGCAGACAGCATGGGAGACAAAACTTCTCACTTTTTCTGTGATACAGAATCCATGCTCCAGGAGGGAGTTTCCTTTCAATACGCTCTTTTGATGATGAAATATTTGATCTTTTTCAAAATTAAATTTATCCTACAAACAAAAATGAGTTGCAGAACTTATTTAGCTCCTTCCCAAGAATCTGCAGCCTCAGCTCTGCCCTGTTAACTATTTGGTTAAAACCTCCCCTTGCCAGGTTAGGGGAGGTTACAGATCTATCCTCACAACCTTCCTCAGTATGGATATGTGGGAAGCGTGTGTTTGCCTGGGAAAGCTTTCAAAAGGAAAATGGACTTTTCCCATTATAGGTAGCTTGACTGCATTCAGTGTGGTCACCTACAGAGAATGACCAGCTCACACACCTGCTCCTCACCACAGCCAAAGCTCTAAAGTGAGAAACTCCCAAAGGGGTGCAGACTCACCATCTGTCATCCTGACTGCCATGTGTGTGACTCCAGGATTCCTGTAACCACTTCTCCCCCCACTCCTCAAGAGTCAAGTACAAACCAGCCAGTGTCACTTGCACAACTTGGAATTTGCCAAAGGATAAAAACTGATGTCCCTGCAAAACAAAATCCAGTTTCAGAAATTCATCATTACTTTAATGCATTTTTATTGATACAAACTGCAGGTTCACCACTAAGATTCATGCTTTGGGGAAAACATTAACTCTTTTTCCTTCTGCATTTTTCCCAGTGAGTAGGAAACATAGTCTTAAATTCCAGTAATTTCTGACACAATCCAAGGACTTACACAAGCCTGAGATGAAGCATGGCCCATCATCATATGCCTGGAAAGATAAATCAACCATTTGTTATGGCCCACCTCGTTCTCACCTGTACAAAACACACAGGAGAGCTAACATTTCGATAAGGTGGCCAAACCACAAGGCAATCCCTTGGTAGCATTCAGAGATGTATACATGGATTTTAAGATGAAGTCTGAATGCTTGAGATAAATAAGACCTACTTGAGATGAGTGTTTGAGATAAACAAGACCTACTCAGCTTGGCAGGAAAAAAAGTAAAATCGATTAAAAATACCATAAAAACAAGTCACATAATTCATAAACTGGTCTAACCAATAAGAACCTGATCCAAAGTGCACTTGAATCAGTCTCACAGACAGAAACTGTATGGAACATTAGAAACTATTAACATCCCCCCAAACAAACAAAAACCACAGACAAAACCCCTCTGAAAAAAAAAAATTAAGTGTCATTTCACAAAACTTAAGACTGAAAAATTGCATGTTGTCCTAAATGTTGTTGAAGGTAACTTTTTTTGCTTATGAAAGGAGTGAAAAGAGAAAGAGGAATGAAATTTTAAATTACTTATGCTGCTTGAAACTAAAAAGTGTTTTCCATACAACAGAGCAGCAGCTGTTTCCTGAGACAGTGAGTTCACTAGCAGGGGAGAGGAGACACAAGCTGACTAACAATATACAGTAGCTGTTAATTTGGGCTGTTCACATCTTTATCCATACAACATGGAAATGCTTATCCCAAAATTTTCACTTGGAGTAGCACCCTAAGCAATCAGTGGATTAGTGGGAGCCTAATTAATTAGAGCCCCCCTAATTAGTGGGGACTGATTAGACCAGGGATCTTGTTTGCTCAAGTAAATAATTTCTGATCCCCAAATTTATACTAAGTCTTACAGGTTTCATTCCTCACCCTGCAGTAAACCAGGACATTACCACACATCAATTAATATGCAAGAAGATACAAAAGTATTTCTAAAAACTTTGCTGTAACATAATTGATTAAAAACCAATACATTTTGTTTCAAAATAATCAAGAATATGTTATTCTAAAGTCCATGAGTGAGAGTCTGGAGTATATTTACAGCAAAAGCTGGAACTATTAGAAAAGGGGAACACCAACAGCTTTCAGTCAACAGGTTTCAGGCAAATCCTACACAGCTCATCCTTTAGCCCTGGCCTTGTTCTCTGGAGTCTCTAAATTACCTTGCTCAAAAGCACAGGAATGTTCAGATTGCAGAGTCTGAACATAAATGCCATGTTTAACACTAGATGAGGAAAATCTATTATCTTAGATAATCTGTTATCTAAGGAGTGTTTGAAAAGATAAAAATTCAGTGTTGGGTTCTCTTTGTTCCCAGAGGACAGGAGGAGACTGGAAACAGAAAAGGCCACCTGGCATCTTCGGAATACACTCAACTGTCAGGCATACCACCAAAGCTGAGAAAACTTTTCAACAGAGATGGAATTTTAAGTCTGGGGACATGAAGACTTGCCTGAGTCATTCTAAAATGGAGTTGTCCTTTAAACTGCGAAGAATCCTTTCTGAAGAAGGGCTGCAGTGTGAATGAAGCCAAAGCTGGAAAACAAGGGGACTGCCCCAGCCATTTATTAATGTCAAATATGCTGTCTCATGAATCAGGGCAGTTTGTCTGGTTTGGAAGCCTTACAGAAAGCCCAGTGCACCTGGCTTGGTGAGCTCAGCATCAGGCTTTAGGCTGATCCAAGGGAATAGCTGCATTCTGTGTTTTCAATAGTTTGTCCAGCAAACAATTTTTTTAAAAAGGCTTTTATTGAAGAGCCATCAGCAAACAGATCATGCAGAATTTGAACAATACACAGAATGGAGGGGAGGGAAGAACCCACACCAGGCACAGCCCCAATTATTTGTCACTTCATAAGATGTAGCCAGCACAAGTGTCACATTTGCTCTTCAAGAGAATAGCTTAAAAAGCTTCCTGATTTTAAAAAGCTAAGTATTTGTGAGGGATACACACACATATACACACAAAATACACTCATTTTTCTTTGGTAACCATC
The DNA here is from genome assembly GCA_039654755.1 of Calcarius lapponicus. NCBI lineage: Eukaryota > Metazoa > Chordata > Aves > Passeriformes > Fringillidae > Calcarius > Calcarius lapponicus. The sequence continues at coordinate 63,195,370 of CM077462.1, read as the reverse complement.
AGCACAGATAGTGACATCTCAGCATTAGGACTCATAGCAAAAGAAGTAGTAAAATCATGATGCAGATTCTGCATGCTCAGCCAGTTATCAGCAGAGTGAGTCTGGGCCCAGCCCTGACCATTCAGTACAGCACAGAATACAGAAATCCACTGATTAATAAGCTGCTGGAAAACTAGGTACAAAAAAAGTTGTGTATTTATTTCTTTTCCAACACTGATTCCAAAGGGTAAGTGCTGGTAAGGGCTGAGTAAGGGTTTAGTTTCCTTACAAACAGCACAGGCCCTTTCCCCAGGCCTTCCCTACATCTCCACCAAACATCACAGTAAGATGTGATTACTGTTCCCTCATTATCTCCACCAGCAGAGGATGTCTGAAATTCAATCACACTGGAGGCAGCAAAGATTCATCACCAACAGCACTCCCACTGTTGGATCCACCAGCAGTTGGAACAATCACTCAGCGCAGTGAGGAGAAGAGCAACAAGCCTAGAACAGGGACCCATTACTGTGCAGTAAAGTACAGCACTTGAGAAGAGCAGAACAGGAAAGCAAACCAGAGCAGGCAGCTCAATCCATGCATTTTGACTAGAGTTTATCATCTGAGCATGCTCTTCATCCTTCTGCTGCCTGCCTCTCTCATGGACACGAGCCACGGTGACCACTGTGCTGCAGGTGAGGAGGGAAATGCTCCAATGACCGTATCACAAGGCCTGGCCCTACGCCCAGCAAAGCCAAGAGAGGTGTAATGGCCACAGTTGTTGCAGTAGCACTTCAGTGGCTGTGCCTGGCCTTTTCAATCCACTCCTTCATGAGGCAGATCTCCATGGCTCGAGCTTGCTGCACAGACTTGGGGTCCAAACGGTTGCGGCTGCGCAGGTCCAGGTGATGGGCTCCATCTGGGATCACAACTGCCACGAGGGAATCGGTGATGTTCTGGGTCACCCCACCTGCAGACCATGGATCCAGGCCACCATTGCTGTAAGGAAAAACTATTTCATTAGGGGACATGTACAAGGCTGTAGCTCACATCATCATTTCTACTAGTTTTGCATGTGCAGTGACAGAAAGAAGAGCTCAGCCCTCTCAATGTCTTGTGCCCACTCCTTTGCTAAGATGCAACTTTTTGACAGAGGTATGGAGCTATCAGCAGCTTAAGCAAGGCTACATTTCTCATCAATTATCTGCTAATTCAGATAATAACCTACAGAGGTGCAAAAGCCTCTGAAGAGAAATCTGCTTCCACCTGTAATTGTCAATAAAGTCTCAGATTTCCCTCTACCAAAACATGCCCAAACTCCCAAACCAAAGCACTTCATTTTCCTTCTTCACAGTCTGCCATAAACAAATTACCCACTGAATCCTTTAGAGATGAATTTTTAGGAAGTTCTACCTTTTGCTGTTTCAGCTGAGTGCCAACCTGGTTTTGCAAAGAAATGCTTGGATGGTTTGTGAATGTGCTGACTTTAATAACAACCATATGAAAATGAAGATTATATCCCTTAAAAACTGTCTAATCTGACTCTTGCTCTGTGACAGGACAACTTAATACCATTTACTCCCCCTCCTCCTAGATGAATTTTAAAAATTTCTTACACTATAGATACAGCTCCAAAGAATAGTCCATAGAGCGGGCCAATGTCTCAGCTGGGAGAGAGCTTTCCATCTCTCATTCCTAGCTTTGGACTTGACCCAATAACCCTTACTACATCGTATTTTCTTTTACTGCAATGACCCACACATGGCCCATCTTTCTGCACAAAGAAAGCAACATCCATATACTTGTGGAACTACACAAACCTAGATCTGTTTCTCACTTTAAACACCGGACCTGCCCACAAAAGGAAATGTCAGAGATGGGCTGTGGTATGAGAGTGTAAAATTTCTATAAGAAGCTAAGAAATTAAAACATCCTTGACACAGAGATATGAGCTGGAAAATACCACCCACAATGGTAGCACCAGAAAATAACAGTAAAATAATGATTTTTTTCAAAAGCTTTTTTAGGAATAACCAGAAGTAAAAACCTGGGGTCTAAACTAATATTTCACTTGTTTCACCACTAAAAAAACCCAAAACATTAAGTATCTTGAGTCTCTGTAGTTCTTTACTTTCAGCGATTCTAAATATGACTTAGCACAAGAGAAATATTTTGTGTCTGCAAAAAAAAAAAGGCATTGAGAGCTGCCCAATAAGCCAAAACCATTGGATTTAAAAGGTCACCTGAATTAGCAGAGCACCTTGGCAACAGGGGAATGAGTTGCTGAGAGACCCATGATGTACTTGGATCTTTTGGTCCCAGTCATGTGGAAGCTAAGCATGTCACAGGCTTTTCTGTGAGCTTCTGGCTGCATCCTCTGCACCTCCTTCCAAAGGATGGCACCAGAGGTACTGACGCAGTTTGGGAAGTGAAACTTGAAGGGAGGGGAGATGGAAGGCTCACCACAAAATCATAAATCTTTATAGTTTTTGCAGATTAAGATCATTCCAACTGGAATCAATTATTTATGTGTTAAAACTAAGCAAGCATGTAAGTACTCAGTTGCCCATCCCACAAGACAGGAATTTCCCAGTATAAACCAAAGAAGAAAAAGAAGAGAAAGAATAAGTCAGGGATTTCTTTCTAGCAGTGGCCAGGCAAGCAGAACTTCAGAAAAAAAGTAATGCAAAAATCAGCATGCCAGTCCTGTTTTCAATTCATATACCTCCTTGACAGCATCCATAGGGTTTTGCCTATCCCACAGCACACAGTTCCCTTTCCTATATTCTCTTCAGTCTCCTCAGCCCTCCTGTCCTGCCCAGAAGTTTTAGACAATTGTAGCAGCACTGTCTGTGGACCCTTTTTTAACATGACCACCCTCCACAATTGCCATGTTTCCTGTTAACTTCTTTCTCTAACCTTTTCTCTTCAGCAACACATTGCTCTCCCTTCTCTGCCTCCGTTCCTTCCTTTAGTGCTAACAATTCCTCCTTCTGCACAGAGCACCAGAATCTCTTAAAACAGAGCCTTCTCTTTCTGCCTCTCCCATGCCAGTGCAGGACTGGATAAGTGGGTGCCCTGACTTAAAAGCCTACAACTTCAGTGTGATTCATTGAGATTGAAAAACCCCATTTTTAGACTGTGCACATCAAATTTCATACTGTCTGATATAACCTGGGCTGATTCTGACTATCACAGTACACTGATGAGACATCACAATTGCTACAAGCTCTCTGCCACCACATGCACAAACAGTGTTAAAATGTCTCTTCCCACCACTGTGCAACGCTTCCACACCAAGTACACAGCATGTTCCAGTAAGAGGAGGGGAAATTGCTGGAAGGTTTCAGTGTTCTGAAACCCCCAGTTTCCTCAGACTAGTTTTAATAGAGGTGTACTGCCTAGAACAGGCAAGTACCACCTGCCCACAGCCTAAGCAACCACTTGCACACTACATTACTCCAGGCAAGTACCAGAATGGCAATGGAATTCCCTGCACTAATCCCACACAGTACAAACAACAGTGTGACTGTGCAGAGTGATGTACTGCTCACAGAGGGAGAAGCAGCAGCACCAGTTTGAGCATCCTGGCCAAATCCCACTGCGTCTGGATAAATCCACCCTACAGTGGCTCTCTTCAGATGGAGTACTTTTCCCTTCCTGCTCTACACTGTTGTGCAAGTTGCCTGTCACTTGAAACACAGTCCTTTTCACCCCACAGGGAGCCACATCCCCTGGTAAACACTGGGATGTTTTTTGTAAAGCACTCTGCAGTGTTTGAGGATAAAAGGCTCTTATATAAAATGTACAGTGTTGACAATGTATTTGTTTGAAGAGAAACATCCCAGCTTGAGATCCAAAAGCTTTGTGTGTACAGCACTACTTTAACATTCATTTGGTTGCTTTCAGGCTTTTCTCATTTCCAGCTCCTTCAGCTGGCATAAATTCTTAAACACTTATTTAGATTTGTTTGTTTGTCTATCGCTTACAAAGCAGATTTCTACTGTACAGAGCTGTGCAGCCTTGAAAATAAGCAACACTCTACAGAAACTAAGTGAAACCAACAAATTTTTTTTATTAAAAAGTTTTCCAAAAAAGGGTGGGATTTCTCCCTCCAGAGTAGATATCCTGCTGGGACAGAAACAGCGAGAGGCAAAAAACAAGAGGAAAGCAAAAGGCCTTTGCAGCCAAACAGACCAACACTAACAGCTGCCATCCAGAAAATAATGCCCAATTCAAGTGAGAACTTTCTACTTTTAAAATGTATACCTATCTACCACATCCAAAAGACTAATTCTGAGCTTGGTTTGTAGAAGTGGCAAGGTGTTTTAAGAAAAGGCTTTGCAAAATTTTAACCAGAACACAGAGGAATACATATCCAGGAGCTTCCCACAGTGGGCAATAGGTACAGCAAGTCAGGACTCCTGAGGTCTCAATGGGTTTGTGGAACACCTCCCACCCACAAAAGATGGATAGACAATACTCACCTGGATCACTTCACAGCATAAGCAAAACCTCATGAACCTCCCTTTAAAGACAGCAGAGTTTAATCTTAAAAGTCAGGGAAGTGAAGGCTGAATAGAGAGCAAGCAGCATGGACTAGTTTTTTGTGCTAGACTGAAACATTTCTTTCACTTTTTGTCCACATACAAATGTGTTTCAGACAAACTTTTGTGGTATTACCAGTATTCCTTACAAAAATAGAAACACCTCTGTATCTGGATCTTACACAAGTTTGTTGAAACTTGACTAAATGCCACTAAAAGAAAAAGCTGTTGGCAGTAATAGAAAAACTCCCAAAGTTACTTCCCTCTCTTTTCTGTATGAAAGGGAAAAAGGAATGCAGTGCCAGCCCCTTCACAAGGCTATCACTCAGAGCAGTAATTTTGGTGACCAAGATTCTGTGTTATAGCTAGAACTCATTTAGACTTCCCTTTTGTGTGTAAAGCAACAGGGCTTTGGGTTCACAAAAGTAGGAATTCACCAGCATGGGAAACCTGGAATTTGGCCACAAGGTAAGAAGGAATCCACATGGAAAGAAGATGTTTGGCAGAATCCCAGCTCAGATGCTTCTTTTAGAGTCACATAGGCAGTAACAGAACAGTTGGCTTCTTTGGCCACTGCAGACTGACCATTTTACTCTCAATAGCAACACAAAGCATGCCCATCATTTATTCAGCTGGAGTGCTGGAGACAGATCCCTTTGCTATTATACCTTTGCTATTTGGAGCAGATTCTCTACACTGGAAACCCAAACTGGTGGAAGACTCTACACCATCAGTTGAAACAAGGCTTACCTGAAGATGATGTTGCTGTGTGAACTGATGTTTTTTCCTCCATACATAGAAAGAATCCAAGAGAGGCGAGGCCTCACTCCCCACATCCTGTAACACTCTTCTGAAAGTGCATCAAAGTCCCACTTCTGAGGCTCAAACATGTCATGGACACCATCTGTGCACAAGGGCATCACCATCTCAGTGCAAGCCTGAAAGAAAGGGCAGGTCAATAGAGTATATTCTCAGGAGAACATCCAGTAGCTGTTACTGCAGTATTTTAAAAGGCAGGCTCAAAGAGCATTTCATCAGTAATTACTACCTAACTAGTACAGAATCATTCCGGTTAGAAAAGACCTTGTAAGACTGAGTTCAACCATAAACCCAAAAAGTGTCAAGTCCACCTCTAAACCATGTATATAGTATCTTTTAAAAAACTCCAGGATGGTGACTCCACCATTTCCCTTTGTAGCCTGTTTCAGTGCTTGACATTTTTCCAAATATTCAATCCCCTGGTACAGCTTGAGTCCATTTCTTCTCATCCTATTGCTTGTTACTTAAAAGACAGAAACCCACCTCCCTACAATCTCCTTTAACGAAGTTGTAGAGAACATTAAGGTCTTTCTTCAGCCCCCTCCTTTTCTCCATGCTAAACACCTCAGTTCCCTCAGCCTCTCCTCATCAGACTTGTGCTCCAGACCCTTCCCCAGCTCCATTGCCCTTCTCTGGACACGCTCCAGCCCCTCAATGTCCTTCTTGCACTGAGGGGCCCAGAACTGGACACAGGATTTGAGGTGTGGCCTCACCAGTGCCAAGTACAGCAGACAATCACTGCCCTGCTCCTGCTGGCCACACCATTGCTGATCCAGGCCAGGATGCCACTGGCCTTCTTGGCCACCTGGGCACTGCTGGCTCATGTTCAGCTGCTGTCAGCCAGCACTGCCAGGGGCTTTTCCACCAGGCAGCTTTACAGCCACTCTGCCCTCAGCCGGTAGCCCTGCCTGGGGTTGTCATGACCCAAGTGCAGGACCTACCACTTGGCCTTGTTAGACCTCAGGCAAATGACTGCCCTACACAACTTAAAACTGTCTGCTGTACATAATTTTCCAGTCTATACACAACAGCTGAAACTCAGCAAGTAGCTAGATAATGAAGAAACAATCTAAACCTCCTGGGAAAGCTGCTTCTCTTTTCTGTTTTGTCTTCCCCACTACAATCGCACTTGGTTTGTGACTATATCTGTCATCAGTACACATCAATACTTCTGGCACAATATATTGACAGCTAAATGACAATTCTCATCAACTCTAGATTAAAAAACCACCCCTGACTTGCAATTTATAAAGACTAGTGAGCATACCTGGTAGTACCAACCCATTTCACCCAGACTCTTCGTTGCAGTCTGTGACACATCTAAGCATGAGGCCTCTCCTGTATAATTATAATATAAATTTACAGCCTTGAAAACATTCTGCAGCAACAATTTGTCAGAGAGACTGGGATCCTTCAAGAACTTGCACACTTCCTGCAATGAAGAGATAAGAAGTCATCTCAATCTATAGGAATTAAATATGAATACATAACACCTGGTAGGATATTCATTTCTTTTCCAAGTACAATCAGACCACTTCCACAAAGTGTCTATGAAGTTATATACCCCGATTATCACAAAATGCAGTATCATATATGTGTAGTGCATGCTACTATGAGAAACCTGAAACTTTCTATTTCCTGACTAAAAATTTTTGTTTTCAAGACCCAACAGTTCCACCTTAATGTTTCATTCACCACATTTTTCAATCCATTTTCCATACTTTAAAATAGATTCTATTTAATAAATAGTATTTAGTACCTCTGTAATTAAAGACAGCACATACAGATATCTAACAGAGAAGCTCCAGCTCTCAACTGAGGTTCCCTGCAGTTTGATGTAAGTAGATCACAACAGAGAACAGATTAAACAACATACATATGGACATACATACATACATATATATATATATATATATCCAGCTACTCATTAACATTGGAAAAGACTTCCAAGATCATCAAGTCCACATTTCCCTCCCCCTTTCTTGCCCTCAGAGTCCTAATAGAGCTACTGTTTCAGAAAATAAAGCATCTTAATGACTTATCTTAACAATCAGATTTCATACATTAGTATTGTCCAGATGGGCAGTGGCCTTTTCTGGGTTAGGTTTATAAGCAGAAATAATTTTCAAGGTGTTTATTCTGCTCTTTGAGACAGCCACATAGGACAGATTAATTTCTCTCTCTCCTCCATCAGGCAGCTCTACACAAGGGAAAGATTTTATTTTATAATTAACTACTGCCTAAAATACTTATATCTTACCTACCTCACACAGTAACCCAAGTCCTGCAGGGAATTTCAGCCAGAGTCTTAAAAGAATAAGAGCACTCCAAGGATAAACAGAACTGCACAACCAAAGGCTTGCAAGTGTAAAAAGAGGTTCTGCTTTGAGAAGGGACCCTGCAAGGAACATATTTGTGGAGATCCCCATTTTCTCTCACTGGTTTTCCCATATCAAAAAGGACACAGGCTCAAAACTTGCTCTGTTGCAAGCTCTGTCAGCTGAGTCTGACATCAGAAACTCTAATTGCATGTGCTTTTTGTGCAGCATTTCTGCTACTCAAGAACAGCTCTGCAGGACAGCTGAGGTTTCTCAGTCATCCCTGGCACTTTTTTCTCCTGGGCTGTTGATATAACATGTTAGACCTACAAGGGGCAGTTAGGCAACAAACCAAGATATGCACAAGATATTATCTTGGTTGTCTTTTCTCAGCACATTCTTCTATGGAGCCAAGAAAACAAAGGAAAAGGTGCAAGCCAGGAGAGGAGGAGAGAATTAATTGAATTAAATAGTCAATTCTACAAGATATTGATTCTAAATTACCTGTATAGGCCAAGCTGGCAGAGGCTGCAAGAAGTCAGCTTTATAGGGATAATTCACCATAGCCAAGTTTACCCATGTTTCACTCAGCCAATTTTTCAATACAGCAGCATCCTGAGGAGTTTTTAAGGGGCTGCACAAATGAAATGCGTTGGAAAGCCACTGCAAACCTGCATCTTTAATAAAAATAAATGAATAAAACAATATTTAATGTATTGTACTATTAACACATACATCAATTGTGCTGCTACTAAAAACCATTTTTGCTTAGCCTAACTAATTTAGTGAAACTATTCCACACACATACAAGCACAGCAGATCAAATTTTAATGAGCACCTCAATACAACCTCTTTTTAGGTAGTTGTATAATCACAGAATCACTTAGGTTAGAAAAGATCCTCAAGTCCAATTGAATCCCGGTTATTGAGTTCATAGTGACAGCAGTACTTTTCTTTTCCTCAATGCCTCAGTTGGCAAAGTACTTTTTTTATAGTAATGACTATCAGGCCTATTTTGTCAGAAGGAATATTAGCCTTGAAGTTCTGATTTTAAGTCTGTCCTTATCTGACCTTAGAAATGTTTGAACCTGGATTCTGCATCCCACCAGGCCCGAAAGAAGTTTGTGATACCACAAAACAGGCATTTAAAAGTAGTGCTAGATTGAAGTTTTCAATACTAGCAGCAGAGTTTCAAAAAACCCAATATATACACAGGTGAAAGTCATAACATACTCCTGATCCTTACTATTCTTTGAAAAAGCACTGGTGGGTCTTACCTGTTGAGGAAAGATGGTTAATAGCATTCCAGGAATTCCGGATGCTCTCTGAGCAGCCCTTGCCACTCTTTTTGAAATCATTGGTCACTATGCTGAAAAATGTGCCACATGGAACCAGATCACCAAACTGCCAGATTGGGGCAGAGGCTGCCAGAGCTCTGCAAAGGACATAAAAAGATCCTGAACCCCTGCAAAATGGACTTCCATACCCTTCCCACAACCCCTATCTAGGCAGCATTTGTAATTCAGCTTGGACACGGGGCTCTAGGTGAACCAACCATAATGCTGCAAAATTATTCCACAGGTCTGTATGCAAAAGGCTGCTGGAGGATGTAAGTCTTGAACAGTGGTACAATATCAGCAAATACAAAATGTAGAAATTTAGACTTGATTACTTTATTGTTTTTCATTCTCATCTATCAGTTAGGTCTTTCTCACTAGGATGTTTGAACTCAAACGAAGAGAGGCCCAGTCCATGAAAATAAACTCTCTAGCTTGTTTCCAAGAGGGTAACTAGGGTATTGAAGAGATTAAAGACCTGCCTAAAGTCTGGCCTAAAAAATTAGGTGCAAGTCAGCGTTCACATGTTGTTTCACAAATCTAACAGATAACTCTGACAAAATACACCATCCAGTACCTGCTGACCGACAGTTGCCTTTGTTAGGCAAACAGCACCTCTTCCCAAATTCAAAGTAACTTGAATCCTTCTCCCAGTACTGAAAAAATCACACCAGCTTGAATTATGGTACTTCTCCCAGAGCAGTAATATTATGGTACTTCTCCCAGAGCAGTAATATTTATAGCACAGAAGTAACAAATGCCTGCTCTGTTTAAGAAGGAGGAGCACACTCACCCAACCACCACATGGGGATACTTCATCCTAAACCAGGCTGCAAGCATTCCTCCATAAGATCCTCCAATAGCGATGACTGGACTGTGCTTGGCTCCTGCAATGGTTGTCTTTAAGTACTCAATAAGTACTGCAAAGTCTGCCAGAGCTTGTTCTGATGTCAGGTAGTTGAGATGCTTGGAATCCTGAGAAAGAAGGCAGGTTATGCACAGCACAAGTGATTTCCAGCAACAGCCTTTCTATTCCCCACAGCAGCTACAGCTAAAATCAGGTCTACAGCTAAAATCACAAGTCTAAATCTGTGCCTGAGAACAAATGAAATATTCTTTGCAGGTGTCCCTTGAAGCAGTAAAAAAACCACTTCTAGTTTGGTTTTATTTTTTTACCCTAGAATTGATACAAAAGAGTTACATATCACTCAAGTTAGCTCTCGATGCCCTGGCAAGAATTAAAATATGCAGAATTATGTTTGTAGGGAATACATTTATTAGGAAGACTAAAGATGACACTTACACTGAAAGACTCATTCCCAAACGGCAAAGATTCTCCATAATATCTGTGCTCAGCAAATACCAGCATGGCATTAAGTTCTTCAGCCACATCCCACATAAAACCCTGGTTGGAAGAAAACAGACACTGAAAATAATTGATTCAACTTGTTTAAAAGTCTCTAGTTTCAGTCTAGTGTATTCCAATTAGAAAGATATCACTATCAAAATGCCACTAGAAAGAGTGCAATTTGGTTTTAAGGTATTATTTAAGTAGGGAAGCACACAAAACACGTATCATCCCAGGGAAGGTGATATATAAAAAGACAGTATGTATATTTCAATGCTGCAAAATATTAAGATTCCTTGTTTTGTGACTACACACAGGAAATTCAACAGAACTCCTACGGCACAAGCTTAACACACAGGAAATAAAACAGACTACAGGAGAAAACCATGCATTTGAGCTAGGACTACATTACAGAAAACACAAAACTTGTTTGGCAATAAACAGTAATTTAGAGCATTGCAATACAGTTATTTTCAACTAATAAATAAGTACAACTTGTCATTACTTGTTGATAAGAGTTTGTTACCACCAGCTATGAGAAGAAGCAGACAGATCATCAGCTGGCAGCACAAAGCATGCAAGCAGTCCTTGGTGGCTCTGAGCTCAGCACATGCCACCTCCTGTCATGTTACTGGACTTTGTGATGAAATGGCTGAAAAATACCCACACACTCCATTCTGCATTTGTATCAGTCAGGGATGTAAAAACTTCCACAGGTACTGCAGAGAACTAGAATTATCTGGCTCTGATTTCCAGTTCCCTTCATATTTTTCTTAGTAGAGAAACAAAAATCCAAACATGAAAACCTCTCATTTTATGTGGGGACTCTAAAGTACTAGGATAAGTTTAATTTGGTCCAAAATTCTGAACTGTTAGCTCAGGGCAACTATGGTGTTTCCTCTAGAAATTTTCTTCACTGCTTCAGGAATTTAATAGAAGTGTATCCTTTTATTTGTTTGGGCTTGAAATAGAACCATGAACCCCCTTAAAATTTTTCTGTGCTTTTGTTCAGCTTCCTCTTCCTCCTATAACAATCACAGCAATCATTACAAACTTATCCTTCCACGACCTTCAGTGACTGTCTCCTTGCTCCTCCTCACTTTTCCAGGATGCCATGACTGGCAGGCAGGGCTGCAATCCCACTGTTTCCCACCTACCGTGTTGTTGCAGAACCACTCAACGTCTCCTTCATTGCCTGTATAAAACAGTATTGGTCCATTGTCCCTCTTCCAGTGCTGATCTGCTACCAGGTACCTCTGCTGGAATGTACCATTTTCATCAAATCCAAAGTGATCAATCTGTAAGAACAAGCATCAGCAACATGGTCAGAAAGCTAGAACTGATCCTGGAGCCCACTGGGAGCGCTGACAGTTACTTAACAGATTTAAAAAAATATGTCATTAAATTATATTCCTAATTCATCAAATTATTCCTGCTTTGTGAAAACAAATAGTCAAAATTACAGGTGTACATACTGAAGGAGAAATGCTATCTTCAGGCATTAAGAAAAAAAATCCATGCCCCTTTTATAGCATCCTACTTAATAGATATTCTAAATATATTTAGGAAGTTGGAAAAATCTGCTGAGAGGTCACAAATTACCTCATGCAATAGAACTGTATCAACAAGTAAAAAGAGTCATCACAGGATGTTTTGAATCTCAGGAAAACCTTACTAGCCTAGTTATTTAAAAAAACCCAGCAAACTAAACATGAAAAGAGCTCCAAAACTAAAACCAACAAAAATCCCACCTCTTCTTTCTCTCCTCTTTCTGGCATAAGAATTAAATTTAAAAAGATTCTTGTTAGAAAGTGGGTTTTTATTGTTTACCACTGCTCTACAAATATTGCCAGCCTACACACATCATACCCCTTAACCCAAACCCCACAGTGTCTGACTTATTCCCTCATTACAAATTCAATTCCTAAGGTATTTTTTTTCCAGCTTTTACTCACACTGTTTTGTATTCACCATCCACCTTGAGCCTTCCCCTAAAATTAATCCAAGTGGAAAGTTCTGCTTTTACAAGTAAATTGCTTTTCTTTTACAAGTAACTCCCTGCACAATCATAATCTTATTCTGGAATACCCATACAGGCGTTTACTATGAAATGAAAAAAAAAAAAAAAAAAAACCACAAAAAAAACCAAAAAACAACCAAACCACAGAATTACTCCAGAATACCTATCCTACTTAATTATCATGCATTCACAATTCTTCACTATTTTTATTTATCAGCTGAAGATGACATGTAGCTTCCCAATTTTTACTTTTATCAGCATATCAATCCACCTTTTCCTGTCATAGTTCCTGCTGGTGGTAAGAGGCTGACATCTGCTGGCTTGAGGATCTCTGCTCACCCATCCCTCCGCCTTCACAGCCAAACTGTGCCACACCTCTCAGCTGCTAAAGGAAACAAACTTTTGCATTCCCTGTTTTGGGAACATCTGCAAGTTAAAGTTGAAGAGCAGCAGATGGCACCCAAGCCCAAGCACTTGCTGTTATCACAGCAACAAACCTGCTAGGTGGATTCCTTTGAGCCGCTCAGAAAAGCCTAATGCTTGAGCTGCAGGATCCAGCTACTCCACACCAGGTACTTACCTTTGCTTTGGGTCAAAGAGAGCACAGGAACTTATTTCAGATGTACAGTCTGCTGCAAAATGTCTGTTCTGAACCCCCTCAGAGGTTACTCACTCTCGGACTCAAGTGGGAGGATGTGTGTGCTGCAGCTCACTGCTGCAACAGCAGGAGCACATGGGAGGTCTGTGCATGGTGTGGACCGACAAGAGACAAAGTCTTTGCCTTCAATGAGTAACTTCAGTGACTGCTTCCAGACCCAAACAAAACTATTTTATGTACTCTCACAGTTTTCCTCAGGGAGGCCATTTGCTCCTTACTCATAAGTACATGGTGATGCTATCATGTGCATATTTCAGGGCTCTTTCACTGAACTTCAGTACTGACAGCACACGCTGGGATTGTTTCACACTGACAACTCACCTGCACAGCTATGAATTTTAGTTTTACCTATTAAGAGTGATTAAATGCAGAAAGGCAGAACAAGGTCAGCAACTTGCCTCTGGTCATAAGACCGTGGGACAATTAAACAGAGCAATCAGTTAAGGCACATCTAAAAAGTCACTGTATAGTTTGATAAAGTCCAACACTGTTAGAAAGTACAACTAACACATCTTTTGTTCCATGTTTGTTTGTAACTGGGAAAAATTCTTTTTCTATTTAAAATTTCTTTTTCTATTTAAAATTTCTTGTTAGGCTGCTTGCCAGAGATAGGAAAAACAGGCTTTTATGACTGCCTTTTATGGAATCATCTAAAATAAAATATTTAGATTTAGAACTTGATTCTGCATCCTTCCTGTCTGAAGCCTGAGTGCCAGCTAGAGGACTACACCCCAAAAAGTATTCAACTTCCCTAAATACAAAGATATATACCAGTGCAGGCAACTTAACATGCAAAAGACAAAAAAGAGTGCAGAGGGAAAACCAAAGCAAACACCAAAAAACCCCCAAGCAAACAAAAAAAAAAAAAAAAACAGAAAGAAAATTTTTGATACCAGGCTGAGCTTATCCAATAGGGTAGTGTGCAGAACAGATTCTAAAGCCCATCTTACGGTTCCTATTTCACAAGAGCCAGAAAATTAAGAGAGTGATACTCCAACATGCATATCTTTTCCCAAATTATGGCTAGTTTTCTTTAGAGATGTGATTTACTGGAGTTTTCCTCTGATGTGATCTGCAAATCTACTTCCCCAAAACAACTGCAAAATCACAATGCTCTCGTGAGTCTGTCTTTCAAAACCAAGAGGGAGAAAAATACAGGAATTTAAGTTCCCTTTTGGTGGTTTTTAGTAACCATGTTGATCAAAGAGTCATGACCCTCTGTCTTGACTCTGACATGCTGTATACTCCCTCACTGCCATCAGCCATGTTATTCTTTCCTATTCCTCCCTTAATCTGTAGAAATTTGATATTCCCACAACAGCTAAATTGCCTCTGTTCATCCCACTCACAGCACATTCAACCGTGGACACAGGTAAGATCCCAGGCAGAGCAAACACAAATCCAGACTTCTCCAGAAAAAAAAAAATCACAAGTAGCTATTACTTGGCTGAAGAGCAGACACTCCTTCAGTTCTGGATGATGGGGTTTCATACCTTGTACTTGCTTGTCTTTGCAAGGGTTAGACATACAACATGAGTTGAAAAAAAATCCAAACCAAACCAAAACCTAATGTTTGTAAAGCAGTAGGAGAAGAAAGTGTCACAAATGCTGGTTATTGCCAAGAAATTCGAAGAAATTCTAAATCCAGACCATCAAAACACTTGGGATACTCCTTGGGATGCAGTGCAGTGGTATCCCAAGGAGTATCTTCTCACAAGAGTAAAAACTGTGTTAAAATTTGTCAGGCCAGAGGGAAGAAGCGCAATAATCAATATAAAATTGTGAGGTGAAGGGAAAGCTGCAGTGGAGGAACAGCAGATGGAGCTGTTGTGTAGCCGAAGTGCGCAGGAGGAGCGTGCAGGCCTGTGCACAGGGACTGCTGGGTCTCAAACAATTGCTTTATCTCACCATTCTTTATGGAACAGGCATACAAACAGGTAATAAACCCCAGCAACTGTGTGATGCCTACTGTAGTACTCAAAATAACCAGGTATTTTTATAGCTATTTTTCTTTAAGCAAACATCATTAAAAAGTTGAACCAGAAAGGTTTTTTCCCCACTCTTATACAAAGGAAGTAAGATAAAAGCAATGACTTTTACAAACAGACCACAACAGCAAAAAGGAAAAAAAAATGTTTAGTACACATTTAAAATACCTTAACTGATGGTTAAAACAATGGTAATGGTATTCCAGCAGATATGTGGTTTTTCCAATTAAAATTTTCATAATTACAATCATGTCCAGGATGTCAGCAGTAAGTACACAGGGTCCTGAGCAATCCTAAACAATTTTTAAATTGGCCCTGCTTTGTTTGGGAGGTTTGAAGAGATGATGGTGCAGTTCACTTCTAAAACGAAATTATTCTAGAATTAATACAAACCAGTTACTCAGCCCAAAGATCTAAGCTTCTGTAAACAGGACTATATAGCAAGTTTGATAAAAAAATAACAACACAATCATCATCAGCGCAACAGAAATGTTTTACAGATGAAACTATGATCTACTGACACAAGAACAGTCATTCTGATACTAATAAGAGGAAGGATAAAATTAGAAAAAGCAGCACTGAAACTCACAAGTTATGAAAAAGTTTTTAAGAGAAATTCTTGTCAGCTGAGGCAGGCAGGATGGGAAATTGAACACTTAAATTTCAGTTCCATATACAAAAACCTTTGTGAACACTTCTCGATTAAGAAAGCCTCGTATTTGCCTGCACACCTTTGAGTGCAAAGACTCACAAAGCCTCTGGGGAAAATAAAAGCAAACCTACAGCAGATGGCTTGTGAGGCAGGCAGCTCTGATGGAAGGTAGGTGCTACCCAAGGCAGGGCTGCTGAGAACTGCGCTCCCTGAGCTGATGACAAATGTCAGTGGGCAGCACAAGGCATTGAGCCCATGAGGATGATGAGAGCACCAGACTGAAGGCTCAAGTCAGCAGCTTTGATTCCTCAGCTCAGGGAAACTTTCTACAGAGAGGAGCAGCTGATCAGCTCAGGGTGAGGCACCTTCCCCAGACTGGTCAGCTGAACAAACTCACACTGGGAGGAACAGCCAAACTCCACCTTGGTGCCTTCTGTTTGAACTATACAGCACCTTTCTGTATCTTTATCTTATATGTGCACATGGACCATGTGCTTTTGTTAACCTCTCAAAGATTACTTATCTCAAGGTGGTTTTTGCAATGTGCTTTTTTTGCTATTTTAAAAGTCCATTTAAAATTAAACAAGCCACTCTGCCACACATCTCCCCTGGGGAGGAGACAAAAAAAGGCTCAACAGATGTTAGTTATTGTACAGATGTTAGTCTGCTTAATGTACCTCTGGAAGTATTCAGGAACTCAGGCAATGAGTAGAGTACAAAGACAAAACAGGACATGTGGGCTAAAACCCACTTCCTTCTCAGCAGCACCTTCAGGTCATCAGTGACTACAGAGACAGGGCAGTAAAGCCAAGCCTTTACCAGAAAAGACTATAATTCACAAGGCAGTTTTTAAACAAGGGCATCTAATACCATTTGAGCACCTGATGGTTTTATGCTTTTGGGTTTCTGGCAAGATTGTGAGCGTCTGAAAGGCTTTCTGTGATGCCTTGAATTTCAATCCTCTAGGTGATAGCTTTGTTTTCCCAAACTGGATATTCCATGTGAAATCAAGCCAGTTGTTTTACTGGTGAGAAGCTAGGGGATTTTAAGTTGTGCTTTACTCTCCACATGTCCATGGAGCTGTTTTGAGGGCTCATCCTGTCTGAATTATTTCCTGAGGACAGAAAGATACAGGATAGCCTGAGGATATCCTCCTGTGTGAACAGCAGTGTAGACCTTAGCCTCCATGGGATTTCACTGATGTGTTTCCATTCCTGCTTTTACTCCTGATGAGCTGTGGGGGACTCCAGATCAGTCAGCTGGCCCTATTAGTTTTGTTTCCTCTTATGACCTTTGCTTCCTCTATTCAAATTTGAAGTTCATGAGGGCAGGGACTTTCTTGTCATGTCTGTATAACAAAGGAGGGGGTGGGGGGGCAGATTTTGTTGAGCCTGCCAGGACTTAAGTTTCATCCCACCAGTACCTGCTAAGATTCTCTGTTTGTCCCCGCTCAGTGCAGGAAAGGGAGGGGAAAAAAGACAGGAAAATCAAGCTTAGCTTTGTTTCATATTTTTCATTTTAACAGCAAGGAATGAGGTGTTTCCTTGCTTTCAAGGCTGATAGTTGTGCAAGGAACAGCAGAGATTGAAGATTTGCACCCCTCTGTTGAAATGAATAATCATTTGGTGCTCTGTGGAAGAGCAGGGAGATGTAAACTGCACCTTTTTACATCAGGCTGTGTAACCCACTAACTGGAAAGTGTTCAAAGTAACTAATATCAGAAATTTAAGAAATAGGATCATAGGTTAGAATAACAGAACTGCTTAGGCTGGAACAACACCTTTAAGACTGAGTCCAACCATTAACACAGCACTGACAAGCCCACCCCTAAACCACATCCCCAAGAACCACAACCACACAGCTTTTGAACATGTCCACAGATGGCACTTCCCCAGACATCCTGTTGCAGTGCCTGACAAGCCTTTCAGTGAAGACTTCCTACTGTTGTAACTTGAGGCAATTTCTTCTCATTCTATTGCTTGTCACTTAAGAGACAGAAACCTACCTACCCACAACCTCCTTTCACAAAGTTGTAGAGAACATTACAGTCTCTCCTCAGCCTCCCTCTTGCCAGACTAAACACCTGTTCCTCACCAGTTTTGTGCTCCAGACCTTTCCCCAGCTCCATTGCCCTTCTCTGGACATGCTCCAGCCTCCCAATGTCCTTCTTGTAGTGAAGGGCCCAGAACTGGACACAGGATTGGAGCTGTGGCCTCACCAGTGCCCTGTACAGGGGACAATCCCTGCCCTGCTCCTGCTGGCCACACCATTGCTGATCCAGGCCAGGATGCCACTGGCCTCCTTGGCCACCTGGGCACTGCTGGATCATGTTCAGCTGTTGACAGCCAGCACTGCCAGATCCTTTTACCCTGGGCAGCTTTCCAGCCATTCTTTCCCCAGCCGGTAGCGCTGCCTGGGGTTGTTGTGACCCAAGGGCAGGGCTGAGCACTTTGCCTTGTTGAGCCTCATACAACTGGCTTCAGACAATGGATTCAGCCTGTCCAGATCCCTCTGCTGGGCCTTCCAGCCCTCCAGAAGACCAGCAGCTGGATTTAACCCCACTCACCACCACTCTCTGGGCTTAGCCATCCAGCCAGTTTTCCACCCAGCAAACAGTATGCTCATCCAAGCCAAGACTGCCTCTGTCATTGTCCTTTTCCACAAGCTCCATAATTCAAAGGTGTTGTTCACCAGATTTAATTTTATTTGTTAATCCATCACATTTACCAAACCATATGGATAACAACAGACATGTTTTTTGACTATTTATAGTTTTCAATTTCTAGTCAATTATTGATATAGTCTAGGGCAACTGTTACCAAGTTTTCCTTGACTATAATGAGCTTCCAGCCAAACATGGCCCCAGAGCAAATGCAGGGTTAGGATCAGATCCTTGTAATAGAAAGAATCTATCACCGCAACTGTGTCCTTGAGAATGAACTGGCCTTTGATAAGGCACATGGGTTAGTGATCAACCTGGCAGCGTTACATTACAGATGGACCTGATGATCATAAACGTCTTTTCCAGCCTAAATGTGTTTATGATTCTACACTTCATGTATTTTTCTGAAGCTTCTCTTATGATGCAGAAATCACAGTACCTGCTTTTGTGATGTTTAAGGAAGTCTGATTCTTAGCATTGATTTATCTCTTCAGTGATTAAAAGACACGAACAAGGAAAACTGCAGACAGGAACTCTAAGCCCTGCCCTGAGTCACACAGTTTGGACAGGCACTTGAAAAGACCAAAGAAAATTTAAACAGCTACAGGATATGCTGTAGGAAAGCACCAGGGTACTCAGGTCAGCCCTTGTTAGAAACAAACAGTACATGATGATAGGTTATTTTTATGTCGGAAGCCCAACCAGCTAATGAGAACACAAACAAATTGATTTCAACTTCCACAAACCATTAATAGTTTTGTGCTGCAACTGAACCTCCAGATTCTGCTTACCATGTAAAGGTGAAGTCCATAAACACATTTAGGCTTTAAAATCCTCCAGCAGACAATGAAGATGCTATTCTCTGTTAAAACTCCTCCATTTGGAAGGAGAAGTACCACAGGCACTCTCACCATATTCTGTCCCAGACTTGAGAGCCACAAAGCTCCAGCACAAGGGGTAGAACGTGTGACCAATCTCTGCAGTCAGCTTTACTGCTGTCACTCCTTCACCAGTCTCCATTCCCCTGCCACCTGGTTCTTTTCAGAGCAATGAAGAGGCTTGTGCTGCTCAGACTCCACCAGCTACATAACTCTGCAACTAACTACTATGGCAGTAAACACCCCAAATGTGATGCTGCCATTCAAGGTATTATTTTCCTGGCAAAATGCTTCCACAGGACAAGGGATGGGGCAAGGCATGGGGAAGAACAAGCTCAGAGCCCTACTTCACAAGGCGTGATTTCTCAAGGCTGAAAAAAGCACAAAGATGCAATACACCAAGAACAAAGTTACCCTTGTGCAAGGCCTCTCAGACCCCTAACAGGCAAAGGCCACTAATATTTTCCATGTGCCATCCAGATTGAATTATAAATCCATCACATTCAGAGGATTAACTTCAGAGGGGAGGAAAAAATTGGATGTGAAATGTCAATATGTCACAGATTAAGCAGCATAAAAGCATTCCAGTTTTTTTTAAGAGTGACCTAAAGTTCTGTGTAGGACTAATTGCTTAAGCAAAAGAATTTGCAAAGTTTCACCTTTTCTGATGAACATGGCTCTCATTTGAAAGACTTCCTCAATTTTTCTTTTTTTTTTTATAAAGACACAGGGAATAAAAAGCATTTCAGATCCAAGATAATATTTTTATTTAGTCAAATTAAATATTTAAACCAGCTCTACCCCTACCCCCAAAAAGGTCTAGAATAATCTACTTTGCTAAACATTTTTAAAAGGTTTAATCCAGGTTACAACTGCTTTATTTCCCAGGTTTTCACAAATACAAATAAATTTGCCTAATCATTCTCCTAGACATAGTTCAACCACTATTATTAGTATTATATTTTCTATTGCTAATCCTAGAAAAGAGGATCCAAGGATGAACAATGACAGCAAACAGGAAAACTGTCCTGTCATCTATCCAGATAATCTTTTAATTGGGCAGAGCACAGACTAAATGACAAGAGCTCGGTGCAGGGATGGCAATTTATCAGCATTAAAAGGCAAACTGTTTTACACGTGCCACTGTGGATCATGCATTCAGTAGCCACCAATCAGCATTGAGGTGGGGGGGAGAGAAAATTTCACAAAACAAAGCAGGAAAGCAGCAATTACTACTGCAGCCCTGATGCAATAGCAAAAATACCATATAGTGACTGCTACTTTGGCAAGCTTGCAACACCAAGGAACAACTTCTGCTTGCAGGGCTGCAAGATGTTGGTAGACAGGATGATGGGGAAACCAGCAGCATTCAGGGAAATATCATCTGTGGCTCCCTGCACCACCAAGTGTGTCCATACTGGCAATCAGAGGGAAAGGACATCACACAGTATCATGGCTCCATGGTATCCCATGCAGGCAGGCTTTTCAGTGAGCCATCTCCTCTGCAGGAAAGAGGCACATCTCAGATTTCCCTCCACAAGCACCTTTTCCAGCTAATCTTCACATAACCACTTTGGCTTCAAGCCTGACACAAAGGTGAACTTGTACATAAGCTCTGTATCTTGGCTGCAGATGTGAATAATGGAATAAGCTGTTAAATCAATTTAAAGTTAGAAGCAACAGCCCACAAGGATCAGAAGTTTTGTTCTTTGCTCACTCTGTGTGTTTAGAGAACAACATCCACGCACAGCACACCTGACAGCAGCTCTGTAACAGCACCAAACATCAGAACATACTACATGCATGCTAGAACTGAATGAAAGCATATGAGAAAGCAACTAGAAACTTAAAATAAAAAAGAAAATTATCCCATTAGACCACAGGCAAAGGTGTGCTTAAAAAAAGCAAAAATCAGAAAAGCACTGACTGTGCTTAAAAAAATGCAATTCCCATTCTTCCATGTATGTTTAATTCTATGAACTGACATGCCTGGAAAACAAAGAAATTAACCATTTTGTGAATATTAGTAAGATGGCGCAGTACAGCCTGGTTTACCCCCACTAAATTTCTTATAAGCCTCACTGCTTTAGATATAAAATCCAAATATGACAGGATGTATAAAATAAATTAAGGTATTTGGTTTTTGAAATCTTAAAATGAAATAATCAAGTTTAACTTCTGGTCTCTCACCAACTTGGCAAAATGCTACAAATTATCTGCACGATTTACAACAACCTCTCCTGCTGATGGCTGGTCTTGATCTTCTCAAAGTTAGATGAAGAAACAGATACAGAACTTATTAGCATAACATTTCATTTTGAACTTCATTTTCCTACATATCTCCCCACCAAAAAAAAAAATCAGCTCTAAGACTCTGCTTCACCCTGTAGAATCTCATGGTACAAGCCAAATTCAATGGAGGTAACAGGAGTTCTCATGCACATCAGGCTTGGGAACAGCTCACTACTTCAGCCACAAGGCAGTTCTGCTTACGGTTTTCTTCTTTAGACTTCTTTAATCTAGACAGTCTATCAGAAATCTTTCAATAGCCTGTTACAGCTTTTAATGATTAAAGCTAGTGAGATATGCTCATTTTAAGTGAGGGAGTAGTGATCATTGATGTTTTTTGAGTCACTAATATTAACTGCTCACTTGAAGGAAGAGGCTGCAAGTTGTGAGGAAATTGTTTCCTGATTAATTTGAGAAGCTGATGTCTGCATTGTGACCCCACAGATAAGTAGTGCATAAAAATAAAATTTCACTGACAAGCTTTAACAAGTACTTCCCCGTTTTCCTGTTCACTGAGTAAGAGCTATTGTTCCTGGTTTATAGCTTACAGTTCCCATTTTAAATCATGCTATGAAACCACAGAGTAAGAGCTGCCAAGTACCCCTGCACTACTTAATGAGTAAAACACATATTCCAATTCACCTCAGAGACAAACATCAGCATCACTTCTTCTCTAAACACCGGCATAACTTAATTGGTACCAAGGGGCTCTGTAAAAAGCACTTTGTTTTTTCCTTCACCAGAAGCCAAAGGTGCTATTGTATTATGGTGCCAGGCATGAAAAACAAACCCATCTTAACTATTCCCGACATCTGTTACTATTCTGAGACACCAACCTGAGTCACAATAACATGATAAATAAGATGCTAACCACAATTAAAAATTATAACCTCAACCCATCTCAATATCTTCCTAAGCAAGTTATAAACCTATGATTGAAAACTACTTCATTAGGTTTCAAAAACTTTTATATTCATCCTAATATTCACATTTTCAATCAGGGCTTTTATTTTCTATACTTCAGAATTTCAGTCTGTAATAAAAAATAGGGTATTGAAGACCCCTGATAAAGCCAGAAAAGATCAAATTGCATTACTTTTTATACTTCATCACTTTGAAGCTTCAACATATCTTCCTTTTATGTACAGGCAAGGTGAAGTGTGGATGCATTTCAGAGCACAAAGACTTGCATGTGAATTTATTACGAGATACTGACATAGGTGTGAAACCTAGGAAGCTATGAAATGTAATCAGAATCCTTCTTTTGGAAGGGGTGACACAACTGACATGTATTAGTTCAAAAGACAATGTGATTGAAGGACCAGGCTCAGTAAGTTGCTGAACAAAAATTAATCTGTACTTGTTACACTGGTTCTTAGACAAATTCACAGCAGTTCACAAACTGTGATTGAGGTGAAGGGTTCCTCACACAGAGTCTCACACAGCCATCAATTATCAAATGGAGTGAAGAGACACCACATCCACTCTCCTTTCTAAGATGAGTTTATCACTAAGAAGCCTTCAAATATCAGCAATTTTAATGCATCATGCTCTCAGCATTGTGTACTGCATATAAAGCACCACAAGACCTCAGGCTGTGGGTTTTGTGCTAAAGAAAGAGATATCAAAGTACAAGACAAGGCTCCCCAAAAGTCAGAACTGACGACTCCAGACCCTCCTCAGTATGCTGTAATGTTATTTCTGCTTGAGTAAAGAGAACTAGATGGACCTTGGATGTCTCACCAAGTCATTCCAATGAATTTGAACTGTGGTCACAGACCCAGCTGCTTACAAAGAAGCCATCCCAACAGTGGTGATCCTGATACAGCTCTAAACATTCTACACATCATTCTCTCTGTAAAGTCCCATTTTGGATGGATTAATTTAACACACAAATCACAACAACTGCTTAGCAGACAAACAAATTACCACAGACTTGCCTACAAAAGTCACATTAGTACATCAGAAAAGCTATAAAGGAGATACTCATTCCCTAAACACACAAAATTTGTTAAAGATATGGCTGATAGCAGAGCTTCTCTTTCAAGGGCCATCTCCTCTTCTAGGTCTGCATGAGGTACTTTTTTACTGGGGTAATTTCACTCATACATAGGAGGAGTAGAGGGCTAAAAGGCATCAGTTATTTTTGAAGGAAGAGGAAAAGAAAAAAAAATCACACCTCCAAGACAAAATGATAAAAGTTATTAAACACATACACAGGTCAGCAAACAAGATAAGAGGCTAGTCACAGTGACACAGGCACTGCTTGACTGATTTCTCAATATCTAGACTTTAGGCTCATCATCACAGATGTCTGACACTTAAAGTGGTAAACAGGAGGAAATTTATTGCAATGAGCAT
This sequence comes from Calcarius lapponicus, assembly GCA_039654755.1. Lineage (NCBI taxonomy): Eukaryota > Metazoa > Chordata > Aves > Passeriformes > Fringillidae > Calcarius > Calcarius lapponicus. The sequence goes on along the minus strand of CM077462.1, from coordinate 63,171,517 downwards.
TATACCTAACTCTGACCCTGTTATTTCCCCATTTTTATGAAATCAGACTTAAATGTCACTGATTTACAGTAAAAGTTGACACCAGACACTCAAACAATGTCACCTGTCTATAGACTGTCATGCCCAGAGGTTCCAATAAGTTATTCACAGTTATCAAGAAGTAACTTTTTAGGCAACAAATCATGAAAGGAAATCTACTTACACTTTCAAAGTTTTCTTCTGTAGAAGCATTAAGTATTTAAACACTCTATTTAAAGGTAGGTTTAATATTAATAGGTATAAAATAATTTCCTTCGTGACAGCATAGTATTTTGCCATATTATGAAGTATTTCTTTATATTGAATGCTTTTAGATAAATTATTTCAACTTGTGATGAAAATCACCAAAGAGGGAAACAAGAATCAAAACAGGAACCTTAGCTAAGAAGAAAGACAAGCAAGGAACACAAGCAGATAATTCATGTCATAAGAAATATAATGTAAGTAATTAAACTTCAACAATCCTGAGAGGTGGCAAAGTATCACCCCACCTTATTTAATATGTTAATCATAGCTTTTATGTTGCACTACAGAATAATAATTCGATTACAAATTCCCAGACAACAGCACTGAGTGCATGCTTTATCAGGACTGAACGCTATCAGTTATACACCCTGTGCTACTGATAGCGTGTCCTGTGCTCTCCGTGTGATTAGACCTCTCCTGCTACCCCTGGATCTTTCAAGTGCCATGCAGCAGAATTCAAATCCTTGATGAACACACCTCTCACACTCTGTTCAACAATATTACTAAGTCTTTGGACAAGGAAAGCAAGGATCTCCAGGCTGGTGAATGGGCTCCCTCCTTCCTGCAGCAGCCACTCTCAGCCAACGTAATTGTGCTTGAAGCATGAGAGGAAGAGACAGAAGGGTGAACAAGATGTGGCATCGATATTTACAATAGGTTGTTACTGTGACTCCTCCCTCCATCTCTCAATACCTATGTCCCAAAAGACACAAGTCTCAACCACACCACAGCTCTGCTGCTTTGCTGGCAGCTGGAAAGCACCTGAGCTGTCAGAGCCAGAGCTGAGGAGAACAGCCAGGTGACACCACGGCCCCGGGAGGAGGTGAGGACAGAAGTGTAACAAAGGGTGGCTCAGCTCACAGCACAGAATTAGTATCACTGATACTATGATAGCAATGTGCAACAACCAGTGTGCCACAACAATTAGGGTTAATTACAGCACTCTGCAGGAGTGATATCCTGGCCAGCGTAGGCCACACACAGCAGAAGCTATCTGCAGTATGCTCACCATACAAGTCCAGGGCTCTTAGAGGAGTTAATGCAGCACACTAATCTCAAACCATTACCCAAGTGAACACGAGGCAGAGATGTTGTCAAGACACGGGAATTCCATGATTTATGCAGGGAGATCCCTGGAACAGGAGCGTTCCCAAACCATTAACACTATCTGCAGAAGACTGTAATCTCAGTGGATGGATTTCTCAAAATAATTGCAAATCTATCTTCTACCTCAAATGACAGGGACCTTGATCCTAAAATTATTCCATAGCTATTTAGTATAATCTTACAAAGACTATCTGTTTTCTTTACATCTGTTCTCTCTGTGAGTGTAATCTTCCCATTTTGCTCACTCCACCATAACTTCACCTTGTACAAAGCTGAAAAAGGAGATATTCAATCCACATATCATCCAAGATGCCCAGCCATAAGTTGCACCAAGAGACATTTAGATAAAATATTTTTTTTTCACTGACACAATAATGTTCAAGCATTGGAACAGGCTTCCCAGAGAAGTGGTTGAATCAACAACCCTGGAGATTTTTAAGAGATGCAGACATGGCACTTGGGGACATTGTTCAGTGGTGCATTTGGCAGTACTGGGTTAATGGATGATCTGAAAGGTCTTTTCCAACCTAAATGATTCTATTCTATAATTCTATTCAACCTAAACTATTCTATTCTAAATTAAACACCTTCTCCTTCGCACCACTCCCTGTGCAGACCAGGGCATGAAATTCAGACACATGCTACAAGCCTGATTCTGAACAAACCAAGAGAGTCCTAGGACTAAGAAAACATCCTCCTCCCTTACAGCAAAAAGAACCATTGCCTCCCCCAGGAAACCCAGGTACAGAACAGAGGACGCTGCAGACACTGCTCGACACACCCAAGGAACTGCTGACTGTTCTTATGAAAACCTGTGAACAAGGTGTATTCCAAGTCTGATTCAACAAAAGCACAGCAACACTTAAAGACACTGCAGAGCCCTCTATTCTGTCCCCATGGATTTCACCAGCGAATTGCTGGAGAAGATAGGATGACAAAGCTCAAGTTACTAATAGAAATCTCTTCTATGAAGTTAGTAATAGAAATCTGTTCCATATTCCACTTTTGCCTTTTTTCCTGACTTGGAAACGAATTCGAGATAATTTTACTAAGGAGGTAACGGAGAAGTGGATCTTTATTGAAGGCTTTCAGAGGCAGTTATGGAAAGATGTCCACAAAAGCCCAGCCCCAAAGGGGTGAATACATTTTTATAGGTTTTCGGAAATCAGCATAATTGATAAAAAGCACCAGTTAGGAGGATAAGTGGTGATGCAATTCCCTCCCCAGGTCAAGCCCCTTCTCTGGAGTCCCCCCTTTGGTACTAGCTGTACTTTGTCCATGAAACATATCTCAAAGAGCTGTTCCCAACCTTGGCTCCCAGAAAGAACCAAGATAGGAGAGGGGCCTTGTGCCCCCTGGGGCTGGGAGCTCTGGAATTTGTTTTATCTTTGAGCCGAGGGAAAGGCCACGGAAAATTACTGGGAAAACCAGCCACTAATACCACAGGCTGGAGAGCTACAACTACATGTGCTAAGAACACAGAGAACGTATTTTTTTAAAAAATGGATATCACCTACTGTGTTCATCCAGGGAAAAGCTTTTTCTCCCTGCCCATGGCTGGGAGGAAGGTGGAATCAGACGGACCTTTACGGTCCCTCCCAACCCAAACCATTCTGTGATTAAACAGACCAACAAAACTCCCCTCGCCAGCGCTGTTCCAAGCACGATGGGTGTGCAGCCGCGGAGCGCAGCCCCTCGCTGTGCGCGGCAATACGGGCACACAAGAGCGCAGACCCCCGACACTTTAAATAGCTGCGCTTAACCGGAATACTCAGGGCTGGAACATTTTACCGAAGAGAACCGGCATTCGGCGGTTTGTTTGAAAAGCCTGCAGCGCACAGCCGTGTCCCGCCCGCGGCTCCAGCCAGGCTAATGGCAGGGAACGCGTCCCCCGCTCCCCAAGGAGACTCCCTCCCCCCGCAGCGGGCTCCCACCTGCTGCCTCAGGTAGCGCGTCTGGTAGGGCCCGACCGGCAGCGAGGCGCTCCGGCGGCGGCGGAGCAGCGGGGCGGGCAGGGCGCCGGCCGCGCCGAGGAGCGGCAGGAGCAGGAGGAGCCGCAGCATCGCCGCGGGCGGCAGGGGCGGCAGGGGCGGCAGGGGCGGCGGGAGGAGGAGCGGGAGCGGCTCGGCCCCGCCGCTTTATACGGGCCCGGCTCCCCCGCCCGGGGCTGCCCCGCGCGGCCCCGCGGGGAGCGGCGGGGCCCTGGGGGCGGGGCCAGCCTACACGTGCAGGGGCGGGCCCGAACCAGCGGCGCCTTCCCATTGGCTGTCGGTCAGCCCCTAGCTCGCGCGCGCCTTCGCGGTTGGCCGGGGCGGCTCCCATGGGTGTTTCGCCCGCGCGGCTTCCCGCGGAGAGGCAGCGATTGGCTGTCCCGAAGCACGTGACCCATCGTCTCGCCGCTCCGCGCCGTGCGGGGGCGCGGCCGACGTTCTCGCTTTGTGATTGGGCAAGAGGAGCCTCAGTCCCTCCGGAGTGCGTCGCGATTGGCTGAGCGCCGCCTCGCCCCGCCCCCACGGCGGCGCTCGGCAGCGGCACTTCCGCCCTTCCGCTCTGCCCTCAGGCCCCGGGACGGTCCGGCGGCCGAAACCCCGCTGCGGCCCCGGGACGGTCCGGGTGGGTCGAACCGGGCAGGCCGCTCGCTCGCTGTCGGCCTCAGGGGTGCAAACGGGAGCGAGATGTGTTAACCACCCGTGTTTTGGTTTTCCTTAGGGAGAGAGCGAGGCAGCGGGATCGCCAGAGGGCAGCAGGGACCGCGCCGGGGCCGCGCCGCTGAACGGCAGCGAGGGCAGCAGGGCTCTGAGACTGCCCGGCCGGGCGCTGAGGTTTGGGTTGTTTGGTTGGTTACAGAAAGCTCAAGTAAAACAGATCTGTTCGTGCCGGCCTGTGTCAGTCTGCGTGCCGGCAGTGAGTTCCCTGTTTCTTCCGAAGGGAAATGGAGGTGGAGATCTCGAGTCTGTTTGCTCTTGCAGAAACTGTGTGAGCACTTCCACGCTGTGCTCTATCTCCCCTATTTCAGTTTAGCATTTACACGCTGTGCTTCTTCTGCCGTATTTCAGTTTAATACTTGCAGTGCTCTCTCTTCTCTGGGGTGTGCGTTTGTGGCTTTGTTTTGTGTTTTTAATGTCTCATAAAAGTGCAGGTAACAAGAACTATGTAAACTTTGTTTCTGAAGTTCTGAGTTGAAAACAGGTGGGAATGAAGCACCCACCCGTGCTTCAAGCCCACCTTTTTGGGCAATAAAAAAGTGAGACTTAACTTTATTTCTCCTTTTCTATATATTGATGTGTTTCCATGTACTTTTTACTGTTCTTAGTTACTAAAACAAAGTAGTTCCCTTTTGGTAAGAGTTGAAGGCGTTCACCATTCAATATACTGAGTCAAATTAGTTTCTGTTAATATGTGTGTTCTGAAGACATGTGTTTTTTCTTATTTTATTTGGCCCCCTGTTAGAGCGTTTCCTTTTCCCTATGCCTGTTTTCCAGATGTAGGGAATATTTGGATTTTTTTTTTTTAATCACTCAGAGGCAATGGGTTTAGTCACTCACAATTTTCTAGTACTCAGTGTTACAGAACTTGTTTTGACCAGGATGCTGAGAAAGGTGTTCCAAGCAAAGGAACAGCCTGTAAGTTTAACTTTCTGGTGGCAAAACATGAACAAAACATCATTATTGATTATGGAATATGGGATTTTTTTAACCTGTAAAGGCCATACTTGAGTCTCTTCTATCTCTTTGGTCTTTTGCCTTTCAGAGAGAGTTTTGGGATGAAGATGTGGAATTCCCTTCCTATTCTGCAGTTTATATCAAAGAGAGATTTATATTCAGCTACAGCTGTGATAAAAGAGCTTTTGCAAATGCAGACTTTTAAGGAGTTGTTTGATTCAGCTGCAGAGAACATTTTGGCCATTTAAGTGGGAACTCTGTGATTTGAGGTATTGGATGAGGTCCAGGTGCCTTGGTCTAGTGGAAGGTGTCCCTGCCCATGGCATTGGGGCTGCAACTAGGTGATGTTTAATGTCCTTTCCAACCCAAACCATTCCAGGATTCTGTGATTGTTGACGTTTTTTTAACATCTGAGAAAAAAAGTTGTTTGTCTAAAATAATGGAAGTTTCCTAAGACTTCATGTTTTAGGCAGAGTGGTGTAATAAAGCCAAAATAAATCTGCAGGAAAGTGATACTGAATAAAAATAAATTCATTCTTATTTATTTAAGTGTTTAGTTCATCATTTATTTGTCAAATCTGTGCAGCCTCTGTTGACCAGGAGCTGCCCTTTTAGCACAAAGAGCACGATATAGGAGCAAATATAGTTGCTGTTGTGAGCCTTTTTCAGGATTTTCTGAGTAACCTCTCCAAGTCTTTGGTGTTGAAAGTCATTGGTGTAGAATTTAACCCCATGTTGTGACTTCAGTCTAAATTAAGGGAAAGAATTAGAAAGCTATTTCCTGCAGTGCTGTGCCCAAGGATAATTCTGATAAAGATCCCTAAATTCAAGTGAGAATTTGCATGATCTGTGGGCAGTGGTGTGCAAATGCCATGAGCAGTTCCTTCATGTTGCATAACAATCAATTTTAATTTTATTTTTTAAGAATTAATTAATAGAATTTCTGTTTTCAAAGAAAAATCATAGTTTCCTGAAGGCTGCTGTTCAAAATGTTAAAACAATCCAACTGAAAGCAGTTAATGTTGACATCTCATGAGAACTCTTCTAAACATTTCAACTTACTCATTTCAGGTGATGCTGTGAGCACATGAATAGCGTGCAGGGACTCTTGGCTGCCTCTGTGATTTCCATCCAGAATTCCTGCTTCACCTATCCTGCCTGTCAAAACTGCTTTTCTAGGCTGATACTGCATTCCAGGAGGTATGTCCTGTTTTGGGGATCATGTACTGATTTCCATTAACTTGGGGATCTCTGTTAGCTGAACGCTAAACAAAGTGGTGAAAATCCAGCCCTCCAGATCAAATCCTGATTTTTTTTTTTCCATCTCATTCTATGTGTGCAGTGCACCTGGTAGTCCTGTATGACTCTTTACTGAGTGCATGTCCAGAAAGGGATGAGCTTTCTTTTTTAATTGCAGCGGTGGGTGAAATCTCTGACACACAGAAGAAGAGTAAATCAATGAGTGTCAGCGCTAAATAGAAGGAGCTGACTTTGTAAAACAAGGATATCTGTTGTTTCAAATGCTGAAGTACAAAATAACAGTGCTGTTTCCTGATTATTTTTTAAACCTAGGTATTTATACTCAAGCTGCAGGAGGAAAAATCCCAAGCCAGAATGAAATGTGAGAAAAATGAGCGCAGGAAATTCAAAATTGCACCCCAACAGTCTCTGAAAACCCACTGCCCCTTCAATTTCACAACAGGCTAGCATTTAATAAATCAGTGAAAGAAATCAGAGGCATTCTGTCATAATACACACATCTTCCTCTGAGCCTTTGGTAAGATTAATGCCTCAAGGAGTAAAGAATAAGGAAAAAAAAATCTTGCCATTTTTAATGGAGTATTTGATACATTATAGTAGTAATATTTACAGCTGCAGATAAATTCTTACCTCAGCAGTGATTGAGAGTTCATATATTCAATCTCCTTTATCCTTTTACTGTCTTTTGTTAGGTTCAGCTGTCTAAAATGTGGCTGCACAGGTGAAGCTAAAGATGCAAGCTACAGATATAGATTGTCCCTAAAGATTGCTGACACGAATGATTTGTTTGACATCACTGTTTTTGGAAGTTGCTTAGATCCATTCTTTGGGGTCACCGCAGAGAATCTGCAGAGGTAAGGATTGTCTGACCATATAGCTGCTGCTATTGGTTCAGCCAAAAAAAACTGCAATGAGCCTAGATGGTGGGAAGATGAGTGGGAAGTAACTGCTAAAGTGCTCCCTTCCAGCATTTCCTTGATACCCATCACCTTGAGAAAGTGTGGAAGTTTGTTTCTTCCTGAAATCTTGATGTTTTGAGATGGATTACTTCTAGGTAGTAGAAGAAATCCTCCACTTGTCTATTGAAGGCTGCTACTACCTGTTAAGTGAGCCTCACTGCTGGGTTGGTTTGCCTTCTTCCTTGTGTCCTTTCTCCTTTTTTTGAGATGAATAAATTTCCTTTGTTTAAGTAAGTTTGCTTTTCCAGATAGAGCCTCTGGCTTTTCTTTTTTAACAGGTTGAATGCACCTTGTGACCAATTGGCAGTATGACCAAATTTTCCTGAAGAAAGAGGTGATTTCTGAGAAAGTCTGTTAGTCCTCAGAGCCTGACCACCCACATTTTAGGCTTCAGATTTTCCAAAATGTGAAACTGCCAGGATGAGATATTCAGATAGATTCCCTGCTTTTTTCTCTAGTCTGTTATTTTCCCAATGCCTTGGCTCAAAGATGAATTGTTTGTAATGGCATATTAGCAGCATTAATAACATGCTCGTGACAGGCATTCTGCCCTACACTTCCGTACTGCTGTCAGCTGTGAAAAGCAGTTATTTCCATGTCTTACATGGATACTGCCATGCTGTAAAAGCTGGGCAGGAAGGATGTGTAAGGAACAGCAGCATCTTGACCAGCATTGTACAGTCACTGTGTTGGCTGAAAAATCACAACCACATGGGGAACACCTGAAAGCTGTGTGTGTATTGAACTTGTTCAGAGTGGTTGTTTTGTTTATTTTATCTCACTAACAAGTTAGGTGAACAAAAGAATTTAATTTATGGCTTCATGGTTTCCCTGTTTTTATTCTAAGTTTTGTTGAAGCTAGCACAAAATCTTTTCCTTAACATGTGTCCTCATTAGCACTATGCTACAGCTAAAATGCTGTGTAAGGCTTCTTCCTCTGCTGGTCCAGTACTTCTGTGTGTTTTTATTCTAGGTATATTCAAGACTTCAATCAGCTGTCAGGAGGCACAAACACAGAGTCAACTGCAAGAGCATTAGTTCAAGCAGTGGAAACCTGTTTCATTGGAAAAAGGTTTATATTTGGAGTAAAGGTAAGTTTAATCCACATTATGGCCTTTTAGTGAGTTTCTGTAGCCAGTTAGGGGTATAGACTGACTTTTCAAAGCTTCATGTACAACTTCCTTTTAAGAAAATGTAAGAGTAGGACATGAGAAGGATTCTGCTTCTTTTCCCCTGGACTCCTGTGGTTTGTTTTTTTTTTTTGAATGAGTCACATCCAGAAATCATCTTGAATGGCAGTAGTCAGCTTAACAGCTTGTCAGGGTGCTTTTTGGAGAGCCTGAGCAATGCCAGCTCCTGTGCATATCAGTAACAGCTTGGAGCCTGTAAAAAAACCATGTACGGTTGGAGCAAGAAACAGGCTCTCTTTCCAAGCACTGCCCTACCTTTCCCATGCTGTGTATTCTCCTTTCCAGTCTAAAACGTAAGGAGAAGCACATCCCCTTGTAGCATTTTAATATTTCTGGATTTAAGAGTATTTTCAAAATGTTGTTAAAGTACAGCTGTTCAGCATCTGCATTGGTGGCTCTTTGTGCGTTTAACACCCCTTGAAATATTAGTTCTTAGCAATATTTCTATAGAAACAGTGTTCAAGGTTCTCTTCAAGTGATGCTTATGTGAGTCATTCATATTATGAAATCTCTGAACTAAATCCTACCTGGCAGGTGTTTTGCCTCTCCCACAGGTTGTATCTGAACTGAGATTTTTCCTGGTGGACAGCATCTTAAGTAATGGAAGTTGGAGGACTTAATGGATTAACTTTACTTACCTAGAACCCTTGACCTGGTTTCTGGGCCTGATGCCTTGACAAATAGAACTAATCCTAGATATCAGCAGCCGTGTGGCTGTTGCTGAACACACATTCAAAGACTTTGTTCAGCCCTTGGCTGTAGACATTTCTGTATAGTTGTGTTCAGCTGTGTATATGTCCCAGATAATTCTCAGAATCAGCATAACATACTTTTTAAAGACTTACCTAGGAGGGTGTTGTCCTTGGCTAACAGCCTTCAGCCTCAAACTGTGCACAGACTCAGGGGAGGAGGAGGGTTGTTGGAGATAACTATATCTGCTTTTTGGCCTCTCTGGCTTTGCCAGACCTTGAGGGGTAGATGAGAAAAGTTTATCCACCTCTTAAAATACGAGCTAATTCCCTCTCTGTTTAATGTCATTTTTCACCTGTGATTTCAGTGTAGAGAGAAGCAGGTTTTATAAAGAATTGCAGTTGAAGCTCCTTTGAAATGCTGCTCTCTAAAAAAATCTGAGCAGATGAAGGTCGTAGCTTATTTCCCTTTCACGGATGTAGTGCACAGAAAGTACCACGCTGGCTTTGGCAGCTGAGCTGCCAAGTCAAGTGTCTGCTACCAGAGTGCTTTGTTTCAAGTGCTGCCCAGTGCCTCCTGCATGAAAGCAAAGCACTGGCCTTAGGCAGCCAGCCATTCACTCTGAACTGCACTAGAGGAGGCCCGGAAGCATTCAGTGCCCTAAAGGGAGGAAGAAATTTTCTGTGAAGTCCTTTCTCAGAGTTCTTGGTTGTTTTTCCAGCTCCAAAACTCTCTAATTGCAGCAAGCAAAGAACCTCTCACTGAGATGCCCTTTACAGCCCTTGCCAGGGTTCATTTCCCAGGGAGGGCCTTGTGTGACAGACTGTTTTGTATTCTCTCCCCTGCAGATCCTGACAAAAAGGGAGATCTAAATTTACGCCTGACTTAAAAGACATGTGTTAATATTTTTTTCTCTAAGTGATTGGTTTTTTTGTTTTCTTTCCCCCCGCCCAGGTTTGTGCAAGGGAAGATGGAGGGCATTCTGCTGCCAGCAGCATCCTGCAGAAGTGTTCCAGAATTAATAGAAGTAGGAAAAGCCTTGTGGCATGCCAGATCTTCCCACCAAGCACTGCTGTTACTGGCTTCACTGTTATCAGCTACTTAGATCATCTCCTGCAGTCGGCACAATTCAGGAGCTGCAAGAACAGCTCAGATTTACCTGATGCGTCATCAGCTCCCATAGATGAACCTCTCAGTGAGCTCAGCAGCTTGTCTAGCCTGAGCAGGAGCTCCTGTTCTGTTCAGTCTAGTGGCAGGGAAAGTTTTTTAGGGTGCTGGCAGCAATCCTTAAGTCTGACTTCATCTGTTGCTTGGGTAACAGCGGAAGACTTTCCCACCCTGGAAGTGAGAAAGCTGGTGAGTGAACAGCATGAACAAGAGGAGAAGCCTGTCTCTGCAGAATTGGGCAGTGTAAGCCTCAACAATCAAACTCTTTGGGACTCACAGTTTCTGATCTCTTCTGTGAAGGAAGGGGACAAAGAGAAGGATAATGAATCGAGTCCACAGCTTAGTCGGACTCACGGTATCTCTGCAACTGATAAATTGGAGAGAGTTTCCTCTTCAAACACCAAATGTTCATATGGAAACAGTTCCAAGTTGTTACAACATCCCTTCGAATCTGAGGTAAAAAACAATTACCCAAAAACTAATAGTAGAAATTATTCTTATGCAGAAAAATCCCACAACTCCCTTGTTTGCAAGAGAGATGCCTCAGCTCCTAATCACGTAAATGTAGCTGGAGTGTCTCAGATGGATTCTATGCTTTGGGAAGAGCTCCCATTCTCAGAAAGCCTGAATGAATTGTTAGCCAGAATAGAGGATGGCAGGAGTGTTCTAACATCACCCAGCCTTGATGCAGGCAAACTTGTCCATCTTGAGAGCAGCAAGTTGGGTATAAATGTTAACAAATTGTATTCCAGGCAAGCTGTGGGTGATTTGCCTGCAGCCAGTGTCTCAGGGAGGCTCTTGCCACCAGCAGGGAATGATAGCTGGGAGACCACAGTGTTTGCTTTTCTTCAGTCAAATGCAAACTCTCCAAGTGATGTGTCACAATATGAGTGTTCCCCTAGTGATTTATCTTCAACCCTCAAGGAAGGTGGAGCATCCTCGCCAGTTACACCAGAGCCTTCTGTTTCTCAGAGCAGATGTGTGCGGTCCAAAGAAGCAAATAATGACCCTGCAAATTCATCTTGGTCTGTTATTGGGCTGCATGGAGAAACCTCCTGTTCAAAAAAGAGCAAGACGGCCACCTGTGTGCATTCTGCATGTGAAAGCTGTTCAGCTTCTCGTGAAAATAAAGAAAACTATTCTACACTGAGCCAAAAAACAGATCTTACACTCACAGAGGCCCAGGTCTCTGATCCACCAACTCCCAACAATGCAAGAAGTATTTATAAAAGAGAATTAAAACCATTGACAGAACTGTCAGATAATACCATCAAAAGTGTTAGTAGGAAAGAGCTGCAGTGGAACAACATCTTCCCTGAAGGCAGCTACAATGCTTCTGCTGATCTCTTTGATGCAAGTGTAAGAGATGTAGTAAAACCTGTGGAATTCTTAAATAAATCATGTAGTTCTTCAGTACAGGAAGATACTTTGACAGAGAAGGTCACAGCTGAATCAGTGCTTTCTCCTGGAGGTGTTCCTTGTAACAGTTCAAAACTGAGCTCATCCCTACCCAGGTCCCCTCACGCTTTCAGCAAGCACAGCACCCCTGTCACTTACTCCTTCTGGGATTCAGAGTGCAGTTCAGTTTGTGCTCAGGACTTTGTTCCTTATTCACAGTCAACTCCTATGACAAAACCTCTGCAGAAACTATGGCCTGTTGGGGAAAGAAGCTCTTTCATCAGCCTCTTCACCCCTAAAAATCCCACTAAAATCCATTCCAAAGGCAAGCGATCCAGGTCTTCCTTTCAGAACACTCTGCTGCAGCAGCTTACTGGCAAGTTAGTGAAGCGTGAGAGACCAAGGAGCAGGAAAGACAAAGAAAGTGGTAGCTCTGCTTCCCAGAAGTTCCTGAACAGCCAACTGCCTGCCAGCTTGGAGGACTGGATCCCTCCGTGTTCAACCAAAGGGCTGAAACCAACTGCATCTTTAAATTTAAATGCAGTTAGCTGGGCTGCTGACTTGCAATCCACCTGTGGGCACACTGGCAGGAACCCTATTTCTGAAAGCAGAAGGAGCAGTGAAAATGATGAAAATCTCATTCAAAATGAGAGAATAAGCCCTGGGGATAGAGCCAGGATTCTAACAACTCCTTTATCCACAAGTGTCACCAAGACCTTGTTTTTGAATGATCCTGTCCTGAAAACTTGTTCCCCTTCAGACGGTGAGAATCACCTCTCAGGTGGAAATTATTCAGGGGTTGTGTTGGAAAGGCCAACAGTCTGGTCCCCTGAGCTGTTCCTCCAAGCACGGACCCCTTTTTCCAAGAAGCCAAAATACTAGGAAAGATACATTTCTATGCTGTGTTTTTAATGTTTTTTAACTTTTGGGAATGATCTGGTGAAAGAAAAGAGCTATTTAAAAGTTTAATTGTTTATACACCTGTCAGCATATGTCTTGCAAAGGGGACTTAGGTTTATTTTCAGACCTTTGTACCACAGAGATGAGGGAAATGAGAATTTGTAGTTACTATATTCTCTTGAAAATTAATGAGTGCAATAAACACTTTTGTCAATGTGTGAGTATTGAATAGATCTCACTTCATCAAGTACAAGTAGGTGAAGTGTTTTAATGTTCACTGCTGTCTTTTCATCACAAGAGCAGCACTGGAATCCATGTCCACTCCACATTTTTGCCTGATGACTCTCAGGAGAAGGGCCAGGTTTTTATCAAAGATTTGATGGTGCCTTGTATCTTGTATAGCCCATTGGGATCCTGTGACAGCCTTGAGTTGGGTGGAGGGGGCCATCCTGACAGGTTGGTAGCAGCTCTCAGTTTTCCTACAGGCCTTTTCAAGTTAAAGACTGCTAGTGGCACATTCCTGACAGTGTCTTCCCTCTCCTTTCCTTAAGGTCTTCTGCATCCCAAATCCAAACCAGCTGCATTTGGGATCATTGAACAGAGAAATCTTGGATTTGCTGTTTGTAAGCTTGTAGGTCAGGTCCTGCAGAAGGATGTGGGAATCTGGTGTCACAGGATCTGAGCAGCCTGAAAATGCTGACATTTTGTTGTGAGTGTTTTGAGGTCCTACTGTGGCCCAAGGGGGTGAAGGGGATGCACCACACGTGTAGAACCAGAAACAGACCTAAAAGGACTTGCTGTAACTTTTTCTTTTGAGGTATAAAATGAATGTGAACCACTGATGTTGTGATAGGGAGGGGTTACTTGGTTCCTTCTCAGCTGCAAGGCAGATGTTTTTATCTTCCTATGTTTGAGGCCTCATATATTTTCTACGGCATCTACTTAAAAGCCTCCGTCTTTTGTTCAGAAGAGTTTTTCAGGAATAAGGGCATTTACTCTCACAACTTTGTTCCTTATCTATGATTTTTTGCATAGACTACCATCACAGAACATGCAGGTAAACATTTTCAGTTTCTCAGTCCCTAGCCTAACTTCTGCACCTTCTAATCAAATGCTTTTCCCTTTGAGAGATAGGAGAGAGGAGGGTATTTGGAATCAAACAATCTTCTCCTGTGGCTGAGCAGGGTATAAAGGAGGTACAGCCTCTCCTGCCAAGGGTGCAGATGTGCTGAGGCTGCAGGCATTCCTGTAGGCTGACCCAAGAAAAAGTTACCCATGGTTATGCAGCAGGTCTGCACAGGTAAATTCCTTCTACAAAGAAGCTTTTTCAAGTCGGCATTGGTTGGTTTGGTTATTTTTTTTCCCTCCTTATTTACAGTTGAAATTTAGGCACAGGTTCAAAGACTTGCCTGGCATTGAAAGGACATGGAGCACAGCTCTGGAGATCACTGAAAGACCTTATCTATTCTTGCTGTCCCCAGCAAGAATCTCAAGCACAGCACAAAAGTTCCTCTGGTATTTAAGGATCCTGCAACAGCAGATGGCAGTGGAAAGAGGCACAAGATTTCTTCTGACAGGTCCAAGCCTAGAGCTCTGAACCCTAGACACAAACAGAAGAAAAAGGAACATCTTGTTATAGCAAAGAGAGAGACAGAAAAAGAGCAGAATTAGGCATCACAATTTTAACAATGTTTAATTGATAAACTGATGATGTTTTTTAACAGAGGGGAAATTTAGGTTAAATACACAGAAGAAATTCTTCACTGTGAGGGTGGTGAGGCACTGGCACAGGTTGCCCAGAGAATTTGTGGATGCCCCATCCCTGAAAGGATTCAAGGCCAGGTTGGATGTGGCTCTGAGCAACCTGTTCTGGTGGAAGGTGTCCCTGGCCATGGCAGGGGCATTGGAACAAGATCTTTGAAGTCCCTTCCAACCCAAACCATTCTGTGGTTCTGTGACCAAGGTACCCTGTGAGTGCAGTTGCTTGCAGAGTGCGGTGCCAGTGACAGCAGAACATGTTGCAGAACATGGCAGGGCTCTGCTGTAAAGGACACAGAGCTCCCTACACAAGGCCTCCTGGCACAGACAGGAGAAGTTTCAAGGGCTTTGCAAGCTGCTGCTGAGTTGTCCAGCTGAGCTTTAGCCCAGCAAATCAGTGCACCAAAACCACACCAGGGCTCCTTCAGTCAGGGTAGGACAGGGCTTCAGGATGAGGCCAAGTGAAAAGGCTTGGACTCTTGCCTGCATTTACCAAGTGCTGTGCCTATTGAAAAGATTTTATGTATTGCAAATAAAATCCATCTTGATGAACCCTTGGGGCGAGTGGAAAAGGAGTAAGAAATGTTGCCTGCCTGGAAATTATAAATCTGCGTGTATAGCTTATGTAGAAGAAATGAAGTGAAAGACAGCATTAATCTTACCCAAATCACTGAGCATAGGGAAGGCAATACAGAAAAGGTTTTAAGACATCATAACACTTGGAACCAGATTTTTCTACTACAGCACAGAATAGGGTACTGCAGTTATCACTGGCTCTTTAAGCACTCCCTTGTGATGAACTGGACAGATACCCACTCTATCACCAGGAGTTAGAGCTGATCCAAGTGAGACACCAGAGACTTGATGCAGCTGGCTATGAAACACTGTTAGAGCTTCTACATCATATACCTGACAGCATCTTGACATGAAATGTTTGGTCCAGCATGAGTGATTTTTTTTTCAGCAGACAATTCATTCACATACCAGGGTAAGTGATAGCTTTGGTGCAGGCTGATGTGATTATAATTATAAGCTTGTGCAAAAAGACTAAAGCTCAGCATGTTTAATTCTGAGGGTAATAAAACTCCTGAAAATGCACACTGGGTTTGTGATTGATTCGCTATGCATAGAAATCCATAAATCAAGACTAGATTTTAAATTAGGCAGGACTGTCTGTGCCGTACCATTGAAATTAAAGCAGGGCGCTCAGATCTCCTGTGCTTTGTGCAAGAGGTCTGCACACAGAGTGAGAGCAAAAAGTATTGTTGTGTGGCAGGCCCCTGTCAGCAAGATGACATCTTCTGGGCAGAGCTCCCCACATGCTCGGCAGGGAGACTTTGACCATGAGAGGATGGAAGAGAGGCACAAAAAGCTCTCTTGCTTTCGCTCCTGTAGTCAGTCAGCCTTGCATGTCTTCCCCTGGGCAGCTTGTTCCCTTTTTGCAGGGAGCCTTTGTGTGCTCCCATTCCTTTCACCCTCAGCAAAGCCTGGCACGGGCTGTACCCTTGCTGCTACACCTGCTGAACAAGAAGCAGGTTGCACATCCCACTGATTACATACATGCTCCTTGCAAGGAAGAGCTGCCACTCCTCATGTGCCCCTTACCTTTCCCCAGGAAGAGTTTGGTCTGTTTTCTCCAGCAAAAGCAACACAAAACACAACTCCCAAAAGCAACACACTCCAGCCCTCCTCTCTCTCAGTAAATATTCACTTCCCAAGAGGTCCGAGCATCTGAAGGATACTTCCTTCCCCTCCCTTTACCTTGTACCTACCTAGAAGCATACAGGGACTTTTCCCTATCCAAATAGCTCTCTGTTCTCTCACAGGCTCAAATTGCCAGCTTCCTGGGGAAGGAAGAGCAGATGGTCCAGCCCTCATGTCAGACATTTACCAAGGAAGGAGCTTCAAGGTCAGCGGAAGAGGCAATAAAAGACACATGGTGTCTTCAAGCTTCACAGCTCGTTTCCCAGTGTTAAGTGTTAGCAGGAGTCATCTTTGATGTGGGGCAGAGTACAGGGGAGGAAACCTGATCCACAAAAGTCAGAGCATAAACTGAAATGTATTTACCAGAAGAAAAAAGGCTTAAAATGGGAGATCTTGTCCAAAAGGATTTTAGGTCTTGAGAAAGGCAGGTCACTGGGGAACTCCAGGGGAGTTCAGTGAGAATGAAAACAGCAAGTTGAAGGCTGAACAGAAGGAATGGCATTATAAACCAAAAAAATTACTAGGTCAAAAAATAAAAGACAACCAAAGCATCCAACCATCATCCACCATTTATCCTACACAAATTCAGCATCTTGCATGAGCAAGAGTTTAACCTGCCACAGGTTTGTAAGGTCAGTGGGTGGATGGTGCCCCTGTCAAAGGCCACCCTCTAGTGCCTGATACTGGCATTTCTTTGGCATTTCGAATCTCTATAATTTCTCCTACTTGGAGTAATTTTTTTTCTCTTCTACTGCAAAGGGACCTTGCTCCCATGGGCAGCAGCTCTACATCTGCTCTTCTTGTGAGGTCTCAGTGCTGCAAGAGCCTCGGTGTGCTCAGCCCAAGCAGAAAATCCTCAGTCGTGGTTCATCTGCTGGTCTAATGTCAAATCATGTCAATTGAATGCTTTGTATTTAAGGCAACTTTGCTTTGCAGTCCAAATCAAAAACCAAACAAATCCAACACTTTAGACACCAAGTGGAAAGGATTAAACATTTATTTACATACAGATACACATGTAAGCAATTTCTAAGTATAAAAAGACATTACAAATAAATGTGAAGCATCATACATTCATCATCCTGGTCATCCAAAACACATTCCTTTCTCAAGCCCACTGTACCACACTTGACCACAAGAACTTAAAGAAGAGACAAGCCAAATGCTTCTGACAGTGAATGATTCACAGTTTGGTGATCTGCTAACACCTATGCCCTCCCCAAAGACAGCACTACCCCACCAACGAGATCAATTGTCTGACCAGCTGTAGTGCATTTTCTCCACTGAAACAGTTGTGCTTGATCAACAAAAACCACATCTTCTCCTCATCCTTCTGGCCAAATGTTTAGGAATGAGGGTTCTTGCTAAAATTCTGTACATTGTGCTAAATTCAAAATTGTTGAGGAAAAGACAGCAGACCTTTGTGGGAAAAATTCCAACACAGAAAATTCCTTTAATGCTGTGACTTCCCTGGCATGGAAATCACAAACAAAATGCTGCTGTTAGTGCTTAAGCAGATTTTTAAACTACAATTCAAACTATAGTTGATGGTGTAAAGTATACTTTGTTCATGCTGTAAAAGAAATTACGTGTTTCAATGCTGATTTGATAGTAATCAAAGCTGAGGGTAATTCAGGTTTTCTCCTGAGGAAATGAAGATGCCTTTGTAGCATCTCTGAAAATTATCATAGCTTTCAGGAAAGAGGAAATGTTTTAGATTCAAAAGTCTAAAGGTAATGCAGAGCATGACAAACTTGTCAGTTAGATAACATTACAAAGGGAAACAAGCCAGTAAACATAAAATTAAAATGCCTACTCAAAGTATTAATGAATTCAAATGAGAACGGGGTGAGTCTTTCTGTATAGATCAAAAGCAGTTTGAAAAAAAATCTCGTGATCTGCAAATTCACAGAACAGCCAAATATGAGCAGCAGAACAGAGTGAAGTGGAAATAAAAGAGCAGAAAGAGCCTTGTCCCATATTGACAGCTGAGTGACTACAGCTGCTCCAATCTCAGGGTTTTGGGGATTTTTTTTTCCTTTTGTAAACAGCTGTGGAGAATAAAATGGATGTGACATATCTGCAGTGCATCTTATTATGCTAAAAACTATGGCATATTTTAAACTACTTTCCTAATATCCAGAGATATACTTGTCACTCCCAATCAGCATAGTAACAAGCACTGGGCTTGCTCCATACTCTCATTAGAGGGCCTTTTCTCCACTAAAATGTTGGCTTCAGAAGTTAGTTTTCCCCCCTTCAGTGCTGGCTGTGTGTGGGGGTGAGTGTTAACCCTTTCTTCCCAACAGTCTGCAACAGCTGAGGCAATGACAGTGCCTGAAATCATGGCAGCTCTCCCCACCATAGACCAAGTATTTTATTCCCCCCTCTATTAAAATGTGAAATTGGCATTCCCTCTCCTCTGCTTGCCCTTCTGTAAAGACTCAGCTGCTGGGAGACTGCAGGACACTGCATGTACTGAAGCTCAGTGGCAATGACGCAACCCCAGCCCTCAGAGACATTCCCAGCACCCCCCCGCCCCAGGGACAGCTCCTCCTCCACACCACCCCGAGTCTCACTGGATGGAGAGCAGCACCCACCTACTCACTAGAGAGCATCTCACTTGCACCAAACTCCCATAAATTCTGAACGTCTGAATCTCTTTCATTGGTCCTGTAAGAAGGGAAGTATTCCTTACAGGGTGTCCTGGCTGGAAGGGGCTTATTGAATTATTATGTCCATAGTAAGAAGCTCGAGGTGGCACAGAAAATGAGTCTCTGCTGCTCTTCTTTCTAAGTAAAGCAGGAGTCAGATCTAGTGTTTCATGCAATCAGATCATCCCTCCACAGTGCTTGAGGCATGAGCAGTAATTAGAGAAGAGCAGATTCACTGATGAGGGGTGCTGGAGGAATCGAGCTTTGAGAAGTGCCGAGCTTTGCATTCGCGCGACACCAGACACTCCAGAGCCCTCGACCGCTGCCCATGAAAGCATAAGAATACTTTTAACATCCCCTCTGCCCCAGGGAACTGTGCACAGCTAAAACCATTACTGACACAGGTTTTGGCCATGTAATTTTTTGCCTGAGGACCAGGCATTCAGGAAATGCTCACCAGGGACACCACCACTGCATACTCACAAGTGTGCATGTCCTTGAGAATGTTATCCTAAGATAATCATAAGTGGAAAAAGCAAATATGCAAATGTGAAACTGGCATCTGTTTTTGAGTAATACTGTAGCACTAACCAGAGGTAAAATTATCTTCTGAGCTTACTGGAAAAGGATAAGCTGTTCAAAAAATGTGGTCACATCCACCAAGTCCTAATTGCAAGTTATTAATGTGAAAACAGAGACAATTTCTTGAGTCTTGTAAACCCAGCCCCTGTTCATCCAGACAGAGAAGCTGAGCTGTTGATCCTGGCTGTGCTCTTAAAACCAGTCTAATTTTCCACTGACAACATTTACAGCCTGAATTATATTCATTGCCACCTCATTTTCAGCTCTGAGTTATCTTTCCCTAGTTATCCCATTAACTGTATTTGAAGGAGCAAGCTTTAGAGATGAGGCTTTTTTTTCTGGATATGGGGCTCCCACTGGGAAAGAAACACACACCTGTAACTCACATGGCACAGCTTCTGCTTCTGGTTTAGGCTACAGCTCCTTCACAGGAGGGGAAAGGTTGTGATGGGGTCTGTGAGTGACAACAGCTGGTGATCTATCCCAGCTGGATATGGTTCAGCACAGCAAAGGCAACTTTGGGTCAGGTGAGTGAGGTGGTGATTAGAAGGGTAAGTCAGAGCAAGGCAGCTGCTGCTTTGGGAGCCCTACATCATGGTCAGCATGATTACCCTGCTGCCTGCTCCCCCAGCCAAGACAAACCCTAAACTGAGGCAGATGTGAGGTCAGTAACATTTATGGTACATTTAGCTACAGCTCAAGTGGATGATTGCATTTCAAAGACATCACCAGTTCCAGTTGAGGCTGCTCTGCTTAGGATGCACTGCATGCTTATAAGAAATCAAGCTATTGTCTCCCCACCATTCATCATCATAAGACACGACTGTCCTTCCAAATGATGATCCTTGAACAGCAGCTACAACAATTATTACCCACAGCAACAAGAGGACAGAACTGATGCAAGGAAAAAGGGTGATGTCAACCCAAAATTTGTTGAGACGACAAAGTTTGTAAGAGAGGAAGAAAATATGTTGATTTAACAGGGTTTTCACTACTAGAATGGATTAGAGTATCTTCTTTGGCTCCAGAGGGTTTTCTGGTGAGCCCTTATATACAGAGACATTTAGAAAAGGATGGAGAGTTTCCACACTTGCTCACTGGGAATTCACACAATATCCTTTAGAAACACCTTTTTCTAACTGAATTAACTCAAAAAAGGACTTTGTTGGTAGAGTTGGTAGGAGCCAATCACATAAGGATATTTGGTGCTTTGACATTAAAAGCAAAATAATGCAGAATTTCAGACTAAATTTCAAAGCAAACCTTTATGAAAGCCCAGAGCAATCAAAATCAAATCTATAGATGCAATTTTAAAAGAGGATGGGATGGAGAAAATCCTGAGCACGTGGAGCCATCTCTTTACTTGCATTTTCTACTCCAGAGTCATCTTTCATTACAGAAATGGCTGTAGCATTCATTTCTGCCCCACAGCTGGGAGAGGATTTCTGTGACAGTGTCTCCAGCCATGTCTGACCCCAATGGCACCACAGGTTCCCAAAGGGCAGAGTATCCTACATGTTTGCTCAGCCTGTTTCAATAGCTGGAGAATTTTACCTATTTTCCAATTGAATTCTTCTCTGACTGCAGGAATCATGCCAACTCAACATTTCAGACTGATTTACAGACAGTCCTTCATAGTGAAAAGAGAAGACAAGTGGAAAAGCAGCTGAACAAACAGCAGTCCTTAGGATAACAAACAAGGCAGAACTCAGTGGATTTGGCTCTAACTAATTGCATCCCTTGTCAGCAAGAGCTCTGGAAAGCCTCTTGTCCCTCGTGTGTGCACCCACCGTGCTTCTGCATCACTGACTTCGACTCTCCCTCTTTTCAAATCACTGTCTCCTGTGTCAGCCCCACTCTGCTGCTGGCATTACTGATGCTGAAGGAATTCAATAGCCATTAACTGCTCAACCTAAACTAGCAGAAGCCAACTGTTCCCAACACAGCCATCTCCAAAAACACACAAACAGCACCAGCAGGCCGACAGATTTTAGGGGCTGTTTCATGTGTTCTACAGCAAAGAACAAAGTATCTTGCCTGATAATTTGTCATGTGTGGTTTTCATTAAATAATGATCACAGAGCCATTTGGCATTCAGAACAAACACATCTCTGACTGCACGCTCTTACCTGGAGGTCAAATCAAAACTTCAGGGTTTGAGGTAGGAAGAGGCACCCAACATCCCCTTTCTTTATAGAGCTCATAATTTCACTTCTTCCATCTTATTTCTTTGACCTAAAGGGTTTTTTTAATTGGGTTTTTTGTCCCCTAGCATTTTCATGGGGGAACACAAATATGGACAGAAGGGAGTCATGGCTTGTCTCAGAAAACTCTGTGTCAACACCCAATGCAAAACTTCACAGCAAGTACTTCACACCCAGTAATCAGAAGCACTGAATGTTTGGTGGTTTACTCAAGATCAGCCTGACTGAATCAGTGGCTCCGACTGGAAATCAGAGTTTACACCATCCAGTTTTCAGAGATGCTTCTATTAATCTCTGCTAACAGGCCTGCTAGATTAAGCAAACAGCTGTTGATCATACAGTGTTGGCTTCTGCTTGGACATAATCATTGTGCTAAAAATGTCATGAAAAGGTCTCATTACAGGACTACTACAAAAATTAACATTCAGCCAGAAATAAGGTTCCTCCATGGCTGTGAATACATCACCCTCAAAACCCATTCAAATCCAGCTTGGCTCTTGTGATAGTAGAGAACATTCCCAGTCAAATTTGGCCCCATTATATCAATTCTTCATGGGTTTTGGATACTTTATCCAGCAAGCATCACAAGGCTTTTACTGACAGTTCTCTCAAAAATATAGCAAGGTGTTTAGTTGGAGAGCTGATTATCACATTAATTGGGATTTTTTTTATTTTTCAAGATTCTGCAGTTGATAAAGTTCCTCTTCCAGCTGGGAAGCCTTCAGCAGTTGATCAGACTGCAGAAGAGAAGACAAACCCTCAGTGCTGCAAGGAAAGTTTGGCTGTATGTACTACAGAGATATTCAGAGGTGTACAAAAGTAACTCCAGGAAAGGGGTTACTACAGTAAAACATCACTTCTTCAACAAGAGGCGTGTTTGCAAACAGCAGAGAGAGGTGAATCTCAAACTACAGCTTTGGTTTGTGACCACGTAAAAAGCGTTGAACATACTGCCATTGCTTCCTTCCAACTTTTTAAGCTACACATGATAAACACTGAAAGGAATCAGATCAAATTTGACTGGAGAAGTCAGGTCATTTACTTGAACATCAGCCCAACCCCAGCACTCCACCCCACGACAAAAGCACATCACTGTCTGGAGATGGGGTCCTTACACAAAGATTCACTAGCAGTAAAAAGAACCAGTGCTTTGAGGTTGCTAGTAGGCAGCTAGTATCCAAAATAGTCACCTACAGATTAGGAAAGCACTGGGAGAAAATTTAGGCTTCTAGAAATCACAAAGTAAATATCTAAGAAAATAAAGTTAGCAGTTTCTGCTATTTGACCAGCTCAGTTTGTCCAGTCATGTTCCAGCTCCAGAAGTGATGCAAGGAGCACTTTAAAATGCATTTATAGTGCTACTCAGCAAGGATGAAGAGTACCTACCCAGCTTTGATCTTTTTGGAAACCAGGCTGAGTAACCCATGGGTGTTTCATTGGGCAGTCTCCTTCCTCCTTGATCAAGCTGATCAAAGAGCCCTGCCCTATTTGTTATCCATTATATGCTGACAGCTCCAGCTTCAGGGACTAACACCTACTACAAATTAAATACACATGGTATCGATTGTTAACTTGAGTTTTACCAGCCATGGAACACCACGAGCCCAGCTCTAAAGAACTACCTAAGAGCTGTGCACAATCAGCTGTCTTGGAGTTGGGTGCTCTTCACAAGCTCAAATGAAGCTGCATTTGGTGATTTGGGGAATGCTCAAGAAAAAAAAAAAAAACCTGCTCTTCAGCACAGATCACATGGTCCAGTACAGCAGAAGCCACCAAGTCCCACACATTTCCAAATCCTCCAGATTACAACATGAGCAGAGGCTGAAATGGACCAGAGCAGAGCAGCAGATGACGTGTCCCCCAGCATCTCACACTTACAGAAGCTCTTTGCTAAATGTTACCTAAATGACAAACAAGCTTCATACCACAACTTCTACATCTTCCTTTTACCACTAGTCATAAAAATGACCTAAAAATAACAAGAAAATATTAAAAATGGCCCTATGACAAACCAATCCCCCCTCTCTCTGACAGAGTCAACTTCCTGTTACATATCAAAGGCACAACAAGATACAGCCCAAAAAAAAATCTTCCCAGGAAACAAAAAAAAAAAGCATTTCAAAATGCCTCTTTTTTTTTTGGATTGCTATTTTTTTTTCAATAAGTACTTACTGTCAGCTTTTTATGTCAATACAAAAGCTCTGTTATAATCTTCAGTAAAAACCAAATAATATTAAATTGATTAACTCTAAATTGCAGCATATTACAGCCAGGTAATTGCCAGGGAGATTTATCCAGATTAGCTAAACTGAACTCAAACTCCTAAATATCATTGTTTATGTGCACATTCACTATCTAGCTCCTGATTTCGCTTCCATGCCAAGGTGTAAAACTGCAATGCATTGTATGGCACTAGAGGTGGAGTACCATCACAAACTCCAGGCTTCTTCCCCTTCAGAGCTTCTGCAGGAAGAAGTTGCTTAAACAGTTACATGTACCAGAGTTTGGGATTAAGGGTGCAAAGCATCAGGTAAATAAAATTACAGCCCTGAACCTAAAAGCTACCCTAGCAGAGAGCCTGGATACCAAGAAGAGACCTCCAAGAGCACCTTTGAGAGCAGTTCCACAAGGTGAGAGCTGGATGGAGCAGCATGGAAGGACACCACTTGCAACCCATTGCTACTTCCACTGACCATCAAACAAACCTTCCACAAATTTGTACTCGTGCCTCCCAACAAGAGCTGTATCTCCAGGCTTTGTTCTCCAGCTGCACGCATGGCAGAGTGCCAGCTCAGACTGTGCTTCCTTGGAACCCCTGTACGCCATCCATGCACCCACAATGACTTTGGTCATGTCTGGTGCACTTCTGCCAAGTCCACCAATCATCTTTCCCAAGGCTAACTTTTTACATCAGGACATGACTAATTAGAGGAGGAATGGTTAATTTATTTATTTATTTTTATTTCTGGAAAGTCTTTTCATCCTTTGTTGGATATCAAAGAAGCACACAGTCCTTTCCCACTATGTTCAGGCCTAGAAAAAGAGGTAATGAGATTTTTTTTTATTTTTATGAACAGTGCTTATTAGTGTTTTTTTTCTAACCAGTCTAAATTACACATTCAGAAGACAGTAATGTGGTAAGACTACATTTGGCCTATGGAATATTTGCTGAACTGCTAGCACCAAAGGGAGCGACTGAGTCGTATCCATGTCTTCAGTCTTGAAAATGCTGCTAAACGTAACTTTTTTGTTTATTCCACATTCATGAAAGTGCCTGTAGATGAGAGACATAACACTATTTCAAACACCAGTCCTCCATGAAGACACAGGGGCAGACGTTATGTACACATCCTACCAGCTCGCTCGCTGACAGCCCACAAGATTGCCAGGGTAGTCCAAAGTCAGTGTTCATTGTTGCGCTTCTTACTTTGTTTTGCTTTAAAAAGGGTCAAACACATTGTTCTGTAAGAGAGATTTTGATCTCTTCAGTATCTTCAAGAAAGGCTGGCCTACTCTCGCACAGAAGGAAACAAGACAGCTCATGTTCTGCATTACATGAAACACTTGTGCAACTCTTCCTTTTCTGACCTGCTCCACAGACTGCAAGAAAAATGAAATTTAAACCCTGTTGTATTCTGCTACATTGCCATGCAGCTGGAACCATCAGCCTGCCATGCTTCCAGGACTGTAACCTGACTCCGAGTAAGCCAGATGGGTCTGATTGGCAGGAACTCCTTCAAGCAGATAAATCCCAGCACAGGAAAAAAAAAATCCACTTGGCCCATGGCAGAAGGGGCAATCACATGCCAGCTCTTTAATTAAAATTACAGCAAGTCAAGTAGCTGATACTTTTCCCCTCTCCTGGTAAGGGGGATGAGACATTGTTCACAAGGGTGTTCTGTCGTGCCTCGCTGATCAACCGGCAGGCCAAGTCCAGGAAGAGTTTCTCCACGTTATCCGATTCTTTCGCTGACGTTTCCAGATAGTACATGTCCTGCGCTTCAGAAAACTCTGCAGCTCTTTGCTGGGAGACTTCCCTCTTATCAGCTAAATCAATCTTATTACCTGCATTGATAAAATATTTTAGAAAAGGAGTTAATTTCAAACCCAAGAGATACTGAGGTCTATAAAGGATAAATAAGAGTTTGGTTTGATATATGTATGGAGAGTGGTTTGGATATGTAACTCCTAGTGCTTGCTCTCCCCTCCAAATAATGGGTTCCCTGAAACACACAGGTCCATTTAATATCAGCTCATGTAATGAAATATGCCCTGTAAACATCCAAGCCAGTTTGCTTTTATTTAGCACCAGTGCATCTGCTTGCTGCCATCAACCAACATTAAAGCATTTCCATGCTAACATCTATTGAAAATTCTCCTGTGCTTGCTCTGAGCAGCACTTAAAATGTCAATTATAGCATATGAGACAT
Source organism: Calcarius lapponicus (assembly GCA_039654755.1). NCBI lineage: Eukaryota > Metazoa > Chordata > Aves > Passeriformes > Fringillidae > Calcarius > Calcarius lapponicus. Next base: position 63,145,567 of record CM077462.1, on the reverse strand, counting down.
TAAATGTGATATTCATCATGTTGTTACAAGCTTTTTAAAAAGCCTGGCATGGAAGGAAGGTTCCCTATTTCAATATTCCAGTACAGGATTTGGCTGTGGACGCTGGAAGAGGGATGGGCTTGTGGGGCACTTGCAGAGTGAGGTGGGGTGAGAAACCAACCCTTTGGTTCAGAGAGATCTGTCTGGCAGAGAGTTGACTAAAGCCAGCATCTGATATGATTACACACTACTGCTGGCCATTTAACTTCAAACATGATGTTTCTGCCGTAAATCAATCTTACAACAAAGGTAACAGACCAGAACCTGCAATAACAGGCTGCTCTGTCCACAGACTCAGCAAGTTCAGGAGGAAACCTCTCCTGGCCCCACTCCTACCAGCAATTTTGTGAGAGCTCATAGGAGGAAAAGGTGGTGTTTCTACCAGCAAGCCTTCTCTCATTGCCTTTTCCTCCAAGAGCTCCTTTCCCAATAAAGCAGTGTCTTGGACCCACTACCTGCACTGAAGTTACCCTTCTGAACAGGTTATTACTCAGCACAAGTGATTTATGGGTGTCACCATCTTCAAAGTGTGTGTTATGACTAAAATATGATTTATATGCTGTGCTGTAGATGTTATCAATTAACTTAATGTTCACTGAAAAAAAAATAATGTACATTTGTTAGTCATTTATTAATTATTTCTGAACCATTTGTACCCAGGCCATACTCATGGAGTATGAGTTTATTGTATGGAAGCTCTATAAACCCCATAGCTCACTTGAAGTAGCACTGGGGCATGCTAAACTCAACAGATTTTTTTTTTCCTTTATAATACACTTTTGGACACTTCTTACAATGACCTAGATTTTTTCATTTAAATAGCAAACTATTAAAGGTGACACTATAGCATGAAACTTCTTTGCTCTCCCCAAGTTATTTTTCCACTGTTCTTTATATATTCTTGGACCTTTAAAAACCAAGTCCCAACTATCAGATGCTGCAAGCAGAGCATGGAAAAACATGGTAGGCAAAATAACCTTCCCCTTGCTTGTAGCAGACAGATGGCCTGAGGTCTGTTTTGCCTTGAGTTGAAGCTCTACAGATTAATGTAACATCCCGTTGTTTATTTTTAGTCTCCCTAAACTCCACGCGAGAACATCCAGTTTCCAGCAGCACTGCCCCACCTATGAACGCTGCCACCCACACAACTGCCATGTCCTGAGTTCCCAGATCCTGACCACTTGGGACAGGACTGGTTGTCCCACACCTATGGAGTATAGCACCACTGCTGTATTGCACTAAATAGCTTATTTAGGTGTTGTTTTGCACTGGGTGGTTTGAAATTTGCACTGAGTATGTTATATCATGTAGACTGTTATTTCCCTTCTCCCATCACATGGTCTCTCCCTCATCCACCCCTGTGCCTTATACCCCTTGGTGGCCCTCCCTCTCCTCACCCCTCCTCAATGGTATTCCATTGCCTCTGGTCCTCTTCCCCCACCCCCACTCCCTCGGGTACAGAAGTCCCCTGCAAAAAGGGAACGCCCTCTTTTCTATCAGATCTTACACATCACCGGCTCGAGCAGGCCCTCACTTATTTGTGGAGCTCTGGGCTCTTTGGAGTCACAAGGGGAAGGGCTCCATCCTTAGCTCAGTGGTAGCTGCACCATCTACACTTCAGTCCTTTATGGTGGGAAGCATCCCTCTCCGCACGCAACAGCCTCGGACCCCAACCAGGGCAGCCCTTCACGGGCCGGCACCCTGACCACCACTTGGAGCATCCCATTTGCAGCAGGGATGGTGGGAGCACAGGCTGCAGGCAGGCACAGCTGCCCAGGGGTGGTGGTGGCTTACCCACGAGCACGGTGATGACCTTGTTGCTGGCGTACTGCTCGATCTCGCGCAGCCACTCGGGCAGGCAGCGGAAGGACTCCTCGCAGGTGATGTCGTAGGTCAGGATCAGCGCGTTGGCGCTGCGGTAGTAGCTCTGCGTGATGGACCGGAACCGCTCCTGCCCCGCCGTGTCCCAGATCTGCAGCTTTGGCCACAGCAAGGAAGGGTGGAAAGAGGCAAAAAAAAAAAAAAAAACAACCCACAAAAAGTTATTTAATTTTTTTTTTATTTGATAGCAGCACCATTTTGACCTAAAAAATCCCCTTCAGGGTAAAACCAATGCTAGGAAAGCACTTTGCTCCTCTCCCTTCGGCTTCCCCTCCCCCAGCATTGTTTGTTTGTGTTCTTGCACTTGTGGATTGAAATGCAAGGCACAAAGTCAGCTGGCACTGCGGCCGACGGCCCTGGAAGCTGTGGGTCTGTCGGATTCCATCCAACTTCCAGCATCTCCCTCTGCAGTGCGCAGAGCTGCCAGCCTGGAGGGGGCTAGAGGGAGACAGTAACTTCTCCCACCCCTGAAGTTTAACAACAGCAGCTTCCATTCCCAAGGAGGAATAACAATGCCTCTCCTCTAGCCCATGGAGCTGGTTGCAGTTATCCAGAGACAATGCAGTGGTGGGTGAAAAGCACAGAATTGAAAAGGGAGCTCAGCTGAAAGCTTATCTAAAGTTTGGAACACATTCCTCTCTACAACTTCAGCCATCGCATCCAGCTGCTCACTGCCTTCCCAACATGTAGAATTGGATACATCACAGAATCCCAAACTGGTTTGAGTTGGAAGGGACCACCTAGCTCCAAGCCCTCTGCAGGGACACCTTCCACCACACCAGGTTGCTCGAAGCCCTGTTCAGCCTGGCCTTGAGCCCTTCCAGGGATGGGGCATCCACAGCTTCTCTGGGCAGCCTGTTCCTGTGTCTCACCACCATTGAAGAACTCATGAATGTTTGCCAAACCCTCTGGATCCATGAAAACAACCTACATTTCCCAACAGAAACTACACTTACACTGGTTTTATATTTTGACCATCTGATAGTTTTTAGTGGGTCATCAAAACCTCAATTCTTCAAAAAGGAAGTCTAAGAAAAACATCCATTATTAACATAATTTCAAGATAAAAGAGTATTTCTCTGCTTCAGCTTTTATTTTTTTTAAAGCACCTCTCCCTGGAATTAAATATGTGGAAGGACAACTTCCAGCCAAAATCCTGTGTACTTTGGGAAGAAAAAGGTAAAGTATCTGAGATTCTTTCCATATATTCAGCAGCCTGTACAGAGAAAACCTTATTCTTGCCTAGTTCCAAAGCTGAGCTATGCCAGCCACTCATCATAAATACGTTAGTTTGAAATGAGAGCTCCCAGTAGCAGCTTTTAGATGTGGGGTATAATTTTGGAAAAAAAAAAAGACAACACCTTTTTTTTTTTTTCAGAGAAAGTAATTGTGGTTGGCTCACAGCTCCTGGGCACTTCTGTGCTTTTATCTCTAGGCATAGTCATACTTAAATGGCTGAACCTGGTGTCTGTAAAGTAACACACAAAACCATAAGTGAAATTACTTGCACATGAAAACCAGATAATGAATGAGTCCTTGTTAAAACAAACCAGCCTCCAAACTCTGGCAGATGGAAAGATACAGATAATTCTGTTGTTACTCAGCTGTTTCCCAGGAAAAACATTTAATCACTGTCTACTGGCTAACTCCAGCTTATATATATTCTGCTTTTATTGAGAAGATCTCTAAATTGATAAAAACTTGATGTGAATATGTTATTCCACTGCTTTAATCTAATGAACACTGAAAGCAGAAGAGACTGTGGGATCTGGGGAGAGCAGACACGAGTCTACCTGTGAGCTGGGTGCAGAAAGGCAGGGAAGAGCCCCCATTCTTACAGCCACTGATAAACTCTTCCTGCACCCAAAATGCACATCTCACACTTTCCCTCACTGGTCATTTCTATCAAATAAAATATTTCACAGCAACTATTTTATTTGTACAATTGTTTTTCCCCCAGAATAACCAAAGGACAATGTCTGACTCAGCCTGCAGAAAACCTAGACGTTGATTTTCTTGGTGTCAGCTGAGGCTTCCTGCCCTCCCAAAATTTGCACACACATTTAGCTTTCCACCAAGCCCATATAGCACAGCCCTGTGCTCACAGCACTGAGGATGCTTAGCTTTGACCAGCATGGTAACTGCTACCTGCTTTGCTTCAATTTGTGGGCCCTCCTGCTACAAGTGCTGCATGTATTTTTGGAGTTTGTTGGAAGAAGCCAGGCAGATCAAAATCCCCCCACAACTGCACAGTGCTCTCCCAGCTCACTGGGCAGTGAGCTTTGGTAGCTGCTCATATCTGGAAAAGCTTGCACACAGCTTTCATACTAGCTAGTCCCTCTGCACTGACTTTATAATGCTATTTTGAAAGCTGTATTTTTCTCCAGAATTTCTCCAGAAATTCATAATTTATTTTCAAGTCTCAAAACTCTTTTGGTAAACAGCTCTGTTCCCTCATTCTGGATCCCAGCAGACATGCAGGGGAGGCTGCCCAGCACAGAGGCAAGAGTCATGGCTTGGGCACTGCTAAATGGCTAACAGCCAGAGCAGCTCTGTTCTCTGACTCATTCCTGCTTTCCCCTCTCATTAAATGTTCATTCTCACAAGCATTGCTTACTCAAGAAGTTCCAGCTACAAGACCACTGAAGGAAATCTGTTTGCCTTCCAGACGCCAGAGGGCTCATTCCAGTGCCCAAATGTATCACACTAAGCTCCCACCAAGGCTTGGCCACTGAAGCTGAGCTCCAGCAACTCCAACTTACTGCACTGGTGGGGGCGGGAGAGGGACCTTAGAACCCAGTATTGGCCACGTCAAATACAGCAGATACACCAGCTATCACTTGCTAAGGCTCTGTGACACACAGTCCTGCCCCAAGGTGATGCAGAGAGGACACTTGTGTCAGACATTTGCAGAGCAGCAGAGACTTTTCATTTAGCTTGTAGAGCTCCCCTGAACCATCCTTGCCCCTGAGACAGCTCATACTGGCACAACTGCTTCCAGTAATCTCTTAAGAACTCTGCACCCTCAGTCCAAATTAGCCTTAAAGCAGGATTATATGACAGGAGCAACACTTCAAACACAGACAAATCCTGAGGGTAAGTTCACCAGTACAAACCCCAGAGCTTGTATACAAGTGATGTTCTAAAGCTCCAGCAGAATTTGACAGAGAACCAAATGCTTGAAAAGGAGAGGTACCAGCAGTGGATGGGATTCATGTCCCCCAGGGACTGGTTTTCTCCCTGCAATGACCAGGACAGTCTTGAGGCCACTGATTTAAACTATGACAGAACAAATTCCACCTCCAGTACAGTGATCACACCATTTACCAACTCAGATCCTCTGAGTTGCTTCACTGGAGCTGCTTTTGGCTGAGAGAAACATCTCTGCTGTCTGAGAAGCTTGGGACAAGCAGCATTCATGTCCTGGCCAGCCCTGCTAATGAGCATCACAACCAACAAGCTGAGCACCAGCACCACCTGGGCTACAAGCAATCCTCTCTGCTTCCCTGCTGCTGCTCTGGCCCATTTGCACAGCCACATGCTAAGCATACACTTGGTCTTTATCAGTTGAAGGATTTTCCACCCCTTGTCCTTCACCTGCTCAGATGGGAAGGTCTCCTGGAGAAGCACCACCACTTCCCATAGGTTTGTAAGTCACAGCTTGCTGGCACGACCACAGCTCTCAAAATATGTCCTAAACTTAGCAACACAGCACCCCATTTTCTTCTTAAACTCCTCTGTGGTGCTGTGGTACAGGTTAAAAAAACCCAGGGCTGAAAACCTGCCCAAGTGCACTGTTTCCATCCCATCACTTACAGAAGCTTAAGAACAGGTCTCAGTGTCACACCCAGCCACCGTCACACTGGTGCCACTCTTGGGTTTGATAAAGATAGCCAGGAAAAAACTGCTGGTTTTCACTTTGACGCCCCTGAATTTTCTGCAGGCAGAGTAAATCCAGGAGCAGCTCAGGGACCATGAACACTGTGATATTACAGGCTCAAACAACTGTACTTTTTCTCATCTCAGATACCACAGCAGCTCAAGTGAAACCTCTACTAATGAACAAACTGGTAGTAGCCAACATTTCTGGACTCTGGAACCCAACCATGGACCCCATTAAAGCATGAGATTGGAGCATGGATCCCATGCTTTGTGTGTTTTGGCCCAGGCAAAGTAGCTCTCTGCCGAGTGATGCTCAGGCTCATTTTGGGAGTCAGCTCAGGACAAGGACAGTTTCCCAAAAGTGGCTTCCATGCTATTTTAGGGGGTGAAGGAGTTAAAAATATGGAGAACTTTGCCCTTTACAGTCAACCAGTTTGCTGAAACACAAGAGCTGTGATTGGCTCTGCTTCTCCCAAATCTGTAACTTGGCAGAAGTGGAAGATGAGCCTCCATTGTGCAGAACCACACAAGTCCAGACATTTGTGCTCCCCAATGGCCATCTTGGGAGCTCACAGGAGAAGACTTTCCTTCAAGCACATCCCAGAGGGAATGCAACAAAATTCTGCTTACCATAAACCCAGTGAGCAGAGGCTGCACTGAAATGCCTCTCTGGGCTTCCTCAAGCTAGGCATGACCTCATAGTCTCCTAAGCAAGGACAGCAGTTTTGCAAGGTCTCCCTGTTCCATTTCTCCCCTCCAGCAGGTTCACTTTTACAATCCTGATAGTAATGGTGGAGAGGGGCATGCAGATTGTTAGACCCTGCATTGCCCAAGCCTTGCCAGACAGCCCTGACCTTCCTTGAGTGCCTTTCAGCAGAGGAAGGGCTGCAGCAAGAAACCTCAGCTATGGTACAGCCACATGAATTTACATTTTAAATCATCAGGCTCCTACCTTTACTTTTTCACCGTTTATCTCCACAGTTTTAATCATAAAGTCAACCCCAATCGTGGCTCCTTGCCCTGGTGGGAAAAGCCCCTGGAAGAAAACAAGAGTTTGATTAAACTTATTTCTGCAACAGGACAAAAGTCTCACTGGGTGCCAATCCTCACCCTTTTCCATCTTCAAAACTATTCATCTGATGTCCCCTTCCCACGACACTTCCATCACATTTAGAGTGTGACATTTCCCCAGCACGAAGGTTACCATAAATTCAAACTGTGTTTTCCCTGCCTTATACATCCCTAGTTATGCAGCAAGTCATTGGCTTCAGAGGAAGGAACAAAGGAAAAGGAGGAAAAAAGAGAGGGGGAAAGCCCTTCTGTACAGTTGGAAGGAGCAGGGGAAGTGTGAGGACCTTCCACTCTACTTCCCAATGCATTGAAAGATGTGTGAACATCTGTGTGGGATGAGATGCATTTGCAACCTCATGCCTTCCCTTTTCCCTCCACAGCACCCTGTGGCACCAAAAGGCATTTCTGGCAGCTCTCAACAATGGGGTCACATTTCAGGAGCAAAGCACAGTAGTGCCAGCCATCACCAGTGCCAGAGCAATGGCAAGGGACAGCACAATGCTGGTGGTGTCTGACTGCAGCACCATCAGAAAGGAGCAGCGGCAAACCAAATGAAAGCTTTTTCATTTCTGGTCTACCAAGTCATGTTGATTTTGGGGCAGATCCATCCCCCACAGCAGCTGTGCTGCCAAAGAACAAGCAGCAGAAGTTGCCAGAGATTTTTGCTGTAAACCTTTTGGGTATGACTAGCTTTATTGCCGCTGGCTGCCACATGTTTTTGGAGAGCATCTAAAATCACTACAACTTCAAAACTAAAATTAACAGTGAAGGGTAAAATTGCTGACAATTCCTAGTGGAGCGTCCAAACCCCCACAACTTGTGCTTTACAATGCATCATGCAAAGTCTTCCCTTGCCCTGGATCACAGAGGCCATTCTGCCACAAAAAAGGACACTGGACAGACAGCTCAGGACCCAGATTATTTCTTTACTAATGACAAATAACAGGGAGCACTTTGTGCGGCAAAGACCAGGGAGGAGACCAGGAGATGTGTTGCTCTTATAACTGGTCCAGGACACCACCAAAACAGGAGGAGTTGTCCTGGCGCCTTTCAGAGGGGACTTTCCACCTTCAGAGAGGAATGATGTTTCTCCAACACAAACTCCAGAACAGGGCCAGGTGCAGCATTAGATACAGATCCACTGGTTGTGCCAGTGTGCCACTGCATGTGACGCCTGCACTGAGGGTGTGAGCAACAAAATGCTTTGGAGCTGTGACACTGGCAGAGCCCTCAGTGCAGAGCCACAGGCTCCATGCCCCCATGCCAGTGCTGTCCCCATCCCAGCATTCCACAATCCAAGAGGCAGCCAGCCTTACCTGAGTGAAGCGACGGACTAAGCAGGTCTTCCCCACCCCGGCGTTGCCGATTAAAACAATTTTGAAGAGGAAATCATAATCTTCCATACTCATTTACGCAGCTGCAAGAGAGACAGAGAGCACAACGCTGTGTGAACCAAGCCAGTGGGAACATGCCCTTTTATCCCAGCTGAACTTTATTACTCCAAACATTCAGAACAAAGGTCTCTTGGCACGCACATGGATCCTCGATAAAGGGGAAGAACACTTTTCACTCTGAGCCGGGGCATCCATGTAGTCAAAGTCAGCTGCTCTGAAACCTTGGCCCCATTCTGGTTCTCATATGGTCTCACCTGGCTGCCCACAAGTTAGGGATGCTGGTTTCTGCTTTCCAAGCAGTGCTCCACAAACCTGAGACACTGATTCCTAGATGTTCCCAAATGTTTGTTTTGCTTTTAACTACACCAGCTCCAAAGGACAGCATGGACTTTATCCCATTGTCTGAGGGGATGATGTAACTGACTCCTGTGAGGGAAATCCCAAACCCCACCATGAGCAACCCCAGGAGCACACTGGCTGCACACAGGGCAGGGCTTGGGCACACATGAGGGCAGAACAGGTAGGGGACTTGATTTTAAAACACGAGCAGCATTGCTTGCCTTAAAAACAGAAAGAGCTCATGTGCTAAAAGTGTAGTGAAAAGTGGGGTAACAGTTTAGCTGAAGTACAAGAGGTTTTTAGAAGAAAATAAGTAATAGAGGCTATTAGGAATATTACTATCTAATAATTTTATTTAGTTTTGTGAGGAATCTTTAGATTGCTCAGATGGGAAGTGAACAGAGAGGAGGTGAGGAATTTCCAGCACACTCCATGCCCCAAATCCAAGCTCCTTGGCAGGATGCAGAGACTGATATTTCAGCAATGTCACAGGAGACGGGCAGGGTTGCCTGCATGGGGCAAGATCCACGTGGCTTCCTATGCCACTCACAGCATGGGGAGGACCAAAGAGACAAATGCAGAGCTGAGCTGCTGACAAATGCATTTGCTGCAGCTGAGCAAGTCACAAGGGATAAACATCCACACCTCCATCTCCAGGGCTCCCAAGGGTGCTGCCAGCACAGGGCCCAGAAAAGGGGTCTGTAACCTCTCAGGAAAGCAGCAACACCCAGAAGAGATTCAGGTGGGGATTTTAGGCAGAAAGAAAAACCCAGAGACAAGAAAGCAAAGGACAGTGTCCAAATCCAGCTATGTCCAGAAGGATCTAGGTATTACACACAGCATCAAAGACCTGCCCTCAAGGTATCACAAAATAGATTTACTCACCATCAGTTCAGATACTATGTAAGGCAAAACCAAAACATCAGTACCTAACCCACCAGGACCTATAGATTAGGTAAAGAATGAGGTGATTGAGTCAAGGATGGTAAGTGTAGCAGAAGTACAGGGCAGATGGGTGGGGAATGGGGAGTAAAAAATGTATTACATAAGTGCTATCCTCAGTAAATCCTCAGATTGCTTAGAGGATTTTTACAGAGCTGATGAAGGGAGGAAAGGCAGGCTGGGAGAAACCAGCTTCTCACGCTCAGTCCAAAGTCAGGACGCTGTCTCCCATTGTCCCCAAAGGTCCTTCCTTTGGAGGGTTCACTGGGACACACACCAGAAGGCTCCAGCTACAGACCCCAGTCCCACCAAACAGCTGAGAGAGGCTTACAGTCAAACAATCAGAGAGTACAAGATAAAGCTGAGACAGTCTGTTTCTGCCTGGCAGAGAACATTGAAACAGCTCTCCAGCCACCACCAAGAGCCTGCTGGACCTGAGGGCAAAAGAGGTAGAAGACTGACTCAGCTGCTTCACATCTATGTGGCCCTTGGCCTTTCCAACAGCCTAAAAAAAGGGTAACCACACCAATTAGTGACTAATGAGCTGCATCACATCAGCAGATGGTTAGTAGGAGCACAGCTGAGTCACAGCACAGACGTGTCACTTCACCCGGGTCAGGGACACAGTGCAGCACAGTGCCACCAAACAGCAGCACCTGGAGGTGTCCTGAGGATGCTCTGACTTCACCTTGCTCCAACACACAAGTTCTTGCAGATCCTTCCTCTCTTAGCAGAGTAGAGGAAGGAGTGGGACCTTAAAAAACAGCCCAAAAAAATGCACCCTTTTTTCTTTACTGGGGCTTTTACTTTGTTACAATCGTTCCATATCTTTGTGACTGGCTTTCCCAGAGCGGGACTGGATAACAAAAGCAGTGTTAAACACACACTGACAGTGCTCTTATATGAAGACTAAATGTTAACATAAGGTTTCAAGGTTTCACAGTAGCTTCTGCCATGTAGAAAAACGTGATCATCCACCAAAAGTCTATTTCAAGACTAATGATACTCACGCAGCACTGCATAATTATTTCTAGGATCGTTCATACCCCAGAGGGCATGCTCCACCCAGAGAGATTTCAGTTCCATTACTTGCACCCTAAACAATCCAAAATTCAAATTTATCTTCTTAGGAAGCTTAAAAATAAACTTTCTCTGCAGATCTTTGAGGTCAGAAATGCTAAATGGCTCAGACTTACCCTAGAGTTATGTCTGATCCCCTTCATTAGGCTCTAGGACTAATCATATGTGATAATGACCCCAAAAGGAACTGAAAGGCGAGCCAAGACCATAAAACAGATCATGCAATGATGAGATTAAATGGCAGAACTGAAGAGATATGAGAAGTCAGGGCATGGGAAGGGAGAAAGCAAAGGAGGCAGCAAGGAAGAGTGAGCAGTGCTTTGTGAGGCAGAGTGGGCAGGTGAAGCTGCCCATGTCCCCCTGTCACCCCAGCTGGTGCTCCTCCCTCCGAGGGCACACGCTGCCAGTGCTGGGCACACAAACACTGCCCTGGCCACAACATGAAATCCTCTCCTCCTGCACGCCAAGCCAAGTGACCTTTGCTGCTGACTCAGGCTCACAACACCCTCCCCTCTCCCCAGAGATGTGTCTCACCCTCTACCCCACTTACCACAGCTGGGGAATGTGCATCTCAGCAAGTCAGCACATTGCATCATATGCTTGAAAACAACCCAAAACAAACGCAGAGTACAACTTCTCTACTTGTTTTTGTTTTCTTGGATTTTTGGTGTGGGTTTGGGTTTTTTCTTCCCCTCTCTTTTCTTGTGTTTGAAGGTACAAGGCTCTGCCTCACATCCCTGCAGTGGTTTCAAGTGTTCAGGATGCAGCTGCCTGTCCCACCCTCTGAAGGAGACAGGACCCTGCAGTGAGGGCAGGAGATGGGATGCCAGTCCACCCCTCACCACACTCATTTAAACCACAAACACTACAGCACAGAGACATGTCCTGTCATGAGATGAAGCAGGACTAGAGTCCAAGGCTGGCAGCAGGGCAGAAAATTTGGTTTCACAGCAGTTTTTCCCCAAGGCAGTTTATGCAGCTGACATCCCAGCCAGCCTCCATGGGCGGCTCCTGCCAGCCTCACACAGGATCAGTTTTGTGGGGTTTTATTTCATTTGTGTCACTGCTCTGCTTCACTCCATCATGAGACCCCACACATGGGCACTCTGGACAGAACAAGAGGCCAGGAGGGATAAACTGAAGCAGGGCTTTGATTCTACCTGAAGAAGTGATCCATCAGAGGGAAAGCAGCTGAAGGACAGCAGGACTTGTTTTAGACTTAGTTTTCACAGATTCATAGAATCATTAAGGTTGGAAAAGATCTGTAAGATCATCAAGTTCAACACTGCCAAGTCCACCACTAAAGCATTTCCTTAACTGACACATCTGCATGTTTTTCAAACACTCCAGGGGTGGTGACTCTACCACTTTCCCAGGCAGCCTATTCCAGTGCTTCATCACCCTTTTAGTGAAGAAATTTTTTCTCATCCCAATCTAATTCTCACCTGATGCAACTTGATGCTTCCTCTCACCCTATTGCTTTTCACATGAGAGAGGAGACTGACCCCTACCTCACTACAGCCTCCTTTCAAGCAGTTGTAGAATGAGAAGGTCCCCCTGAGTCTCCTTTCCTCCAGGATAAGCACCCCCAGCTCCCTCAGCCACTCCTCATCAGACCTGTGCTCCAGACCCTTCATCAGTTCCATTGCCCTTCTCAGGACATGCTCCAGAACCTCAGTGTTTCTCTCTTTGGGCAAGACAGTGCAATAAATACTCTCAATGTTCTTCAGTTATTAATTCCAATTCAACCAGAAGACTGGCAAGATCCCCCCCAAACCAAAAGCCCAGGGACTGTCACCTCTCCTTCTCTCACCCAAGCTTGTACAAACAAGTTTCTGCTCCCAGGGAGACACCTGAAAAGGGAAGTGGGCTGCTTTTCCCATGCTGATGTTCAGCTGCTGTTGACTTTCCCACCGGGCAGCTTCCCAGCCACTCTGCCCCCAGCCCGCAACGCTGCCTGGGCTGCTGGGACCCAAATGCAGGACCCAGCTCTGCCTTGCTGAGCCTCATACAGAGGATCAGATCCAGCCTGTCCAGATCCCTCTGCAGAGCCTTCCTGGCATCCAACAGATGAACATTCCCTCTCCACTTGCTGTGATCCACCTGACTGCCACCAGCCACCTGACTGAGGGTGCCCTTGATCCCCTCTCCAGATCATTGATAAGGACATTAAACAGCAGTGTCCCCAAAACTGAGCCCCTGGGAACACCACTTGGGACCAGCTGCCAGCTGGATGTAACTGCATTCACCACCTCTCTCTGGGCTCAGCCATCCAGCCAGTTTTCTACCCAGTAAGGAGCTGGATGAGAAACAAAACAGAACAAAAAACAAACTATCCACAGCTGCAAAGGTTTCACCCCATTTAAGGATTAAGACCAAAATTATATCAAGCCAGGAATGCTGATAATTTGCACCTCAGCTCTATCCCACCTCAAAACCCCATCACAGCCTAGTTCTGCAGTCAGGCACAGAGAAGGATCTGCAGCCTTTTCACCTGCTGGATCTAAGCAGTAGCCCAGGGCAGGTTTTGATGTATTTATACAGTTCTTAGTAAACAAGTATTTTCTGTTCTTCATCACCCAACAGCTATAAACAAAAATAAATTTACCCAAACATCTCAAGTTCAAACAGCAGCAGTTATGCATACAGATATTACACTGATTGCATGTGCCATATGAGCAACAAAATTCAAAGCTAAGGCTAATATTTCAAGCAGAAAATTACTCCTCACAGGCCAGAAAATTGCAGGGAATTCAGGTCTGGACATGCTGCTGCATTACGTAACTCAGGATAAAATATTTTTGTTCCCAAAGCACCTGCCAACCCAAGCAGGCTCCTGCACTCAGCAAGCATGAGCCCAGCTCGTGCCCTCTGCAAATGAGCAGTCTGCATTTCCCTCTGCTTCCTTACCCACCTTCCTCACTCCTCAGCTCCACAGGGCTTGATTTCACTTCCATTCACATTAGAAAAATTAAGAGGGACTCAATTCCCAAGAAAGTCTGGACCATGCATGCCTCTGTGCTGATGGTGGCAAAACCACAAGTACACGGGTTGCATGCTCTTGGCATGGTGCAATATTAAAACTCCAGGAATATCTTTTCCAAAATCAAGGGAGAAAGATTTTGATATTGTAGGCACTTGAGGTGGCAGAGTTTTACATCTCTCAACTCCTCCCACCACACTTGCCATTGCAGGTGAGCTAAATCCAGTTGCCTGTGCCCTGGCAATTCTAAACATACCTCCTCAAGGAAAGGAGAAGGTCCCAACAGCACTCAATAAATCCATCCAACACTTCAGGAGGTATCAAGCAACTGCACATAGTGCAGGGAGGCATGGGGCTTCCCCATGCACAGCAGACCCAGCAACACTGCCTGATGAGCTGCTGATCACTCCAAAGTCTAGACACATTTAAAAAAGTGCATCTGGAAAAACCCTCCAGATTATAAAAAACTCAGCCCTATCCTATATGGAGAGATTCATTCTCCTCAGTGCTTCACTCGGGGGGATTCTCCTACAGCAACCAAGCAGGAAAAGTGGTCATGTATCAGATGTAAGTTTTATGCCACAAATATACTTCTATAAATAAAAGGAAAGCTGATGCTGAGGGGTTTGGGATCAATGACCACACAGAGCACACAGGCCTTCCCCTTACCCCTTTTGTCACCATGGAAAATTTGCAGCTCAGTGAACTACTTTGCTCAGGTCGTGGCTCACACATGAGGTGGCCTCCAAGAGCTTGTGTAGGTACTACAGAGGAACCCACTGACCAGCAATTACAGCTGCTTCCCCACAGAACAATCAGGTAAATCCAGCACCAATATCATCCCAAAGAGCCTGGAGCCAGAGCTCCAGAGACCAGGATGCTCTGCTGTGGTGCTCCCACTTAACACAAGACACCCCAGCCTTACCCCAGCCCATGGCTGGACATCAGAGCCTGCAGACTGCCCCCTCCATCTGCCTGCTGGGCTTAACACTGGAGAGTACAGACCTCTCACTCGGGAGCAATCTCGATTTTCACACATTCCAGGCATCCCCTGACAATGAAAAGGCTTTGTGTCCAGGCTTTCCACTTCCGAGTGAAGTCTTCTGGGGGAGCTTTGCATTAACACACATCATTAATCCTTTTTGGTTGGATGGTGGAAAGATGTGTTTGGGTTGGACACTTCCTGGGGATCTCAGTGCCACCAAAGACCCTTGGTGAGAGATCAGACAACTCACAGCTTGCCTGGTGCAGTGTCCCCATCTAACTTCCTCACCTCCTGGAGAGAAAGTTGTCTCACCCAGAGACATTGGTGCATGTCAGCGTTAGGAATGGCCATGGAAGTGCTAAATATCACATGCAGACAGCAAGTTATATTCCATCACACACATCTGAGGATTGAACTGTTTAACAATAATAATTCTCCTCTCACAGATAAACTAATCAGATTTCTGTTATGTAGGAATAATGAGGTACATGCAGTAGTTACAAAATGATAAATAGAAAATTAATTTCTTTAGGATTAAACAAAAAACCTGCTGGCATGCACAGCCACAATGCCTCAATGGTGCCTGACCAGACCACATACCAGCACCCCCAGGACACATACCATCTTCAGAAACATGAGAACAGCCTGAAACTCCATTTACTGGCAGAATCTGGGTTTTCACTGCAAAAAAGTTGGTTCAATAGTAACACTTTTAAGACAAGCCTGGGGATGAGGACAACATTGCATGCTCAAAACAACACTCCATTGGTCTTGGCTACATTTTAGCACATCCTGCGACCACCAAGCGGTACACCCTGCAGCAACATGTTTTTGTGTGTTGCAGCAGTTACAGCCAGTACAGCAGACAGGCTGACTTCCAAGTGTGGAAAAAACTCCATTGCCAGAAATCCAGCCAAAAAATGCTGTTTCATCCACTCAAAAACAACAGCCTCTTCCCAAAGGGGGAAATAAAACCCCAGCAAAATTATTTTTTAAACTACAGCCAAGAGGTACATATCTTGCATGGAAAAGTCAAGAAAGCTTACTGAGTCCAGCTCTCTGGGTGAACTAAAGCTCCCACACCAGGACCTGATCCACTAAAATGGGGAAATCCATCAGCAACCTCCATGAGATTTTGTGTCTTTAGAAACCAGGCGCAGGATCAGGCTGAAGCCGAGGTGTCTCCATGAGGTTTCTGGGGACAGTGCAACTCCCAGCAGTGAAGTGCAGGCTGCCCACCTCACAAGGAGGCAAAGCCAGTGGAGAAACAAATCCTTGGTTCACAATAAAGGCTTGTGCATGTCAGGCACACAAAAAGCAAAGAAGTCTCCTGATGCTGGGCTAGCAGGGGTTTGAGTGGCATCATGATCATCCGCGGAAAAGTTTTGAAACTGGGTGACAAGGTTCTGCTAAAGACTTGGAAGATCAGACAGCTTGACACCATCATTTTTGAGAAGATACCAGAAAAGCTATCATAACCAAAGAATTTCAAGAAAGTATTTACAGGAACATCATGACTCAAATGAGATTGCAAGTGCAGAATTAGCACAAGTGTAACTATGCCATTTAGCAGTGACATAATCATAAGTGTATTGTGAAATATGAATATGTGCCTTAGACACACTTTCATAACCCAGACTATCCAAGAAAAAATTGAGTTTTAACTGCAGTGACATGTCTTACTGCTGTTGACCATCTTGTTTTCATTGTGTCAGAGTCTGTGGTATGAACAAAAAAAATAATCCAATAAGGTTTTGTTTAGCAAGAATGCTTTCTAATTGAAAAAATAAGCCATTATTTCCATCTCTTCACTTCTGCTTCAGCAAGCTTGTGATTTACTGGGATTTATATCACTTCTCCATCAAACCTATTAGAAGTAATAAGTAATTAAAGCTCAGCTAATTGCACTTTCAGGTGTCTGAGGTCTGGGCTGTGCTTGGTACCTCACAGTTTGGGCTCTGGGCTCCATGCAGCCCTGTGTGTGATGCTCCTCTGCCAGGCCATGCCAGTGCCATGCCACTGGTGAAAGCCAGGCTGTGACAAATCAACAGTGTCCTGGAGTAACAAGAAAAAGCTCAAAAAATGCTTTTGGCTCAGGACAAATAAGTCTAAATATAGAATATATAAATATATATACAAATATATTCCAAAATACATTTTAATATATAAAGTAATATGCATTTGAATATATAATATATATTTATATTTATTATAAATATTCAATTAAAATATTGTAATAGTAATAAATTAGCAATACCAGCAGTAGAGGAAGAGAAAGAAGAAGGATAAAAATCACAGATGCATAAATTAGTTTGGGTTGGAAGGGATCTGTGAAAATTATCCCTGGAAGTGTTTAAGGCCAGGTTGCATGAGAATGAGTAATCTGATCTAGAGGAAGGTTCCCTGTCCATAACAGGGGAGCTGGAACCAGGTGATCTTTAAGGTCCCTTCCAACCCAAGCCACACTAGGATTCTACAATTATACTTCACTGAGAGGAGCTCAATCCCTAACCAGCTCGTCTGGTATGTTTTGTTACAGCATCACGTGCAGTGAAGCAGCCTCCCCAAGACAACTGCTTAGAGGAACTTTATCCAGGAACAAACACAAATTCATCAGGGCATTAATGTTCAAGCAACCCATCTTCAGTCAGTCATCTGCACTTGGGTTACAGGGGCAACTTCTTCCTGGTGCCTCAAGAAGGTGGCTGTCACTCCCAGGCAAAACTTTCAAGGGAAACCTGCTGCTCCAGAGGTGGATTGTTAAGATAAAAGAGTTTTTGGTTGTGGTTATTTTTCAACTAACACGAGGAAATAAAGAAGTGACCCCGTGGAAATAAAGAAGTGACCCTCCTTCAGCTGGAGGCTCCCTCTTCATGAGCATCATATGTGACATCGTATGTGAGCCACATGTGAGCTGCGCATCACACCTGGGCCACCACAATAGGACAGGCAGCACTTCGCCACAGCAGGTTTGCATTTCAGAAGGATTTCTGCCTCTGTTACACCTCTAAAGGGAAGGTTTCTTATCTAGGAGTGACAGCATTTTTGAACATGAAGTGATAGGATAGGAGGAATAAAATACAGTTGAGTGTTACAGGCTCTTGCCTCCAAAGATGAGCTTGGAATCCCAAACCAGGGGGCCCTCTCTACCACTAAAGTCAAGTTTGTGGTGATGAGTTCTGACCTATTCCTAGGCTGATTATTGCCCCAGTGGTCCTCAGTTTAGCACCTCCTATTTTCAGATGGGAAGCACATTTTACCTGGACCAGGCATGCCCATGCACACAATGCTTCAGCTTCCTAATGGAACTACACCACCAGCTCAAGCATTGTATGTGCCCTCTAAGAAGTTCTCCCTTCTAAAAATGGTCTCATCTGATGGAAACCCCTCAGCTGGGATCAACCATCCTGTCTGGCAAGGAATATTCTCTGCATTTCTGCAAAGAAACACTGCAATACAGCTTTAACTGTGGGTATCTGCCAGAGCAGCAGATGTTTCACGAAAACAAATTGTTCAGAGAGGGAAGAAAGTAGAAACAATAGAGACTTGGGTGTAGCTTCAGGACTGGCTTAAGATGTTTCCAAATGGAAGGCTTCCAACCCTGCCTGCTCCAGACAGCTGCAGGAGGGACTCAATCCAGATGGGGGAAAATCCTGAGGGTGGGACAGCAGAATTAGACTTTATAGCCTGGGTTACAGAATTTAATTTTGTAAAGAAGTATGTTTACTATCTTGAGTATCTCAAAAACAGTAACATCATATGATGGCTCCCAAGTAAGATTTTTATAAAGACAGGTCTCTTTAGAAGGTAAGATACAGCATTCATGTTTTGGTTACATTTTAGCTCACACACTATCACACAGCCTATTTTCAGCTCCCCTTATAGTTTCAGATAGTTACAGTACTTTTTATTTACCCTAAACCACTGCAAATTACTTTTTATTTACCCTAAACCACTGCAAATGTACAGTTAGTCTTCTAGGGCAGCTATCTGCTGTTAAAACCTCATCTCAGCTTTGGACGAGCTGCAATTCAAGAAACTGCACAGGGTAAATCTGGCACTAAAACAAATCCTTAAACACAAAAAGGCAGCTCTTTAGCAGAAGCTTTTTGCTCCAGGCTCCTGCTACTGCAGGGACGTTAGTCAAACAGCTCACCTAGAAGTACAAAATCTGAAAACATTATTTTAAAAATTGTGTTCCAGGGTTGTTGAGATTTATTGTTTAGAGCTGATGCAGCAAGCAGTACCTCGAGGACTAAGCAGGCAGGGCCCCACAAAACCAAGCACTGCATGAGAGGCACACACACATTAAAAGATGGCACTGGCCACAGCCGCTCTCCAGCCCAGACAAATCATGTCTCCACCTCTGCACACCTCTACACCCAGCTCAGCTACTGCCCATCTCCAGCCACATGGGTTAATAAATTATTGCAGAGGTCTGCAGAGAAAGATTTGCATTTGGAGAGAAGGTGAAGGCACAGCCGCAGCTCCTGCAGCACCAGTATTCACCCTCCCGATGCCATCAATGACCAGCAACTCTGTGACAGCCCAGGATCTCCCAAAGAATGGTGCTTTTGTTCAAAAATATCTTCCCACCTCTCAGGACTCCTCCAGCACAGACATTGCTGTATTACAGATATTAGCACACAAAAATATACATATTTTTTCCTGTACTAGTACTATCTCCTGGCAGCAGCCCTCTGAAGTTTTTACCTCTTTGGGACTAAGATTAGGAAACAGAAAGTTCCTCTTGCTTACTTAAAGCAAGCAGCAGCCAGTCCTTCATAGACACTGCTGCCAACCTGAGGTGTGCATCCTGGGCAGCGCTGCCACTGGGACAGGAACCTGGCACATGCAGCTGCACAGTCGTGGGGACACAACTTGGCACATCAGCACCCTGTTTGTGACCATCTATTTTTATTCCTTAGCAGCAGAGCAGCTTTTGGGGTTGAGCTTTGAGCTTGTGGGGCTTTTTTTCTTGTGTTGAATCTATATTTGGCACCCTGAGGAAATTCCTAAATAGAAGACCACAATTTTTAAAAGAGAGGATAAATGCTGGCACTCAGCTTTGCTGACAGCAACAGCACCACCAGGCTCTTGGTTAGCGTGAGGTGCTCAGACCTAGAGCCAAGGGAAGCTCTCACATGGACCAAGCATCAAGAGTACATCCCTCACTCTTTCTGTCTTTGCAAAACCCAGTCCTGGCATAAGAACAGGAAAAGATTTACTGGTTTCTAAAGTCTCTAAGCCATTAGTATCCTGTGTAAAGCAACATCTCCAAGGCTCTGAGCCTCACCACTGCTCAGCAGCACTGATGGGTCCCACGATAATTTTTGTCTTGTGGGAGACAGTGGTGAGTGGTCCTGTCTCAAAGAGGGAGAGGGGCAGAGGGGGGAAAACTTCAGTACAATACAGCAATTCTGAACTAAGGTACCAGCCTTACCATAAATCATGGAAATATCAATACCTCCCAGCTCTCCACAGCTCTTAAATAAAAACATGCAAATTAAATCCTGACTAATCTACATGAGAAAAGCAAACAACACCTGATGTTTCCCAACTGTTACCAACATGGCCTTAAATTAAAAAAAAAAAAAAAAATAATCATAGGAAGGATAAAGATATCACATGGCTTGGCAGTTTCATCGGTTGTCATGGCAAATGAAAATCCCTGACTCTCCAACTTGCCTGTTTTAGAGGAAAGGAAACAACAAAAATGCCCTTTTTATGACTGGAAAGCAATGTTTTCCTAATAATCACTCATGAACCCACTGCACACTATATATAAACAACAGCTCCTTCCCAGGGACAATGTTTGCTGTTTCTTACTGAGCAGCTCTCGGGGATCCAGGCAGTTCAGCCCCAGCAGACATTCAGGCGCAGGCAATGAAAACCACGTGCTCTTGGATGTGGTGACTTCTTGCCTGCCAAAGGGAGCCTGAACTAGCTGCAAGGGGGGTCTCAGCTCCACGAGGGCTCAGCCACCAGCCCCCAGGGGACACTGCCAGCACAGCATGGCCAAGAGAAGCTGGCAGCAGCGTGAGCCCCCTCCTCTGCTCCCACACTCAGCATCACTGTGCCGTTTCTTGCCACATGTCCAACAACGGGTGTGTTTTTCCCTGTCCCCAAAGCAAGCCAGAACCATGGATGTTTGTGTGAGTTTTGATCTGCCAGACAGGTAACAGCAGCAAAGACACCCCAGTGTTTGCTCCCACCCAAGCAATCCAAAGCACCCTGCCTGCATGACCAGCATCACGCATCTTTCATTACAGTAGATTTTCTAAATATAGGGAAATAATTTGTCTGTAACTTCAAAAGCAGGTCCCCAGAGAGCCTGTTCCTTCCAGTCACACTGCCTTTTGTCTTTGGCTGCATGCTTAAAATCTGGGAAGCTGAGGATATCCCCACAGCAGAGCGACATCACTCATTTCATTAGCAGATTTTAGTTCATCAGTTTATCTCCAGCCCTTCCCCTCCTGCAAACTGCTCTCCCCTCCTAGACTTCAGTGCAGTACTCTTGCCTAGAAGGAACAAGGGGACCCTGAGGAATAATGTTTATTGTGCAGTGTGGCAAGCAGTGCTCCTCTGTGGGTTAGGTTCTTTCCAACACCCCATCCGCTGTGATTGCTTGGGGGGAGCAGAAGTTGCACCACCACAGATGGGCAGCGGGCTGGAAAGCAGCCCCTTCTCTAAGGAAAGCCACAAGCTCTTACCCCTATCTTCCTGAAAAAGCAGCTGTGTACCAAAGTGCACCACTGCACTCCCACATTGGCCGTGTACACCGAGGGCCACGTTCTCCCAAAGCCCCGGTGCGTTTGCACTGCAGAACCTTCATCGCAACAGCAAAACCACGCTCCTGCACAAACCTCACCCAGCACCAGGAATGCCCGTACACATTAGCTAAAGATAATGAGATAACACATGGTAACTAATTTGGATCCTTTGTCTTTGGGATATGAGGCAGAAGGAAGGCAAGTCATCGTTGCTCTTCCTCCGTGGCCGGGCTGCGCCCGCAGGACCCCGGGTGAGACACCCACCTTCATTTCCAGGCAGCAAGTGCCAAACGACGCCACTTTGCATCAAGTACAAGATAAACAGATTCCCACAATAACTTCAGCTGCAACACTGAACTGTATCACAAGGCTTAGGCATTAACCCCCACCCGCAACAAGGAGATGGAACATTCAGGTTACTGAATGTACCAGGAATGCAATCACAGGCCAAGGGAGGAAGAACTCTGCTCTTTCACCCATCCAATAAGCCAAATGCAGAAAACTTGGTTGTTCCATGGAGGATTCCAGCCAGACTACCCCCATCACACTGGTCCTGGGGCATGCAAGGGTTGCTGGCTGGCGCACTCAGCACCCTCAGCTCAGGGTGCAGAGTGTTTCTGCATTGCTGTACATGCATGTGGCTGCGGGAAGGAACGGGCAAGGGACAGCATGGGCCAAAGGGGAATTTGAAGGCACACTGCAAAAGAAAAAGGGAAACTGAGAAAACCAAAACCAAGCAAGAGTAGTTCTCATTGGGTATTACAGAAGAACAGGCTGCCACTTTTGGACACCACAGAGTTCTACAGCCTTAGGCTGAAAGGATGTGACAGAGCAAATATTTTCCATCCTGACTAGGAGACCCAGAAGAAGTCTCAAGGCTACAGCTAGTTACACTCAGGTGTTCAAGATCTTGATGCACAATACAGAAAGAAAAGTGTTTCAGTCACAAAAAAAGACTGCATTTTCAGCTTCTCAAATACATATTTACTTAAACATTTTCCTTTAGGATTGAGCTTGACAAATGAGATGGTATGAGGCAGACAGACTGTGCCTATGGGTGTAAGGCACATTTCACATTTGTTCATCCCTTGCATTTTCTCAATTTTGCACAAAACTATTTAGACTAGCACCATTTGTTCTTTAACAAAATGGGCAGTCTACCCAAAAATACTGCTTGTAATTCAAAACTCAACACAAGGCATTTTTATTTAGGGAAATAAAGAATTCCCTCACATTGTGTTTCAGTTTGCCATTTATCCCTTCAAACACAAGCAAAGCCTTGCTGCCCTCCAGCACAGCATGCTCCCACCAAGTATAAAGCAATGTACCAACAACAGCTCCTCTTGCACAGCAAATTGTCATGAGTTTTAAAGAGATTTCATGTCTAACAAAGCCTGTGTAAAGCAAAGACAAGACTTTTGTGGAAGCTCCATATTTATTTCCTTCTGCATGTATTTCTATACTACACGTGACTGAAATTGGATATCCAGAGAACAGAATAGTTTTGCTTGTTTTTTTTCCTATTTTGGTGCATATTTATCCTTTTAGCAGGTAAAAGAGGTGAAGACCAAAACCACAAGTCAGAATATAAGAAGATATTTGGCTGACTGCTTGCAGGACAGGTGCTATTTAGCACGTGAGAATTCATTCTTTCCAAGGCAGCGGTCATCAGCACTGCCCTGAAATGGCACTGCAAGCCCAAATCCACCCATCCTGCAAAGCTCTGTGCAAGGAACTTGAATGACAGCATTATCTTAAGTCTTAATTTTAAAAGCAGATTTGTAAGAATTCACTAGTTTTCTCTCTGAAAACAGAGGGATTACAATGACTTGCACAATTTTATTGCAGTCAGCTAACTCCAGCAAGAATATAAGAATTTCAGCTTTGAACCGCCTTTTCAAACTACCCTCTCCTCCAAACTATTTAGATTCACTCCAAAGGAAAAAAAACCCTCCCTCTTAACATGTGCTGCTGCTCCCTTGTAGCTCTAAGTCTCTGCAATTGTCATGTGCAGAATAACGGAAATTGAGGCTACTTGAACTACTCTGACAAAAAGCAGAAGAGAAGCTGCTGTGGAGGTAAAGAATCCAGGCAGGATGACAAGGCTTGTAAAACTGGCCTCATCTGGACTGGGATATTTGCTTAGCTGGCAGTACTCTCAATTGCTACAGCTGATGGTGAACGGAAATGTGTTACAGCTGTAAAAATCTAGGTTTAAAAAGGAAAAAAAGGTGTTTTTAAAGAAACCATGAGGCAATTTTAGGTTATGATTATAAAAGGAAGAAATAAGATTTATAGGTTGAAAAGACAGGGGAAACAGAAAGAACAGGGGATGAATCTGGGCTAAGGATGTCTAGGCAGATGCTGCTGGAGCACCAAGGCATGAGCCCAGCCAGCCGCACTGCGGAGAGAAGCATCCCTGCCCAGCACAGCAAAAAAGGGCAGGAAAAACGCTGCCCAGAGGGGAAGATGGGAAAAACAAATGGCAAAAGACTACCCCTAACTCTGGAATGACGCCTGCCAGCTACCTACAGAGATAAAAGCCATGAGGTTAATCTCTGACAAAAGTTAGAACACCCTCTGTTTTTAAAATTGCAAAGAAGGTGCATACGTTGGCAAGACTGTGTTGGATCTGGGAATCTGAATTCAAACCCTGAGCATAAATCAGGTTCCAGTGCCAGCCTGAAGAGGAGTCAGTCACTACAGCCCCAGCTAACACATCCACCTGTAACAGAACACGCCTTTGTAAGTCACAAATAGGCTTTTGGTTCACTGTCAAAAGCACCAAACAGCCCAACAATCACGGAATATTAGGCATTAAAGGTCAAGTGTCCCATTTGTGGCATAATGCAAGGAGACAGGTTTGAGTATGGTTTTGGCACAGCAGTGTAGGTGGGCTTGGGGCAAAGCCAAGTGTTCCACATCCAAAAAAAGTCTATGTAGCATTTGGAGTGAAGAACTTCACCTCCAGTGGAGAGATATAAGTTTTCATCATGGGCTCGCTAACTCCATGCTTTGGTTCACAGCCCTATTGATGCTACTCAGCAGGAGCCTCACATACTGCTCAAAGCTACAGCCAGCAGTTCCAAGCACTCCCTGAAACTCATTTGGGCTTCTTTTCTGGCAACTGATAACCTCTTCTCTCCCTTCCCACAAAACTGGGCAAGCACCAAATGAGAGTTTCCAAGTACAAGAGTTGCAAATAATTGGGGCCACACAGAAAGTACTGTCCTTGGTTTTTTTTGGTTTTTTTTTGTTTCTTTTGTGTATTTATTACGCTTAAGCAGTCAGTGAATGTTTTTTAAGAAGTCAGTGCATGTTTTTTGGAGTAGGTCTGTGTCCACTCACAGGTCTGCCCCAAAGCAAGCAAAATAAAGTCTCAGCATGGTTACAAAGATCATTCCCTTCACCCTCAACACAAATACACTCATGGACAGATACAGAGCCTGGTAGTGATAAGCACACAGGAATTAGGAAGCCATGATTAAATACGTAATTCGGAATAGAAGTAAATTACTACTTCATTCATTACAACAGCCAACACTGAACATGAAACAGAGTCAAACATTAGCTGGGTTATGTAAGAGCACCAGAGAAGTGTTGCAGACCTTATTTGGGTGGTGTCTCTGCTTTACACACTTGTTGGACTCTTCTCTGTTTTGTTATTTCCTCCCTGTTGGTACCTCCATGTGCATGTCAAGAGTTTTCTTTATAGCAGCTTGTACAGAAGGTTGTATGGGCTCCAACAACACGCGAGTTGTGCTTTGAGAGAATATATCTCATATTTTTGGTCTATCACATTGAAAGTACCCTGTGGCATTTTTCAAATGTTGGAGTAAGAAGTCAAAAACTTCATTCAACATTTAACTATTGCGAGCACACTTTCAACCTCACACCTACCCTCTTGTACATCCTTTAAATTTTAAAGGAGAGCAAGTTACTCATAAACAGTATGTACATATTCCCCTTTTCTCATCATTAACAGTAACTTCAAGCCTGTATCATGATAAAACTTGAATTTGGGGCTGATAGCCTGACTATATTCTGTACTATAGAAAAATTACTTACTAAGAATTATTGCCCATCTTTAAACACCCTGTAAACAGAGGCAAAACGGGGAAAAAGTAACAGATCAGGTAACTTGTTAAAAGAGAGAAAATCAGAAATAACCCCATGTAAACCAGACCTATGCCTCATATTATCTTTGTTGAACTATTTTACCTCTCCAGCCTCTTTCCCTGCGGACATCCCCCACTCTGCTTTGCTCTTCTTTATTATCCTTGATAAGTATCTTTTCATTCTGCAGTCTCAGTACTCACCTTCCTCTGCCCTGGTATCATGCTCTCTAGGTGCATTTTGTCTTTGTCTGTCAAGGAAGTTGTAATAGGGCTGGTGTTTTTCTATGGGAACTATTTTTATAACATATTCAGGAAATGCTCCCTTTTAACTAAGTTTGTATAAAAGCTATAGCTACCACAGTAGAGAAGATAATGCTTTCTTCTACCTTTGCTTCCCACTCACTCCTAGGTACTGGAAGAGAGGCCATCCATGATGGCCCAGCCTTTCCTGGGGTCTTCACCATTTCTCCAGGCAGACAGGCCACATCCCATTGCTCTGCAGCTGTCCAAATTCTCTCCCAGACACTAGTGTCTGTGTCCCCAGACTCAAACAGAAATACTGTCTATCCTGATTTAACATTCTATGTGCAGCAACTAAACTGGCTGAAGCAGCTCTCAAGTAGCTGATACTTACCTAAGAAGATTTCAGATTTCCAGCTTAAAACAGACACCAGCTTCTCTTGAACCCTCTCCTCCCTTTCCTCCCAGAACAGCCTTACTATTCTGAACCAAAGCCTCACCAACCTGCACGTTTGCTGTTCACACAGATCATTCACATGAAGAACTAGTTTACTTTCAGCTGGCAAGAGAGTTATTTCCTGCAGAAGTACAGCAGAGAAGCCTTCAAAAAAAAAAAAAAAAAAAAAAGTCCCTTCAGGATTAATCCAACCCAGCATCCTCTCACATCTCAGTTACTGCAATTGTATCTTTCTAGCCTCAATAGATCTCATCTTGGACCACTGGCATCTACACACACACACATGAAAAAAGATCCTGTTAAAGTACAATTTGCCCAATTTGTATCTTCAGGGTTTCCAGTTTTTCTTCTTTCTATGGCTCCAACTCTTTGTTATTACTTTTCACATTAATTTTACAGCCTAGCCTACATCCCAGTAATTATCCTTAAAGCAAAAGCAGCCCTGTCAACTGTGCTCTCCCTCTCAGCTGGTCACGTCTCCTTGAAAACACTCACCGAGCTTTCCCCTGCACAAAAATACTGCTGTTACCTGGCCTTTCCCTACCTCTTGGTGATCACAACCTGTAGTTACCCACCAGAAAGCACTGAGCTCTGACAGGTGGAAACTGCATTTTGCCATTGACAGCTACCGTGGATGCAATGATGGACCACAGGATGCTGCAGCAACATACAGCGGCAGGAGGCAGAAGGAATTTCACTTGAGTGGTCACTCTTAATTTAAAGCAGCGTGTCTCCCCTCTTGAGGCTCACCCAACTGTTCCTAAATGGAAATGTTAGGCTCTTATGCCCATGTTACTCATTTTCCTCCAGGTCTGACCTACATCAAATGGCAATTCCTTTTGGATCCATCAGGCTGAGAGGTGATGATGAGAGGAAAGCATGTGGCTTGGGTTTCTTGCAAACAGCAGGAGAGTAGGGAATTATGAAGGATTTGAAATGTGGCACAAGATGCATTTTTGATATTTACAGGGATTTCTGTGCCTTCAGAGGGAGCCCTTCCCACGCAAAAGCAGAAGTGTGATGGAGAGTCTACTTTCCCAGGAACAACCAAAATAGCCTTTATGAGCCTGTTCTTTGCAAGAGGACAAACAACCTCAATCCCACACTGAGGCACTGGGACCCACTTCAGGCTTAGGATAAAATCACAGATGTTCCTTTTTAAATCTACAAGCTGGAGAGTAAAATGTCAGAGCCTTGGACAAATCCCTCAAATGCCAAACAAGCTCCACATCTCACACATGAGAAAGCCAGTGAGTTTCAGCACACAGCTTTTCCCAACATATCTCTATGTACATACACATATTAAGACTCAATCAATGCAGCCTCCCTTTCAAAAGGGCACACAAGTCATAAGCACTTTCTTCTTTCCTAAGAAGAGACAGATGCCGATTACAGGAAGGAGTTCTCTATAACAATTCTCTTCCTAAACCATCCCAATTGTCTTGCCCATTTGAAAGATGCATTTGCTGTATCAGAAGAAAAAAAGACCCTTATTATTACCAATGTCTGAACCACTAACCATCAAAATTGTTTGCTTACTGGGCACATTACTTTTTCTGCAGAGCACTGCTTGAATCCCTGTAGCACCTTCCCAAACAAAGTGCCATTAACATGCAAATGAAAAGTTCACACTCCTCCTTGAGATGGTACACAATTATAGTCATAAGCTAAGGTAATGAAAGGCTCAAAACAAGACAGGTTGGTTACACATGTCACAGCACTGCTTGCAAATCATTCTCTCCTCTAATTACCACAGCTCTTCCAGGAGGAATCGATTACAGCAATGTGGATGAATGGGATCCTAAAACTGAAAAATGTACTGAATTAAACATTAATGCACTCATTGACTGTTATCAATATATATTTAATGGTATGGCCTAGAAAAATACAGAACTAAACATCTAGAAAGACCAGAATCCTGGACACTGAGGCTTTAAAATAGTCCCAGCAAGAGAATATACCAAAAATATAAATTCATCCATCAGGCTATAATTACACTTTGTGTTTTGTTTTTGCTGTAAAGATGGCTGTAAGCCTATAGCCAGGCACAAAGCCAAGCCACAAACTCTGCTCTATTGACTGCTGAGGTCTCCATTAGGTGCTCCAAAAGAAATACTCGTTTGCCCACACCAAGCCCAAACATGATACAGTGCAATCTCTACTCCATGCCAGGCAATCTTTGGATGAGCACTGCCAAACAAGCATCTGAATTCAACAGCTCCTCAAAGCTGAATTCCTGCTCCTCAAAGCATAATACACACTTTAGCCCTATTTTCTAAGAAAAACAAGCTTTTACAATCATCTGGCCTGGCCAACAGGCTCAGAACTTACTGAAGGAAAGAGCGTTTTGGCAAAATTATAAAGAACAATATCATTGCTACAATTCTTTTGATCCCCAGGTGGCTGGGATGAGCCCAAAATCAGCATCCACACTGTCACTATTGGGCTGACCTCTGCTCTTGCCATTTTTTGTTTGGCTACAGCTGGCTTGTTGTTCAGGACACTGAACAAGAGCACACTTAGCAGCCATGCATTTCTTCTCCAACTGTTCCAAATACAGCTTCCAGTTCTAGCTACTCATTTGTACTATCTGGTTTCTGGACCTCCATCTACTGCTTCTGAGCTCTTGAAACTGCAGCACTCAGCTACCAGAGTTGAAAGCGCTCAAAACCTTTCTAAAAGAGATGCTCCTGCATGGGGCAGAAAAGTTGGACCACTCCTTTATTAATAAAGTGATCTGACACCTCGAGCCCTGTGCCTAGTTCCATTAAAACACTAACTGGTCTGGCAGATTTTATCATACATGGTGGCACTGTTTTATCTCGCCTACCTTCAAGGAATTAACCAGAATGACCCACTTCTGACTCTGCTATCGCTCACCAGTGATGGTGTCTGGAACCTAAAATAGCAATGCTATTTAGACAATGCCAGTTGGGCACCTGTGATTCAGGGGGAAAAGCCAAGGCCATACCATTCAGTGACCAAACCTAACTGAACACAATAAAGTCTAAGCCAACATCTTTGCAAAGTTATTTACACTTTCTAAAAGGATTTAGAGTTCATGGGACATCAGCTTAATAGTAAAGAGGGTATGTGTTCAAGCCTTTTGGATCTTATACAGGGCAAACTCCAAGCAACTGTGCCTTTTGCCTCCACAAGAGGAGGACATTCCAGAGCCAGCCACACCAGCCTGATGAGCCACTGAAAACACATTGCTGTGCCCCGGTATTTGAATTAAGACATCCAGCAACACACATGCTCTGCATGAAAAGAGAAGCCTGGTTGCTAGGAGGGCTTGTTCTGCTTGACTTCAACTGAACCAGGACTACAGCATCACGAGGCTGTGACAAAAATGCCGCCTTTCATGTGAGAGCCACTTGATCCATAAGAATCAATCATATCAAAGGTAAAAATCAGAATTCAGGTAGTGGCTGCTTGTTTTCTTACTTCTCTCCTTATATCACCTCCAACACCTGCAGAACTCCTTTTTTCCTTGCTATCCCCTCACATTCAGCAGCACTGCAATATCCATCACACAGCACCTCCCTGATAGCTGGTGGCTGCTAAGGCAATATTTACACTATGGCTTGCATTGCAGTTTATAAAATTCTTTGGAGCTCTTCCAAAGGGAAAGCCTCACATAAATCAAAGTTATTAGTGTCATCTACAGGCTAAGTCCAGTCAAGAATTTGCTAGAGCTCACTGTGGAGACTGCAGATCTTTGAAATACCAATAAATGTGCAGCAGAGGGGCTGAGTAATAAACTTCATTAGCATTGCTGGTAACACTTTTCTTCAGTGGCATACAATAAATCACTGATGAATATTCAGGGTAGCCCTCTGAGGTTATCTCAATTTTATGCATGGAGGCAACCAAGAAAAAGTTTAGAAGGATCTTGCCTATAAACACAAGAGAGATGCAGAATTCAATTGTCTTGCCTTCAAAGTACAAAAGATGTAATTTCTAGAGGAAACTGTGAATTATATAAATTGATTTGCAATGAAAGTAAGGAGACTGTTTCCCCAAAACTACTAATGGCTATTCCCACCCAAGTGACAGCACTGGTCACTCACATTACAGTAACACCTACAGACTGTAGAAAACTGCACATTTTTCACTGTAGAAAGTGGGGACTAGCAGACAGAAGTTCTATCCCAAAGACCTTATAATGGATAATAAAACTCAATCTATACACAAAATACAGGAGCAGCCATAAAGAGATTAATGACTCAAAAACTGCATCAGAGGAAGAACGAGAAATGGATCAACCCTCCGGAGTATCAGGCAGACATCAATAGATTCATTAGCTAAGCATCACCCAGCATTGCCCAGGAGATATTTTTAAAACCTTCCTCTGTACCTCCAAGAACTGATGTCATCAAGCAAAATGAGAAATATTGTGAGAGATGTGCTAAGAAGATGGAAAGAATTTTTATGTAGTTTCACACATTTTCCAGCAAGAAGCCTGACATTTAAGCAGGATGACCTGGTTACTAGTGGCTACTCCACAAAGTAATGCACCACTCTCTCCCCCACAATGACTGACAGCTGCAGTAAACAAACAATCATTCACACCAGGTTCTTCCTCCCTGTGGCGACAGCTTTTGCAAAACTGCGGAACTTAATGAGATACTTTATTTAATATTTATTTCACAATCAGCCTCGTTTATTCTAACAGAATTAGCTTCAGCCCACAATGAATGTTTTCCTTGGTTATTTCATTGTGCAAATCAATACTCAATTTATTTTGAATTTCTTCAGTTGCAAATTCTTAACTAGGGGGGATTTGTTTTAAACGTGCCTTTATTTATTATTATTAAACACCAGCTAACTATCCACATGGCTGCATAATGAATCAGCCTGGGGACGCTATCCCAAAAAGTTAACCTAGCAAAAAAGATTAGTTTTAAGACAGACTTATCCAAGCAGTTCCCAATCCAGAAGCACAAGAGATCAGAGACAACACTGATATCAATGTGATGGCCCTTGACAAAAGACTGGATACTCAGAGTGAGCAAGGTGAAGTTACTCGTGATGGAAGCACACACGAAGGCCAGGCAGCAGCCTGAGAAGGAGCTTTACAAGTTCCCCATACTACATTCACATCTGCAGTAGAAAATTCAGGAATGGTCCATAATAACCATGTATAATGGCACAGGACAGGGCAATCTCCAGCATCTCCAGCACAGGGATGTGACCCAGCAGACACTTCTCACAAGCCATGCTTTTGAAGACATTTTTGTCAGTGCTTCCTAGTGACACACAGGGACCAGTGACCTGCATAGCTAAGTGCAAATGCACCAAGACACAGCTTTCCTGCAGAACTATGACAACAGAACTGCTACTTAAAAGAAAAAAAAAAAGATTTCCTAGTAGAGGAAAACACTCTGCAGCAGCAAAAATCATTTACAAACATAATGGAAATACTGAGAAATACCTTAGAATCACAATTATGGATATATTTATTTTCTACTTTTGGGTGATAGGCAAAGAGACAGAATTTGGAACTAGTAACTGTTAAGATACTGATTGTTTCTGCACTGACCATACACCACAGCCCTGCACAAGTTGTTCAGGGCATGCCAACCACAGGTCACAACACAAGATGAGACTTCACCCCTACAGATCCCACAAAGCAGTTTCCATCCAAGCCCTATGCTCATTCTTCCTTCTCCTAAATAGGTCGAGCAGAAATCCTTCAGCCTGGAGTCAAGTGCTCAACTTTAGACTCCTGTTTGTCTGCTGAAACTAAAGAGTTAACAGAAACCTGTGTTTGTCTGGGGGTTTTCTAGGTGTGCACACACACATCAATACAAGCAAAATGCTATTACCACATTTTAGAAATGTGAATACTGCTGACTTGAAGGGAATGGGCACATTTCCCTTTTTAGAAGGAACAAATTGTTCAGAACAAGGACAAATGCAATAGAGAAATCAGGCACCGACTCTGCTTCTACAGTTTCAAGCCACTGGTACATGTAACTCTGACAGAGTCTTCTTCACATGTTTGGTTTTTTCAATAGACCCAATATTGTTCAAAAATCCCCTCATAAGTATTTAACACTCTCTAGAGCAAATATTTACAGTAAGGATTCTTATATGTGAGAAATTAGAGGGTACCACAATCTTCTGTTGGCTACAGACAGAAGACAGCTACTGCCAACAAAGCTGGAGTAATTGCAATGGTGCAGATACTCACTGCGCTGGAGTGTATTTTAGACAGAAAATATGGAATTAGCTGCAAACTGTGTCAAAACATCCCCTTTAGAGAAAAAGCACTTTCTGTAATTATGCCACAGGAAAAGGGATTACAGAGAAGAACAGCAGAGCCCAAAGCCACCATCACACAGGTTGAACTTGCTGCTACACCTCCAGTGAACCAGATGCTGACTATTCTGATGTCCTCAGCAGTCCACAGAAACACAGAAATTCCAAACCTGCCCTATGTTTTCATAACAGCTAGAGATTTCTCTAGTCTTTGCTGGGGTTTAAATAAACTCATTACCACAGGTTTATCTGAATTTAGACCTTTTCTCCACAGGACACGTTGCACCATGAACTTCAGGGGGGATGCAAGAATAAAAAGGCTAATGTTATTTCTCTTAACCTTCTCAATATGCAAAAATGAACTGACACCCCCACAGCAATTTCAGGCTACCTGATTCTCACCTCTAAAGATTACTTGTCTCAGGATGGAATAATCTGATGTCTCCAGAGGACTAGCAGGGATACCAAATGAGCCAGGAAAGCTTTTTCAAGCCTACATTTACTTTTCAGGTGTTTGTGTTAAAAGCTGTAAGGCAAGAACAACAGAAAAATATTTTTTTTTTTTTCAAGTGGCAGTTGTCCTCTCTCTCAGTTAATCAAGTTCAATAGGTTATAGTAAATATAATATATTAATATAATATATATAAAAATATTATATAATATAATAAATTATAATAAAGTCCAATCTCCAGTGTTGGAGAAGAAGGAATTTACAACTCCCTGCTACCATCAGAAAGCAACAGGACAATAAGACCACACAGTATGGAGATGCCATAGTGGATTTCTTGATGTCAATTCAGGTTATACAAGGTTGTCTTACCATGTTTTTAAGTAAGGATTTATTTTCAGTAAACATTCCCATGCAGCCCCAACTGTCATGAAAACACCACTCTTTATGCCCTGGAAACACCATGAAGAAATTCTCACTAATTAGACACAAATCTGGCTTTCTTTAAAAACTTGTTAGATGAAAAGCCTTGACTGATCTGTCTTCCATTTCTCCAAGTCCAGGCAATGAAATTTAAATCACAGAGAAGTGCTAATGATTATTTTTCAAGTCCGCTTTTCATTACTGAACGCGTTCTTTGCAACACAGCAAGCCCAAAATCTCTTTTCTAATCCTGGCAGTCCTTTAAGTTTTCTTTGATTGGTTGTAAATCTGAATGCTGGCATTCACATCTCAACTAATGGCCTATGTCCCAAGCATGGATCTGGGACTTTTCTGGAGCACAGATTTTTCCTGGATCTCTCATCATGCTCATATTTATGGATAAATTACTATTTGGAACAAAAGAATGACCACTGAAAAGACAGGAGGGTTTGACAAGTTCCTGTGCCTTAAGTTTCATGTCTCATGTAGGGTGATCTGCTAACCAGACAAATTCTTCTACTCAGCACCTCTAAGTGTAAATAACTTTGCAAAGATGTTGGCTTAGACTTTACTGTGTTCAGTTGGGTTTGGTCACCTCTAATAATCTGTTTCCTATAGGGAACCCATTTTCTTCAGTTAAAGTCTCCATTTATACCTACTCCTCAGATTTATCTGTAGTCTGGGAGTATCCAAGCTCCTGAAGGTGCAGCTGGGGTGGTTGCATTGGAGCAAGTGGCTCAGGCAGATGGAAAACAAGGAAAAGCAAGTGGGAACAAGGACATTAGCAACTCCCCTGGAGCTGGGGCTGTCTCTTCAGCAACACCCCACTAGGCAGTGAAACACCCTGTACAACCCCACACAGCTTTGTCAGGGCTAGAAGAGCACCATGGAGAGCACTGAAGGCATTAGGCTTCTCTGGTTTGGAGCAAAGAGGTGACCTCATTGCTCCTTGAAGCTTTCTGAGGAATGGAGGTGGAGAGAGAGGTGCTGATCTCTTCCCCCCCCCCCGCCCCCCCCCATCCAGTGATAAGATGCATAAGAATGGTTCAAAACTGCATCAGAGAAAGTTCAGACTGGACACAAGGAAGTATTTCTTTGCCAAGAGCATGGTGAAACACTGCAACAGGCTTCCTAGAAAGACAGTTGATACCCCAGCCTGTCAGT
Organism: Calcarius lapponicus; assembly: GCA_039654755.1. Taxonomy (NCBI): domain Eukaryota; kingdom Metazoa; phylum Chordata; class Aves; order Passeriformes; family Fringillidae; genus Calcarius; species Calcarius lapponicus. Next base: position 63,111,081 of record CM077462.1, on the reverse strand, counting down.
GTTCAAGAGACATTTGGACAATGCCCTTAACATGTTTATGGTCAGCCCTGAACTGTTCAGGCAGCTGGACTAGATGATCCTTGTAGGCTCCCTCCAACTGAAAATATTCTATTCTAACTGCCTGATTACTTGGGAGAGGGGTCCCATCCTTCCAGAGCCAGGTAACAGGGCAATCCCTCCTGACAAAGAAATAAAAGCTTTTTTTTTTTTTTTTTTTTTTTTTTTGGCTGCAAGAATTTTGGTTCAAAACACTCAGGAAAGCACATGCAAATGATTGTTCCTGTGGGGGATGCGAGACTCTCATAAGCAGTCAGATTCATTTTCTGCACTGTTCCAAAATTATTGGCACCAGGGCTCAGCACCAGCCTACGGGATGGTAGTTCCATGACAATTCTCTTTTACAAACAACAGCCTGGATTTATATCAAGAAATACACCCACTTTAAATGCACACATGCTGCTCTTTGAGAAACTGAGTTTTTGCTTAATCAAAAAAAGCAGAGTTGAGCTTTGGAGCCTTCATTGCAGAGGAGAAGCAGCACAGTGCAGCAGTGGGTTGGGCTGCTGGGGCCCTGCATGAAGTCCCTCTCTCTATGGAGGGCATCCTTAGCAGGACACAGTAACCCAAGCACTGCTTGACTTCTGTACTTTGGCATCTCTAACGCCTCTTTTTTTTTCCCCTCCCCTTTTAAATTCAGCCTGCAGGATACAGTCTTTTAAGAAACCATGCACAAGCTCATCTTTTTTCATGCCAGCACAGCCTTTCCTTGCTTTCCTCTTCTCTCTTTCCTTTTCTCATTACTCTTTTCAAGGTCTAAAAGAAAACACTATTCAGATACTTAAAGGTTACAGTTAACTTTTTAGTTCAGCAATACTCAAAAGACAGTCTTTCTGCTAAAAGGAAAGAAAATAAACAGGGTATCCTGTGATGTTTAAAAGGACAGCAGCAGATTTCTGTGAGACCTTACTGAAGGTTTTCTCCTCTGTACAAGTATTCCCTAATTATCTCAGGAAACTAATAGCTAGGTTAAATAGGTTTTAAATAGGTTTAAATTTTGCCTTAAGTATATTAGGGAACAGCGCACCTCTGCAGTGTAGTGAAAGCAGTCACTCCAGGAGAGGTGAGATGACAAATAGCAAGTGAATCTCAAGCTGTTCACAACCTAAATATCTCTGCTCAGCTCAAAGCAACAAAGCTCTCTAATTATTTTTATCTATGCAAGGTGAAATCAAATTACATTACAACACAAATCTCACTAATACCTTATGCAGGGCCAATGTTTAATAGCACAGATTAGTTATGAAACTACTGCAACAGCAACAGACTTCAGTGTGGTCTTGACTGTTTAAAAGCTGACAATGATTTTAAGGGACAAGTTTTATCCTTGTTCTGCCCTAATTATTTCAACATATTAGCACCTGAGGAATATTTGACTCAACCCCTTCCCTCCCCCCACTTTAAATTCATGACTTATGCACAGGCCAACCAGGATTATATGACAAACATGACAGACCACTTCTTTCCCATTGTAAGAGAGCCATTAAAAATAAAATGAGAATTTAGTTAGTTATTGACAGAAGCACTGGGAGGGAGCAGGAAGCTAAATGACTTGCTGCAAAATGAAATTGTGGAAACTAGGAAGTCAATCAAAACACTGCCTCAGGTCATCTCATCTGCCCTCCAGCCAAAGCAGAGCTGTTGCTGAGCACCTCTGCCCCAAGACCTCTCCAACTGGGCTGATGTTTTTGGTGTCAGAAACCCATCTGTAATAGAGGAGTTATTTTACTGTCTCCAAAATCTCCTGTTCCAAATTTTGCAAACATCCATACAAGCATCAGTATCTAAAGAGCTTCACCACCGCAAGGTATGCCCATCTTGTGCTACTTTCTGCACTCCTGCCATGCCAGCCACACAGTTGCAACAAATCTCTCTAATTTTCTCACTGCCTGGGTGGTTATTTGACAACATGCACGAACTAGCACCTAGCACATTCCCCACTCCTCCTTCTGTACTCACAGCGAGCAAGGCTTGCACTCAAACTGCTTGTCCTGTCCTTAAAAAAAGGCAATAAGCCCTAAAATGAGCAATGGAATCGATCTAGATCCCAGCTACTATAATTCCTTCTTTGGCTACATTTTATGTAAAAATAAGAAAATGCCAACAAACTTATGCCTCCCACAAAAAGCCCAGCTGCAAATACACCTCTCTGGGACACACCACAAAACTCAGAGCAAGTGTCTCAATTTGCCAGCAGATGGATGCCAGCTTGGCTCTCCCAGCGAGGACCCAAACCAGGGCAGCTCCAGAGCTGGAAATGCACGCTCTCTACAGCATGCATTAGAGAGCCACCACACTCAGCTCAGGCTGTGAGCAACACCTTTCTCCCTTTGCTTGCTTTGGAAGCAACTCCACAGTTCCCCCCCGAAGAGCCACCTCCAGCCATCCACCTCTGCCTTCAGGAACCTCAGCTGTCTCACCAGGTTCCAGCTCCAGGCTACAGAAATCCCTGTCCTCTCATAGCTCATCTCTGGAGCAAAGAGGAAAGTTAAGCTGAAGGCTGGCCCAGCTCTGGCTCCTCCAGCTCCCTCACCTCACCGATCTCTGGGTTCCCCTGTCCACGAGGTTGGATGACACCCAAGCATCCCAGGGCAGCAACACTTCTGGGACACGCAGTTTAACACAGTCCAGGGCACACAGGTGATGCTCATAAAACCCATTTGCAAGGATGTGATTTCTGGCTTCACTAGGAAGCCAATAATTGGTGTCATATTCAATTTCATGAGGAACAGGACTAAAATACAAGAAAACTCTGGAGAGTATGACCATGAGACCACCTAATCCTAAATCTCCCTTCAGAAACTTGACCTGAATAAGAAATGGGGGGAAAAAGTAAAAAATCTGAGGAAATGTTTAGTGCTGCTTTCCTGGGATATCGTCTTTGCTCCCAGCAACTGGTATTTTGGAGAATTATTGATTCAGAGTAAACACGTACACTGCATTTAAGTCTTTGTAGGACAAGAGGAAGGGTCCCCTAGCTATGGGTTTTTTCATAGCAATCGAGTGATTTTCAGCTTTTTGTCCCTTTCTATATGTCTGTATTTCAGTTTCTGAAAGGCAAAATTTAGGCTGATTGATACAATAATGTATATTTCTGAGGTACATTTTTAACCCACCTCCTGATATAGTATAATATTGCTTGAAAATGCTAACACATACATTATCACAAATCTTTCTAAATCAAAAAAATGTAATAAATTATGAAAAACATACAAATATTTATTGCTATTTATGCTTGTTTTGTTCAATACATATACATATAGAAAGATGAAAACAGACTTTAAAAATATGTGCATCACAAAAATTGTATTATTTAAATGCAAAATCCCTGGCCATGGATTCTTTGCTTGTTGTCACCAACTTCTATATCATTATTTCCCAGAACAATTCCCAGGCTACACTTTCAAATTATCACTTCATATCCAGTGCCTTCTATCCCAAGCTAACAAAATCACTGCTATAAAACTTCTCCTTTTACAGCCAAGATGGGAAGCACTCTATTAGATTATCTGCTCCCTCCCTTGTAAAATAAAGAGGAAAATGCCATTCCAGGAAACAAAAATGTTAAAAAAAGACCAAGCAAAGGCAACGCCTGCATGCGCTGTTATTCTTCCCCTTTGAGTCAGTACTAAAGAGGAAGGAAGGAAAAACACAGTTAAAATAAAGGCAAGGAGGTGTGGATGCAGCATGTTTATCCCACTGGAAGAAGGGAAGCTGTAAGCACCATCCCTTGCATAGGGACACCCCAACACCGCCTGGGTGTTTACAAACACTTTGAGCAAACCAAACAGGGAGTTTCATTGTCCCCACTGCACTCATGTCACCCTCTCCCCAGCACTGCAATTCCAGGGAGAGCCCTGCCAGAGGACACACAGTGCCAGTTACACAAGAGGAGCGCAGAAGCAAATATGCAGCAGAGGGGAGGAAAAAAATTAAAAATATCAGCTCAGCTGCACACTCTCCTGCTGCTCTCAGAACAGCCTCCAAGTGGGGCTTTGGTAAAGATTAACTTTAAAAGGCACTGAAAGATACTGACAGACTGGAAGGGAGCAGGACCCCTCTGTGTGCATTTCATTGCACCAGCACAAAATGAGGTGTCTGGGGTCCACTAGCAATTGCAGAAATAATTTAGTTATAGAAGGGGATAAAACCTTCTGATGTCACATAATAACAAAAAAAAAAAAACTTACATTGTACTAATATCTTAGGACTATTCAAGTAAAGATCCAAATTGCAGCTCACAAACAGCAAGGAACAGGGAAACAAATAAAAAGCCACATTAAAATGAAGCTCTGCTGGACCACAAAGTTTCTACAAAGTTTAAAATAGAGGCACTACTCGTATTTACGATAAAACTGAAAAAGATCAGACCAGTAGTTTGGAAGTTGAAATAAAACATCAGACTGTCCAGCCAAGAATTTTTAAGATACTAACTCATTATGTGACTTGGAAAAGAAACCTGGACCAACTGCACACAGCCAGGACTGAGAGCCAGTTGGATTCAAATCTCCCCGTTTCCCTGAAAGAGGGGAGGAATAGCGGTGTCAAAGCAAGGAAGCCGCACGACAGCACACCAACGCCCCCAAAACCACCCTAAGGCACACCTCGCATTTAGCCTGTCCTCAGGAGCCCGGCTCTCCCAGGCTCCGCAGCGCTTAACGACACCAACTCCAAATCCATCTTATTTTCCACTCTTACCCAGCGAGGGAGACCAACGCGCCCGGGCTCCCCGCGGGCTCGGCACGGCGCGGCGCCCGGAGCATCCCGGAGTTGCGGGACTTTCCCGGGGGCTGCGGGACGCGCAGCGCCGGGCCCGAGAGCGGCGAGAGGGACGCATCTCCGCGGGATGACACCACGTAGCGGGTTTTTCCCCCCCTTTCCCGTCCCTCCGCCCCTCCTTTTTCAGCAGGACCAGGGAACGACGGCGCGGTCCCGCCCGGCAGCGCTGCTCCCGCTGAGGAGCGCACAGCGCGGGGAAGGGCATCGGGAGATGGGGGCCTGGGAGGGAGGACCTAACAGGACAAGGAAGAGCAGGCAAAAAGAGAAGAGCGGCGCAGAACTCACCTGGTTTGGGATTTGTCCTCCCTCTCCACGACCATAAAACGAGGCGGGAGCCAGGAGCCGGTCGGCGGCGCTGGGAAGAAGCGGCAGCCCCGGGCCGCCGCCGCACGCCGGGCACAGCGGGGCTGGGCGCTGCAGCCCCCGCACGCCGGGCGAGGTGCGGACCCCGGAGACGAGCGGGAGGCAGCCCACTTCCACTGGGATGGGTGCTGGCCACCCTCCCGGCGCGGGGCAGCTCCCCGGGATGGGTGCAGCGGGGCTGGGCGCAGGAGGCAGTCCCGCTCGGGGATGCGTGTTCGGTCCCCACCGCCCGTGCAGCGCAGCGCAGCCCTCCGGAACGCTGCCGAGCCACCCTGGGGCCGGGACGCCCGGGACAGGAGCCGCAGGGCTGGGCGCAAGGCAGCGGTGTGCGGGATGCGAGCGGGGCCGCCCGCCGCAGGCAGCGCAGCAGCAGCGGGAGCGCGGCCCCCCCGCGGCCCCGGACGCGGCCCCGGCCGAGCACAATGAGCGGCGGCGCGCGGCGCGCCCCCGCGGCCCCCGCTGGGCAATGACATCACCCCTCTCGCCCGCCGGGGCGGGGCCACTGCCCGCGCCGCCGCCTCGCTATTGGCTGGGGCCCCTCGGCAGCGGGGGGTTCTGGGATTTGTAGTTTTATACGGCAGTCACAGCGCGGCAGATTGCAGGGAGTGGACTCCATTTCCCGGCAGATCCCGCGCCGCGCGGCCGCGTTGGGGAACGGGGTAGGGAAGGAGGCGGTGGCCGCCGCCATGTTGATGGCGTGGGACGCTTAGCTCTGGAGGAGCGGTCGGGGAGCCGGGTTAAGATGTCGGAAAAGGGGGAAGGGTGGGAGTCCTGTCTTGGTTTAAGGGGCAAGGAAGAGCTTGTGCGAGCGGTTGACAAAGAAGGGGGAGGCTGAGGAATAGCCGGAGGGGCGCGGCGGGGAGGGGAGGGGTGCCCTGAAGGACACGGCCGATTGTCGCTCGGTGACTGCCGGCTCTGGCTGAGGCGGCGCCTCTCTGCGCTGGGAGCGGGGTCGCGGGATCGGAATCTGTCCCGGGGCTCGGAGGGGCTGCGGTGGGTGCGTGGCAGGAGCGGCGGCGTGGCGGTGAAGCGGCGGCCGGTCACGGCTGCCGGGACGGAGCGGGCGCGAACGGGGAGGCCGCGCTGTGGCGCAGCAGCCGCGGCGGGCACGGTGCCGCTTGGGGCTGTGCCCCCCGCCCATCCCGGGGAGAGGGGCCCGTGCGGGGCCGTGCCTGCCACAGTGCGGCCCTTGGACCGAGTACGGAGGCAGGGCTGGCCTGGGGGCGGCTGTCCGCAGGGAGCAGATTGGAACGTGCCCTTGTCACACAGCTGGTGACAGCCTGCGCTTCCCTGGTTTGAGGGGGTTTCTTAAGGGTTCTGGCTCTGTCCGATGCCTGGTAATTGCACTAATGGTGCCTGGTTGTCAGAGACATACGGCTTGGTGTGACCAGCAGGAGGAGCTTTGCTTCCTTTTAAAGTCCTTAGTATGTCTGGAAGAGGGTAGATTGAGACTAGATATAAGGCAAAAATTCTTTGCTCTGAGGGTGGTGAAACACCATTATGGGTTGCCCAGAGAAGCTGTGGATACCCTATCCCTGGAAGTGTTCAAGGTCGGGCTGGATGGGGCACTGGGCAGCGTGGTCTACTGGAAGATGTCCCTGCCCATGGTAGGAGAGGGTTGCAACCAGATGGTCTTTGAGGTCATTCCAACCCAAATGTGTAATTCTATGTCCATAGACACATCAGGTTTGAAAAAGCTGAGCGGATGAGATGGTGTAAGACAGCATGGCATGGGAGCAGCACAGCTGATTTGCTTACCCACTGTTTGTCTGTGCTTGCTCCCATTGGCATGGCTTAGCCAGCTGACTAGGTGCTGTCTTAGTTTCAGCCCTCTGGCTGGCATGCAGGAGACAGGCTGGAACTTTGAGCAGTGCTTTTAGATTTTCTTGTAGTGAACATTATCCCTGCTTGTGCTACTCTTTTGCGCTGGGGAACGGGAAATATGTGTTCACCAAATGAGAGAGTAATCAAAGCTCTGTGAGCCTTAAGGGGACTGGAGTTCCCTGAAACCGTGTGTGGAAGGCCTGTGCTCAAAACTGGAAGGGAAAATTGTCAAAGTGTTGCATGGCTTGTGAAATAATACCATTTCTAGTTACAGCTGATTCCTGTGAAATAAAGCATTTCATTATGCCAAGAGGATACTTAATTGGAAAGAGTCCTGAAGAGTTTTGCAGGCTTGCTTGAAGTCTTGGCTAAAGTCCAGCAGTGGTGCAGCCCAGGTAAAATGGAGTCACAAGTTTATTTCATCCTTGGGCTCCTCCTGGAGGTAAGTACAAGGCATTTGCCCAGGGTACTGCTGCCCAGTAACTACACCGGTGGTGTGTTTGCCACAGGGAACACAAGTGCTGGAGGAAGGATGTTGTGAGATGTTCTGTGGTGCAGATACTTCACCTGAACATTGCAGCCTTTCAAGATTTGTTGTTGCTACAGCAGTGCATGCTATGCTGCTGTATATGCTTTTATGCTTTTATCACTTTAGGTGCAGCTCCCTCCAGTTAAGGAAGCTGAACCAGTTGCATGCCATCCTGCAAAAGGTCCAGTGTTCTGAGGGTGCTTCTCCTCACAGGCAGGTTCTCCTGCTTTATCATGCTCCTCACTGAAGAAAAGGAGTGGTGGGGATGTAATGCTCTTTTAAAAATTTCAAAGCATCAATAGTTCCATATATCTGGAGAATTCTGAATTACACGTACAGCCCTTTTTATTTCCTTCCTAATTCTGTTTCTCCTCTATGCAGATGCCTTTCAATTAGGTGAGCTGTGGGTGGAATAAAGGGTACTGGCACTTTGATGACTTCTGTCACAGCTGTTGCCCACTGTAGACTTTAGGCTGTGATTTTACCTCTGCATAAAGATACCTGGTAAGGGTGGTAAATAACATAGTGGAATGGATGGGTCAAGCTTGGTTATCTTTTCTATAACTGTCAGAAAAAGTGCATGTGATATCCTCATCCAGGATGGTCTGCTGGCTGAATGACAAGATGTTTTGTTAAACTGGTTTAGAAACAATTGGTTTTACCTGCATTGATTCCCTTCACTCCCTCCCCATCCCCCAGCAGTCAGTGCTGCTGCTCTGAGGAGGATGCTGTGCACCCCTCTTTACAGATAATTGTATTTTGTTATTTATATCTTATTTCTTTATCTGTAGATGTAGGTGCCACTGGTGTCTCAGCTAAGGTAGGAAAAAGAAAATTACTTCAGAAACTGCCCAAACGATCAGCTGATGCAAGAGAGAAGTAAAACAAGTTTTCTCTGTGTGTGTTGTTCACTTTGGTCCGTTTTGGAGGATTTGATAATTGCCAATGTATGGAGCTTACTCATTGGTCACAGCTTGTCAGAGATGTTAATGGTGAAACCTGTGTTACGTGTCTCAGACTTGGATAATCTGTTCACCCGAAGGTGCCAATGTCCAAATCTATCCTGACCCAACAGGCCTCAATTGCAATGTCTGTAAGAAGCTTACAGTCCTGTTGCAGAAATAGGTGCTGTAGCTGCATCTCCTAGGAAAGGATAGAAGCTGACAGTCGAACTGAAAACCCGCCTGTGGCATTTCCTAAACATCAGTATGCTCTGCTTTAATGTTGTTAATGAGCACCTGCTCCAGTGTCTGTGTGCTCCTCAGCCTATGCAGCTGAGAGGTTTGTGTGTACTTTACTGTGCTGACATCCTGCACTGCAATTACCTATAGGTTGTTTTTGTTACTGAAGTGATTTTGGGCACTGTGAACTCTGGTAAGCAACCACCCTGTTTCCTGACCTGGAGAATCAGTTGGAAGATCCTGAAGGAGCGATGAGGAAGTTAAGTAGGAATGTGTGATGACTTTGCTCAAAGAAGAAAATGCTCAGTCTAGGTTTAATCCAAGTTCATGTGTAGAAACCTGTCTTTGTGTCTCAGTGCTCATTCTGACAAGTTTACTCTTAAAGAAACTAAGCATTTGGATGCTTAAATTGGGTATTCACTGGGTAGTATACAAAGCCAGGCTGCATAAGAAACAGATTTCAAGATGAAGTGTACTAATACTTCGTGTCATAATTTTTGAGGTGTGTGGTGGTCTAGGTCTACTGTCACATCCACAGTGCAGCACAGAGAACTGTTGGGGTTCTTGGAAATGATGGTCAGGCATAATGTCATTCCTGGTATACAAATTAACTGAACAAAAAGGTTTGCATGTGCACTGAAACAAAGTGGAATATGGTTTCTAAGAGTGATACCATCTATGCTCAACTTGGCACATAAATTTTAAGATCCTCTTAATTATCCTGGCTTTAAGTCCCTTTGGGGGAAGGAGTGGAAGTGTCACTGACCAACTGCTTATTTCAAAGCCTGTGGAGGAGGGTGTAAACTCTTTCAAATTAAAGTTACTGCTCAGATGATAGCGGATGAAGAAGCTGTGATGAAGTTTGGTTTATTTTAATTGTTTCATATGGAGCTGTTTGCCAAAAACTTTCTGGAGCTGCAAGAGGAAAGGTGAGAGGATGACTTCAGCTGGGAAGAACAGGTAAGTACTTGTATATCATGTTACTGTTTCCAAGTATCTTAGTGCTCAGAATACATTGTGAGCTTGGAAAAACAGGAAGGAGTGGAAGGTTTTTGTGCCTTTTAAAAGTGTTCTAAAGGAAATTGTGGAGAGGCAACTGTTAAACCAATATCTGGAAGAGCCTAGTATTTGTGCATAGCCAAATTAGTGTAAAGCCACTCTGGAAATTATTCTAATGACTAATTATAAAGTATTTTCCTCTTTTTTTTTTTTTTGTCTTTCAGCAAAAAGAAGAGTGCTATAAGAGAGCAGTCAAGACCCAAGTTAGGATGGACATGTTCTTCAGCTGAAACATGGCAGCAGTTCAATAGCAGTTACACAATAGGAAAGGGTGTGCAGGCTGCTGCAAGTCCCTGTGTTCTTTAGATCTGGTGTCTGAAAGAACTCAGTAGAGAGAAAAAGGTGGTTGCTTCCACAGCTTCGAACTCACTCAGTTCATTCAAACTCATTTGAAAAGAGAGCTCATCTAATATTGAAACAGGAAATTGATTTTATTTTAGATACTGGGGAAGATAATCACAATATGCAGAACTTAAAAGTGCTAGTCAGGACACTGAAAAACTGCAAGTAGATGAAGGACAAGAGGGTCCAAGACTCCAGTTGTGGGAAACTGGGAAGCTCCCTGTTGGAAGGCACACTAGCAGTGGGGAGAACTTGATAAACAAAAGGAGAATCAAAAGTTCTGCACCTGTTAGCTACACATGGGTATGTCTCGTAAGGTGGGATGGCCTGACATGACCACTGAAGACCATAAGGCTGTAGGCTGACTGCATTTCTCTTAAAAGGATATATGCTACTACCCAGTTCAGAACCACCCATCTTCAGTCTTCAGACCCAAACATCTTCAGTTTTTGTCAAACACTCTTGGGTCTTCTAACAATAGCTTTTCTTGGTCCACCTAACTCTTGCAGAGCCAGCTGGCTAATTGTAGCTGTGCACTGAAGATAAGCCTTCCCCACCCCTGGGTTGCTGGATAATGGCACACAAGCGCGGCTCAGATGGACTCAGGGCTGAGCATAAATCCTTTGGCTGCCACTATTCTGGGTATAATATGTACAGTGGGAGCCCTGAGCACTTCCATGTGGAACAAGAAACACTTGGAGTGCATGTTTAGATGTACTTCCTGTGTGCACTGCTGTCTTCAGCACAAAGTTTGATAAAATCCTGTATTGCATAAAGCAGGTAGAGGTATCCCAGAGGTTATGGTTGGTGTGGACCTGACTCAGTTGCCACTAATCTGGGGAAGGTCTGTTTTTGTTGTGGTGTGGTAAACTTGAGTTGGTAACTGATACTGTTTAGCTGATGGGCTTGTCTGTGATCGGAAAGCAGTCCATGAGCTGACAAACACTCAAGCATGGTACTAGCTTTTACGCTTTTCAACATTAAAATATTTAAAAGGTGGGAGGAGAGAGGGCAGAGGATTTTTAAGGGCCACATAAATTCTACTGAAATTAAAAGCTCAGTAAGAATATCTTCATTGAAAGAACGCATTTCGGGAAATTACCACCTTTGACAAGGGCAATATGAGCCTTTGGTAATGGCAAGTGTCCAGCACTGTTCCTTGGCCCTTTCTTTTGTTATGTTGTAGGGGAAGAGTGTTGGATGAAGGGAGAGTGAAAGCCGTAACCAGAGGTTAACATTTAATTTTAGCAACTATGTTTATGGGAAGTGATGCACCATTATTAATTTTGAAAGGATGTCCCGCACCTAAATTGATGGAATCCCTCGTCATACGTGCAAGTGTCTTTGGCATCTTCGTCTGTTTGAGTGCAATGGTGCAAAATTACATGTTGCTTCCTATATGATTCAGCTTAAAATACAAGCTTGAGCATTGAGTACCTAAACAACAGTATTGTAGTCAGAGCATTCCTTAGTGGACAGAAACCATTTCCTTTTGGGTAAGTAAAACTGCACTGTGAAAAAGCATGCAGCTCCTAGGACAGCATCATTTGGTGGTGTTGCCTGTGGTACAGTTCCCTGGGTTTGCTCTCTTCCTTGCCCTGGACTCTACCCAAACTTCCAGTATTTCTGTATGTTACCATTGGTTTACTCTTCCATTTTTGGGTGGGGTTTTTTTTTGCTGTTTATTTGCAAATGCCTCTTCCTGGAAAACTGGCAGTGACAGTAAGTATCTCAGGTTCCTGGCCAAGTTTCCACTCACATGGTTTCACTTGCTCCATTCTGTCAAGTTATTTACATGTGGTGTCCTAAGGATGTAATTTAGTGGATTGCTAGTGAGGAGCTAACCTACGTGTGTTGGCTGCAGTCCACCTAAGTTACACAAACCTGCTTCCTCATGAATTCAGTGGTCACTCTTGCAGCCCTTGGTTTTCTGATGCACAACTTTATGAAAAAGGTGTTGCACTGTTCTTGCAGAGATTTAAAGTTGAGTCACACTAGCGTTGCTCACTTTACCTGCTGAGTTGCAGGACCCAGAATGATTTCTGAGCCTTGTTCTGTATGCACAACACATAGGACTCACAAGGTGACAAGGATACATTCTTCATGTCTTGAAAGGTGTGATGTGCCACAATACAGGAAAGATAGCTTAGAGATGTGTGGTTGATCACTTAAGCAACCTTGCTCAAGGTAGCCTTAACCCTCATGTTCTGGTTTCATGTATATCAGCATTGTTTTGTTTCTAGTAGAGCCTCTTTGGGCATGCATTCCCAGGTGGTGTAATTACTTGAATTCCCTGCTTTTGTGCTCTTCAAAAATGCAGTTGCATGAAGCAGAGGCAGCAGTAGCTTTGGTAGTTTGGGGAATTTGGTGTTATCTTCTGCCCTTGCCTTCCCATGCTGCAGTACACCATTCCCTTTCACAGCAATGCAGCTACCTGGAGCAGCATACGGAGCTATCAGTGTCTTAATCAGGGTGTTAACACACACTCCCTGCCCTGGGTATGCCTTTCTGTGGGTCACTGCTGATGTCTGGAGGAAGAGGTTTGTAGTTCTGTGGCTTTCTAGAACTTGAATTAGGTTTGTGAACTGTTTAGAGCATTTTCACCATGGCACAAAACCCAGGTGACTGGCTGCATGCCAGAATTCCAAATACCTTGTTGCTGAAGTCTCTGACTCATTAAATCATGCATCTAAGGATGCTGTTAATTTTGTGGGGGAGGAGCAGCAGTGTCCCTTGTGCACACGGGTGGTTTGGTTAACCATGTTTTTCTGTGTTAGGTCTCATGACACTGCCTTTTTGTGGTTTTGCTGTGTGTAGCCTTCTGACTAGGCAGCTCCAGCCACCCTGCTGTCTGTAAGCAGCACTAGAGATTGTTCAACGTACTCCAGACAAATCCTTGTGCAAACAGAGCACACTTTTCTCCTAAGTTTGGGGGTTTTTTGTTACTGAGATTACCAGTATATTTTCCTTTGATGGAACTAATTCTTACATACAGGAGTTGTATATTAATTACCCCTGCAGACATAGCCAAATACAATTATATATTCAATGGCAGAGTAGATCAGCAAAAGAAAATTGGGTACTAAAATGTTGCACATGTGATAGGTAAAAAGCTAATCCCTATTGTCATTTTTGCAGTGCTCCTGCTTCCAGTGAAGGCTGCTCTGCTGTGAGCTCTCACTATGCAATAATGATTTCCTTTCTCCATTTTCATAATGGTGAATGTTGCCCTCTGACGAGGACAGTGAGGTGACAGCTGTTTCAGAGAGACCTGCAGTGGCTTCAGTGTACATGCTCTGCCTCAGTGGATGTCAGCTAAGAGAGTAATTGCATCCCCCAAGAGTTAGACTTGCTGCTGTTGACTTTTCAGGAAAAACAAACATGAACTAGAGGCACGTGCAATCCTCACATGAGCTGGCAGCCAGGTGGGTGCTGTGTGTCACCAGGGGTGACAGGCAGTCACACTTTACTAACTCAACAGCAGTGAGGTGCATTTGGCCTCCTGAAAATTCTTGCTCACTGAAAGCTCTCAGCTCCAGGGTAGATTGTGACTGGAGGATATGCTGTCCCAGTGCTACCTCCTGGAAACAAGGGGATGATGAAATGGAGTTTATTTTAGTAGGTCCAAAGAGAATAAATGAATGTTATCCATTATTACTATTTATACAATAATTCAGAAGTATTTTTATGGTGTAAATTGTTTTTAAGTACATATCTGGAAATCTAGGCATATATGTATATAAAATGTATGTATTTAAATACATTTGTATACATTGTTTTATATAATATTAAAAATCTAACACTTATTTTAATACAAATTAGTATGTTGGGAGAATCATAGAAAAGGAGAGGAGCTTTGTGTTTACAACCTCGTGGAATGGAGAAGCTATTCCTTCTTGAGAACAAATAGAACACAAATGTCTGGTCCACAGCAAATACAGTTGGCATGGATTGTTTTGTTAAAACTGCTTACAACTGTCTTTTAAACTCTTAACCTTGGGAGGGTTGATTAACCTTGCCATGAGTAGTGAGGCATGTGACATGCTTGGCCATGAAAGCAAGGATATGAGGGGTCTCACAAGTTTCTGTCAACACTTCAGTGATGTGGCTCTCTGGGATGGGTGGCATTGCTGCCATTCATTCTGAGTGACACTGCAGCCTCATTCACATGGGTTTGATGGTACCTCAGATACCCCAGCCTTTTACTATATTTGGTTCTCTGTTACCTGAAGTTAAATTTAGGTACAAATCACATCAGCCAAGATCTTGCTTTTGGAATATGTCTGTCTCGTTCTCTCCAGCATGAGTGACTCTGCTTCTCGGGTACTGTTGATTTACCATCTTATTTCTCCCAAAGGAAACATGCGTTCTGAACTTTCCCTGTGCTCTGGCAGGGCTTTATGTGTGCAACCTCCAGGTATTGTTCACCTCCATGGATATAAGGGAATAGCTGTGCCAGTCTTTCCTGAGTTCACTGCTCAGCAGTCAGTGACTTAGCAGGAAAAACAAGGTATTATTTTGCTCATGTCCGCCATCCACAAATGGCATTTGGTTTTTATCACCATTTTGTTTCTAGCTAATGTGCCTGCCAACTCACAGGTTTTCCAGACTCCTTTTTTTTTTTTTCTTTTTCTATTTCCTTGTCACCTGTAAATGGTACATTGCGCTCAGTGTTCAGTGTGTGAGAAACCCTAGGATAATTCCCTGTAGTAATAAATCTTAGCTGTGGGGAGATGGTGATTCTGGTGGCTGCAGAATTCCACCTATAGCATCCCATGATTATAAAGAAAAAAGTAAGTTTGGAGGAAAGAGCCCTCTTTGAATCTGGGTAGGGAAAGAGATGTAATAACATTTAAAAACTAGACAAAAAGTGCTCTTCATGTTCCAAGTTTCATGAATTTAACCTTTACATTTTAAAATTTTAAAGTTGTGCCTTCTATTTCCTAAACTGATGACACCTGAGGAAAACCAGATGTCTGTAGCCAGTTGCTTCAAATACCTCTAATACAGAAGTGGTGTTTAGCAGATACCCAAGGAAGATGCAGACCCATGGGAACCAGCCTGTCACAGGTAAAATACAATAGTGCAAAAACCTGTCCAAAAAATAGGCTGAGCAAACCCAGGCCTTCATACACATTATGTCGACAGTGTTCTGTGTGAAAGATATTATCCCTTGGAAAACTTGCTGACATATTTTAACATGGAGAATCAAAGATTCTCCTTGTTAAAATTCTAAGTACAGAGGTACTTAGAAGTACTTAGAAGTATCTCTGTAGGGTTCCCCTAATTTGTAGTCCCCTAATTCATAATCGTAGTCAACTACTGCCCTCTCTTTAGTAAAGATTATGTTAGAAGCCATCCCTAGATAAAGAACTCCTTGATACAGTGTTAACTATTCACCCATTTTCATATGGCCTGGTTTTGACATCAGCAGGTACGTTCACATTTCTGAGTCCAAAATTCAAGGTAGCTTTGTGTTATTTCTTTAGCAAACAGTAGAAGTCATAAAAGAAGTCCTAATTTTCAAAACAGAAACATTACATTTGTATTTTATTTAAAATAAAATCATGCACATGGTTGTGCAAGTCGGTACAGGGTTTGTTCAGGCAGGGTTTGTGGTTTCCTAGCCCACCTGTTTTGCCTGCAGAGCAGCAGAGAGAGCACGGTTTGTGCAATCATAAATCCTGTTCGTATCTTCTCTCCTGGCAGACTCCTAGGGACATGGCTGTAAAGTGAAACCCAGGCTGGATGCAGCTGTAAGGGGAGAAAGGGAATAGCAGCTTCCCCTTGCAGAACCCAGGGTACCCTATAACGCAGAGGGGCACAGAGAGGGGCCTACCTCGGTCCCTCCCAGCAGCTGAATACTGCGTGGTGCTGCAAAATGCACGTCAGGGGCGTTGATCTCTGCTGGCTCTGGAACTGGAGAGGCTGCTGTAGCTGTCTGAGCTGCTGGCCCCCTGTACCAGTGGGTGTCTGCCAGCAGAGGGTGGCTCTAAGACCGTTTATGTATTGCTGTAATGTTTAAACACTACAGTGAGAATATTGAGCATGGTGGCCTCAATGCTTCCTTTAGTGCCTAATACTTCATCTTTAGTTAATAATTACAAGAAAGAAGGATCTAGCAAAGGTTTTGGTTTTTTCTCCTCTGGCATTATTCTTCCAGGTAAGCATTACCAAATATAGTTAAGTTAGTTAGCCACATATAGTTAAGGATCAAGGGATTTGAAATAAATAATTGCATAAGTTGTCAGGGCTCTAGCATTTATTGGGGATTGAAGCATAAGACACTAATAGTGAATGGAAGTAATTTCGCTGAACTTCAGACACCTAACAGATACCCAGTGCATGCTTAGGCTTTTGTTGCACTCTGTGGAGAGCACTGCACACATGCCAAGATTGATTTCAGCACCTCTTACCCTAATTCAAGATCTCAGTGTAGAGAACACAAGGTAGCAGGAGCCTGAGCCCAAACAGCACTTGCGGGTGTATAATTATTCTCACGTGGAGTCCCGCTATGTGCGACACTTAATGACTAGATGGTTAATTATGTGAGTAGTTTATGTAGGAATAGGCTCAGTTCTTGTGTCTATGTTGCAGGGAGACTAATTTGTCTCTTGAGATGTTTATTCATCGACCACAGAGGAAGCAGAGGTTAGACTAGCTCAAAGTGAGATATCTGACCTCTACATCTAGCTGAGATACAGCTCAGCCACTGTGCCTGCAGGCTGCTGCTGCTAATGTCGGGTCATACTCTGCTTCATCTTTGAAGGCCTGCACACACTTGGTAGATTTTATAGATCTGATTTCACATCTAAGGGAATAAAGTGTAATAGTTCATGTAATTAGTAGACAGTCGTTAACTTCTCTGAAATCAGTGGAATTCCACATGGGACCATGTGTACGTGAATATGTAGTTCAGTCAGTTGTTGACTAGAGACCTGTTGAGAAGCCTTACCAAATAAAAGGTAGTAGTAGATGGTGATGGAAAATGTTTCATGTTCTAATATATAGTGATTTATATTCTGAATTAGATGCTCTGTTCAGAATTTTCCTACTTAAGTAGTTTTAAAAGGTTTGAACTAAAATTCAAACATTTCTGTTCTTGATTTCAATTTATTTACTGCTCAGAAATTAGTTTCAAAAAGGAATTCTTATCTAAAGTTTTTCAATTAAAAAACCCAAACACCTGAGTACCAGCAGTTTTGAACTACTGCAGAAGTATGGCACAGATGCAGCCTTAGTATTTACTAGGGTAGGTAAAATTCCTCTCTGTTTGCAGAAATAGAGCAACTGAGGGACCAACTCAAGCAAAAAATTGAAGCAGCATCTTCACAAAGGCTACAAACAGCAGATGACCTCTGGCTTTCTCTTCCATAGAAGACAGGCAGTACCAAATGTGAAGAGGATTCACTTCCTCCTTCCTGCCTGATCGGCAGGTATCAAGTCTTTTGAGCCTGTTTCCACAATCATATCCATAGTGCAAGAAGTGTTTGATGTATGTAAACATAGAAACATGCCACAACAATGATTAAGGGATTAGAGGGAAAGGATCAGGAGGACGAGAGAAGATTATTGCAGACACAAGGGTGTATCAATGACACCAGCATATGCTGCGGTTCTTCTGGAAGTTTCCAGTCTATACCAGACTAATCAGAGCTTTCTGCAGGATGTAAGCATGCCCAGCACTTGTGCTCTGCTTGAAGTTAAGATGGAAAATCCTGTGTGTGATTCCTTGCTCTAATGACCTGTTGTACACAAATGGACTTTCAAGTTATGGAAATGACCCATGACTTATGAAATAGCCTCTTCCTGTTTGCAATGATGCAGTGAAATATTGAGTCATCTCTAACCCTTGAGCCTTCCCGTACAAGCTCTTTGTTGTTTGCAACCTGTCCCCTGGAATTTGGATTGATGATACTGGACAACTGTTTTCATTTGAACAGGTCCCAGTTTTACCAGTTTTGGATAAATTACTGCTCTTTCCTAGGGAAAAGGTTTGATTCACATCACTGCTGATTAGAATTATAACAACTTTCTGAAACCTGTGTATAGTTAGGTTTAAGTTAATGAATTTTTGATTTGGGGGATTAATTACTTGTATTTACTGTATGTACCTAACTCACCTCCCACAGTGTAATGAGTCCAGGGGTCCACAAAGTTCTGGATTCAGATGGAAA
The DNA here is from genome assembly GCA_039654755.1 of Calcarius lapponicus. Taxonomy (NCBI): domain Eukaryota; kingdom Metazoa; phylum Chordata; class Aves; order Passeriformes; family Fringillidae; genus Calcarius; species Calcarius lapponicus. The sequence goes on along the minus strand of CM077462.1, from coordinate 63,092,770 downwards.
GTACATACTGTAATGCTCCACAAGATTATATTTCACTGCCTTTTGGAGAGAGGCCCTAATGCCAGTGAAATCTCAGCAATATGATATCTGACTCTTCAAGGGATGAAATAGATTAGGTGCCTGAAAACATAACTCAAAATCTTTAGTGAGGTATTTCGTTGGATATTTTTATCCTTTCTCTACAGAATATAGCAAAGGCTTAGGTAGAGCAGGTTGGATGGCCCTAACTTAGAGTGGTTAAGTTTAGTTTAACTTTGACATAACATCTTGGCTGAAGAGCTGCATTTCCAGTGGCTGTGCAGACTGCTGGGTGTGCTGCCAAATAGCTGGAGATTGCAGAATGATGCTGCTGTTGTTAATTTGTTTCTGCCAGAGAGACATTCCTGTTCATCTCTGGGACAGCTTTAAGTCACTGTCTTGGTTTGAAAAGACAGGTGTCTGCTAAGGAAGGCAGGAGCCTCCCTTGAAATGGAAAATGTAAATCCCCTACTTCTGAATTATTATAATTTTGAAATTAAGGGGCTCTCAGGCAAAGATATGGGAAAAGGAATAACAGTTCTTTACTAGGAAAATTAAAATAAAAATGCAGTAGTACAAAAAAAAAAAAAAAAAAAAAGGTACTGACACCCTGTTGGTCAGGGTGTTGGTAGCAGTCTGATGGAGTGGTGGCTGCAGTCCTCCTGGAGTGACAAATGTGGTTCTGTTGAAGCAGTGATCCTGCAGAAGGGTACAGTTCTCCTCTGAAGGTCTAGTGGTGGTGCAGACAGGTCCGGTCTTCCTCTGGGAATCCAGTGGGGAAAGGTTAAACCACCGGTTTTAACAGGTGGCCCGTTAACAGAAAATAACTGCCCCACCTGCTTTAAACAGCTGGTAACAGAATGCATACTTGCAGTTACATCATCATGCATTGCAACCTAGAACAGTCACTTACTGATCCTGCCCATCGCTGGACCTGGTGGGAACTCAAGCATAATGTATGTGCCAGTTTAAAGCCACCATACCTTCCTAGAAGCAGCTAATTTTAGCTGTTATCCTACAAAGAAGGAGCAAAGAAAGTGGAACAAACCAAATTACATCGGTGGGGTAAAGCCAACAGTTTTCCAGGTTTGAAATGCAATGCCTTTAGATATTGACAACTGACAGTTGCTTCATCAAGGCACAGAATTTTGCAAAGCCTTTGACAAGTTAAACACAGATGCAGCATGAGGCATTTTCTTGTGAAATATTTTTAATGGCTATTCTTGGTTTTCCCAGTGGGATCTTACTTAGAGCAGAGATTTGTCACCAGTTAATTGATTTGTGTGAACTCTCTGCCAAAATCAACAAAGAAGGAATTGACAGGACAGACTCTGGAAAGAGGGAAGTTGTGACATGTTTAAAGAGAACGCATCCTCAGAGGAAGGTCTGCTGCTCTTTCAAAAAGCAGTTTCCTATCAGCAAAACAATCTCTACTCTTTCCTGCATGTATCTTGGCTCTGCCTTGCAGCAGTGCTACGGGGTGCTTCATCTTGTGGGAAGCCAAGGGAAAGAGATTTACTAAAGAACAACCTTGCACATGCTATTGCAACTCCAGCCATTCTATTGAGTTGAGCTAAGGCAAGCATTAAAGCAAGCTGAAACTCTAAGGATTAGAAGTCTTCACAGTAATTACAGGGTCTGTTTTTCTACTGACATGCTGCAGCTTCTATGATAAAGGAAAGAAGTACATATTGGTACAACAGTACAGAAAAATATCACCCTGCTGCCTGGTCATGGCTGATGTGGAGCAGACAGGTCAATTCCTGAGAGAAATCAACAGTGCAAAACTTGTGTGGTTGCAAACTTGGCATTTTTTAATACTGAAAGATCAAACTCCAAGCAGCGGAAAATGTGAGGCAGTGCCCAGAGCAGTTCTATCTTTCAGAAGTGTAAGTAAGCACAAGTAGGCAGGAGTTCAAGAACTAACTTAAAACACAGTTTATGCCACTTCTTTCTCCATTCTTCTCACCCTTCCTGAAATACTACAACTAAAACCAACAATACACCATGTCTTCCCAAGCCTCAATATTTACTCACACATGAAGAACATGCAAAGCTTTTTAAAATCCCCTTGACAACTTGTACAAGAAAACTGTTTAGCTATGAGTGGAATGTCCTCTTACAAAATGCCAAACAGCCTTGTGCTTTTCAGGCCAAAAGCTAACAAGCTGAACTGTGAGCTCTTATTACTTGTTCTGTTCCTCCACAGTAAGAATCTGGAGTGCTTTAAAAATGCTGAGAGCATGACAGTGATTGACAAGAAAAGAAGGAATGTAAGGACATACTGTACTTTAAAAAAAATTAATTATTTTTGTAAAACAAAATTGATAGTGATGGGGGCCTGCATTTGCAGTTTGAACCAGGAGCCAGGGCTGTTTTCTCAAACATGACCCTTACACACTGTCTTGCACCCTTATGTAGGAATACCAAATTTGGTAAAATCCCAGAGTAACTTTAAGGAGAGAGATCCTAAGAAATTAAACAGCTGCTTGAACCATTCATGTTTTAACTTTTTCTCAGTGAAAGCAGGTCTTAATTTTAGTGTGTGCAGTGCAAGTGTGAGGCTCTTTCCATCATTTTTACTGGATGTGTGCAGTGATGGATCTCCAAGTATATAGGTTTGGTTCCAGTTCAGTGTGGGCACATGACCACATTGGCATTGAATTAAGTATGTCTGGTATGGAGTTGCTATGAGTTTTTAACAGTGGGTAGCTGATATCTAATCTGACAGGAAGTGACAATGGCACAGAGAGAGCAGTAGTGTTAATCACATTAAGTGTGTCAGTAAGAAATCAGCAAAATTTTAGAGCAATTTTAACTGACAGTGTGAGTGAAAGCTGGATCTGCACCTTGGGTAGCAGGTTGTGGTATATCTGGTCCAATGCCAAGAGCCCTAATGTTGGATTTATTGTGTCTTTAAGCCATGGCCAGAGAGGAGGAGGGTAAACTGTTTCTCTTACAGTTGCTGAGAAAGGAAAACGCTGCCACTGGTATGTTCTTCTCAGTGAAAAAGCCAGTGCTATGTGAAAACTACTGTTGGAGATGATTCAGCCATCATCTGTCTGCATGTTAAATCTTCAAAATACTGTGTAACTGCATAGAGATGGCAAAAACAATGTGAAACTGCTAACATGTAAAAGCAGGGAGATTTAGGGATGTGTTGCAAGCATTTGTATGACTGCACTTCTTGAACTGAGCTCAGGTACAGTTCTTGTCTGCTTGGATCATTTAACTGGCCAAAGACCAAAATATGCCCTTAATCATCTACAGACACCTATGCCCAGTAATGACAGGGTCCTCCAGTGACTTGCTAACTGGCAATAGAATATTAGCTAAATAGTAGCTGGGTTTTTCTGGTTAAAAGAAAACTAGACCTTCATTATATTCCAAGATAAGCTTTTAAAAACTTACTTTTTTCATTATGGGGTTTATTTATTTCATTATTTCATTTGGTTAACCTCTGTGGTAACTTGGTGACTGGAAAATTTGGATCTGCTAATTTATTGACTTCACTTTATTGAAAACACAGCCTAAATAATCTAAAATACAGATCATTGCTTTGTTTGTCATCAGTCTGCTGAAATTTTAAGTAAACTAGGTAAATGTGCTTTGTCAGATTCATGCATTCATGGGACATGGGATGTGTTTATTTCATCAGCTCACAAGCTGGGTCACAGTCTGTGAGGGCATTCAGCTCTGGGGTGAAATCACCAGCCTCTTGCACCCATCTCCACAGTGACTCCCTACATGCCTTCCATTACACAGGCTCTACATCCCCAATAAAGTGACCACAAGAGATTGCTATCTTGCACTACTGACAATGTAGTTGTTTATATAGAGTATGAACATGCGTGTGAGCTTGCATGCACTAACATGCCTTCATTTACCCACATAAGTCAACAAGGCACAAAATTGCCAGATGTCTTTGCCTCTAATGAGCACCTGCCCAGACACACAGCTGGTTTGGAAGAGAACAAAGCAGGCAGTTCCAGGGCATCTAACCCAACTGCCCCAGGGCAAAGCAGCCACAGCCTGGGGCCTCCTTCTGCCGCTTGCAGGGGGAGTTCCCGCTCTCCTGTTCACTGACTGTTGTGTGCCCTGGAACATGGTGCGTAACAAAACATACAGGCTGTTGTTTCGGCAGCAGGGAAGATGCTGCCTCTGTCTTGGACACTGCAGCTGTGGTTGGAACCCTGGAGAGGGGACAAGATGCTTTTCTTTGGTGCTGTTGAGTATGATCAGTTAAGTGAACTACTTAAAGGATAGGATGGACAGAGAAAAGTGTTTGGAAGAAAGAACCTAAACTAACAAGGAGTTAATTTAGAAACTTTCTATTCTGCCTAACTTGAAGTGTTCTCTGTTGTTGTTGGGGCTTTGTATAAAGTATTCCTTTATGTTTAAGAAAATATGATTTCTGAAGTTAAGAGCTTTGTGTTTTGGGATGTGTTTCAAGGGAAAGCTGGAGGTAGGTCTGCCTCAACGATCTGCTGACTCCACCAGAGTGCTCATATAATTATAAATGTTTATTACCCCCAAAATGAAGAGGTGCCTGCTTTAAGGTGTCTTGCAGGATTATAATGTGGATTCCTTAGTTCATTGCCAGAGATGTTGTTCCTCTGCCCTGTGCTTAGTGGATTTGCACTTAGTAGATTTGCATGTGTACATGACAAGAGCCAATTGCCAAACATAAAGATTTGAATGTAAACTCATTGCTAAACTTTGGCCTGGAAGCATCAAGTTGTTCTTCTGAGCATTTGCACGTACAAAAGGTGAGTACAGAGGTAAAGAGCAATAAAAGGGCAAGGCAAAAGAGAAGGACTCATAAAGCGCCTCAGCAGAACTACCCTGTTGGCCTGTATCAATGAGTCTGAGTTTTGCCCTTTTAAATGCTTGTGCCTTTGCACACTTTGCACCATGGGGCTCTTTATAACAGATGCAGAGCTTGAACAAAGCATATTTGCAGCTCCTCTACCTATTTATGAGCTGGTGTGTACACTTTGCAATGTTTCTCATAGTGTGAGTGAAGCAAATAGGTACCTTTATACTTCCTTATTCCTGATGGAAGCAGCAAGGGGGAAAGGGCAAAAGGAGAAGCCAGAATTTCTGCTATCAGGAAGAAAACTGAGATAGAGAAAATCTAAGATTTTATTTGAGCAACCTAGTAATGTGTCTGCTTGCTAATGAGTTCTGCTTTAAAGCACTAGCTCATCAGTATGTATATATTCTGCTTATATGCTGTATTTACTTAGTGACTCGATAATTCAAATCTGCAAATTAATTGATTTAACTGAAATTGCAGCCTAAATAATCTAAAATGTGGGGTAAATACATGTATGGATTATTGTGGGATGGTTTTGTTATGGGGCTAGACTCTGTCTCCAGACAGAAACACGTAACTTTTACCTTTGTTTCCATATGTTTAAAAATATGCCAAGATACCCAAGGACAGTATTGTCACATATAAACCCAGCTCAAAGCAATAACTGGCTGTGACAAGGCCAGAAACCCATCCCAGTTCTATCTCACCTGGCACATCTTCAAATGCTGATTCTCATGGTATATCCCAATATACCAGTTGCTCCCAGTACAAAGACAACTGTTTGTTAGTTCATTATGGATTGTTTATGATTGACAATATTTGCTGTATGTACATTTTGAACAAACACAGTGCTGTAAACAAATAGGGATATTAGGCAGCTGTATGTTTCATACCATGCAAATGAACTGTAGCTGGAGCTACAGATTGTAAAAGCAGTTGGTAATTAGCCCAGGACTTTTATGATTGTTGTGAAGTACATTGTAAGTACTTCTGCAATTATTCCATCTAGGTCAGCCAGGGAATTGTTTTACTGTACAGAGTCCTCAAAATGGCTGCACTTAGTTTGGCATTTACTGAGGGACAGGCAAGGGTTTTAGGCATGGCCAGTATGGCATGAAGTCATCGTGCTCATATCACTTTTGTCTTGCACTCCTGGGGAGTGGGCTGGCAGGCACAGCTCTGTTGCAGGGTCCTTCCTTCAAGGCCAAAATTTCTGTCCTCTCCATGTCCCCCACACCAATGTGCCACCATTGCACTGATGTGATTGATGAGCAGGGTCTGCTCACACCTTTGATGAGAGAAGTGCTGATTAATGTGGACCTTGCATGGGACCCCCCGGGCAGGGTCTGCAGGGATGCTGTGACCAGCCCTATCCCACTCACTGCCTACCACTTTTCACCTCCTCAAAACCTTTGCAGCACAGCCAAGGGAGCTTTCCTTTTCAGTATACTGAAGTGATTACTCACTCGGGATGGTTTTTCCAAGAACTGTGGCTGCTGGCATCTGTATGCAACTACAAAGCTCTGGGGATCCTCTGGAGATGGATGCAGGCAGGGTATTCCAGCTTAGAAGTCCTGAAGAGCAGCATGAAATATGTATAATCATTATGTCCTTCTGTTTATTCTGACCCTGTACAAGATGAAGCTATGTGTCATATGCTTAATATTAAATGGACTGAACAGGTTTCTCTTTAATTCTTTTAATCTTCTTACAAGATACAAAATAGGCTTAAGTCAAAAACTGTTCCTTAGTGTAAAGGGTTGAGGGGGCTGGCTGCTTGCTTGGCTGTATTGTGATGATGACAGCTAGAAGGATTGGGTTTGTTGAGCACTGAGACTGCTCTCCCGAGCAGGTTTATGCCTCCTTGCATAAAGGTTTCCATAAAGATTTCTGGGAGACAGTTGCAGGCCTAGCAAAGGAAGAGTCAGAACGTAGTTAAACCTCCCAGCCCACACACAGTAACAGGAAAATCCTGTTTGAAGAATCAGGGAAGAGCCTTTTCTGGATAACAAGAGATAATGTGCTGATAACGCTGCTGTCTCCCCACCCTCTATGTGGTTATCCCGCTAGCGGAGTCCAGCCCCCCGTGGCTTGGTATTTTTCAGGGTCTGTCGAAGGTGGGGGAAGGAGAGAAGAGGTTCTAGGAAGTGTTTCTGCAGATGAGCTAGCAACAATTATATTTTAATGAACACACGAGCTTGGGAGCATTGCAAGAATAATTTGTTTTCTGATCCATGCATGGGTTTTCTTCTCCAGGTTGAAAATCAGAGAGGGAAGAGATGTATTAGTAGGGAGATGCATAACGTTACAAGCCATCCAGCATGGGAGTGGGAAAAGAGAGGGAGGGTGCCGGCTTTGTCTCCTACTCAATGGGTGTTAGTGTTCCTGGAACATTACACCCTGCTCCTGGCTCTTAATGTGTCCTACTCCTACTCGTGGGAATTAATGTTGCTGGAACCACAGCTGTGTTAAGTAAGAGTTAAAGCACCATCCCAAGAACAGATTTGCTCTTCTCAAGAGAAATGCTGGAAACTTTCTGCAATACAATACACACAAAAAGATTTTTCACCGCTATACAAAGCTATCGTTGGGCTAGTAGTGTAAGCAGAACCCCAAAAATGGACACCTTCAGGCAAATCGGAGATTTTAGCCTAGAACCACAACAGTTCTTCCCAGAAAAATGCCCCGGGGAGCAGTACAAAATTCAATTCAATTCAATTAGAAGGTGCTTCCTTCTAATCTAAACAAAGAGCTAAAAAGAAAGACACCACCTACCTTATCTATTGATTTTGGGAAAACTACTTTGCACCTCACTGCAAAACTGAGCATTTTCTGATGGACGGGGTTCTTTTGTTAAAAGAGAAATGGGAGCCTTGCTTTTAATTAGAAAACACCAATCAAACAAAAACCCCACAAATATACATTTTAAAAATGCTTGCAAATCTTTGCCAACATTTCAATTTCTTTTTTTGTCTTTCTTTTTTTTTTTTTTACAATAGATAACAAAGACATTAGTAATTGACAACATCGATTTAGATGAAAAAAATCTTTTCAAACCAATAGCAAACCTTGCATGGGTAAACAGATTCTTGGAGAGGAAAAACAGCACGGAAAATGTCTACTTGAGCAGGGCTTTTGCCTCACATAACAGTCCCATAAGCAAAGCTGCTACAACTTCTAAGGGGGTGCAAAACTGGTTGTGTAACTGTTCTCAGAACATATTTATCAGTGATTCACTGTCAGAGCAGAGTGATGTGCACCTGCAGGCATTCATCTCAGGTCTGCTTCCATAAAGACATAAGGGAATAGCTCTTTCTCTTCAGAGCTTGATGTTTACACTGTCTTTTTTATTCCCAATTGATTTTCACAGTGTTAGTGCAAAGATCAGATGCTCATCTGTTAGTCAAGTCCTCGCTCACTGTGAGCATGCAGTGGTGCAGGCTGTAAATTCATTATATAAATCAATTCCAGCATTTCTTGTGGGTTACTGTAAGGTGTGTAACTTCAATACCATCAATAAGAAGTAGGATCTGATAGCTTTGGTCTTTGAAACTAGCAAATTAAGGGCAGCCACTTTCAGTTCCTTCAATTTGGAGTAGATAAACAGTTACTAGTAAGAATTTGGAAAATAACTAGGAGAGGAGTAGCAGCTACCATGGACTCATTGGGTATAAATTATATCTAGTATTAATTGCAATCAAATTTATTTTTATGATAGACTAACAAGACTCATATTCTGAGCATGACATCTTATGGCCTGGAATGTCCTTTAGGTCATTTGGGGTCAGCTGTCCTGACTGTGTCCCATCCCCGTGGACCCCCAGCACCCTCGCTGGTGGGGTGGGGTGAGGAGCAGAAAAGGCCTTGGCTATGTGTAACCACCACTAAGGCATGACAAAACCAACCCTGTGTTACTACCACTGTTTCCAGCACAAATCCAAAACACAGCCCCAGAGCAGCCACTGTGAGAAAGATCAACTCTACTCCTACCAAAACCAGCACACACTTAAGTATTAAAGGACTTTATATCACACTGTAACACACACAAAAAAAAAAAAAAAAAAAAAAAAAAAAAAGTCCATGACTTGAGCAGAGGCTGGGCTAGCTGCAGCCACATGAAGCACTAAAACAACCCAAATACTGTTTAGGTACATGGAATTTACTTACAAAATCTTGTGTGAATCTTCTTGCTAAAGATGGACAAGACTTTGGCTCATCCAAACACTGCTGAAGATTCCATCTATCCAATATTCAGTGATATTTATCCCAAACTCCTTAACATCTATCTTGTATTTGTTGACATTCATCCCACATTCATTGAAAATAGTTGTAAAAGGGAATGTCATTGTAGAAGGTGAACTCTCAGAACTGAACAGCAGAAGTGTGGCCGAGAAGGGGATGGATTTAATACTGGACAGATAGTTTGTATGGATGGAAGAAGTCGGGGTGACAAGGGTTTACAACTTGTACAGAGGGAGTTCTCTTGAATTTGTGTGTAGAAATAGCATTTCAGTTCTCCAGCGTAATGCCAAGTTTTAATGAGCACTTGCAGTGCCCTGCCTGAACAGAGCCCTCACACTGTGAGTCCCTCACTGCTGTGGGTACCCAGTGCTGTCTGTGCCAATGGCTGCTCATGGGCAGAGAGCGCCAGGCAGGTCTGAAACACCAGGGAATCCTTTCCATGTCCGTTCCATGGTGGTACGTGACTGCGTGCTCTATCCCTGAGAAAGCCAGCTGCCTCCTTGGCAGGGGAGGGATAGATGGGGGGAGTGTGATGCCATGTGATAGGAGCATGTTTAGTTAAACCAGCTCATTACCTTTCCAAAAAATAGTTGACAAAGAGGCATGCTGGAGTTGCCCTTCTCAAAAAAGAAAAAGTCTCTAAAGCAAAATGTTTCCAAAATATAGTCTTCTTTAGTAAACATGCCTTTAAATCTCTAGATATTACTTCCAGCTAATTGCAGCTGCTTTCCTTTTCTTGGAGCTCCCAGCCTGTTTGTATGGAAGGCATAGAGAGCTGGCCAACAAAAATGTGAATTATTTATGTTCGTGCTGAAAGCATGAGTCTTGTCACTAGAGCCTTGCTTGATTGAATGGATCTGCAGAGACAGTTTCTGTAGCAACCCAGAACCTTGCCCAGCAAAATGTCACCCAGCTAACACAGAATGGTAATAAATATCTCTTCTGGGTAGCTGAAGATGACACAGATGTGCCAGAGTAAAATATATCTGGGTTTTGAGTCCTCCAATCTCCCAAGACCCACGAAGATGTCATTTCAGAAGGTGAGCTGTGGCATGTCAACTTGGGTACCAGTAACAATCTAGCTGTGGCAACATGGGGTTTCCAAAGATTACAGAAATCTTCCTGGGGAAGCAGCAAGTCTTTAGCACCAGGAAGACAAGGAAAAAAGGTGCTGTGCTCAGGCTTTAAGTGGCAGCCCACACAGTTAAAGTCAGTGTAAATAAGGATGTCTTTCACAAGACTTACTGTCACATCTTTGGGTGCTGTGTCCACACACCAAATACTGAGTTTGATAATACTGTCCAAACTATTTCAGAGATCTTTTAATTGCCATGGTATTTAGTATAGATTGACAAAGACAGGAATATGGAGATTCAAGAGTTTCTTTCCTATCTCTCCTTAGTCTTTGATCTTGGCTCATTGCTGTTTGAGGTCTGTCTGCCTTCCGGTAAAAATGAACCCATCTCATTGAAAGTCCTACAGAGATTACAAGCTGCCAGGACTATCTTGCAGAGCTTTGAAAGGCAATACAGGTTGGTACATTTGTCTAGATGTACTAAACATATTTTTCACTATGTCTGTATTTGAATTTTTCCTCATTTTCAACCCAGCAAATAATATTTTACTAAACACAGACTTCCTGAGGCTAACATATTAGAAAAGTTACAATACCCAGAATTTTGAAAGTAAAGAAATGTTAGTAGGTGGTTCCTTCATCATGCATCTCCAGCTCAGCTGTACTCACCAGAAAAATAAACTGCAATTTTTTGTGATTCCACAGATCTGTAATTCCAGCATTTCCTACATTTTGACCTTATGAACAAAACTAGGCTCTCTGCATTCAGAACAACCCAGGTGCTTAGCTCTAAACAGGAGATAATCCAGCTAGAAAAAGCTTGTGGTTATTCAGACAGAGGTCACCAAGGTACAACTCTAAAGGTGAATAAAAGTGAGGGAGGCTGCCTGACACCTATGTAACCTGGACAAGGAGTAAACTGGCTGGCAGATGACAGGTATCTGGTTTATATTTAAAAGTTTTGCTGATTTAGCAATAGCAGGATGTAACAACACTCACCAATCAATACAGCTTTGCTAGTAAAAACCCACAGGTGTGGTTTCAACAGCAAAACACCCTTTGCAGTTCTGGTACAAGCAAGAGATAATTATTAAAGCAATTTAAATTGGATCCTGTACCTAGGAGGGTTTACCGGTCTTCTACTGCGGCTACATCAGCAAACTTTCTAGTCAAGGCTGTTCCAGAAATCAGCTGCTGGAGAGTGCAAGGCTGATGACAGCAGAGCTCTCTGGAAGCTTGAGGAGAGTGTAAAGCTTTGCACCCCCGGGCTCCAGGAAGCCCACCGAGAAACACGAGAAACACGGCCTGCTTCCTTAAGAGAATCTCGGCTGGAGAACAAAGGACTTCAGCTCACACACGGAGGGAGGGGTAATTTGCATCTCATTAAACCAATATTTAAAAATCGACACTGTGTTTGTTTCTCTAGTGTCTGTTTTCCTCTTCCAGACATGTCAAAAAGGATGCATTTTTAATTAGTTTTTTTTTTGTTTTCACTTATCCAGAATGAAAAGCCGCAAGAACATTTCTGAGTACCTAGAGATCCTTCCCCCCCCCAACCCCCCCAATCCTTGTATAGCTATAAAATACTTTAAAGGAACTTTGTAAAACTTCCTAAGAAAATCTATCTCATAACATAAACACATAAACATAAGCATGATTATTCTCAACTATAAATGTTTTGGAATGTAATAAATTCTTGGAAGATGTTTTACCTTGATAAGTTTTTTTATGTAGTACAATAATTTCATGGCTATCCAGCAAAACTTCCTTAATCGCCAATTGCTGGTGATTCTCAAGTCATGTGTGCTATATGTGGGTCTAGTTTAGAGGCTTTTTAGCAGGTTTTATGCCAGCAAAACCCATAGCTACATCTATAAAAAACCCTCAAATGACCCAAATATCTAAACTTTATCTGACAGCTATGTCAACTGTGATAAGAAGCAGTGGAATACAGCTGCACCAGAGGCATTTCTAGGTGATGCTTTCAGCAAAGCTCTGCTTTCAATAGGACGCTCAAGAACACATGTATGAAGGTGCTTTTGTAGGCACAGAGAAACCCACACTCTGCACACACTGCTGGTACAACACAATTCCTGTAATTAACAACACAAATAATAAACAATTCCATAATAATGATCAACTTTTTTCATTAAAGAGCCCGGGGATAGACTCAATGGCTATTCCTGTGCCACTCTTAATGAGCTGTTTGAGAAATTGCTTAGAGCACGGAGCGTTCCCACGATTCATCAGCACACGGGGGCCTCACGGCTTCTTCTCACCACCAACCTGGTGAGGTGCCACTGGCTTCACGTGAAGACTGGTAAAGGGAAATTTTATCATTATAAAAGGCAAACTAACATTACACCAAAGCATGAGATCTGCTCAGGCACGTTGGGTGTACTCGCTCTCAGGAAAGGCTCTGTGCTCTGCAGGCAGCAAACTGCTCCGCCTCACATCAGGCTCGGTCCTTTCCTCATTAGTGAACAGCAAACCTGGTTTTCAGGGTGGCCTTGGACCACACGGCGGTATCCTCATCAAGGCTGCTTTGTTTCTATTATTGGTTTTGCTCCTGTAATTAATAGGAACGAGCTTTCTAACTTACAAACGCGGGCTTTGGAGGAGGAGCTAGATTTCCCCACCCCCACATTTTTCCCCTAGCAGCAGAACAGCGTGTTCTGGTTTTGCCAAATAAACTGGGTATACATTATGGCTTGATTCCTGGTACATAATTAATATTCTTCACAGACAGTGTGTCTTCAAACAGCTGGCTAATATTTACTCTGAGAAAAGGTCTTGCGATCCCAGCTTTGGTCAGCCAGGGACGGAAACTTCAGTTTTATGCTCTTATCTTCTGGTGACACACTGTAAAGGCAAAGTGGTGTGTTCAAAGTACAGTGTTTTGAGGCTTCCAGGAACAAAAATGAACATGCAATTCAACAGACAAATAGAAGATGCCGTTGCATTTCCTGTTCCCGCCTTCTCTGGTTTTCATAAAGGGCATACAAACACGGACACACAAACTAGATTTTTAGCCATATAAAACAACAAGCAGCATTTCTTGTTAGAAATGTACCAGGGTTATGTTTTTACTATCTTTCTACTATATTTGCAGAATATATTTATGTCTTTATGTATAAATATATACACAATTTGCACTTTAAACACGATCTCACATGATGTGTTTCATGCAGTGTATTTTAATGAAGCATTCACCCCTTGCCTGGTTTCACATGCTGACAGCTCTCTAGTTACCAAGGAATACAAAGTGTGCGGGGAAGGAATGGCTGCACCTGAAAATGCTTTGCAAGCAACTTCACTTCCAAGAGGTAGCTCTGGGCAAATCTAATGACCAAGGAAAGGCAGGTTTTGTTACTTTTCTCTCGCTCCCCCTACTTCCAGCTCTCTCCTGCGGCTCCCGGCTCTGTGCAGACCTGGGAACACCGGGGCGAGGGGCGACGGCTTAAAGGGATGGATGGCATCGGAGAAACACGGGGGGCACGGCTCTCGCCGAGCCGAACGAGCCACAGCATCACGGGATTGTCAGGGCTGGAAGGGAGCTCTGAAGACCGCCTATTCCAATCCCCGCACCCAGCCTAGGCCATTGGGAGCAGGTGACACAGGAACGCGTCCAGGTGGGTTTGGAATGTCTCCAGAGAGGGAGATTCCACAAACCTCCCAGGGCAGCCTGCCACCCTCAACGTAAAAAAAAGTTCTTCCTCATGCTGAGGTGGAACTTCTTGTGGTTTTATCTATGTCCACTGCTCCTCGCCCAGGCGCTTCCCATGCGGCAGGGCGAACCCAGCGCCCTGGGAGCGGCCGCTCCCGTGTGGGGGCTGAGGGGGCTGAGCCAACGGCGGGCGGGGCGGGCCGCGGGAGGCGGGGCTGCGCCCAGCACCAATCAGCGCTCGGGGCAGCGCGGGAAGGCGGGAGGAAGCGGCGGGGCGGGACAGGAGACGTGGCCAATGGCGAGTCGGGACGCGCGTGCGAGAGCGGGACTCGGGCGCAGGAGCCCGTCAGCGGTGAGGAAGGGCGGTGCCAGCCAATCGGGGGCCGCTGTGGTGAGGGGCGAGCCAATGGCGAGCCGCGCAGGCGGGGCGCCAGCCAATCAGGGCGCGTCCGGCGAACAAAAGGGCCTCTCCAAGGCGCCGGCCCCTCTCCTGAGCACAATTTCACATGACGCAACGGCTGCGGGAAGCGGTTCGCGAGCCGTGCCCGCCGCCGCCATTTTGTGAGCGCGGAGACTGAGCCGGCGGCGGCCCGAGGAGCGGCGGCACCGGCAGCGCAGCCAGCGGGAGCCTCAGCGTGGAGGATGCGGTAGAGGAGCCCAGCGGCAGCGGCGGGGGGGCGGCATCGGCATCGCTCGGCGGCGGCGGCGGGGGATCGCGGGGAGGGGGCTGTCGGTCGGTGGGTCGGGTCCTGGTCGGAGCAGCATGTCGGCCCCGGAGAGCAGCGCTGGCAGCAGCGAGGCCCGGGAGGACGCGTGCCGCGACTACCAGTCGTCGCTGGAGGACCTGACGTTCAACAGCAAGCCGCACATCAACATGCTGACCATCCTGGCCGAGGAGAACGTGCCCTTCGCCAAGGACATCGTCTCCCTGATCGAGGCGCAAATCGCCAAGGTTTTTATATTCCACCGACTACTACTCCTACCTATACTGCTGGGGGGACCGGCCGGGGCAGCGGGGTAGGGCGGCCTGGGGGCCCGCAGGACAGGCGCGGGGGGAGCCGAGCGGCGGAGGCGGTTCAGGGGGACACAGCAGGGCCGGGGGACGAGAGGGCCCGAGGGTCGGGAGATGGGGCGAGAGAGAGAGGGGGAGAGGCTCGGGCGGGTGGACATGGCTGGGCTGGGGCGCGGGGGGGCCTAGGAAGTAGTGCCGGGGGGGGGGGGGGTGTTGGTAGTGAGGGGGCGAACAGAGAGAGCAGGGTTTGGACGGAGTTGGGGGAGGACGGGGCTGTAGGAGGCCGGGGGTCGCCGTGCGGGAAACAGGCGGAGGAGGGAAGCGTGTCTCAGCTGGGATCAGGGAGCAACGGGGCGAGGCGGCGGGCGGGGGCTCCTTCTTCCATCGCGAAGCTTAAGGGTGCTGCTGCTGCTTCTACTCCCCCGTGGCATAGGGAGCAGGGGACTCGAGGGAGGGGAGCAGCCCCCACACCAGCCTGACGGAAGTAGGGAAGGGTTTGGGACTGGCCCCAGGAAGAGCTGAGGGAGGAGGGCAGCGTGGCTGGCGCTGGGAGCCCCGCGTAAATAGCAGGCACAACATGGCGGCCCGGCGGTGACTGGGCAGCTGCACTTCCTCGCCCTTGGAGCGGGGCTTTCCCCCGACACGCAGCCAGGATTCGGTGTCCGAATCTGGTGACTAAACCCTTGCATTTTAGGTGATTTTTACAGTAGGTGGATACTGCAATCATTAGAGAGGACCTGAGTGAGGAGATCTCGTGGAGAGTTGGGTTTTTCTTGGGGGGTGGTCTAAGAAGAAAATAAGGTTAAGTTTCTAGTACCCAAATTGTCCGCCACTGAAGGGCTAAGTATAGTGACCTTTAAGTATAAGTTAAAGCTGTTTCCCCAGTGCGGTCCCCGTGAGAGATTAATTGAGGGGTGGAGGCTCCCTTATATCGTAAAAAAGTTTGTGGGTGAAAGGTGAACATCTCTTTCGGTTAGAGGAGTGTGTGTGGTGGTGATGGGGGTTGTTTTGCTCTGCCTCGGTAGAGAAAATTTGTGGGCTTGGGATAATCTGTTTGGATTTCAGGTATTCTGTGCCCCGAGTAGCACTAGCGTTGTGTGCGTATTTATTTTATTTTGGCTAGAGAGGTTTATTAGTTGAGGATGTGGTAGAAGAAATTCTCCCTGAGTGTAGAAAGTGCAGCAGCCTGTAGGATCCTAACATGGCGTCTGAAAGGCACATGATATAAAAAGGGAAAGAGGAGGCTCCCTCTGAGCCCAGCCCAGGCAGTTGCTGACATCAGTCAGCCACTGTACATGCATGGGGGTTTGCAGCACCTTTTTAGCGAGCATTTTAGAAGAAAAGGGTTCTTCTTTCAATCCCCCACCCCCCCGTATTCGTGCCAGCCACCCCTCCCCCGTTGTTTCCCTTGCTCCCTCTGATCTCAGGTGTTAAAAGGCTTTTTTTCTTTGACTTTAATCGTGGTTTATAATGGTGAGAATTGTACTATCTAATGATGGGGGTGGGAACCATCTTTTAAGATACTTAATCTTATCTTTCTATCAATGCAGGATGTCTTTTTAGTGTGCCACAGACCTCTTCCAGTCTAGTTTTAAATGATGCCAGTGGCTGAGTTTTGCCATTCCTTGGGGAGGTGACCTCATAATCTAATAGCTCTCACCATTATATTTCCTAAAGGGCAGTGGATGTATATAAAATGATTTGTGATGAAATAACAATGCTGTCAATTTTTTTTTTCATTTCTGGGTGATTTAGAACCTGCCCTGAAGTGTGGGGGTTTTTTAAAGGATGTCTTAAAACCTGTATCAATGGTTAGTTTTGCCTAGTTACTGTTTATGACTGTAGTTTATTCAAGGCAAGTTTTTAGTTGTTTCTGGGAAAGTGATCTCCTTTACTAAGCCACTTTTAAAAAGTGTTGCCTGGAGACAGTTTGTTTAGTGTAAAACTTGAGTGGTCTGCTTTACAATTTAATAAATGGTTCTGAAATGTGTGACTGGTATTATAAAGTTTGTAAATAAAAAGTGTGAAATATGTATTTGTCTTTTTATTTACCATTGTATAGTGCAGAATTTGTTCCCAAGACCCATTTTGTATACAAAGTTGCCTTTTTTTTTAAACCAATTTTTTCACAAGTTTGTGACTTGGGGTTGAATTGCCAGATATTATTTTAAACTTGAAATATTTTAGGAAACTAATAAAAAAGAGCCACACATTTCCAACAATAGCTTTCCTACGTTATTTGAAGGAACAGTGGGAGTTTTGTAAAGAAGTCTTATATATGCTGAGCTCAGAGTTAGTGTTCTTCTGCGTTCTGGTGGTTATGCGGCGCCTCCCTGCCTTTGGTTAGTGTGTGCGGGCATCTTTCTTGCTTGGGGGTGCTGCAGAGACCTCCTGGAAACAAAGTGCATTCCGGTGTGGGATTCCCTCTTGTGGTTATTGAAATACCTGCTAGATACCTTGACATAACAAACACTTCCAGAAGAGAAGACTTAAAATATTCCAGCCATATTTAAGTTAAAATGCGACACCTGAATAGCTTATGTTTGAAGCAGGGTACACTGCTGAGCTGCTAATTGCTCTCTGTAGGTGGAAGTCGGCTTCCTTACCTCGATGATGGTGTTTCTGTGTGTGGTTGCTGTAACAGGCTGATGCATGATGAAAGGGACAGTTAAACTTCTTTCAGTGCTTTTGCTGCTAATGCTTCCCCAGCATCTCAAACTTCCAGCTTAGCTGAGTGTAGTGAGCTACTTTCCTGCATTGGTGAAATGGAAGAATTCAACCTGGGGAGTAGCTCTTGGGCATAGGTACTTCTGGGAGAGCTCTTTGTGTGTCTAACACAGCTGACTAAAAGTCAGAAGTGGTGCACTGTCATTTTGTTATAAAAGAAGGCACTCAGAATTGGAGTGTTTTTAATGTGCCATTGTGCAGACTCCTTCAAAGAAGAAGCCAGTATTCCAAAGATATTTTAAATAGCTGCAGATCCACAGTCTTCTGTCTGAGACTTAAGTGATGCTTTTTTCTAACACTTGCACATTAGGTTGTTTACAGTTCAGTATTACGTCACAGCTTGAAATTGGCTTCTAATGTGCTGCAATTAGTTTTGGCTTACATAACCTGGTTTTTGTCTTTTTCTGCACAAAATGCATCACCTGCCTGTTTCTACTTTTTTCCAATATGTTTGAAGGCAGTGGCACCCACCCCACCCTCCCACCCCAACTAACAAGGAGTTCTGCCCTCTTCAATAATAAGTTTCAGGTCATGGTAGTACACTTCTAAGGGTGAGGAAGCCCAATGCCCATGTAAAAATACTGTTGAGTGAGTGCCCTCCTGTGAGCCTGTGGGGAAGGAACTGAATTTAAAATGGTGAAGCAGTAGCACTTCACACACGTGTCTGGATAATGGGCCTGCCTGCGAAATAAGGTGTCATTAATTAATCTGGTAGCCTATTCTGTTTAAAATGAGCAGTCAGTGAAGTTGTTCTGCTTTTATCCAGAGCTTACCAGATGGTGAATGGAACTTAAAGTATTACATGTGGATGCTCTTCCCAGGGGTTCATGGTCAACACAGGCTGCTTGTGTTGTCTTTCATGTCCTCTTCAACAAGTCTGTGTACTTGCTGATGTTTTTTGGAACTTTGCTGTGCCTTCTGCTTTGTGAAAGCCACTGGCAGGCATAAAAATCACTTTTATTGGTCCAGTACTGCTTTTTGTAAATTGGAAGTTGCTGTAGTGGTCCAGGGTCATCACACTTTTATTGCACAAACTTGGTATGAGTTTTGAAAAAGGATTTAAAAAACCCCAACCAAAACCAAACAAAAAAGCCCCCAAGCCTCCTGTAGCAAAGCTGTGTCCAGAGTTTGAAGACAACCTTCTATGAAAATGGTGGTTGCAGTTCCTGAGCTTGTCTGTGCATTTACTCAGTTGACCAGATGACTGAGTTTTGACTGGATTTTGAACTCTATTCTGACTGTTTTTGCATGCATTTTGGAAATCAGAACCATCGCCACCTGCAAGTGTCAAGAGAGAATGGGACTCTCTGCTATATCCAGTTGGATTACAGTGAAATAATTGCAACCCTTTCTGCGTGTAATTTACGAAAAACTGTGATAATCAACATATAATTTACTGCTGCATAAGTTCACTGACTTGGGCGATTTGCCAGAAGTCTAATTTGTGTTCTGTGAAATCCAGAAAAGCCCATCCAGAAGGTTTGAATTATAAACAATTTTTAGAAGTTCCTTGAAGTGCTGACAATGGTTTCCTGCTAAGTTGCTTCCTCAAGGGAAAGGTTACACTTGGTACACTAGTGGCAATTCTGTCTCATGGGCTTCTTTTTTCCTCCTTTTTTTCCCCCCTTTTTCCAAAGCTTTGATACACAAACAAATTAACCTAAGGTGTTCTTTTTTTTTTTTTTTTTTTGTGATAGACCCACTGCATTATACTTTGAACTGAGTGTCCATTTTTCAGATTAAGTTTTTGTATAAACAAAAATCCCAAACAAAATCCCTTGGTATTTATAGTGGCAACCAAAAAGAGAGGTCTGTATTTCTGGGATTGGCAATCCCTTTATTTGAAAAGGTTAAAGTATGTTTTTGTTGTACTAAACTTCTCAGTTTCTTCTTATTACTCCAGGCTCCTGCATCAGAGAAGCTACCCGTTATGTACCTAATGGATTCCATTGTCAAGAATGTGGGAAGAGAGTATCTCACAGCATTTACTAAAAACCTAGTTGCAACATTTATTTGTGTATTTGAAAAGGTATATACACTTTCAGAAAAGTACTGTATTCTAAGCAAAATTTGTTCCTGGTAAAATAAGTACGTGATTTCAGGTTTGAGTTTTCTTGTGTGGTGAACTATACAAATTGATTGGTTTTTATAGATCTCAGTATCTATACTGTAAAAGATTATACCTTCTGCTATCAAGCATATTAGCTGAAAGATGTAAAGTATTACTTAATTTGGTGTGTAAACATCAGTAGCTTTTCTGTTCAGGCAAGATTTTATTAACAAGACTGTCGATGGCTTAGCTGGATGGACTTCTTGTAATGTATAGACCAATTAATAATGAATCTTTGGTTTATTTTTAAGATAGTTAATAGTCCTTATGCCAAGAATAGACTGAGAATTGGGGTTTTTTTTTGTGGATTTCTCAAAGCCTCACTCTCCTGTAGTTAGATTTGTTTGATTTACATAATTCACATTGTGCAGAATGAGTGCTTAAACTCAAGAGGGAGTAGCACTGACACCTGGTTCTCTCTTGGTGGTCTGTCAGCTGAAAAAAGTGCTGTGACTGTGTGAGAGAAGGACCTTAAAATGTATGACTGTATTATAAATAAGTTTTAATTTCATTCAACATTGAAAGCTGCTGCCATATCTTTTAATTCTGGCTCTTAATTTTGAAGCCTGGTGAAGTAATTGTGCCTACTCCTCTGTGAGAAAAGCATATCAAAGTCCAGGTTTTGAAAGGCTGGACTTGAATGGGTTTTAAGTTGGATCAGAAAAGAAGGGTTAACTTCTGTGGTTTCCTGTATGTTAGAAGAAAGTGGTATTCCATAAGAATGAGATGAATGAAGCTTTTGCATATTTATCATTACATACCAGCGAGAATCTGAAATCCCAGTACGCTTTATATATGGTTTTCAGGTGTAAAGTGTGTGATGAAGTAAGGAATAGATTGTGATCTTGACTGTAGAAGACTTAGGCTCCTGTGTGTAGAGCAGATAGATTTACTTAATTTTTTAGTGTTAAATTTTGAATGCTCTTCTACTGAGTTGTTTTTAAAGTTGCAGCTGATAGAAGCTCTGGATAACAGCTCATCTTCAGAGTTTTATGTGTTAACTTGCTAGTAAGCTAACTAGAACTATTTATGTGTACTAGTTAGATGTGTAAGTGGCAGTCATTCCTAATAGCTAGTTGGTTAAAAGATGTCAGTAGAATTTCACCTCAGGCATTGTTACAGATTCGGGTTTTATCAGTAAATGGTCACTAAGGTATCTTTAGACACTTGAAGTCAAACTGTTTGCTTAGTCATTCCTGCACATTCTTGCAGTGAACTTCAGTGAAGCCTCTCATGGAAAATTGTGTAGAGGCATCATCCCCCAATTACTAAGTATGAATTATTTTTATTGAGGCTCCTGCTCTTACCTGAAAAGAACCTCCAAACTTTCCAGAATGTTCTATGCCTAGGTGTAACATCTGAAAATGGCAGCAAAAATCATTACATGGGCAATGCTTAATGATTGAATTGGGATTTTGAAGTTTGACAGCTGCATGTATTTTGTCCTTTAATGTTTTTTATTTATTGTTCAATTGAGCCATTTAAGTTATGAGATGAACTAAATTTTGCTTTATTGTAAATTTCTAATTTAGCTGCCGTGAGATAATCCAATTGTTTGTAAAGAGATAAAATGGGCCTCTGGTCCTACAAGTGCATTTGATCTGTGACTCATACATAGATGGGTCTAATTCTGCAGCTGAACTGAAATAGTAATTGACTTCATTTTAGCTAATACTCATTTTATTGCATTTGTTGGAAAAAATCCTTCAGTGACTAAACAGCTGAGCAAAACACCTTTTTTTCCATTGAGTTTGTTTTTTCTTGATCTGTTTGTCATTGTTATACTCTGGCACAAACACTTGAATGATGTATTGTCTCAGAGGCGGTTGCCTTTCAGTACTTTTGTTACTGTATTTTTTTCCACAGAAGTTGGGCCAGTAAAATGAGAATTTTGCTAATGGAAAAGTTGAAAGAAAATTCTCAGAGCATGGTAATACGTAATAAAATCTTCAAATGGCCTTGAAACAACAATTGCACATTTGAGCTTCTGTTACTGATCCCATTGATAGAGATGTGTTGTCTGCTCTGCTTTTAAATTTTGTGTAGCAAGTTCAGTATGTTGAAATGGCAAGATAGAAATAGGAAATGAATGAAATCTTAAGTTCTGCAGAAAAGTTTGAGAAATTGTTCTATATTAACTTAACAAGCCATAGAATTGTTTTATTGTTTTAGGTGGATGAAAATACTAGGAAAAGTTTATTTAAATTACGCTCCACATGGGATGATATTTTTCCTTTGAAGAAACTATATGCACTTGATGTCAGAGTCAACTCATTAGATCCTGCCTGGCCAATTAAACCTCTGCCCCCAAATGTGAATACTTCTAGCATCCATGTGAATCCTAAGTTTTTAAATAAATCGGTAAGTTTTTCTGCGTTCTGGAAGAACAGATGGTAATACATGTAGTTTTCATTGTTTGTGTGCTGCTTTTTGACAATTTAGAATATTAAGAATGACTTATCTGACCTTTTTAAACAGGTAAGAGAAATTTATAAATTCAGAATATTTGAAGGGTTTGGTTTTTTTTTAATTTACTAATTGAATTCTAGGCTTTGGAACATTGAGGAATTTATATTAAATTCCCTACAGCTGTCTAAGCAGGCAAATCATAGTGGGGCAAAAAAATTGCAGTTTATAACTGCTGTATGAACTAAGTCCCAGTACTGGATCATGATAACACTGAAAGGAGATGGATTTAATTGATTTTATTAGGATTTTAAATGTAACTTTTCTTTATTTTGTTTTTAGCCAGAGGAATCTAATGCACCTACCTCTGCTGTCACTTCTGGTGCCTCTACTCCTCCAGCTGTTCCTGAAATACAAAAGAATTTGACACAGGAGCAACTGATAAGGCAGCAATTGCTTGCAAAGCAAAAACAGTTGTTAGAACTTCAGCAAAAAAAACTAGAGCTGGAGCTGGAACAAACTAAAGCACAGTTGGTGAGTAGGATAGTTGATAAAACTTCCGTAGTTGGGGTCTCTCTTTTGGAGAGTACTTGACTGTACTGGTAAGTACAGTACATTGGTTTTCGCTCATGTTAGGCAAGTGTAGCTATGTTATGACTACTACAGCAATGCAAGGTGATTGGGGGTTCCTGAACAGTTTTTGTTATCTTGAAACCTTAAGTATTACACTGAAATGTAAAAAAAAAACCAACCAAACAAAAGTGGAATTCTTGTGGTTTGGTTTTAATCTCTCTTCAGAATGATACCTGACTCTGATCTTCCATCCTTCACTTCTTGCAACTGACAGTGAGCTGGGCTATTTAAAATATGTTTGTTCCTAAGGAACAAGGGAGCCTTATCGTTTGTAAACAAAGTCAGTTCCTTGGTTGGCAGTAGTTGGAAGACTTGCTGTGTTGGTAGTTGACAATACAAAATAGAACATCTTTGAACTGAAGTGTGAAAATACGATACTTGGCAGCTGAGTTGCTTAGAGCATGTGGAAAATACAGGAAAGCTAACACTGTAATTGGAACGTGTGCCAGATTTACATATTTTGCAGTATTTACATTATATATTGATCTTGCACTGTGTTTGAATTTGATTTGTAATGGTACTGCATTATTTTAATGCTTATAATTAGCAATTAGTGGGTCAATTTCTGTTAAGTAGCTGAAGCTCATAACTTTCAAGACATGGCTATTACAGTTTTGGTTTTGAGACAGAATATTAGCACCTCTGGGTAGGAGTTGTGGCATACAGATTAATGCAAGATTTTTTTTCCAATTTCAGGCTGTATCTCTTAGTGTTCAGCAGGGATCATCTAGTATAGCTTCAGTTCCAGCACCTTCCAAGCAACACATGTCTCCCACACCTCATATGACGGTTAAACCACCTCATCAAACTGCTGTGCAATCTGAAAAAAACAAACCATCCCCAAGTCCTCCACTTCATGATATCAAAATAGTGAACAGGGATCCTCGGCTTAATAGAATGGGTCAACATTCTTCTCATCCTAAAGACCAGTCTCACAGGAAAGAATTTTCACCGAGTGTGACCAGTCAGTCTGAGACCAAGGGAAACAAAACAGCACAGGCTGAAAAACAGAACTCAACAAAGTCAGAAAAATCAAAAGCAAGTGAAAAAACACAGAAGAAAGAACTTGAACAGTCGAAAGCAAAATCTAAATCACCATCGCCTTTGAAAAATAAGCTGCCTGATACTAAAGACAGTAAAAACCAGGAATGTGAAAGCGCTAAGGTTTCTGACATCAGTAAGCGGGATCCAAGACTGAAAAGACATCTTCAGGATAAGTCAGAAGGGAAGGAAGAGGAAGTCAAAGAAAAGAGAAGAAGTACAGAGAAGAAGGAAAAAGAGGAGCATAAGACTTGTGAACATAGACCAGTAGGGAGCAGAAATAAAGTGATTAATGGTGCTGTTCAGAAACAAGACACAACTACAGAGGAGTCAGAAAAACAGAGTGGGAAACAAGGAAGATCAAGTAGTAGAAAACGGTCACGATCACGCTCTCCTAAGGCACGATCACCTTCTACACACTCTCCAAAAAGACGAGAGAGGAGATCACCTAAAAGGAGACTTCGGAGTTTATCTCCTACTTCATCAACTCCTAAAATTGGAAAGATACGTCAGATAGGCCCTAAGCAGTCTCATGTTGAAGAAGGCACACAAGCTGCAAGAGATGAAAGAAATTCTAATAAGAGAAGTGTTAAACAAGAGGTGCGTGATCCAAGGAGATTGAAAAAAGCCCAAGAAGAAAGACCCCAAGAGACAGCCACCCAGCATTCTGCAAAAGCTTCTCCAGATCCAAAGGAGAATGCAGAAAACTGGCAGGGATCCAAATCAGGCAAGAGGTGGAAATCTGGTTGGGAAGAAAGTAAAAAGTAAGTTACTATCTCTTAACTTCTGTGTGAAGTCACTGGAAATTCTCCTCTTGGCTTCAGTATAGTTGACTTTGAGGGGCAGTGTTCAAATTGTTAAAATCGATAGGTTTAATTTGTTTCTACTAGTGGAATACAGAGGTGATGCATACTTGCATTCTAAGCTGATAGCAATGTTTTGCCATGATCAGTTCTAGTAGGAACCATTACATCCTGAATAATGAATAATCTTTATTTTACATATATTCTTGTTTCAGTTCTCAGCAGAATGATGAACATCAAGCACTTGTTAAATCCCCTCACCAAAGACATCGGGAGAACTGGCCTGCTGGTAAAGGAATTCTATCACCTCGAGCACCAAAGCAGCAGCACCGGTTAAGTGTGGATGCTAATTTACAGATTCCCAAAGAATTGACATCTGCAAGTAAAAGAGAATTACTTAAGAAGGTAATACTAATAAATCTATCTTCATAGAAATGTCCCAGGTGTGGGGTTTTTTTCTTGTCTTTTTTGAAGTCTAAATTTTAACTTTATTTTACAGGCTAATGACCGCTTAACATCTGGTGAAATAACACAAGATGAGTTTCTCATGGTAGCTCATCAGATCCGACAGCTCTTCCAGTATCAGGAAGGAAAGCACAGATGTAATGTCTGGGATAGCCCTACAGAGGAAAAATGTGGTTTGAAAAAGAAACCTCTTCTATCAGATGCAGAATTAACATATTATGAACATAAAGCTAAACTAAAAAGGACACAAGTTCAGCATTCATTGTCAAGGCTTGATCTGTTGGATCCTGATGATATTTTGGATTACCATATGCCTGATGCATTGCTTTCTGGAATAGAATGTGAGCAGGCAAAAGCCAAGCGGGGGGTACAGTTTGACAGAAAAGAGCCATTTGCAGAAAGATCAAGGAGGCACTCTCCTGTAAGTGGCACTACAAGACCATTTGCTGAAAACCTGTCACCACTTGAGAGTCGACGAAGGCTTGAAGACCAGCGTGCTACTAAAGGAGCAAGAGGTTCTGATCCTTATGACAGCTGGGGAGAATCAGATGAATTTAGAGATACTCTCAGACAGCAGGGGAAAAGCACAGCAGAGTTCCAGAAAACAGATGGAGATGCACTCTGTAGGTTTGATAATCGTGAAGAAAGACAGCTTCTTGGGCAAGCTGGTATGTGATTTTACTTTATTTTATATCTCTTAAGTAACTGACAACGTATTATGAGTGGTTATGTGATTTGTTCTGGTTTTTTTTAGGTGTTCGGGAGGAACCAAGGTCACCATTCACTGAACGTTTCAAAAGAGCTAGGTATGAAGATCCAGAGAAAGCACCATTTCCAGAAAGTCCAGGGTCGAGATTTGGAGGTATTGAAGCAAAGCAGAGGATAAGTGCACTGATGGAAGACAGACCTCTGTTCGACGGCTCACCTAGACCAACTGCTGCAAGAGTTGGGGTAGATGGACAAGGCAGTCCTTTTGTTGATGGTCCTGCTGCTGGTTCAAGCTCCAGAATTGATGGGCCAGCTGGACAGGCTGCTATGAGATTTGAGGGTCCTTTGGTGGGGTCAGGTGCATCTCAGTTCGATGGACCACTGGCAGGAGCAGGGGGGAGCTGGAGCCTTAAGATTTGATGGGCCAGCAGGGCAGCTGTCAGGGTCCCTAAGATTTGAAGGACCCTCAGGCCAGGTTGGCGGAGGAGGTCCGCTGCGGTTTGAGGGACCTCTTGGGCCTTTGCGGTTTGAGGGGCCTTCAGGGCAGCCTGTAGGTGGTGCTAGATTTGAAGGTCCTGGAGTTGGTCTCAGGTTTGAGGGTCCTCATGGTCAGCCTTCAGGTGGCCTCAGGTTTGAGGGACCTCATGGTCAACCTATGGGGCCTCGGGGTCAACCAGGGGGTGGTCTCAGGTTTGAGGGACCCCATGGTCAGCCCTTGGGGCCTCATGGTCAACCAGGGGGTAGCCTCAGGTTTGAGGGGCCACATTTACAGCCATTGGGGCCCCATGGACAGCTTGGAGGTGGCCTCAGATTTGAGGGGCCACATGGTCAGCCCATGGGGCCACATGGGCCTTCAGGTGGTGGGCTCAGGTTTGAGGGGCCACATGGGCCATCCGGTGGTGGGTTGAGAATGGACGGACCACGTGGTCAACCAGGTCTAGGTCCTAGGTTGATTGATGGACCAGTACACCAGGGAGCTGGTGGACTTAGATTTGATGGTCCTCTTGGTCGGGCTGGTCCAAGATTTGATGGCTGTCATGGAGCTGGATTTGATGGTCAGCCTGGACAGCTGTCTCTCCTGCAAAGATTTGATGGAATTCATGGACAGCCTGGTCCAAGGTTGGCACCTGGCCAACAGGCACAAGCAAGATTTGAAACAGCCATACCTCAAAGATTTGATGGACCTCACCAGCCAGCCTCTAGGTTCGACTTGCCCCTTGGTCTTCAGGGTGCACGTTTTGAAAATGTAGCTAACCATCCTGCCTCAAGACTAGAAATGTCACCATATGGACAAGGTGGTCCGTTTGTTGAACATCCTGGCCAGGGCTACAATGGACCAGCTCATGGAATGCAGTTCCAGAGACCTGATATATTTGATGGTTCGCCTGGACCAAATTTCAATGGGCCAGCTGGCCCAGGAGCACAGAACTTCCCACTGAGAGCAGCTGGACATTACTTTGAAGAAAAAGGTCTCCAGGGTCCTCAATATGGAAATTTCAGTAATATGCCAATGGGAGGTAATCAGGTAAGAGCTGATTGCATCAAATACTTTGCTTGCAGAAGTGTTTCTGTTAGAGAATTAGCAGGATTTCTTCCTGTAAAAATGGAATATTTTTCTTAAGAGTTGACAGGCTGAGAGTCACTTTAAAACTAAAAAAGTCACTAGACAATTCAAGGAGGACATGTATTGCTGTGTTTCAAGAATCTTTTCTTAAGTATTAGACAAAATACTGGATCTTTGCAATCACTTCATAGTTCAGAATATGTCTTTGAAATCATTATGTTCAACATTAGAACAAAACCAGGTAATTGGAAGCCTTTGGTATTCTCATTAAATTTCAGCAAAAGCAAATTCTATGTAAAGCATGAAGGATAATGTACACGATACATGATTAGTTTTTATAAGAGGTGTGAAGTTAGACTGGATCAAAATAATAATTGTCTTTTTGCAGCTGTTACTGGTTACAAGCCAGTTTTAGAGAGACACCCATAACTTGGGGGAATTGAGGAAGATAGGGCTGTTGTACAACTTTCTTGGTCAACTGCATTGTTGTCTTTTAAAATTCACTTGGCACCATCTGCTTTGTCAGTTCAGTTGTCTTTGCTGTTGCCTCTTGGAAATGCTCTCTTCAGAAGGAGTAAATGATACTTTACAGTGGTGAAACTGATGTAATTTCTTGCAGTAGATTAGAGATTTTATAAAGCATTTTTAATTTTGGGGCACAAAAAGTGAATGTGAAGAGTTAACTGATTGTACAAAAGCAGGTAATGTGTCCTGCAGACCTCTAATGAGATAAAATCTTAAACAGTGTGTAAATCCAGAAAACAGCTAGTTTGGAAAAAAAAAAACTCCAAACAGTTTTATTACAAGTGTGTTATAAAGACTTGTTTTTCTACCTACAGCTTACTGCAGCTGATGTGCTGAAAAGTCTTGTTTTCAAGATGTGTGTCTGTACTAAATGCCGGTTCAGTTCCTCATAAGAACTAATTGTGGCATTTATTAATAGACCTTTACAGGTTCCTTGAATTTCTTGAGGATCTCTATTTTGGTGAACATGAGCAATTTAAAAGGAAGTACTGTGTTTGGAAAATGGGATTTTTAAGTAGAAGGAAAGGTATTGAAGGTGTGGTAGGGTTTTGTTTGTTTGTTTTAATATCAGGCAAAACAAGGATGTGGTCTGCATTTTCCTAGTGGGAAATTAAAATTAGGGAAAGATCATACAGTTACTTGTGGTCTTCTTCAGTACCAAAGTGACATGGTTCATTCTTGGAAGGAGTTCAGTATATGTGAAATAATTGAGAAACATCTAGAAGTTAACAATAAAATGTGAAAAGTAAGTTTATAGTACATTATTATACAAAGATTACATAAATGTTTACTTTTCACAGGTTTCTCTCATGTCTGCTCAACCAGGACCTTATGGCCAAGGTCAGCAGTATTTGCCAAATCCTGGAAGTTTTGTCCAGAACCCTGCAGGTGTGTAACAACAGAATTCCTTTTATTTCTTTTGGATTGTTCGTTCGGTGGTAGCCACAAAAATGACATTTTTTAATGTCCCGATTTACTGGGTCTGTGTTGATTAAGGGAAGCCTCCTCAGTGAGGTGGCTGTAGGTGTGATGTCTGTAGCACCTTCATCTCTTACGGAGCTTTTCTCAAACACTGGAGGCTTTTGTTCGTTTTCATTAACCATGTGGTTTGGGTATAAAGTTGTGATAGTTTTGATTTGTTTTTCTCAAAGACATCAGTCTGTAGGTCTAGCTTGCTGTGCTGGGGTGTGCAAACATTTCCAGTGTATGTATGAGTGGTTAGTAGTGAAAAACTTCAATAACATCATAAAAGGTTAAACTAGCTGACGAAGTAGATTGAGTGTGGGGAAATATCTAAGCATGAATCCAGGAGAATACTGCATTTCAAGAACCACCATCCAGTAGAGGTCTGTGTATGGGCAACCGGCGTAGATAGTACTTCAGAATACATTATGAAGGAAGGGAAAATCTTGTTACAAAGTTTCCCTGTTTCAAGGGAAGAAATTAGCCACTAGATAAAGCAGAGAGCTGGTAAATAATTTGTAACAAAAAAATGAAAGAAATGGGGGGCAACAGGAAAATTGTGTTGTGAAATATACAGATAAAAGTGAAGTCAATTTCTGATGCTAACCTTTTGCCACCTTGAATGTCTATGTTCTTCCCCAGGAGCCCTTTCCCATTCATATCCTGATAACCACCTTGGACAGGTCGATGTGAATGAATTGTTTGCTAAACTGCTGAAAACAGGGATCCTCAAATTGTCTAAAACTGATCCCACTTCAGCACGTATGTAGATTTATTACATTCTAACTATGGGGTTTATCCACAGCTCAAGTGTAAATCTGAGCATACAAACTTCTGTGATCTCCTGTATAGGTTTTTTTTTAAACTAAACTCTATTTTTGGGAAGGAATTTAGTGTATGTGATCGAGTAAATCCTTAGTATCTTGTTTAATTTACATTTCAGCTACCTAGAGCAGTTAGTTTTGTCTTTGGTGCTGTGCTTTTGTAACTTGTTCTTGATTATAATCAGGGTCTTTTCATCTTCTGAAATATTTCTGTATCTGTGAAGACTGAATTTTAATGCTAAGCACTGAGGTGAAATACTGGTTTCCTCAATTGAAATTCTGGCTTATTTTCTTTTATGCTTTTTTAAAATTATGTCAGAAGGTAACTGATAGTCTGATTAACTGAAGATAACCTCAGTCAGATTGCATTAATAATATTTGAAAAAAACCAACTTTTAGGAGCACATAATTTCTTTCTGATGATGTACTGAAATTTTGATAAAATATCTTCATGGTTTCTAGAAGCGAACGAAACATCGGCCCAGCCGAATGCTGAAGAAGAAGATGATGATCAGAATGAAGATCAGAATGTTCCAGACCTCACTAACTTCATAGTCGAAGAACTTAGACAGTGCGTATAGTAGCATGGGCTTACAGTAGGAATAACAGCGTGGCAGGAGCTAGATAGTTCATCCAAGACAGTTAAAAGCTGTTAGAAGATTATCTGTCACTTAGTGATTCTGAGGAGGTTAAACCTGCATTGTTTGATGTCAGCCTTGTTGAAGCTGAGAAAGGAAAAAGACAGAAATTGAACATGGGAAAGCTTAGCTTTACACAAAGGTGTGCGTTGTTACTTGAGCACTAAGGTTGTGATGGGCAGTGCGGTCCAGGCCTGGGCTGCACCAAAAGCTGTGTGACAAGGAGGTCAAGGGAGGCGAGTCTCATCCTCTGCTCTGGTGAGACCCCAGCTGCCCTGCTGCTCTGGGGCCCCAAGACAAGGAGGACATGAACCTGTTGGGAGTGACTCCAGAGGAGGCCATAAAGATGATGAGAGGGCTGGAGCACCTCTGCTGTGAGATAGGCTGAGGGTTGGGCTGGTTCAGTTTGGAGAGGAAACAGCTCCAGGGAGGCCTTACTGGTAGCATTCCCATACCTAAAGGGGACCGCAAGACAAGCTGGAGAGGGGTTTTTCACAAGGCCAGGACCAAGGACAAATGGCCTCAGGCTGAAGAACAGATTTGCTGTAGATAGTAGGAAGAAATTCTTTACTTGAGAAGATGATGAGGCACTGGAATAGGTTGTCCAGAGGAGCTGTGGATGTCCCAGCCCTGGAAGTGTTTGGGCCACATTGGATGGGGCCCTGAGCAACCTGGTGGAAGGTGTCCCTGCCCATGGCAGGGAGGTTGGAACTGGATGGTCTTCTAAGATCCATTCCAACCCAGATCATTCTATGATTTTAATTACCATTTGGTGGTAGCTTGTAAAGCTGGGCCAAATGAAGACCTTGCTATTTCTGCATTATTATGTGAGAAAATCTAGTAGAAACGAGACACAACACTAGCATGTTTCTCATGAATCATTAATAAGAGCCTATTGTTTTTTGAATGTTTAAGTTGATTGTGCTATGAAAATCAGGGTGAAATGTAGTCACATTTTGTACTTTTAACTTGGAGCAGATCCATGCTTTTTCCCTACTACTGTAGGCAAGTGAAGCAGTTGACTGAGAAATTTCTTACTGTCTCTTTTTAAAGAAGTGCTAAGATTTTTCTCTCTTTTTTAGGCGTTATGATAGTGTTATAAACCGACTGTACACTGGAATTCAGTGTTACTCCTGTGGAATGAGATTCACTACTTCACAGACAGATGTTTATGCAGACCATTTAGATTGGCATTATCGCCAGAACCGGACGGAGAAAGATGTTAGCAGAAAAATTACACACAGGAGATGGTACTACAGTTTAACAGTAAGTAATGCAGTATTTGTGTGGATAAATTACAGGCTGGATTCTGTGCTTTACTCCTGCATGTGCTGTAGGACTGCAGCTGAAATTTGCATCATCTCAGGAGTTGGCTGTGATAAACAGTGATGTCTTAGATACTTCAAGTAGTCCGCAAATGCCTGTCAGAATACAAAAGGCAATTGTGTGATGAACAGTAAACAGTTTAAAGCTGCTTACTGCACTGTTTTCATTCCACTGCAAATGGAATTTGAAGGATAGTGGTTTTTTTGGTAAGAGTTTTTGAAGCATTGCATTGTGAGAAAGAGTACACTGTGCTAATGCTGTATGTGGGAAATATTTCAGTTCTGACAAAGTAACATTTATTAAATATGATACTTTGGGATGTTTGAGTGAGAATGAACACTTTCCTTAGGACTGGATTGAATTTGAAGAAATAGCAGATCTAGAAGAGCGTGCGAAAAGCCAGTTCTTTGAAAAAGCTCATGAAGAGGTTGTGTTGAAGACGCAGGAGGCTGCCAAAGAGAAGGAGTTTCAGAGTGTCCCAGCTGGACCAGCTGGAGCAGTGGAGGTAAGTTTCAGCTTGCCAGATAGCAAGAATCTAGTCTTTTAAAGGCTTGTACTGTACTCTTGTTACTAAATGTAGACTTTGTACTTGGGCCTCTGTGTAGCCCCTCCATAGGTTGTGTATTTGTGTATGTAATGGTTGCTGCCCAGGGGAAGGAGTAGTAGAAACCTGTAGCTAAAAAAAAATCTACAGCCATTGGCATTGAGTAGTTTTAGCAAAATTGAAATGGGCAAAGTGTGTTAATTTGCTAAATGTTTATGTAGAGAAAAGAGCGCAAGCGATTTGTCCTTTGATGGTCGTTTGTCATTCATTTGTCATTCAAATAACTACAGGATTTACTGGGTTTTTGGTACTTTCAAACAAAAAAAAATCTTTTTTGGTAGCAGGTAGGCGTTAGAAGAAAGAAATACCACAATTTGAAAGTAACCAGTAGAGCTGTATTTTGGTAGATGAATTGGTGTTGTAATCAAATACAAATGTTAGAATTACAATTTAATTTTATGTGCTAAGTCTCTAAGAAACTAGCTATGAAACCAGAAAGGCCTTTTTTTCTAATTTTAAAAAGCACTGTTTGTGCTTTATTCTCTGGGTTGATAATTTTTCACAAAAGTACTACAAACTTCTGCCTTGTTTGACTTGAAATTTCAGGTTAAGGGGGAAGAATTAAGATATTGCCAGAAATAAAACTAGTTAAATCACTGCAATGGATTGTCTTACATGACAGTAAGACAGCATGACACTGTCACAAAATGCTTTGCAGACTAACTAGCTAAAGGGGGGTAAAGCTTACCCTTTTCAAGTGACAAAGAGTATTCAGGGCCAGAGGGTGATCCTTTCTCTGTCTGCAAACTATACTCAATTTTTAATTAAGGTTTACTAATTATTAAAGTGATTTTTAAAGTGTGGGGGAAAGATGTTCTAGGCTTAATATACTTAATTTAAAAGAACCTTATTTGACTCCTGCTAGGTTCTTGAATTTCATGTGTTCAGCAAATTGCAGTAACATGATTTATCTCTGTTATTCCAATAACTTTTCAGAGCTGTGAAATTTGCCAAGAACAATTTGAACAGTATTGGGATGAGGAGGAGGAAGAGTGGCACTTGAAGAATGCTATCAGGGTAGATGAAAAGGTTAGCTGATCTTATTTACATATGATGTAATTTATAATAAAACCCCTGAAGAATTACAGAAAAAAAACCCCAAAACAGGAGGAGGTGGCAAGTGCTCTTTTTCTTTTGAAGGATTCCTATTGTAGTTTTTCTGGCTTCCAAATACATAAATATCCCTGCCTTTGGAAGTGTCTGAAATCCTGGTGTCATTGGTATGGGCTCACTAACTCTCCCTTACACTACAGTGCTCAAAGAAAAATGGATATCTCTGTGTATGGGTGTAGGTATGGGCTCAGTTCTTCCTGCATGCAGCTGTGCACAGATAATTCCCAGCACTCACCAGGCTTCTGTAATTCCCAGCACTTAGCAGCCTTCTGTATGATAACATTTCCGAAATGAATGTCACAAAATCTTGTTGCAGGTATAGTTGACACCATACTTAGCCTGCTCAGACCATAGTTTCTCTAGATGGATTATGTGATAATGTGTAATAGGCACTGTTCAGTTCATTATAGTGATCCTGCTATAATTTATTTTTACATATTTAAATGTATAACAATTTTTTTTTTCAGATTTACCATCCATCTTGTTATGAAGATTACCAGAATGTAAGTGAATCTTTCATATTTTTGGAAGCATTTTGCTTTCAGTTTGTTTGCTTCATCTCTTTGCTTTGTAGGGAGCAGATGTGTTCAGAATGTGCTGCCCATTTCTCTTGCCTAAGACTTGAAGGCCTTGGGCATGGCAAGTTTATAATACAGAATTAACTGAGACGCATTTCTGGTTGTGAGTACCATGACGGGTTGTGTGTCATAAAGCAAAGCCATGGTTTGATGGATTTATTGTGGAGTAATGTGTAATATTAGGAATTTGTAACAATGGAGTAGGTGGGTATTGGTTTTTAATGCTTTGGGAGTTACAACAGTTCATGATAATGTGTTAAGCATTTCATCGCTGCTTTGGTGATACTTTTCAAAGGAATTGAAAAAAAAACTAATGCTATTAAAAATGAATTTGTTTTCTTAAAAGTTTGACAAAGTAGAAGTTTGGATTTTGAGTGCCTGACCATCAGCATATTTGCATTTTGAAAAAAGGCAAAAAGAACAAGAGGCTAAAAATGGTTATTTTAGTGTGCTAATGCTACATTGACTTTCACTTTGTAGACATCATCATTTGATTGCACACCATCTCCCAGCAAGACTCCTTCAGAAAATCCACTAAATATAATGTTGGACATTGTTAAACAAGAAACAGAAGAGTCCTGTGACTCACCTAAAATCAAAGAAGAACCTGAAGACACCCCTCCTCCTGCCTGTGCAGAAGAGAGCACACCTGCATCTACAGAAATCAAAACAGAACCTGAGGAGTCTGTTTAAATAAACTGCGGTATGATTTCTTTTTTTTTTTTTTTTTGTTTTTTACAGAGGAGCTGCTGTGTTAATTCTGGAAGGTGAATACTTTTTATATGAATAAAATGCCCAATTGAGGCAGGGCCTCAACTACTGTTTGGTTAATAAATACATTTTTGTATTTGAAATTTCTTATTGCCTGCACAGTTTCAGGTGTCATTGTGTGAAAGTTCTGTAGATGCGTGAAAATTTAATGGTATATGTAAAAATGTAAAATTTTCACTTGTTGAAATGTAAATTATAAATAAAAGATATTTTTGCTATGTATGGAGTGTAATGTTTATGCACACCATCAAATAAATATAGTGTTTCTGTACTTTTTTCAGTTTAAAATTAATTAAAATGAATTTTTGCTTAATAAGATTCAGAAAAATGAAAGAAAGTCTCTTCCTTCAGTTATCCCATAGGTGGGTTATCAAGGGAAGGAGCTTCTCAGACAGGCCTAGATTCCTTGTCTTTTTAAAGTTATTTGAACAAGCTTACAGATCCAGATGTTTAAAAAAACAATTACAACAACAAAACAATTAAAAAATACACAGAAAAACTCACAAAAAGACAGTTTTGGGTAGAAGGGGAAAATTTAACAGACCAACCGGAGTGCTTGATTGTGGTGAACACAAGTGCCAACAAAAAAATTAACAAACCAGGATGCCTGGTAGTTAAGGTGTTTTTAATGATTTTTTTTTCCATTAGTCAAACACAAATTTAATAAAGCTGAATTTTCTTTACGTTACAGGGGGGAATGAATGTAAGAATGCTCATTTGAAACATAGTTAACATTTTCTTTTTTGTTGCTTATGACTGGACTTAGATGGTAAACCAGATATCCTGAGATGTTAATAATTCTTAAATGTTATAAATAAAACTAAGCATATATTTGAGTGTGAGTCTCTTCCTTTCTCAGTGATGGGTCTGTCTGGCTGGTACCTTTGGGGGTATTGAAATAAAGTTGTGTGTTTCAGTATTCAGTTGATGTTTTATTCACTCTGCTAGCTACAGTGTGTATTTTTAACTTGCTGGGAGCAAGACAGAAGCACTGAAACTCAGAAAGCAGTGTCACAGTCCTAGCAGGTTATACTGGCAGTCAGAATTCCCCCTTAGTGTGCAAGTAGAAATAATCAGCAGTGCAGGAGATGTTGGCTGCAAAAACTTCTTTCCATGTTGACACCCAGGCTTCACGCAATTTTTAAGGTATGAGTAATGAATGCTTTGATTCTTCTATTAAGGTTGGAGCTGTAGTTCTGGATAGTTGTTCTAGATGTAGTTTTAGTGAGCTTGCCCTGTTCTAGGTATGAGACTTAATAATTAGAGACAGTCCAGAGGAACAAAATCACAATGGATCCGGGTGGTGTCAGTCCATGCAGTGGTGTGTATGGCTGCTGGCAGTGTTGTGGGGGGTACTCCTGTGTTAGTTAGTGCAACCTCTTCCTGGAGCAGGGATGTAGCCTGGTCCCCTGGCCCAAATGTGATGATTTGTGTCCTGGAATACTGTGAACTTCTAAATCACACCAACTGAAGTTCAGAGGAGACTGAGCAGAGATGTGACATCTTTAAATATGTAGAAGGCTGTTCAGAAAAGGGAACAAATTACTCTGTCTACTGGAGATAGAACAAAAATGAG
Organism: Calcarius lapponicus; assembly: GCA_039654755.1. Taxonomy (NCBI): domain Eukaryota; kingdom Metazoa; phylum Chordata; class Aves; order Passeriformes; family Fringillidae; genus Calcarius; species Calcarius lapponicus. The sequence goes on along the minus strand of CM077462.1, from coordinate 63,056,562 downwards.
ACCTATAAGTTGCAGAAATAGGCTTTATGACAGCTCTTTAATGACAAGGATAATTAAACCCTAAATGGTTCATTAAGCTCACTTGGTCCATGTAATTATCACTGCACACCTGTAAATCTAACCGGGAAGGGTTCATTCTGCCTGGAAGCAGGATTCTGGAAAGCATCCTTTCTTTTTTCCCCATCAGAGGAACCTGGCTTACCCCCAGGGTACCAGCTGGTTTTGACTAAGGGAATTGAGGAGCAGGATCGCGTCACTGCAGGAAAGAAACGAGGGTTAAAGGTTCCCACGACGTGACCGGAGTCCGATCATCCGGAGCACAAGCTGGTTCAGTACCTCATGCTCAGAGCAGCACTGGCGGGTTCCGAGATGAGAACTGGTTCTTGTTACATTTCTCGTGGGGATCAATCACCGTGCCGGCTGCAGCCCAGGCCCGCCTGAAGGCGCAGAGCGCCCCGAGCAGCTGCAGCGCAGCCCGCGCGGCAGGGCCGGGCCGCGCCTCTCCCGCCCCGCCCGCCATTTTCCACCGCGGGAGGGCGAGCTCGGGGCCCATGGCAACGCTGGGCCGGGAGTAGCAGCAGCAGCTGGAGGCAGCGCTCCAGGCGGCAGCGGCGAGCCGCCGGCCCCCTGTGCTGCGAGGGGCGGCTGTGCCCCGCTCCGGCCGGTGAGACCGCCCCGCCCGCCCCTCCTCCGCCTGCTCCTTTCCCCGTCCCCTCGCCGCGGGCGGCCCTGTGGCGCGGGGCGGGACGGGCTCTCCCGAACCCCGGCTGTGTGGCACGGGGCTCCGCCGGGATGCACACGCAGCACCGAGCAGGCTCCACATCACCAAAAGCGCAGGGAAAGGCGGTGTTTGGCTCTGGCGGCTGGGCCCTCCCCCTGCCCCGGGCCTGGCAGCTCCGCCTCCGCCGGGCGGGACGGGCTGGGACGGGCCGGGTCGGGTCGGGGGTTCCCGCGGCCCTGGGGCTGCTGCCAAAGCCGAGCTCCGAGGAGTTGGGTTTATGTGTTACGGAAACATCGCAACACCTAAATTATGCCTTTCCCTATCCCGAGCCATATCCTTCTTCACTTAATCTCTTTAACTGGGTTTCGGGCAGGTACCGATCTCAAAGTGCTTACTGAATTCTTTCTGCAAAGTTTTCTCCCAGAACATCGAACGAGTGTTTGACAACAATTTTTTGGTAAAAAAAAAAAAAAAAAAAAAAAAAAAAAAAAAAAAAAAAAAAAGAAGAATTACGGAGCCTGCCCTTCGCTTTGAACATCAACGTGTCTTCTTACGGAATTGATGTTAAGAGCTTTTTTCTGAGCTTCAGTCCCAGGCTGCTGCCTTTGTCTTGTGCCCAGAAGCCAGAGCAGCTCCCCACCCTTGGCATTCGTCTCCATGCAGTAGTAGGTATCCAGAGGGAGGGGGAAGACAAAATTCTTTCTGCTGGTGGGCCTTGTTGTTTGCTTTTCCTCTGGGTTAAGGGGTGTGGGGGGGGGGGGGGAAGTTGCCTTGAACTTGCTGTACCGAAACATTGTGTTAAACACATTAGAACTTTGCAGAGGAGTGTAATCAGCCAGGCCTGCCTGTGATGTTGTGTAATTCGGCTGAAGTCTGTAACCCTCACTTGGTATAATGAGCAATTTCTTCCTTGGGGGAAAATTATGTCGTGGTGAAACTGTTCTTCAAAATAACCCAAACAACTCAAACCTCAAAACATGAACTAGATGACCTCTTGAGGCCCCTTCCTGCTGGAATTATTCTGTGTTTCTGTGCTGCTGCTGTTTGTTTGTACAGTGTTTTGCAGGATGAAGTCCTGGTTTTGAAGTTTTCTAGGCTTTGTGCAGGGCAGTGATGCAGCCTGCCAAGCTGGGGAAGTGGAGGTGGGGTGAGACACAGGCACAGGATCCAGTGCTGTGTTACAGCACACACAGGGTGAGTTACTGTCAGGCTGGAGTGCTGGAGCTTCACTCCCCCCTCCTCTCTGTGGCAACCCCAAATCTGCCCAAGCTCTACTATCACACTACAGATTACATGACAATAGGCACTGGTAAACTGCAGAGGATGTTTTTAATTATATCTAGTCCTTTTTTACAAATATGACAAACACATCCATGCAATATCTCTTTTATATTTTTTAATATTTGTTTTCTACCTCGAATTGTGTAACAGTGTTAACTGCTACTACCATTTCTTCTCCACAGGCACAGGAACCGAGACTCTAATACCTTGAGACCCTCAGTTTTATGCTTTCTTGACCTCTAAACAGTAGCCCAGTTCTTCAGGACTTCCAGCAGTGTGAAATGTAATCAGAGTGTTGGTGCATTTTGGTACTGGAATAATGACTACTGCAGAAGGTGAATACTAATTGGTTTTGGTTCCTTTCATGTTTGGCTATCTGAAGTTAGCCCCCTTGGCCATTAGATCTACTTACATCTCATATTTCTGTTTACAAGTTTTGTCAAGGTATCAAGATGTTGCAAGGGGTTTGGATATGTAATTCTCATTGTTTCCAGTCATGTAGTTAATCAGTGGAAAGGCCTGAAGGGAGGACACAGGTAATTTGATACCATGGCCTGGTGACAGAAGATTTGTTTCTTTTATCTTACTGCTTCTACATTTAGAGTTTGATTCTGTGCCATGAATGTCAAATCTGATATTTTTTTGATTCATCACACATTCTCTCTCTCTTAAATGTTGCTGATTTAAGCAGTGGACTAATGCCCTTTCATTACTCCTCACTAGTTGTCAAGAAGAAGGAAAATTACCCTAGTGTGCATGAAGCAGTGAAAGCTGGGGATGTAGAACAGCTTGCATCGATGATAAAAAGTGGAGCCAGTATTAATGAGGTGGATGTAGTTCACAAATTCACACCCTTGCAGTGTGCTGCCCACTCAGGAAGTCTGGAGGTAAAGCATTACCTTAGTGTGCAGGCATAGCTATAGTCCCTATTTCCTTCTTTGGGAGAGGCTGAACACAACATTGCTTTGATCAGACTGGATCAATAATTTCTGCCTGTTTTCTTATTAAATATATTCACCAAGGGCAGGAGTGCAGGATTTTGGATTTTACTATTTTCTTTCTGAAGACCCAGGCAATTTATTTAATCAACTTTGCCATATTTTGTGAAATCATTGGGTTTCTTACTCTGAGCAAAATGTGCCTTATGGCCCCCCTTTCAAACTCATGACCGTCTTTTGTCTCTATTGTATTTTCTTCTTCTCTTGAGACACCTAGAAAATCCTCTAGGATGTGTAAAATGTTCTGAAAGTGACTGAAACAGGTGACAAGTGACATGAAAATATACTCATTCTGCTTACAGTGTCCCATGCCTCATTCTCCATAGAAGTAGTCCTAATACATTTTATTTTAATAAATGAAAATGTTTAATAATGGTAGAGAAATCAGCAAGTGATTGCATCAATATTTTAAACTTCCAGAAGGACTGAACTGCTGTGTTCATCACAACATTCTCCTTCTTGTAGCCTCCTTGTTCATTGTTCATGGCAGTCTAAACTTGAAGCAGCAAGGCCATTCATGTCCCAAAAGAAAAAAACGTGAAGTTCTTGCTAGACTCAAGAATTGCTAAGTGCAGAACTACTTCTGGAATCTAGAGACACTGTCAAGAAAATGCCAATGTCAGCCCCCAAACCAGATTGCTTACTTTCCCTTTCTGCCTCTCTAAGTTCTGCCATTTTTCATTTGACTCTCCTACTTTGCAATCAGTCTGTTAGACTTTACTGAATTATCTGTCATCTGTTTGTCACTAAGCTCCTTGGCAGAAATAGTGGAGGAAGCTGTAAGATGGCCTGAAAGAAGATAATAAATCATAATAATATATAATAAAAAGTTCTAACTGTTCCTCTAGCTGTCTTTGAATAGTTCATAAGCTTTCCATTGCAAGCAATGATATCTGCTGGAAAAAGTTGAATAAAACAAAACTAGGCCATGGAAGGATGAGAAGAGATATGAAATTACATATGCCCAAGAAGCCTAATAAATTAAATGAGGCTTTAAATTTAGTATGTGATCTTTTTCCTGCCAGTAATTTTAGCTGGAATTCATGAGAGCATGTTTGCATTTTTTTTTTCCAATGCTTTTATCTCTTGCCCTAAGAATACTCTCACAGATTATATTTTAAATGTGGAAGAGTAAAATGATGAAGTCCTACACTAACCTGAATTAGTAGGTTATTTACACATTTTGTACCCTTGGGTGAAACCTGGAAAGTATAACTTACCCATAACTTCCTAATGCACAAATACCTGTTTAAGGCATGCTCTGGGGTCTCCTATTTCCACAAGAAAGTATTCCAGCACTGTTTTGAAATGTAACTGTGATGGATGGGTTCTAGTTGAAACGTGCCTCAGAGTCCCGATGGGAGCAGTTAAATAAGAAGCTGTTTGGTTTTGTTGAGCAGTGCCTGCAGTGGCTGCTCTGGCATGGAGCTGACACGGCACGTGTGACCCTGAGGGGCTGGACTGCGGCTCACCTGGCGGCCATCCGAGGGCAGGATGCCTGCATGCAGGTACTGCAGATGCTCTCAAGCAAAAGTTACTAGGGCAGACCTTAACGCTGGACAAATTCATTATGAAGATCCCTGAGGGAGCCCCTCAGGGAGCGATGAGGAGCTCATTTGATGTCTTGACACGTCAAATTAAGTTAGTAATTTTCAAAGCAGAGCACTCATTTGTGCGGTCTGTGCAAACAGATCTGTTTTGTGCAATACCAAACCCCTGAGGTCAGCCAAAAGTTATCCTGCTGGTGGTCATCATGAACCATCCTTCTGGGAAATGTTTGCTTTTTCAGCTCGTGAAATGAACGTGTGCTTTGCATTTCTTTCAGGCCCTGTTACTGAGCGGAGCGGACGCAGCAGCTCGGGACGAGCGCGGCTGCACGGCCTCGCACCTGGCTGCAGCCCACGGGCACTCGTACACGCTGCAGAGCCTGCTGCGCACGGGGGCGGTGAGACTCCTGCCGGCCGGCCTGCTGCACTCCTGAGCCCGGCAGCCGCTCCCAAGCTAAACTCTCCCTCGCTTAAACCGACATTTAGGGCTGGAGATTAATTACTAGGGGGCAATTTATTCCGTGGGTGAATTTCCGGTTTTTTAGATTGTGACATACATTTAGGGACGTGATGAAAAAATGTAGAAAAAATCAATAATGTGAGTAAATCAGCTTCCAGTGTGTATGTCATAAAATGAGCATCAGGTACTGGGGTGATGGTAATTTTTTGCAGTTCTAAAAATCTTCTATAGTAAAGGAGACATAAACTTAAAAAAAAAGAAAAATTAGTCCAGATGCATATTTAAGGAATGCAGGTCATTATGATGATAAAAACATGTCTGAAAATGCACCTTTTCTAAATGTATTAAGTAAAAGCGAGAACCTGTGAACAGTACCTGCCTTGAAACTGGAACTGCATGAACTTTGAAAAACGTTATTTGGTTTGATTTAAATAATTTAACACAATGAACAGTGGATTCCCATATATAAAATTTGTCTTGTGTCTTAGGATTCAGAAGTGAATTATTTAACTTGTTACTCTCATTTTAGGATGTAAATGTTTCAGACAGGAATGACTGGAAACCTGTTCATTATGCTGCTTTTCATGGTCGCTTGGGGTGTTTGCAGCTTCTTGTTCGATGGGGAGCGTGTGTAGACGATGTGGATAACAATGGAAACCTTCCAGGTATATCAGGATAAATAATATGTTTTTAAACATTTGGTTTGCAGTTGTTGTGAAATGTGATGATTGAGCAAATTATAACTAATGCACAGCAGCAGCATTTGCTATTTGATTCCATGCAGTCCACATAGATAGCCCATTTTTCTAATGATGAGAGGATTTATAAAATCCAGAGAGTTACTGTTGGTGACAGTATCCCATTCACTTCCTGCTGCTGCTAGCAAGGATGAGAGCTCACAAATGCTGGGATGTGCAGCAAGGGGATCCAGAGTGGGAGCAGGTGAGCAGCATCTCCTGTGTGTGTCATGGAGCTCATGAGCCAATGGAGGTTACAGAGGGATAGGTGGAGGGGGTGGCAGTTTCAGCTTCTGTGTGCTACTTTTTGACTTGGTGCCAGCGTGATGAGGTTCTGGTATGTTTGCATCAAGTTTTTGTATCCCACTATTTCTTAACTCATTGTGTAGAACAGTTGTTTTCACTTTCCTGTGATTTCTTCATCTTGATTTCTGGAATACTGCTTTTTCTGGATTATCTGTAATTTCTTTTCATAATTATCAGTGTATTCACTTCAGCATAAAAAATTGCCAGTGATTGTTCCTTGCTTTTTGTATTTTCTCCAGTATCCCTCTCCCTAACATACCACTGTCTCAATATCCTCTGTAAGCTCAATTGTATTGTTCCTGTCTTGAATTCTTCTTGCATCCTTTTCATTTTAGCATTTTCCTTCTTATGGTTTGTCACAGTATTTGTTCCAAAGAGCAAATACTTTGGAACAAATACTTGTTTCTGTCTATAACTTGTACAGAGTTATCTTTATAAATCTCTTCTTAAAATCTTTTACCCTCTACTAAGGACTACTTACCTAGGAAACATACCCATGCTGTGTTTTGCAAACCTGGGTCTTGTTAAAGGATGTGAGGCTCCTGCATCCCAGCAGGACATCTGGTGCGTTAGCAATAAGGGGTCACGATGTGAGGCACCCTGGGGGCAGCATGGCAGGCAGCTTTATTTGCATTTGGGAACACTTCCCTCATAACAGAGTTCTGTGGAAAGAAAGCAGATGCCAGCACAGTTCTACTTAAATGCTCTGTATAAAATGGTTAGTTGAAAACTGCTTTTGTTGTACTTTGACATCTACAGGAGCTTGATCTTCCAACCTTTGATCTGTTTCATTTGATCGTATTATCTTCCAAGGGAAAGAGGATATTTTTGAACAAGGCTAGTAACAGATTAGTAGAAGTACTGTGCAAACCAGCTTGTTTGCTTGTGTAACAGAAGTGAATTTAAATTATCTTTACATGCCTCAGCTTCAAGATTAGCTGAACTGTGCAATAATTTTTCCTAAGAGAATATTGGAAGAAATTTTTTGAGGTTGCAGTGCCAGGCACCTGAAACTTAGAAGCTGGCTGCATCTTTTGTGTTACAGCAAGGGGTCTAACTATCTTTGCTAATTTCCTTGCCAATATTTTGGAAGAAAAAAAAAATGTGTCTCATTCAATGTACAGAATGGGCTGTGCTTATTAACTGAACATTTCAATTTGCTTTCTCTCTGTATTCATTTTTGGGCCACGTCCATGCTTCTTTTATTGCTCACTAGTCAAACCTATACTAAATATTTTTCACAGACGTAATTTTTTGACTTGTGCTTTGAGAAGAGTGAATATTGTTAGTTTGATTTTATAAAAGACAAGATGAAACACAGAGAAATTGGGATACCAACAGATTTTAGGTATCTGAAAATGAATTCTTAAGGGTTGAGTCAGTTTTTCACTAGCTGACTTACCTTTAGCATGATACCCTTCTTTTCCCTTCTCCCTGAGAACCTAACTCACTGACTAAAATTCAGACAATGGCAAAAACTGTGCTTATTTCAGTGAAGCTCAGATTTTAAACAATCATCTGTACAGGGGTATTGTCATCTTGCTGTAAAACCATTGTTCATAACCTTTTAGAGCAATTATGCTCTGGAAAGCTGTGGATGCTTTGGTTTGCTGTAGAGAACTTGTTTGTGCCAAAACTGAATTAACATGGGTTTTTTGGGTCCTGGGTGCATTGTGTGTTGATTATGAAGATAGTGAGATTCTTACCTGGAGACAAACGAATCCTTTTGCCTCTAGAACATCAGCCAGCTTTACAGAGCATTTTCATGGAAGGATAGATCATAATAAGCATTTATTTGGCAAGTTCTTCTCATTAATGAGATTAGAGGATATTACTTATGTCACATGAGTCAGCATGTGTTTGGTACCTCTTACTTTGTTGTAGGCCCAGCACCATGGTAATATTAAGTAAGTAAACCTCTGCATAGCCTAAAGGTCAGGTGAGGAATGTACCTTCAAATATTTTGTCCAGTGAAGCACCTATCACTGTCCTCATTTTATGGGTAACCGAGGGTGTGTTGTAACTTTTTTGTGGTGGCACAGTAGAGGCTAAAGCAGAAATGGCCTTAGCTCCCAATGAAGGACACTTCTTGCTGTCCCCCTGTGAAAGTATCCCTGGGACAGCAGGGTCAGCGAGATCTGTGTTCCTGGGGAGGTGAGGCCCCAGCAGTGCACTCTCTGAGCTAGGATTTGGTGCTCTGCTGGGAGTCTGTTTTGTCTCCTGCAGTCAGCTCCACCAGGGAATCATCTTTGCTGATCCCATCCTTGGCAGCTTTACCTCCTTTACCTAGAGCTGAACTCTGTTCTGGGTGGGAGCTGAACATCCACAGTTCAGCTGAGGCTGCTCTTCCCCTTGTGCAGTGTTGGGTAGCTCACGTGCTGCTAGATGAGCCAGCTCTAAGCAGTGGGGGGAGCATTGCTTTCCAGTGGGCAGCAGGGCTCAGCTCTAGCACCCTTTGTTTCATTTGTGCTCTAGCACATCTGGCAGCAGTGGAAGGACACTTGCATTGCTTTAAGTTCTTGCTCAGGAAAATGGCCAGTGTTACGCACACTCTGAAAGCCAGGAATGACCACGGAGAGACTCCAAGGGACTTGGCTGAACAGTTCTACAAAGATAATATTCTGCAATATATTGATGGTGTGGAAAAAGAGGAGGAACATCCAGAGACACAGGAAGGTGAGTACAGATCAAGATACACTTAAAAAAGGCATTACATGTAATTCTGCAGAAGTACACAAAGGTGTACTTGTTATTTCAGGTCTGTGAAATTAATCTCTTAACTGTATGAGATGCCTGTAGCCATAACTAAGACGTGTTTAGTCAAGTGTCTGGTGAGCACTGCTGGTTACACAGCTGCATTTCAGCTGATTAAGGAGCATTATCCTTGCTACCTCTGAAGTGTCCATATATAAGTTGCTGTGAGACAAATACCAGCATGCTCAGTAGAACTGCTGGCATCTGCTTGGAAACATGTGCCTTTCATTTTCAGTTTTAGCTTTCCCAGCTCATGATGCTGCTTTCAATGGGGACTTACTAGTGGTTAGAAGCCTAGTGAGAAGTGGAGTAATCAACGTTAATGAGCGGGACGATAAGGGATCCACTCTCCTGCACAAAGGTCAGTAAATATGATCTGTGTTTCAGCTTGTTACTCTTTGTTGCTGATTCATTTACTTTGTTTTTCAAGGGGCTGCTTATCAGATAAACTTAATGAAAAACAGTATCTCATTTCTTGAGGGCTTGGAAAGGCAACACCAAACCCTGTATTTTGTAGTGTATGTGTGTGTGTGGGTCACTTAAAAAAACAATATAACCAAGCTCAGGTCAAGGAAAATGAGCTTACAATGAAGAGAAATCAGCATCTAAACTGAAAACTAAGTAGTTTTGACATTTATTTACTATTTGTATATCGATATCATGGCAGGTTTGTTGGAATTAATCCTGATTTTCAGTGATGCAGAAAGAAAAGATCAAGCACATGAATTCCAGCTTTGAGTGATAAGCAAGGCTGTATTCTAAATATAAAAATTTTAAATTTTCACTTAATATAATGAAATAGCTTTGATTTTTTTTTTTTAATCGGGCAAGATGTGGCTTTTAGAAACATCTGGCTGGCTAAGTATAAGAATGATCTGTACTGTGGCCTGGCCTTTATTTACTGAACACATCTGTGGGGTTATTTACTGAGCAGTACTGTGGGGATATGTTGTAAAAACCACAACAAAAGTCATTTGGTAGGATGCTGTGAAGAAAGGTGAACTTCTGGTTGACACTTTGGCATGTAGTGGACTGCTGGCATTACAGAAAAAATAGTTCTTTTGTGTTTGGGTTTTCACAGTATTGTCTGAAAGAAGAAACAAAAGACGAAAGAAAGAGGGAAGCATTTTTGTAATATGCTTTTAACACATTTCCTACATTTCTTTTTGACTAGATATATAGTAGAATTTTTAAAAACATAATTGAAGTTCTTATTAAAAGAACTGATATGTAGTGATTTTAAAATTTCACTTTCTTTTCTTGGAATCATACTGACCTACAGTTGTTTCATCCCCAGTGTTTACATGCTGATGTTGTAACTTCATTTCCTTATCTCAGTAAGAAAACAAATATAAAAAATATCCAAAAGAGAGTGCTGTCAAGGATTTATTCTTCCTTGAGAAAATCACTGTACAGTTTCATCTACTCTTGCCAAATACCATCTTCCATAGATGAGACATTGTTCCTGGCACCACATGCAGGTGGGAGCAGTGGCCATGGCCCATCATATGAATAGGGTTGTGTTAGGATGCTGCTGAGAGGTGCTGCCTTGAGTGTCTGCCCCAAGAAATGCTGTACCTTTAGCTCCAGCACAAAGCCCTGCTTCTCTCTCCTGAGACAGCAGCACACACCCCAGGCTGGGGCAGCCAGCTGTGTTTGACCCCTGGGAGCCCAAAGCCAGGGAGAGGTGACAGCACTTGGCTGCCAAACTGTGGCATGCAGGGCTTTTTTACTAGGGCAGCAGTTATTTGTGTGTCTTCTGCTTCATACATGAGACTGGGTAAGTTTAGTTCAGCAAGAGCTGCCAGTACATTTCTAGAACTAGAGAGAGTCACCGACCACACTGCATGCTCTGCCCCAAAACTCTGAGTACCTAAGTGATTGTCAGCATCTTGACACAGAGGCTCCTCTTGAAATAGTATCTTTCTTGTGGTGTCTTAGTGAACTCAATCTCTGACTTGCCAAATAATGGCAAGAGGAGGACATGTTAGGTTTGAAACACTTCAGTTGTATATAATTGACTTGTGTATGCCTTCCTTCCCTTAGCTGCTGAACAGGGGCATATCCATTGCTTACAGTGGTTGGTTGAAATGGGAGCTGACTGTGACATTACAGATGATGCTGGAGAGACTCCAAAGGATGTAGCCAAGAGGTAGCAGTACATATCCTGTAGCTCTGACGCTTATTTATTTACTATTTGTGTATCAATATCATGTCAGCTTTGTTGAAATTAATCCTGATTTTCAGTGATGGAGAAAGAACAGATCAAGCCCATGAATTCCAGCTCTGAGTGATAAGCAAGGCTGTATTGTATCTATAATATTGTAACTATAAAAGGTTTTCATTTTCACTTAATTTAATGTTCTTTTTAGTGAGGTCAGACACAAAAGAGGAAAACTAGCTTGTGGCCACATTTCTCTTCTCAGAGAAAAGCAAGGCACAACTTCCCAAGGATTTTCTGGCATTCACATTCTCTGAACCTCAGAGAAAGGAAAAACAATTCTTCTTTCATTTACTGCTCCAGTGTTTTAGAACAAGTAGAATGCATTGTAGAAAATTGTCTACCTGAAGGGAATTGGTAATTGGATTCTGCTGTGAGTGTTTTGATTCATTAACCAATTGAATCCATGTGTGTGTTGGGACTGTCAGCTGACAGTCACGAGATTCTGGGCAGTTGAGTGCTTGTGCAGTTTCAGTTTAGATGTAGTGTAATATAGTATAGAATAATATAGTATAATAAAATAATTAATTAACCTTCTGATATCAGTGGAGTCAGATGCGTCATTCCTCTCTCTTTGTCGGGGGTTGCCTGTTTCCAATACTAGCTCATTTGCTAGAGTTTTGAGTTTTGAGCCTGTATGCCCACAGTTTGCTATACAAAGTAAATGAGAAGTAGCAGAGGCCAGCTGATTTTTGCATTAATAAGAATAATGAAGATTCTGATGAGATTCAATTAAGAAATGCTGTAAAGGAAAGAGATGCTTCTGATGCAGGAGCCATTGCCATAAGATTCCATCGAGGCAGAGCTCATGCCATAAGAATACTACAAAAAGTAGATAGATAGATAGTTGTAGTGTGTGTACAGTGCTTCCTTCAGTTCTGAAACCCCTCTGATAAATGGGATCATGGGCAGTTTGAGAGTTTCTACCACACGTGTTTTTCCAGATTTTATCTGTTCTCTGTGCAGATTTGGCCATCTGGCAGCTGTGGAACTGTTGGCACCAAGAACTGGAAACAGTAACTCTAGTGATGAAGAACTAGATGCAAACAACATCAAGTTTTTTGAAACACATGGTGTGGAAGGGAGTACAGATAGCAAAGAAGATTTAAGCCTGGATAAAGCAGAGAAAAGGAATGCACGTGGTAAGCACTCTATTTCCATCATTCCTTGTTTGCAAAAGTTGTTATCAAGACATTATAGTCCTAACTAGGAGTCCCAGCCAGCTGCTCTGATCTTTTTGTTATGAAATGGTTGACAGAATATCTGTAATACTGAGCATTGAAACAAATTGTGGAATATTAGAAAGCAAGCAGAAGGCAATCAGATCGTGTCACACCATTTTAATCCATGTTGGTGCAACAGTGTTGGATTGCTATTTGTTTTTGAAATCTGCTTGCTGTGTGGGTATCAGGTGTAGCTGTGATTTCTGCTCTTATGTTTGTGAGACTATTTTCCAGACTATTAGATTTCAGCATGACTATCTTCTTGCATTTTACCTACCTGGAGAACTCTGTCTTACAGTAAGGGCCTATCACAAGATTAAAGAACTTCAGAGACTTCTAGAAATTGCCTACAGCAACTACAGACAGCTGGGGGGAGTAACTGAAGAGGAGAAGAAGATGAGAAAAGAAGAAAGGAAAGTTGAGAAGTAAGGTCATTCTGCCCTGCTAATGTTTAACTCTGTGGGGCCCATTTTAAATCCTCCTTTAAAGCTGATTTACTCTCAAATTTACATTTCGCCATTCTGTCTTTTCCACTTACCAGCTTCAACCAGGCCAAAAGAAATGAACTGCAGCAATTTGTCTGGCCATTTCTAAACCTCTACCACCAGGATCAGCCCCACAACACAAGTGCTTGATAGGTCCATGATTCTTGTGCAAGATCATCTGTTCAGTCTTCAGGTTTTTCTGCAGATGTGCGCAGTAGGTCTGATAGCTTCTGGCTGTTTTATTTCCTCTGAGGATGCCAAAGACACATATGCCTTTCAGGAAATCTGAAAGTAGGCAATAGTTTTAGCATGGCTTGGATGGAAGAGCACATACAGCAGAGATTATTCAGTGACCTGCTAACATTTCTGTTCATTGGCAATATATTTCTGTGCTCAAGAAAGGATTAGCTTGTATCCAGACTACATGAAAAAAACTATCAGCAAACCTGCCCTTGCATGTGAAGCATTGTTCATAAGATCTAGTTCTCAATGTCTCCATTAAATCCAATGGTTCTATTAGGTTGGTTAGGTGATTTGATGGACAGATTGTCTACATTTCAAAGAAGAGTCTATCAAAGATTTAGAGATTTAACAATACTGCAGCCTCCAAAGACAGGCCTGTCTCCACCTCTGCCTGTCAAAGGTTTGGCTACCCTCTTGTTCTCAGTCTCTGTAGATAACCACCTGCATCATGTGTTTGGGCCACCCCAAACCACTGTCTTTATTTGGTCACTGAGAGGAGACTGTCTGGGGGGGCTTATATGCCATCAAGAAGACAGCAGACTTAGCAGTTGATCTGGAGCAGACAATAGGTGTCACAGATTGCAATTAAGTCCTTTGTTTTACAGCCATATCTGAGCCAGGAAACTTGAGGTCAGGATTTCTTCTGGTTCCAGGTCACTCTGACTCAGTTTATGCTGAAAGTCCATCTTGCTTAACTTGATATGTATACAATAGGCAACCAACGCCTGTGGCTGAGTTAGTTATCATGAGCTCCTTTTTCAACTTCTTGGACAGGTGTAGGCACTTCCAGTGCATAATTAGACATGTACTTCAGGATGAGATTGATCACTTCTAGAAGTGTCTCTCCTGGTTTTAGAGGAGGGTGACCAGCTTAGGTGTTGATGCTCATGTCAAAAGGTCAGAGCAATCTGGTTTTAATGATGGAAAAGTCACTGTTGACTACTGACAGACAGGAAAGTTCATTTTGGATAGAGCAGCTTCTCAAAAACTAACAATGTCTATTAGAAGGCTCTGCTGAGGCTCTTTAAGGGGTGTTGCTTTCCATGGCATGTGTGGCTAAACTAGAAAAATTGTGAGGTTCTCTGAAGGGTTTCTCCCACCTGTGAAGGCTAGAAAGCATCCCTAGCCCCAAACTATTGTTTTGAAAAGAAATGGGGCTTCTCAGAATACCTGCCTACACTTCTCAGGGTACCTATCTGTAGATAAATCCCAAGATGCTTGTGTCATAGGCCAGAAAACTTCATTATTGATAAAATACTTAATGACAACACCATTTTGCTGGATGAAAAGTGGGATTTGCCACTTGGGAAGGCCACTGTAGCAGATTTTGAAGATTTCTGCTTCAGTCCAGGTTTTTTGGCTGTAAGAAGCCTGGTGTGAATCGCTTCACAGTGCTTTAACCAGGGTTTGCTGCAGGAAATTGTCACCCTGGGTGTGCCACACAGTTTGGGAGCTGTGCCTCTTTAATTGGAAGCATGGGAGAAGTCAGCTGTCCCCTGAGCACAGGCCATTCTTGCAGTGGCAGTAAAGCTGATTGGTAGCTCAAAGGGCCTGAGTCAGGAATTCCTCACTCTGGGAAACAGGGAAACATGGTAGGTTTTGCTGAGAGCTTTCCTCCTGTGCCGTTTGAATGCACAGGGCAGATATCTCCCCTTTCCTTTTACTGATCTTCCATCCTTGTAGCTGGGGTAATTCATCCTGATATATGAGAGCCAGCTCAACTCCAGAGACTTAGTTTATGTGTGAATTATGTGTCAGCTAAACAGTTCCAGGCAGGAATCTCAAATAATTTAGGAGCCCTTGAGGGTGTGACCAGTGAGATCCTGTGCAACTGCGTATAAGCCAGTCACGCAAGCTGTCATCTGAGTATTCTTCATCCGTGCCTAAGCCAATCAATAGGAATGGTGTAGAAGTACCAGATGTGAATGAGGAGGCTGCCCCTGACCTTTCCAGAATGCTGCCGGCTTTGTGCTTTTTCTCTGTTTCATAATAACTTCGTGGCTGCTTGGGCGCTTGTCCCTCCCCCGCAGCTGGAGCTTGGCCGGGTCGCAGGCAGCGCGGCCCGGGCTCGGTGTGCGGGCAGACGGCTCCATCTCGTGGTGCCATGGCGCTGAGCACGGCTGGCAGCCGAGGAAGGGCAGCTGCTGCTCAGCGCTGTCCCCAAGGCTCCGGAGCCTGGGCACAGCCGGCCTGAGGCGTGCTGCGCTGCTTTATGCGTGACGGACCTGTTCCCTGGCAAAGGCACTGCGCCACGTGGAGCAGCCGGGGCAGGGCTGGATGTACTTCATGCTCTGCTTGTCTCCTTTGCTTTTGGCAGGGCTGTGAGGGAGCTGGAGGCGCAGCTGGAGTACGAGCGAGTCAGGCGGGAGAAGCTGGAGAGCCAGCTGGACGATTACCGTGCTGAGATAAACCAGCTCCGAGAGGGCCGGGGGAAAACCCGCACGGCCTCTGCCGCCTCCGTGGTGAGTGCCACACCTGCTGCCCGGGCGGGGCACAGAGGCCCCTGCCTGCCGCTTCTGTGTGTGTGTTCCCTCTATTAGAGGGCACAGTCCAGAGAAAAGGCGCTACAGCTTTCACCTCGGGAGCAGGAGCCCTCGTCTGGCCTTGACCGTGTCTCTGCTGTGAAAGGGTGTCAGTTTCTTTCTGTACCCTGGCAGAGAAGCCCTGCTATTCTTCATCTTAATGTTCACCTAAGGAGTGGGCTGATCCCCAGTGCTTCCATACTGCGTATCAAGTGACTGGGAGCTCCCCCTGGCTAAGACCTGGTGTCTGGGACTCAAATGGTGCTTCAGGTCACCACCTAAAGGGCTGCCCAGCCTGCACGGCTGTAGAGATTGCTACCATGGATCCCCAGAGGGGGACAAATTCAGTAACAGGGATTTGATCCATGTCACAGTGTCTGGAGTTAGTCAGGCATACTGAATGAGAGCCCAAGATCTCATAGAAAATTCATGGAGAGAATTCAGTCTGTTTGGGAAAGGAACAGTACATGCAGCACTTTGAGTTTTCAGACGGAGCTTCTATTTTGAATTAAAAATTAAGCTCTTTTTATATGATAGAGACATAAGAGGAAAGAGGACACCAACATTGCAAGCAGCCAGTAAGTGATGATGATTCTAATTTTTTACTTTTCACCTGTACAATAGATGGCAACAGATGATGGTTCTTACAGAGTATTTTTTATTTCCCGGACTATTTCCCACCTTTTCAGTCAATTGCCTCTGCAGTCCTTTGTTTTTGTGCTTCTTGGTGGAATCTCAGGCTCTGAATGCTAGGTGCCACAGCTAGCTAGCTAGCTAGCTATTTCAGAGGCCAGCTGCACTTTTTCAAGGATGTTTCTGCTTCTCAGCCTTGTGATTGCCAGGCTGGCAAACATTTTCTCTGCCAGTATTTTTCATTAGGCAGTTGTGGATTTTTGGTAATTTTCCCCTTCTAACCAAGCAGCCTTTACTGGCTGAGTGACTGCTACAGTTAAGGGACCTTCAAGTCTCACACTGCTGTGCTGCCATCCCATGGCCCAGGACTGTGCTCTGCCCTCAGCTTCAATCTGAACACAGTATTCTGTGGCTACTCCCAGATGTGGATTTTCACATCCTTCCAGTGGTTCCTGTTTAATGGCTGCAGTATTCTTTGTTTCAGGAAGCTGAGACAATGGCCAAGTCTTGCAAAGATGAAAATAAAGAAGCAGTCAGCCAGCAGCCCAGGAGGAGTGCGACTACACTGAGGAACGAACCTCAAAGGAGGGGCAGCAGACTGGAGGTACAAAAGCCATATTCCAGATAATGCAAAGTGTTTGCACAGCCCAGCTCTACAGACGAGCTGTGGGTCTCTACCTTTACTGAACTGTTTTTAGTTCTCTAGTTCTCTGGCCTAACAACAGGAAAGTCACAGGCCTCATAATTTTGAGGAAAGTATCTCCATTCACTGGTCTATTTTGTACTGCCACCTTAGGATGGCAAAAGTGCACATTACCTCCTAGCATATTCAGTGTGGAAGCTGAATAGTGGATGGGAGAACTACTTCTCAGCTGTAGAGAGGTGCCAGGCCCCCTGATTTCCATCTTTAGTCATTCCTAAAGAAGGTAGGAAGTGACTCCTTTGTGAGGTTCCAGCTGACCTGCAGCAGTTGGTCTGAGTCTAACTCAGGGCTGAAGGGTTTACTAAGTTATGGGGTATCTTGTGGTTAGAAATGGCAACCCTGACCTCTCCTCCATACCCAAAAACCATTTAATGACTACACATATAAAAACTTTTCTGTCAGCTGTGTGCTACTGTGAAATTATTTTCCCTCTAGAACCCTCCTTTTGAGACTTAGAAGTTAATTATTTTAGTGTATCAGTCCTGATCCATCCTCTTCTTAGTACCAAAGAAAACTTAATCTCTGAGAATTTCAAGGATACTGAAAAATAAAAATCCATGGTTTTGTGTGCACCATGAAGGAGAGGCATGCTGACTTAACAGCATATGCCTTGCATCAAGAGCCTGGTTCAGGGTGTGTGAAATGATGGTGGTGACATGCTGCACCAGATGAGCTATTTCCTGCATCACCACTGGTGCTCAACTTTCATGCAGAAATTCTCAGACAGCAAATATAAGAAATTAATTTTATTCTCTTGAATGAAGATGATAAATAATTTAATGCAGAGAATGTAAGAATTGGCAGAATACCAGCAAGTTCAACTGTAAACAGAATAAAACAGAATTGCCAGTATAACAGAATAAAAAAATTGCCAGTACTCAGTACTACAATAGTCCTTAGCCCATAAAAGGCCTATTCTTACTTCAAAGTTAATCCAGAAAGACTTAAAAAAATTATTATTATACTGAAAGAATCAAACCAAGCATATGCATTTGTACTCAACAAGATGGAACTGCTTCACTTTTGGAAGGCATCCACTTGTGTTGCAACTCTGCAACAGGAGTTGTCAAGTCCTTGCAGAAGGCAGAGTGGTCACGAGGGTCAGTGTGTCCCAGGGGATGGAGGAGGGGGGAGGAGGATCACCACCACCCTGGCACCACTGAGATTCTGAGTATTTCCATATTAAAAGCCAGATGCTATGCCCAGATAATATATGCAGGTTTCTTGGAAATACTCCGCACTACTTGAGGGGGGAAGTTAAGAGCACTTATCTGCCCCAGGGCTGCACGCAGGTGCTGGGAGTGGAGGCATTTCCCCTTGGAAAGGCAAAGACAGAGAAGTTTTCCCATTCTTTGGACCTCTGGGCTTACAGAAATCTATAGAGACATTTTGTACAGGAGATTTTGAATTAATGTAAATCAGTTTTCAAGGAAAAAAAAAGGATTCTTTAGTAAAGACCCTGGAGTGTGTTTTTACATATGTAGATAAAAAAACCAAAGGGACAACCTTCAATTCATGAAAAAAGTGAGGAACAGAATGGAGGCAAAATCCTGAACCTATGCTCAAGATTAATTTACTTGGATCAGATTAGGTAGGTTGAAGTCTGGTATTAGCATCCCCATACTGGGAACTCTAATTTGGCAATTGTATTCCCATTTTAAGGGTATATAAAGTTTTATATGAGGTAAGAGTAAAAATTTTCCAGAAAGAAAACAAATTCAATTCTAAAAGATATTAGGAAACTTTCTGGTATAGCATAAGAAATACTTTGAAATAAATACAGTACTGAATAGGAGGCAATGAAATAATACTATTTGGCTACTTCCCCCCAATTATTTTGATCTTTAGTGTTACATATTCAGAAAACATTTTTATTATACAGTTAGAATATCAAAACCAAAAGGTGCCAAGGTTATTGTTGAAGTGGTGTTGCCTGGGTGGCCTTTTCTGTCTGTATTTAGTGCAGTAATTCCATGTCGATCTATTTCCAGAACCTGTAAAACCCCAGTGCTATTGCTAGGCAAGTGAACACTGAGGCTGTTAAAAACAAAACAAAACAAACAAAAAAAAGGAGATAATTAGGTTAATGCTGTTGTACCACTTTATCCATAGAAGAAATCAGCTGCAAACAGATGGAGGAATTAACAACCGTAGAGCAGAGCCTCCTAAACCTCCCAGATTGCTGCAGGTGTGACACAACAATTCCAGAAGCCAATGGCTGGTCTCAAGATGCCATACCCTGCTCAGCAGCAGTGCTGAGATGGGAGGCCTAGTGCAGCAGCCTGAGGAGCCACGTTTCCAGGGACACATCCCAACAACTATGCTGGATACCTCAGAGCACCACAGGCTATAGGGGCTTGTACTGCTGTCACCCAGCTACTGGAAACTGCACTGCAGGAGAGCTGGCTGCACCAGGGCTCACATTAGACATCCCCAATTTCCCATGGAAGCAAAGTGACAATGAATTTGAAAATGAGCTGTCAAACATAGCAGCACTCCTGAAACCTGACAAGTCATCTTTTGGATTTGTTACACTGCTGTATAAAATAAAGCTAATTACATTTTCCTTTGAACTTATTCTCACTTCCAAATATAATGCATTACTCTCTTTTTATCCATCTCCTACACAATAAAAACTTCACTGGTTATGTACATATGGAGAAGACTAATCTCAAATTATGTTTTTGAACAAGCAGAAATTTGTTCTGCTTGGCAGGGGAAAAGTACAAGTCCTGCCACAGAGAAACTCTGTGTGTCTGTGAAGACTCAGTGGGAGGCAGAACTGGTCACTCTCAGACCAGTCCTGAATGACAGCAAACCTCCAGGGTAACGTAAATGACCTCACCAAAACTTCTGTAGCAACTCCATCACATCTATGGCTGCTGCAGAAAGCAGAGGTACTGTCAAACTGGGTAAGGTATTTAGGCTTTTAATTTTTTTTTAATCATGTCCATATTTGTCCTAATCCCAGTTCTGGGCACAATCCTAGTCCCACGGTGGCATGCTCCCTGCTCTTCTGTGTTCTCTGTCGCATTTCTTCCAGCTGGAGGGGGAAAGGGAGATCTCCTCCACCCAGTCCCAGTTGTCTGCTGCTACAGCTGACCTCATTTAGCATTTACTTCTTAACAGAATTTTATACAGCCACAACCCAGTACCAGTACTCACTCCCTTGCCTGTCACGTACCTGCCAAATAGCGAATGGTATCAAGTTTATTCGATTCCATGAGTGTTTTGAGGGAAGCTATTTCAGTGTCAATTTTATTACTGATTTCTGAGATAATGCTGTTGGTATTTGCATCCTGAAATATTAAAAGACAGCATATATTTGACAAAGTTGACCTAAAATACCATGCTACCAGAAACAAGAAAATTTCCAACCTATCACTACTAGGAGACATTAGAAGACAGAGAAACTTGCTTCATACAATCTGGAAAGATTGCTGAAGGGATAGAGACAGTAAAAGAGAAACTTCAATGATCATAGAATCACAGACTGGCTTGGGTTGGAAGGGACCTTAAAGACCATCTTGTTCCAACCTGCCTGCCATGGGCAGGGACACCTTCCACTAGAGCAGGTTACTCAGAGCCCCTTCCAGTCTGGCCTTGAACACTGCCGTGGATGGGAGTCCACAACCTCTCTGGGCAACCTGTGCCACTGTCTCACCACCCTCATGACAGACTTTTGTCTCTGATGCCACTGCCTCCTGAAGGAGATATTCTACAGCACACAGAACAGCATTCCTGCATTTTTGAAAAACAAAGGTTTAAGCATTCACAATGCATACTGCAGAAATGGAAGATATGCTCAAGATGGGACACAGTCCCTCCTCAGCCCCTTAGACTTTGGTGTCCTCTAGCAGCTTTGGGACTTCCAACCCTTGAATTGCTTGGCTGTAGGCACCTGCATTACCCCTGTGATACAGCTTATCAATTAATACTGGGAAAAAGGAAGCATGACAGCTCACATCCCAGCTGAGCCAGCCTGTGACAGTACTTGGAAAGTGAGGGACACGGCTGGAATGCCTCCCTTTGCTGACTGGAGTTTAGTGTGAATCCCACAGGCAAGAAGCACCTGCAACAGCCCTGAGTGACAGAGCCTGGCCTCTTGCTTTACCACACCCATAAACGTGTTAGCTTTCACCAAAGTTTGGGGTTTACAGAACATTCAATGCATATCTACCTCCTGCTTTGTTCAATACTTACTTTTTTATGAAACTCTGTAGTTGCTTCCATCAGTTTCCTCTCCTGATCTGTAAACTGTGGATAAAAGATAAATCACAGCTGTAGCAGCAGAAACACAACACAAAGCCAATAAGGGCATCTCACAGACCAACTCACCATATCTGTCACCCTGCTCCTCTCCAGGTTTATGTCTAGCTTGCTGTCAGCTCGGATTTTGCCGGTTTCAGTCTTTAAAACAAATTAAGATTTTGAAAATAGCTACTTATTCTCCCTAATGGGAGTGTGTAGGTACTTGCTATTTACTTACCATTAGCTGCTGTTTAACTTGATCTAATTCAATTTTCATTTTCTAAAGGCAGAGGAGAAAAAAACAAAGATTTTTACAAATTCAGGAAACTTAACCAAATGAGTCAGTGATGTGTTATCACTGCATCCATGCAATTATTCTTTCCCCATTTTTCCTCCCAATAGGGCAATTTGTTCTTGATTAAATATCCTAACTAATGTGTTTGGATGTACAGGCATATATAATCTGCTGGGAATTTTATTAAAAATATTTATTTTCTAACAATTATGATCTTGTTATTCTGAGTCTAAAGACAGCAGAGAAATACCAAAATACCATGAAGTAAAAGGAAAATGTGTCTCAATCACCAAATTAATTTAATTGTTGCAAAGGAATGGCTGACTCCTCTACCTGCACTATATTTCTGTTAACAGCCAGAAACCAGCAGTAATCCTTAAATAAAATTACAGAAGCTGAAAACAATGTACACATCTTTGAATCCTTTACAGAAGATCTGAGCAGGTCATAGCAACTGAAATATATTTTTATGTGATCTCTGAAGTTGTAACATACAGACTCTTCAATTCCAATGAAAGCATCCAGAATTACTTTTACATTTATATTTTGTTCCACAAAACCTCAGGTAAAACACAACAAATACTGCAATTAAAACGCTTAACGAAAATATGTATTAGTACCTCATTCTCTGCTCTCAAGTTTGCAAATTCGCTTTTCTCCAGGATGACCATATCTTTTCGAATGGAGTCCAAATGTGCCATTACCTGCTGTAAAGTTATTTCCTTTGAAAAATAAAACATGCCATTGATTAAGGCGCACTCTTTCTGACAAGAAAAGAAAAAATCCTTAGGTCTGAAACAATGAAATTAGGTACTGCAAAGCCCAAAAGTGGGGAGTCTCTCTAACAAGAATATGACAGAAACAGACAATTTAATACCAGCAATTTGTTTGAAAGACTCAAGAGTTTTGTGCTTTTTCTGTTGCTTTAATTCACCAAGTCTGAACTTAAGCAAAAAGGCCAGAGGTGTTAGTCCAAGTAGCAATTAAATGAAATAGACCTGAAACTACAGGTCACTCCAGCAGTCTCTTCCACTTTCAATCAACATTCAGTAGCCTCAGAAGCATTAATTGTTGATCTGATCTCACTAATTGCAGCTCTTATTAAGCACTTCCATTTCCTGCCTACAAACTCACTGAAAGCAAAAGACTTAATGAGTATCATACTGCCAGCTTCAAAGTCTGATGGACAGAAGTGAAACACTGCTAAAAAGAACTGAGAAAAGCCTTCCTGGAGTGTCACCTAACAAGTTCAGAATTCAGCCATTACATATGAACACAGGAAGAAACTCAAACCAGAAAATAAAGGAAGAAGTTCAGAATTTTAAAATGCTGAAAGCAATACTCCTTCACCCAGCATATGGAAGTTACCCTACTATTCAGCATGGAAAAAGACACATTGCTGTGGGATTCTCTGATGCACAGTGATGGTTTTGATCATTGCTCCAGAAGGCTGTGCAAGCTGAAATTATGTGCTATTCTTCTTCAATTACTTAATGTAATTAAGCATTCATTGCTATTTTATTTGAACTGCTGAGCCTTTCTTCTAACAGTAAGATTTTTATCTTACTGGCATTTACTTGTAATAAAAGTTGTCTAACTTTTTTTCCCCTTCTAAATCTCAGGAGAAAACAAGAACTTCTGTGTCTGTGATTTTCTTTCAACAAAATGAAAACCCTTCTTTTTGGAAATCCTATTACATGCAAAGCATCCTAAACAGAATTTGCATGGAATTGCATTAGGCAGAAACACTGGTTTTTATAGTGTAGTCAGTATTGATAATGGATATTTTAAGATGGCATGAGGCATATTATCTCCTCAGTGCAAATGCAATCGCAATTTTCTCAGGGATCGTAAAAACTTCATTGTGTTCAATGAAGTAGTCAGACTTCAGTGGAAGCTGGTCAGGGCCTATAACCATCTGTTAAAATCCCAAGTGAAACTTAGGAAAATGTGGCACAGTGAGGTGTTTATAGTACTAGAGAGAGCTGCTCACATGTGTTTCAGAGATGCACACACAAGCCTTTATAGCACAGATGAGTTTTTACCTGCTGGGCCTGCGTAACCATGTCCTTGTAGACGGTGTCTAAGCTGACATTGGACAGGGTTATCAACGCTGACACGATGGTCTGTGCCTGCTCCTTCCCAAAGCCTGGGGGACAATTGAAGGATGACAAGTGAAGGTGGTATTAAAAATCTGGATAAGGAGCAAGAGACGCTCAAGTGTCACACCTAACCACAGTGGCACGTGGGAATTCACACAATGACTGGGAACTGACAGCCAGGAGCCAGGCACTGTGAGTCCAGCTAGAAAAAACAATGCTGCAAAAATCTGAAGCACAGCACCTTTTAATATACAGACATGCAGCTGAAAGAAAGACCAAATTTCTTCATACAAGATCCAGCCATTCATGCATTATAAAAATAATTTAGCAAAACTTCACTTCATAATGAACTTTCACAAATTCTGTTAAAACCAAACTTACCTTGAGATACAAAGCATACACTCTACAGAATAATAAGTAATTGCACGTATTGGAACTGTCCTGCAGAAATAGGAACTTAGGCAAAACTGATTTTTAAACTGCTGCATCCATTGCCTGCAGAATGAACTCGGATTTTTGCTTTCTGGTGATAAAAAGGACACTGTCTGTAGCTTGCTAAATCTGAAGTGTTACAGATGATGTGTGGTGAATAATGGGGAAGAAAAATTGCTCTCATTTTAGTTGGATCTGTTCAAGTGCTGAGAGCTTTTGCCCTAGAGATTTATTTCCAGTAATTTGACTGATATGTTGTGTTTCAACTACCCCACTTTATAAAGTGAGCTAAAATAACATTGAAAAATGCTTTCAAGGCACATTATTTATAGGACTATGCCACTGCACTCTTCTAAAATACTGGTAGTGTTGAGATACACCACTGGTTTACATGTCTAAAAAAGCTACACATGCTTTATGACAGCTTCCTTCCACTACCAAGTGTGATAGTATTGCTTCAGTTTCTCTGAATTATCAGGGTTACTTAAGCTCTTGCCAATTCCTTATGTTTCTCTTCCTCCACAGCAAGAAATTACTTTGTTTTGTGAAAGTTTAGAAAATGACGAAAAATATATATAACCAAGAGACTGAAGCCTGAAAACTGCCTAAAGCTTGGGAAAAATTAAAATGGCTCTTTTACTTTTGTGGTTTTACCTATACAGACCAGTCACTGAGGTAGAAGTATTTGTAGAAGTTATATAACAAATTAAACTGAATAAGAACTGGCACCAGACTTCACCCCACAAGTTCTAAAGGAACGTAAAGAAGAAATAGCTGAATCAGTTCCTGGGACAAGTCACATTTCACAGCCTACTGTGGTTTCCCATGGACTGGAAAATAACAGTTCTAGAGAGATGTAGGGAAGTACAGGCTGTCAAGTCTGACAAGCATGAAAAAAACCCCATAGTTAGCAGACTACTGTAAGTCTTTTAACTACTAACACATATTATTATTATTATTGGACCCAAATAGTGGAAACAATCCTAACCTCTGACTGTACAAAGTTTCTACTGTCACTTGGGATTTTAAAAGATAGTTGCTATTCTGATGAAGACATCAGCTCAAAGCTCAACAGGGATGAATAAAGGAAACTAAACCTTTTCAATTACTAGGAAAAGGAAGAGAGAACACAACAGACACAACATTACTTTACTGTGCAAATCCATAGGACATTCAACTGTAAAGTAATGCCAGCACTGTTCCCTGAAAACATGAAATGGAATGGAATGTGACAGAAGCAGAAAATATTAACAGAAGGGCATCGTGAATAATCACAAACATGGAAAATCTACTGCTTCAGGAAAAATGCAACAAGCTAGGGATTCTTCTCTTTGGAAAATGATGGGGCAATATGACAGAAGTTTGCATAATCGTGTGTGACATGAGAGATTAAATGTTCACTCCTTCCCACAGAAGAGCTGAGTGGGCATCAAATTCACAGATGCCAGATTCTGCATAAACAGAACATGCAGATGCCTGAAGTTCCATGCGGAAGGATGTTCTGGATAGTAATCAGTTTACAGTGGCTCAGGGACTGCATAAACTTGTGAAAAGATTTCCAGTGAAGGTTACTAAAACTCTCAACTGATTTAAAATACCTTCAGGGTGACAAACTGGAAACTTGGGAAGTACAAGGGGATGTGTGACATCCATCTGCCCTGCTGAAACACTTCTCTGCCTGGAGTGTTGTGCCAGGGCTGGATGGAGCCTTTATCTGACTTTGGCCAGTCTCACTCACAACAGAAGAGTGGGCATTGAGAATGTATCACAGCACCGTGCTGCTGAAAATATTTCTCATTGGGATAAAACCCTTCAGTTATTCTTAGCAGGCCAACAGAAGGAATTTCTTGAAAAACTTCATTTTTGCCACAGAAGTCTTTAACTGTTGCTACAGATGAGGTAAATCTTATGTCCCAGTGGCTTTTATGGCACACCAACAGATGCCTCTCCACCAGCAGCCTCCTCAAGAGGCTGCCAAAACATTTTACACCACCAGGTACTGGCACTCTGGGGAAACTGACAGCACTCAAAGTTACTACTTAATATTAAAAGCTTTCCTTTGAATTATTTATCTGGTATCACTTACCATGGGCTTCCAGATCCTGCACTAAAGCATGGGTATCAAAGGTCACCTTCCTCTGCTCCAGGGGAGTGATATCAACTCTTCTGACATCATATGACTTCCTAACAAACGTGGCAGCAAAACCTGGAAATAACCAAACATGCCTTAATCTTACCTTGCTTGGCTTATCATGCAATACACTAATTTTAATTTCTTTCATTACAGAATAGCTGCATGGATGTTGCAACAAAAAGCTGGGTTACAGCACACACCAGAAATCATCAACATTTTTCCACAGGGAATTTACACTAAACAGGACTTACAGATCTGTCTGAAGTGTGTTCATGTAGCAGTGCAACAGACAAGCATCCTGATACAGCACAAATAAACCCCACAGCCAACCGTTCTATAATATTTGAGACACATCACTTAAATAATTTTCATACTTGTAGCACACTGAATGACTTTATGCAGTTAAGCATTCATTGGTGTTTTACTTAAATTGCTAAGCCTTAATTCCAACAGCTTTTTATTTTATCACAGAATGGTTTGGTTTGGAAGGGACCTTAAAGATCACCTAGTTCCAACATCCCCGCCACGGGCAGGGACACCTTCCACCAGACCAGGATGGTCACAGCCCCATCCAGCCTGGCCTTGAACACTTCCAGGGATGGGGCATCCACAGCTTCTCTGGGCAGCCTGTGACACCCTCACAGTAAAGAATTTCTTCCTTATATCTAATCAAAATATCTCATTTTCAGTGGCTTCTGTGAAAATAAAGCCACAATTAAAAAAAAATTATATATACAAGTCTTATTTCCATGATGAATGAATTTCTTGGTACACCAGGAAAGTAACTGGGCAGTAAAGGGATGTTTGTATCTAATACTACAGAGACTAGGAATACCTAATCTCTAAAGAAGCATTAGTTAACCTCAGGTATTAGTTAAAGATCCACTCTGTTTATGATGTGCCCTCCCACAAGCAGGTTTCACTGCTTCTCCTACTTTTATTTCAAGCATGTGTTTCTCTTCACCTGCTGTTTGTGTGGCTTTGCATATTGCAGATTCTGCTCTGATTAATTCTTTGTTACCTAAGCAGCCCTGTTACTTCTTAATCTGTTTATTTGAAACCATATCCACTGCTAGCTCTCTGCCTTAACCAAATTTTCTGTGTCATATCCAGATCTTTACTCAAAAGCTTTATAACATTTAAACAACAGGGAATTTATAATTTTGTGTTGCTACTAGATAAATCAAGTTATGTGCTGTCTTACAAATACTATAAAGATCTGACTATAACTAAACCAGCCACAGTACTATATTATAAATGACAATATTAGAGTTAAGATGCATCAAATGGTACATACAAATAATGAAAACCAACTGAAAAACATCGTTTTTATGGAGCTGCCCCAGCTTTTAAACGCACAGCTCTTGTCTTCTAAACGCATAGGTGGATTTTTTCCTTGGGTTGAACAGCTACACTGCACAGACACTGTCTAAAGAAAGCTGATATTACACTTCTGGTTGCTCGCCACGCTGCTCCTGGCCCACTGCTCCACGCCCGCAGTCTGGGCTGGATGCCCGTCCCGCAGCCCGGAGCTGCGCCAGCCGCTCCCCAGCCCGTACCCGAGACCCCTCTGGGTGTCCCCTCCGCACCCCGGCCGCTCCTCCCGCCCCGAGCAGCCCTGACAGCCCCGTACGCGGCTGCTCCCGCCCGCGGAACTCACCCCTTGCTCCAGCCCCGAGGGAAGGCGCTCAGCGCTCCCTCACACAGCGCCTCAGGGACGGGCCCTGCGGCCGCTCCCACACCGAGTCCGGCCAGCGCCCAGCGCAGCCCCAGCGCCGCTCACACACACGGCCCGGGCTCACCCGACACCGGCAGCCACCCACCCCGAGGGGCAGCAGCACGGCGCTGCGGCGCCTCTCACCTCTGTGAGGAGCCGGGGGCAGCCGGGCCGGCATCGGGAGCAGGAGCGGGCCGGCCCAGGCGCGGAGGGCACCGCCGCTCCCGACGCCCCTCATGGCGCCCCGGCCCTCGGCTTCCGCCCGCTCACTCCCGCTTCCGGGCGGCCCCGCGGGGCATGCTGGGTACTGTTGTCCTCGTCCGCACGGCGGGGCTCGGCCGGAGGCGGCGGCGCAGCGCCCCCGTGCGGATGGGAGGAGCGCAGCGCTCTGGCCGCCATGTCCGTTCGTGTCCGACCTCAGCCGGCGCCGCACCGCGGGGGCCGCTCCGCTCTGTGACGCCAGGGAAGCGAGATTTAACATCATCTAGTTCTAAACCTCTGCCATGGGCAAAGACACCTTCCACCAGACCAGATTTCTCAAAGCTCTGTCCCTGGCCTTGAACACTGCCAGGGATGGGCCATCCACAGCTTCTCTGGGCAACATGTGCCAGTCCCTCCCCACCCTCACAGTAAAGAATTTCCTTATATCTAATCCAAATCTCAGTGGCTTGTGTGAACATAAAGCTACTTTTTTTTTTTTTTTTAGAAATACAAGTCTAATTTTCATGATGAATTAACTTCTTGGTTCACCAGGAAAGTAACTGGGCAGTACAGGGATATGATGTTTGCATCTAATACCTCAGAGATATCTCCTTTTCTGGGCAACCTGTGCCAATGACTGGCCCCCCTCACAGTAAAGAATTTCTTCCTAGTATCTAATCAAAACCTGTCCTCTTTTAGTTTAAAACCCTTGCCCCATGTCCCATTACTATTGGTTTGTTTAAAAAATCTCTGTCTATTCACAAGCCCCCTCAGGGTGCTGGAAAGCTGCAGTGAGGTTTCCCTTTAAGCCTCCGCCCTGCTGAACGTGCCCAACTCTCTCAGCCTTTGCAGGAGAGGTGCTCCAGCCCTTTGTTCATCTTTGTGGCCTCCTCTGGACTTGCCCAAGCAGATCCACATCCTTCTTCTTGTGCTGAGGTCCCAAGAGCTGGACACAGCACTCCGGCTGGTATCTCACAAGAGTGGAGCAGAATGGCAGAACCCCTTCCCTTGCCCTGCTGCCCACGCTGTGCTTGCTGTAGCTCAGGATACAATTGGCTTTCTGGGCTGTGAGCACATGCTGCCAGCTGGCGTTCAGCTTTTTATACATGAGAGCCCCCAGGTCATTCTCCTCAGAGCTGCTCTCAGTAAGTTCCTCTTCCAGTCTGTGCTCATATATGGGATTGCCCCACCAGATGCAGCCCCCTGCACTTTGTTGAACTTCATGAGGTTTTCATGGGCCCACGAATCAGCAGCTCCTGTGTTGCCGAGATACAGACATTAGAAACAAACCCCAACAATAGCAACAAAGAGCTGTCACTGAGGGAGAAGAGCCGCAGATCGGCGCCTTCTCTGCAGGGATGTTTTTGTTGAACGCCAGCAGTGTCACACGCAGGCTCAGGATGGCAAATGCTCCTTGAGCAGCACACGGTTCTTTCCATCCACAAAAGCTTCCCTGGCGGCACAGAAAGGCTGAGTGCCCCAGGGTGCTGATTTTCTACTTCAGACAAACAGCGAGATGGCAAACTGGGTGTTTGGAAGCTGTGATTTCTGTCAGCCGGAACCAGCAGCTGAACTCGGTAGGTTTCAGCAAGACAGAGGGCTGCTCATCAGGAATGCTGTCCCGGTTTGCCGTAGGAGGGCAGCAGCCTACAGCCGGATCGGCTGGCGACGGGACTGTGTTCTGATCAGTTCCCCTTCTGCTCTGTTTTATTCTCATTTGTACATATTCAGTGCAGGACAGCCATTGCTCTGTGCTCTCAGCTGGCTGTTATACAGCTTTTGCACGCACACAACCCAGACATCTCGATATTATCAGTCCATTTGTCTGGGTGAGGGTCTGCAGCAGGGATTACTTTCGTGCTGCCATACTCTGCAAGGATGCTGTAGGGTAGAAGGGTCTCCTCTGAAACAGATGAAAACAGGGAAGGGAAGTGGATGTGCACCGCCAAGAGGAAAGTGTTGAAACCAGTGAGATGGTTGGAAAGAGGGGAAATAACATGACATTGGTGTTATTTAACATCTGCCTGGTGTTGGGACCATCCATCTATCATCCCTGTCTAAGCATCCATGAGCACACCCCCTCCTAGCTCTGTTCTGCTTCACCTCAGGAGGTAAGAGGGGAGTGTTTCTGGGAAGCAGAACTGGCTCTGATCCCTCTCTTACCCCACTGGTGAGACAAAGCCAAAGTGCAAGATACAGCTTGGGAGGCAAAGGTGAGCGAGATTCAACAGCCTGGAGTGGGACAGAAGACAGTTTGCATCTAGAAGATGCTGTTAATCATAATTTTGTCCTCTAATTGCTTCAGCACTGGCTGGTATTGTATATATTTAGGAACATGAGACCTCCACAGTGTGTCTTACTCAGGTCAGTGTGTTGTGCTCTGACTCTCTTGTGCGTTACAAAGCCAGGCTATGCCACTGCTGGCTACTCAGTGGGCTCTTGTGCTTCAGCATCATGCTAGCAAACATCTCTCAGGATTTCACTCTCACTTGCTAAAGGTACCTTGCAGGTAGGAGGTTGTTACCCAGCAGCTCTCCAGAGTTGCTTAAGCTCTTTATGGGAAACCCAGAGAGAAGGGCTGGTGCATTCTACCCAGTTTTGGACTGAGTGGAGCTTAGGAGCTTAACTGTGCTTCACAAACAAACAGAGACAAAGAGCAGGGAGCAGGTGAATAATGGCAGTGCAGATCAACAACAACAGTACAATAGATTCTGTATTCCCCATACAAAAGAATTCACTGAGGCATGCATCCTAGAAAGCTTTCTTCCTCCTAAGATACCTATCACAGTTTGCTTTCCATCTAGATAAGCACATTTGCAGCAAATTAGGTTACCTTCCAAATAAACATGCAGGGTGAGGCATGGGAGCCTGGGGTGGGATAGGTCAGTGCTCTGCATGATTAATTTACTTACATCAGGCTCAGATAAATCTTACTAAATTAAATTTAGATGGAGTATGGGCTGTGAACAGACAGACTTTCAAGCTGTGGTTGACATGATGTTGATTTTCATCCTTGTCGGTATCTTGAGACCCCAGTGGGAAGGAATAATAGGAGAGTGATTGCAGATGTATTTGATTAAGTCTTGTCTAAGTCAGTGAGGTGGATGCAGTCGATGGAACCATGCTGACTTCTATCAGCAGAGGCTACTGCTTGTTCTTTGTAATCTTGTAGTACTGAGAAGCCCAAGCCTTGCATCAGATCTCACCCTTGTGAAATCTCAGTATGTAGATTCTGCATGCAGACAAAGTCAATACAACTCTACTGTGGAAATTAGTTAGGGAAAAAAGACTTTGGTGCTTGTTGCCTGATGCTCCTGTTGTCTGTCTTTCTGAATTACCCTTTCCCTGCCATTCACAGAACTTCCTTCTACTGCCTGTGTGATACTTTGGTGGTCAGGTGCACCACTCAAGCATAAGCCCACCCACATATTGCGTCTTTCCCTAGATGTTGTGATGTTTCATGGGCTTACTAAGCTATGGATAACTGACCCTGACATTCCCAGTCTAGGTCACTCCAGAAATCCAGACGGATTCTGCTCCCTTGTAATCTGATTATGTTAGGGTACACTGTGCAGCAGTGTCCAACAGAGCCTTCTGCTTCTGTGGATCACATGCCAAACCATCAAACATGCATTCTTGGATGGGTGCTTTGTAGCAGTGGTTTTCCTTGTAGTCCGTGCTTCTGGGCTTCTAGATTTGACGTGGGCATATTCCACTTCTTCGTCCTCCTGATTGAGCAGGAGGAGCCACAGGCTGGCATGGCATGCCCTGGATCCCTCTTTTCCTCTGGAAGGACAGAAACAGCTCTGTGGGGCATCCCTGGCAGCTGAGACCTAGACCTTTGGTCAGGGGCAGGAGGGGAAGTTCTCTTTGAATCCTGGGAGCCATTGGAACAGTCTGCAGTTAGTGCTTCGGGGTCTGTCCAGTGCATCAGCCCCACGGTGTTGGCATACAGCACTGGTGGGTTATGTGCACTTTCTGCACATGGACTGGGTGCAGTCCTACCACCTCTGCTGGGTGGTTCACTTGCCCAGGCATCATACCAAGTTATCCTTGAGGGAGTAACTGGCTTTCATTGTCAACAGGAATTATGTCCAAAGACTTCCCTTTGTCAGTCCTGGTGTCTCCCCTTAGGGATCCCAGCTGCCTGGCTTGCTGGCTACCTCCTGGCAGCAGACCCCGTATCCTGACATTGGAGCAACCAGGCAGCAATCTGCTCAGCTGGCTTGTGGCTATAATTTTTCCACAGATCTTGCAGCTCCTTTAAAACTTGGAGTTTACGGCCTGAGTTATTTCCGCCTCCTTGGTCTTTTTGTCACTCCTTCATCCTACTTCCTTTGGTGGTGCTGGGCTGAGGCTCAGGCCAAGCCCAAAAACATTGCCAAAACTTGTTGGGCCTCATTGGGTTAGAGAAGGCACCTTTCTTCAAGCGGTGAGCCAGTTCAACAGGTTTATGTGCCTGTTCAAGTGTAAAATCTCAGGCTATTGAAGGTGATAACTGCTCTCAGCACTGGCTCTAGGCACCTTCCCAAATCCTCCCACAAACCTTGCCAGCACCAACTGGCCATCTTGGTGCACATTTCTTTGTCACCTCACCAACAATGCTTTATGCTTTGTTTTGTTTACTCTTTGCCAGGACCAAGCCAGGTTCTGCAGGCCCAACAGCAATCCAACAATGCTTGAGAACATAGTCAAACAGCATGCATGGTCACCTACAGGGAACTTGGGAGCCCATG
Source organism: Calcarius lapponicus (assembly GCA_039654755.1). Taxonomy (NCBI): domain Eukaryota; kingdom Metazoa; phylum Chordata; class Aves; order Passeriformes; family Fringillidae; genus Calcarius; species Calcarius lapponicus. The sequence goes on along the minus strand of CM077462.1, from coordinate 63,023,860 downwards.
CAAAAAAGCTGGACACATCCACCCCAGAGGAGCAGAGAATCCATCCCAGGGGAGCAGAGGGAGGCGTAATCCCTAATGCTTCCCACAAGGGAGCTCACACAGCACCAGAGGAGCATCAATGCCAGGGCTGTACACCAGCCCAGGCACACGGCCATTCCCTTTTTCCAAAGGTGTCCAGGCACAATGAAGTAAAGCAATGAGCACCACAGCAAACAGCTGCATGACCAGTGCAGGACCTGCCAGTTAACAACCTTAGCTGCTGATAGAATGCTCACATGGAACCTGTTATCTCAGACCCCATGCTGCACTTGAAACAGGCTGTTGTGGGTTGACCCTGGCTAACAGACACCTATCCAGCTGCTCACTGCCTCCCCTCCCTCATGGAATGGGGAGAAAACAGAAAGAAGGTGAGGAGATTTGTGGTTTGAGCTAGTGATAGTTTAATGGGGAGAGCAAAAGCTGCATGCACAGGCAAAGCAGGGGAAAGAAAAGGAATTTATTACTACTTCCCACTGGCAGGCAAATGTTTTGCTACTTCTTGGCAAGGAGGACTTCAGCTTTAGTTGAAAAGACAAATGCCATAACCACAAACATATCTTCACAGAATCACAGACTGGCTTGGGTTGGGAGGGACCTTAAAGACCATCCAGTTCCAAGCCCCTGCCATGGGCAGGCACACCTTCCACTAGACCAGGTTGCTCAGAGCCTCATGCAGCCTGGTCTTGAACACTTCCAGGGATAAGGCAACCTGTTCCAGTGCTTCACCACCCTCACAGTGAAGAATTTCTTCTTAACATGCTTCATTCTGCCTCCTTCCTCTGAGCTTTTACTGCTAAGCATGATGTCATATGGCATGGAATATCCCTTTTGTCAGCTAGAATAAACTGTCATGGCTGTGTCCCTTTTCAACTGTTTGCCAACCCCCAGCCAACTTGGTGGGTGAGGTGGGCAGAAGAGGAAAGAGAGAAAATCACAGATGCTTTGTAAGCTCTGTGCAGCAATAGCCAAAACACTGCTGTGTTACCAACACCATTTCAGCCACAGCTTCAAAGCATCGCTCCACACAGGCTGTTAGGAAAAAAAGGAAACTCCATCCCAGCCAGGCTTAGTACACTTGTCTAACAAAGATCCTGAAGGACAACGTTGTACTGCAGAAGCTGGCAAAACTTCATAAACAAGTTCATAGTTTCACTGTGATCTTATTTACAAGTTATTATGGAAATGGCTGACAGCTCCCAGGGAGAGTTTTTCACAATCCCTGATGTTGCTCGGAAATTCTGATGGAGTCCAAAACGCTTTGACTAAGATTGCACAGTGGCATTTTAGTCTTTTGAGACCACACAGACATTGATGCATTGCCACATAGGCATGAACCGCACCCACTCAACCCCAGTGCTCTGTATCATGGGAACAGCTTGCAGACCGTTGTTTTCAGAGATCTTCTTGCTTGAATAGGTTATACAAGAACTAAGAGCTTTTCACAAAGTGATCAAGTGTTTATGAGCCAGGAAACAGAGCAAATATATTTCTTTGCAGGTTAATTTAAATCCAGCTGGGATCTTAAAAAATTTAAGAGATGAGCTTCAGAAAGGTACACTGCTTGCTTCAAGACAAGTGGAGACATGGCAACATCTCCACTTAGAGCTCCCTCACACGCAGAGGGTACCATCATCCTGGCTTGGCAAGGTTGTGTCAAGGGAGATGTGTCACTGTAGCAGCTGCTCATTTCTAGATGCTCATTTCATCCATCTGCCCTGCAACCCGTTGTGCTGTTAACTGCATTTGCCTGTAAGGACATTTGTCTTCTCAGCAATTCTGTAATGGTTAGACATGCTACAGCCAACTGCTAAATGCCACAGACCATCAGAAATGAATGCAGTCATATGGGCCGTTGCATAATGGAGTCAGATGAGGTCATTTTTCTCCCCTGTTCCAGGTACCACAGTTTGCACTGAGGAGCTCTGTCATCTCACCCAAAAGTTAATTAAACAGGAAATGTCTAAACTCCCAGAGTAAGAAGCCCACGCCTGACCTTCAGTCCCCAGGAGGCACTTTTGCTCAGTAGGTAGCTGAATGACAGAGTTTCTGAGTTTACAAAACACACACACACACACACACACACACACACACACACATATTTAAGTAAATTCGGTTCCCATTAGCATGGCTATAAATTAGGAGTGGTTCACTGCAACACTGTCAGACTCATTTGGCACTAACCTCCAAAATGCTTTATGCTAGTTGAAATTCAGTTGAAATCAAATCTCTGCTATGTCATTCAAGTTCTGATTGTTTTCCCCAACAAGAAATTTGTCCCCTCTGTTGGTACCATGCATGAATAAAAGTTCTTTCATTCCTGGCCACAAGCTCACAGACCAGGTGAACAAAGGCTTTCTGCACTGGTGACCTCCAGCTTGGTTTGCTACAGGGATTGTAAATGGGGATGAATAAACAAATGCTAAAGGTTTGGATTTTATTCTACTAAAGGAGCAGAAATTCCTCACTCCAACGTTATGCTGATTCCTCAGCAATTAATCCAGTTTAAGGCTATAATGCTCCTTTTCAATAGTTTTACTGAGTTTAGGTAACAGATATACAGAATATGCAACGAATTTCCCTGATGAGGTTGTTACACTGTTTCTCACACTAAGGACAATCTTATCCTTGTCCCAACAAAGGATAAGATTTATAGGAGAAAGTTATAATTCTTTTTAGTAACCAGGTTTTGACTATTTCATCTTCCCTGTCCAGGCCAAATGGAAGTTTGGGTATTAGAAATTCAAATGTACAGTCATCTGCCCTTTCTGGTTTGCAATCTCAATTCCTTCTAAAATGAAAAAAAAAAAAAAAAATACAGGTTCTGGGGTTGTGGAAGAGCTTGAAGCTGTGAAGCACCTAGTTACTGCTGCTTCAATTTACAGGATATATGAAGAAGTTATTTTGAGAGAGGTGCACAACAAATTTGTATCAACACCACCTATGTATGGCCAAGGACATGAGGAACACATCCAGCCATGAAGAAACGGCCTCTCAGCCACCGGTTCATGGTCAGAGCTGCATCAGAGTTTCAGACTCTCTTTTCCCCAGAATGAAATTATTCTCAGTATCTGCAAGTAATGTACAAATCTGAAATCTCTCCTACCCCAGCAGACAAATCTAATTAAGACATATGTAAGATGGTCAACATGTTCATCATTGGAAATAATGGAATTGAGGCTGGATGGGGCTTTGAGCAACCTGATCTAATGAAAGGTGTCCCTGCCCGTGGCAGAGGATTTGGACTAGGTGACTTTTAAAGGTCTCTTTCAACTGAAATAATTTTGTGGTTTAATGATAAACTCTCAGTTTTGATGTGCCAAGAGGATTACTTCTGAATAAATGTTATTTCTGAATAAATGTTTTGTAGATCATCAGTTCTAGTGTACAAGAGGGAGTGTGATGCTCAAGGTCAAAAGTGAAAAAAATTGTATAAGGGGATGCCAAGAGAAAACTGATTTGGGGCAGGCTTGAGGTGGAGTTCAGACTCCTTTGCATAAAACCAGAGTTTTTGGCATGGCTCTGTAAAATAGATGAGGTATATTGTCAGGAGTGGAAAGGAAATGCTGCCTGCTTGTACCATTGACATGGAGAGCAACTGAGGAAACAAGGGCACAACTCTGCCCAGAGCACTGTAGTTGCTCTGCAGCAAAGATGAGAGTAGCACAGAGGCATTCTGGGTCCTGTGCCGGAGTCTGGTCACTTCATGGTATGACATCTTTTTCCTTACTACAGTTTAATAATTTGGGCTGAAGTATTCCACGTGGGAAAATCTGTTCATGGCTGAATTTGAAAACTTAAGGCAGAATGGTTCAGATCTTTCTGAGCAGGCAGCTCTGGTACTCCTACATCTTGAAACAACTTAGGAATTTTGGCAGGGTATTTACTTGGGTCAAATCCTTTGCTTTCTCTATCAGATTTTATAACACGGAATTTAGAAGAATCTACAAGTTAATTACAGTTCTGCACGTGGAGGGGCTAACCCACACTTCTGTGAACCATGGAGATACAGACCTAAGCCCTGAATGATCACAGATCTTTAGGAAAATACCATATGATCTTGTTGTTTGGAGCTGACTCATAACACATACACAGCATGAGCAGGGTAACCTTAAATCTGGCATTTGGTACTTGCATATGCTTGGATTTTCAGGTTTAATAGCCTGTGTGTAATATATATTTATCTGTCTGTGTCTATATATACAATATATATGTTTAAGCTTTGCTATGGAAAAGCAGCCAACCTCTGTTTCAGTAGCAACTGGGAATTACACAGAAAAGTGAAATAAAGCTGTGGAAAGGATTGTTTTGATTTGAGATGTTATTTCTGTTCTGATTTCTCTTTCCTTTTCTTTCTTCGCCTTAATCAAAACTATTAACCCAAGATCATACCTCAGAGCTAAAGCAAGCCCGTAGGGAATTTCTGAAATGTTCAAAAGGAGTGCAAAGAAGCAATTTTGCTTTATTTTGCAATGATTGTAGATGTTCTGTGCCCGGTCTGGTCCCTCCTGTAGGCTCAGAAAAATTACTTAAACAGTCCTAATTGATGAACACCAATTAACAGACATAGGTAAATTAGCATTAGTATGCCAATCTCTCCACGCATGAGATGAATCACCCCCTGGAACAGACCCAACCTAGAAATTGTGCTGCTCTGAGAGTTGTAATAAAATTATTTGAGTTTCCACATTCTAAAGTAACTCTTCATCTCAGTGCTGATATGTGGACATGGCTAGCAGCAACAATCCTGGTTGTAATAGGATTAAATTAAAGAGTAATAGGATTAAGCTAAGGAATGGAAAATGAAGCTTCCATAATAAATTTCCTGATGATGAGACTCTACCTGACAAGTAAAGCTTATCACCTGACACTGAATCACTTAGGAAATATACACTGCAGAAATTTGATAAGAGAAGGGATTAAATATAATGTCCCTTCTCCATCTCAGTGTTTTAATGATTTCTATCTTCTTTGCAGGCTCATGTAATTTAGCATGAAGAAAACAATTAAAAAGAACAAAAACTTTTGTAAGTCTACTTTTATAAATCACCTCCCTGGAGAAAAGGTGGGCCTCTCCTGTTGTTGGCTCTTAACAAAATGATCATGAGTTGAAAGAGAGGTTGGACTCTCTTTCAACTTCAGTGATTCACATGAACTGCAAATGTTCATGTGAATCACTCACATTTGCAAAGGAAGAGGTCCTAGACTCCTGAGTATTTCAGGCTATTTTGTAAACCTGCTTTCAACATAGGCAAATCCTTTTTACTTATTTTAAATGCCTTTGGAATACCGTTAGTTATTTGTGTGTTGCCTCCTAGAAAACCAGAAAAGGATGATGGGTGTGGATGATTCAGCTGAAAAAAAAAGTCTTTTAAAGACTTTAGAACTGGCTGTTCTTATATTCCTGAGAGACAGGAATGAATTTCCATTACAAAAGTTCCTAGAGTTGACAAAATACTTAGGAAAAGGTTAATCTGGATCAGGATTGTGAGTCCTAAATCAGAATTGTACCCAGCTGGCAATACATGGGATATTTCCTTCCTGCCTGCCAACTTTATCCATAGAGGAGCTAAAGACTAGGCTTGCAGACTTCCTTTTCTCCTCAGAAATGCCTGGAGAGCAAGATAAAATGCAGGGTACATCCTCACTTACTCACTCACCATACTGTCTGCTTTGCATATGGATAGGTTGGCAGCCTGCATCTCACATAGAACCTGGGGCACCTAAATGATGAGGAAGGATGACCATGGGCCTTCATGCATAAGTAGACCAGGATAAGCTTTTTATTTTTTCTCAGAATGTGCTCAAAACTGGTAACTGAGAGTGAATTTCATATTGAAGCACTTTGGATTCGAGGAGAGCATGGGCTGAGGTGGTCAGTAAGGCTCAGTTCTTAAAACCTGTGCCAGTATCTTAACCAGAGATCCTATTTCCCTTTTGGGTAAGGGCCAAGAATCACTTTATTCAATAGCAGGTGTATGGGTTGAGGCTACTATAGTTTTTATTAAAACCATGATTTTTTGTTTGCGTGAAACTGGGTTGGTGATGCAAAGGAGCATAGAGTAAAAACAGTTATAGTTTCGTTCTTCTCTAGTTTTTCTCTCTTTTTGTGAGGAAATGAAGGGCCTCTCCTTTTATAGGCTGAAATTATCATCTGCTTTCTTCAGGAAGCCTTTTCACACTGGGCACACTAGGACAAGCATGTGGACATTGTTGTCTCTAGGAATGCATTTGTGAGGCTGGACATGATGGCCGCTGCCTTGTCCTTGTGCACATCAGCCACACAGACAGGTCAGTTCTGATTGGGATCAGCAGCGGCAAGGAGGCAGCTTTGGGAGTGAGCAGTTCAAAAGGATGTGGTGAACTTCCTGCTGCTCTTGTAGAATCAAACATTTCTTCGTCTGCTCCTGTGTTAGGCACAGATAATAGGTTTGAATAGTAGATGTAACATGGGTAAAACTGGTTAAAAACTTCCATTTTCCTGGAATGTCTGAAAAAAATTCAGAAATATTTCCTAGCCAAGGAATTCCTGGTACCTTCTGGTCTCTAAGAGTACATCAGCAGAGCCCTGTCTGCTTGACAAACAGACCTAATGTTATTTGAATTTATATCAACCAAAAAGCAATTATGAGTGTTCTGGCTTGGCAGATATGAAGTCCAGGTAAGTAACAGGCTTGAACTGGAGAACTGTAGGTGTTGCATCATAAAACAATTTCCTAAGTCACCGATAGCAAATAAATTTGAGCAGCTTCTTTATGCTGCCAAGCAAATCCAGGAAGGTAACATGGCAAGGCAGTGGAGCGAGAGAAAAATCAATTTTCATTTAACTCTGGTGGGAGTTAACTGGAGTGTTACAATTTGGTGGTCAATTCCTGCTATAGAAGGAAACTGTTCTCATTGTCCTGAGGGGCAGAACTGTGAAAATAGCTGGTTTTCTGTATTCACGGCCTAAGTGAAAAATCACTAAAATAATTTATTTGGGTTTGATCGAGAGCAAAAAGACAAACAACAACCTAACAGTAAAACCAAATAGCTTTCCTATCAATTGGGACAGTTAATTTTTTTTAACAGTTGAGGAAATACATTTAGGAATGGGCTAAGAAACTTTGTTACTGTAAAAAAAAATCTTCCAAGTGTTCCATAAAAAAAAAGGTGGAAACAGGATTTGACACTTTTAGTTGCTGAGAGCATCTGAATTTGTGACAAACTGTCTGATCAAAACATTTCATGCCACTTTGCAATGAACTCAAGAAAGTCTGTAATGGAGCTACAAGCTGCACAGGGACAGGTTTCTGTATATCAGAGCAGGGACTGCTAAACAATCCTTCCACCTCAAATGACAAAAAAGAACATTTCCATGAAAGTGGAAGCAGCAGTACAGAGGAGACAGGCCCATAAAAGATGAATGAGCACTGGCAGCCTGGTGCTTTCCTTGGGATGTGGGTAGTCATGAAGAGCAAATCTGTCCCAGGGTTGTCAGGTTCCACCAGTGTGTTTAAAGTGAGCTGATGTGGATGGAGGGGCTCTCCTGGGTATGGAGAGCTATGACTCGTGCTGTGCTGCACCTTCAGCATGTGTGGTGCTGCATGAATCCCTACCATGAGCCAGGTGACTGCAGTGGAAGGGTCTGCCAGTTCTCTGCCTGTGTGGTTGACAAGGGCCCTTCCTTCCAAAGAGCAGGACTTTGCTGAATTTCAGGAGGTTCCTGTTGTTGCCTTTCTCCAGCCTGTCTAGGTCCCTCAGAGCAGCAGTCCTTCATTTTGATTTTATTCCCAGTGTGGTGGAAAGAGAAGGCAGATGAAGAAATAGAGATGTTTCTGCTTCTCCCTTTTGTTCCTTGAGCCGCAAAGCGGTTTCTTTTGGGGACAAAAGGAAGAAGCATTTTCTAAAAATGTGTAATTCAGGTGAAAACTGATCAGTAAGCTCCACTTCAGTAAGAAAGCAACAGTGAATCAATAGACAGGAAAAAAAGGATGCAAAATTTAAAAAAGCTTTCATTGAATGTAAACCAGTGTGATGACATTGATGTTTCTGGTGCTCTTTAATACAGAATTACATTGAGCTGGTCAACCAAATAAAGGCAGGGAGTTCTGACTTCAAAAGCCTTAAGTCTAGTTAATTTTAGCAGCCTAGCATGCAATTGCTCTTCTGTGAAGATATCCTTGTGCCTACTAATCATCTCATTCTTGGGATGTCTGAACTCAGGCAGCTGCTGCTCCAAACTGGCTGTGAAATGGGTGGTGTCTAGAATGAATGGCACTCAGTCACACTTGATGAGATAAATTATGGCGTAACAGTTTTCTGCTGCTAAAATGGGAAACTCTGGCATTTGGTAGGAGGGAACGGGTTGCATCTTTTTTCAATGCCATCACTCTGTGACAAATGAGTGCAGACTTGGTAAGAATCAGTAATATCCATTCACAAAGAGTTCCAATCCAGGTGTTACTACAGTGAGAGGGAAATGAAATCTCCTTGAACAGAAGATTCATTTCTTTCCATTGGAACAAAGTGTTACCAAACAAGAGCCCTTCTCTATTCCTATGAACTCAGACCTACTTTTATCAAGATAAATAACCAAATTAAAATTCTTAGAATTCAAAAGAGAGAGGCAGGCTCAGGTATTTCAAATATTTGGTAGCTTAGAATTATTTCTGAATAGAGCTAGAAATAGTAAACCATACCTTTTAATGTAGAATTAATCTGCTCAGAAAACTTGAGCACAGGAGCAGTGTCTGGCTCAGAAAGGACAGCCAGACTATCCTCACATCCCAGCACAGCAGCCTGGCTACTGCTGCACAGGTGTGTTTCCTGCATCCCTGCACTCCCTCCAAAGGTTTGGCTTCTTGGAGCTACTGGGTTCTGTGATTTATAAGCATTTTCATCTTTCAGTAAATTAACTGGGTGCTTGTCTGGTCCACAATTGTAGGATTACAAAAAAGAAATTTATACGATTTTCATGGTACGGTTTTAGAATGAAGGTGAAGATTGAGCCTGGAGGCTCCCTTTGCCTCCTTTGAGCCCGTGGAGTCAGTGACAACACACTCATACTCTCTGCTTATTGACTGTAGGTGCAGCTTGTGGCCATCAGCACAGCTGGATGATGCAGGGGGAAGCACAGTTTAAGCCTATGTACTGATTGCATCAAGGGCTTTCACCTCTTTAGATCAGCTGCTTTCCTCATTAGCTCACCCAGTGGTTTTCAGCAGGAGCAGCTCTGCAGCCTTTGTAACCATTGACAGGAATGTTTCTTCCTCCTTGCAGGGAAGATTGTAAAATAATATGTGTCATCATTCAATATAGAAACTAGATTTCTTCCCCTCCACATTATGAAGCTGTAAGTGTGATATGGTTTAAGTCAGTCTTACAAATGCAGATTAAATGCAAATAAAGAAGAGATGGATATATTCCTATACGTATATAATATATTCCTATATATTCCCCTACTTGCAGATGTTGCTAATATAGTTTATGCAGGGAATTCCAAAGCAAGAGTAACTATGGTTCATCTACCATCCATAACTTTTAATTGTGGTTCTAACTATTCCCTTGCAAATGTATATATTGCTCATAAACTGGAAGCATCAATGCTAAAGACCACTAAATTGATGAGTTGATATGCACACACAAGAGATTCAGATTATAATTGCTGCATAATTGAATACCTATAAAAATACAGAGCTAGGCATAATGGCAGATAGTGCATTAATTTTTTAAATAACCATCGAATTTCTATTCAAATTATTCTTTGACTCTTGGTAACGTTTATAGATATGAAATAAATTTGCCTCACTAAATGGTTGATATTGTATACTCAGTTTGAAACTGGGGTGGAGGAAGGTGGGATCGGAATAAAATAGGATTTAAAAAAAAGTCCAGGAACAACAACTAGAATCATTATGTTTGGAAAAGACATCTAAGATAGCTGAGTCCAACCCTTAACTTTTTTGCAGGGATGGTGATGCCACCACTTTCTCTGATCAGCCTATTCCAATGCTTGACCACTCTTTAAAGCAATTTTTCCTAATATCCAATCCAAACCTTCTTTCCTGGTGCATTTTTTAATTTTTTTTTTTTTTTTTTGGAGAGAGAGCAGCACATTCCTCCAGCCAGGCCTGTGGGGCTGAAGCCTACCCAGTGCACAAGAAAGGTGAAGTGCTTCAAGCAGGCATTTTGTGGACATGCTATAGTGACAGAAAGAACTCAGCATTCCTCCCCTTCCACAGAAGCCAACCCCACTGCCTTCTAGTCCTTCTCTAGTCAGCCATGCCCTCTCAGGCCTCTGGCAACTCCCCCCCTCCATGGTCGCTCCCTCCTTTCCACACCAGTGCATGAGTAGCCACTTGCCAGGGCTCCAAGCTCATCCTTCGAGGGGCAGGATTTGGATTTTGTGACTTAAAAGAAAAAAAGAAAAAAAATTAATGTTCTTATGTTCTTTCCAAGCTTTTAAAAATAATGGCTTTATCACTGAGCCATACATTTTCCATATAAGTTTGCAGATTACAGGCAATAGTTACATACTGTATTGTATGGTGTAGTCGGTTCTCTGCTTAGTGTATTGCAATAGCTATTAGCACACTTACTTTCAACCCTTTTTTACAATCCATAGCACCAGTCACTAGAGCAAGTAGTTCTAAAATTTACTGGCGGTGAGCACATTTTAGCTAAAATACTCTTGTGATTTATTACAGAGATATTTTAAACCTTAATGTATTACTGTCTAGAGTAATGCTGTTTTAGTGCTAATGGCCCTATTATTCAATTAAGAAAAATATATGTTTTCTCATTCTGCCCTTACGTTCAAGGTCTTACATTTATTCCTGTTCTGCTGAAGTTTTGTGCATGTGATGTATCCCCCCCATAATCAGTAGGAGGAAAAGAACAAGTCCTTTTATAGAGGAGATAGTGATGATTGCTTTTAGCATAGGTGAAAGGTTAATGAGCATGTAGTAGGTCTGTATTCAGGTCAGCCAAAGGAATTCAAAAACAGACCTCATGAAAGAAAACTTCATAGGTTTTCACAGCCTAATCAAGACAGACATTTTGGAATCTTCCACCCACTACAATACCACGAGGCTGCTATGTAAGACGTGATACACTGATGTAGGCACACAGTTTGTGGTAATTGGGAGTGGGGCTGTGGCTGAGCCTCATCCCCAGTGGGTACAGCTGTGAAAAGCAGGTGAGCAGCATTGAGGGTAATGAAACATAGAGTACACTGAGCCTCATCCCCAGTGGGTACAGCTGTGAAAAGCAGGTGAGCAGCATTGCAGGTAATGAGACCTGGAGTGCCCAGGTGCACTGAGCCTCATCCCCAGTGGGTACAGCTGTGCAGGGCAGGTGAGCAGCATTGGAGATAACAAGACCTGGTGCACTGACCAGTCACAAAGGGAACAGAGGGCACACAGGTGCAATGCATGAACAATCAAGGGTATAAAAGGTTGGGCTAAAGAACAAGAAGGGCAGATGCTTGCAGCCTTCTGATGTGATATGACGTTTGTATGAGGAGATGCCTGAAGCCTTCTCATGAGGTATGGTGTTACTCTGTATGGGTTGAAGCCTTCTGCAATTGTGTGGTGGCCCTCTCAGCTGTGGCATATGCTGGGACACACTGATAGGTCTCTCTTTCTAGCTGTGTTTTAAGCACCTCTGCTTTGTGAGTAGGCTTTTGGCCTTTAGGCACTCTGTGCTGATCTGATCAGGCCTCTCAGGGGTCTGTGTGCTTCTTTGCTTAATTTTTGTGTCTGGCTTGAGTAAAAACAGGTGCCACTGTAATGAGAGGGGGAAATGTGCAGAATTCTGTGCAGCTGGGAAACTTTGCAATCCAAACAGACCAGGTGAGCTGCATTTCTCCAATTCATCTGTAACAAGAGCTGCCCTGTTGGGAGTTGTAAGATAATTCTTGGGTAAGCCAGCACTGTGGCTGGTTGTAAACTGTTTCTCACTTTAGCTTTACAGTGGGGATAGTTACTGTGCAATATTGCTGACTGCAGAAACATTGGCATTTGCATTTATGAAATTTAATTGGCATGTTCTTTGCTTGGGAGGTATCTAAATGCCTCTAGGACCATGACTCTGAAGGGTGAACCAGAGAGCAAGAGCATGTTTACTGTCCAATAGTTGATGGAAAAAGGTATGGCTTGGTCTCCTCTCAACACTTTGAGGGTTGTCAAGAGCAGCCCTGAGAAGGGAAAACATTCCTACTGTTGCCCTGTGCTCCAGATGCCCGCTAAAGACTATGCGTTACACAAAGGGTTTTCCTTGGGTGGCCCTGGGGACAGGGAGCTCCCAAATCCAGCTCCTGTGGGTTGTCTGTTAGCACAGCATGCAGTCAGAGGATATGAGGGTTGTTTTGACGCATGTTTGTATGGACTGGAGTCAGTCAGATGTCCAGGATCCCATGGCATTATGGTCTTTGGAGTGACTTATAGAATCCTAAGGGAGTCTGGTATGATGGATGGGAATGGATGCTCCAAAACTATTCTTCAAACTAAAATATCTTCTCACTGCTGTTCACAGCCCATAAATCATCACAGCTTTCTCCAGCTATTAATTTCCTGAAGAGGGACACTTACTTTTTAGGGAAAATGCTGCTAAAGGGATTTTTCCACACCAGTGGCCAGGCCTTAGCTGGGTACCTCCTAAATATGATGAATGTGCTGTCTCCTATGTGCTCCCTTTCTAAGACGAAATCCAAAGTGATTTGTCTTCTATGAAATGGTCAAGAAACTGCATGAGAACCTCTCTTAGCCACGGTCAAAAGCAAGCCTAGAGTTGTGCAAACGTGCAGGTGGTGTCATTGCATTGCCCACAGCCTATGTGGTCTCCCCTATGCAGAAAACCTAAAGATGAGCAGAATTGTCCTGACTCTGGGACCACACCAGAGCTCACACAAAACTGAGCAACCCTGCCAGGGTAGCCAAGTTGTCTGTGTGTCACAGGGGTGCGTCCACCACAGTTTGCCTGAGGTGAGAGCAAAAATAACTTCCACTTTTGGAGTAAGGGCACCTTTTCCATTTTGCAGCATGTGCAATGAAAGCTCTTGTTGCTCCCATTAAAGGTTCTTGCTGACTCAGGCTGTTCTTTGCACCTACAAAGGTTAAGAGTGGTACTAGCTGCCAGATCTAATAGTAAGGACAAGATGACATATTTTACAGAATTACAGGATAAATCAGTGCAGATATCTAATTTTCACTGAGAATGAGAGCTATAGGTATTTACTGCTTGACCTGTGAAAATTATATCCTTAAACGTTGGCTGAGTTTATTTTTCAGGCATTCACAATGTTTTAATTTAAATGCAGAATTATTTGCGCAATAGTTTATACAATAATTGAATTTGCAGTTATTCATTTAATGCAGTTATGGATAGAGAAACCCTAACTCACTCCCTTGCAGACTTGACTGATCTGCCTACCTATACTGACACATTTTAAATCAGTAAAGAAACTCCTGAAGTTTAATTCTGTTAATATCTGTGGAAAACTCATATGCTACAGGAAAATGCATTGCAATCTATTTTAGCTTTTGTATCACAAAGCTGTTTTTACTAGTGGATGCTTTGCAAGTCTATAAAACCCAACCAACTTGACTTCCCAATCCTCTGCTGAGTATGCTGTCAGTTAGGAATAAGACCAAATCGATTTTACTTGTAAATTGGGCAGATTTGATGTGGAGTCATTGATCAAGTACAGAGACTCCAAGACTTGGGCTTTTTAAAAAGAGGAATTATATTTCAGATTTAATAATATTTTTAAACATGCAGTCATCCTCCCTGCACTTCAAATAAACAAGCAGCTATAACTACCTATTTCTTCCCTGAATTCTTGGTAAATCAAAGAGGGAAGAAGTGATTTTAAGAAATGCCCAGTACATATTCTGTGTTACACTCTGGGCAGCATGTAACACAGCTGCTTATTTTCTGCTTCTTAATTTCTAAAGCATTTTTGCTTAAAAAGGACCATATCTTTGCTGCAACTACATTATCCTGAAATCTGTCTTCCAGGTTGCTGCTGGGTGCAAGCTTCTGTTTTATTCTGTCAGCTGGTAGCTTAAGAGGCTGAGCTTAGTGAAAAACAAGAGCACTTATCTGAACTGTGGACTCTAGGGGACACTTAACATCAAGGCTTTTGTTGCTGGCAGCACAAAAGGAGCTGCTTTAATGAGCTTTAAAGTCACATTAGAATGTCATAAAAATCAACGTTCTCACAGAGTGTACTTAGCAAGGTCTGCTCCTTGGATAGACCCACGGTTAAGAAATTCCACAATCGGTTTCAGGTAAAAAATATTTTATGGTAAAGTTCCTCTACTGATTATTTCCATTTTCCAACTACTTGTCCCTGGTGCTCTAATAATGTTGAGCAAAAAATTATTAGGGAATGATTTTTTCAGTGGACTTTAATAGTTTTAACCAGTGGTGTTGGTTTTTAACCATTTTCTCAGTGTTCATTCAGTATTTAAAATCCATAGATGAGTAATGCCAGAGTGATATTTGGTCACTAATTAGTTGGCAAAGAGCTCATTGTGCCTCCTGGATGTGACTGATGGATGAGTTTAAAGGGATGTGTATGGCATGTGGTTGGCTTATTCTTTCATTGGATGCTATATTAATAGGATAATTGTGTTCCAGTATAAAAAACTGCATTTAATTTAAAGGTTATGGTGGAGTCCTCTGAATCTTAACTACAGTGGGAAATATCTGTGTCAGTGGGGATGTGTCATCTGTGATCAAAATTGACTATCAAAAGGCTCTAGATAAATAGCCCCCTGATTTCACATTTTCTGTTACTTTCCCTTCAGATGGGCTGAGACTTCTTGGTCAGGCTTAAAATCAGCTTTTTGTGATGTGCAGCTCCAGTCTGGTTAAAGGAAAGAGGCCAGTGACAGACAAAGTCTCCCAGGGAGGGTGTCAGGGCTCTGCCCTTCCTGCCTCTTGCACAGGAGGAAGAAGTGGAGGTGCTGGCAATGGGAGCTGACCTTGCACCCACGCCTTGTGGGCACCAAGGTGTGCGGGGAAACTGCAGGAAAAGCTTTATTTTAGAAAACATGTTTTAAGACTCCCAAGCTGCCCTGTATTACTGCAGTGAGTGCTGAGTGGTGTGCTGGCAGAAATGCCTCCTGGGAGAATACACAGCTTGTGGCTGCTATTTTTGGAACAGTCAAAAACCATTGAGAAAGAAGCTCCTCCTAGCTGCTCTCTGAGCTGTTATTTTGCATCCTTTTGTGCACTGAGAAACCAGCTGAGGGAAGGCTTGTGGGCACCTCCAGGGTGGAAGAAATGAACATTTTTGGCTTTTTAAATAATAAAGTAGGAAAGATGAGAGAACATTTCAATTCTTTTTGGAGGGCAGGATGTGCCTCCTGTCCAAGCAATTTTGCCAATGTCATGTTGATGGCATTGCAGGTGGAGTAGAGGCACTTGTTTTCCCTTGAACTCTTCACAGCCTCCCTGCCTCCATTTCTGCCCATTTCCCTCACACACACTCCTGCCCATACATGGTGCAAATCAGTCAATAATACCCAACTTGTAGGCTTGCCAATTTATTAAAAATAAGACTGCCAGTGCCAAAGCCCAGGACAACATGGAAACCTCAAATTTTATTTTTGGGGTCTTTGTGTCTGGTTTACCTGAGCTTCCTCCTGTAGAGCAGACTCAGAATGACAGCACCAGAACTTGCATCATCCAGGACATGAACTGAATCAGCTGTCTCTTGTCCAGGGTCTGTGGTTATCCAGGCTTTTGGGTAGCTGCTGGGCGAGCAAAGCAGTGGTAAATGAGAAAGAAGGTGCAAGTGCAAAGACTGGGGCTGCAGAGCCATGCCATGCACTGTGTCTGCTTTCCCAGCTCTCTTGCAGATAACATCATGTAGCTGTCATTTCTCCTGCTCCTAATTCCCATTAATCATTTTACCAGCCACAGTGCACCTGATGTCATGAATGCTGGTAGCCAGCCCGTGCTTCAGTGTACTTCACAGTCTGCTGATTTCAGGACAGCACAGTGAATTCCAGACCTTGCAATTTGCTGTGTTGAACCTCATGGGGATCCCATGGGTCCATGTCTTGAGCTTTTCCAGCTCCTTCTGGATGATATCTCATCCCTCAGGCATGTCAGCCTCACCACTCAGCTTCCTGTTGTCTGCAGACTTGCTAAGGCTAAGGGTACACTTGATCCCACTGTTAATGTCAGTGATGAAGATATTGAAGACTATCCCAGTACAGACCCTTGAGGGACACCATACATCACTGATGTCCATTGGGACTCTGAGCTGTTGACCATTACCCTCACCCACCAAACAGTCCTCCCACCAAATCCACATCCCTCCAATTTAGAGAGGAAGAATGTTGTCAAAAGCCTTACAGAAATCCAGAGCCTTGTAGCTCTCCCACTGTTTGCTGATGCAGTCTCTCCATCGGCCTACATATGTAGACTCATGTCAAATAGGGTTCTCAAGAACACAGCTCAGTGCAACTGAGTATAGTATAAGTTGTGTCTATCCATCTGTCATTATCTAAATACCTTAAAAACTCATTAACTAATTGAGTTGCCACTGTGTTTGTCAGGGATGAATTCAACTCATTGCTGTGAGATAAGTTTTCCTGCTGTTGTTTATGTGGCTGTAAAAATTCAGCCCAACATGATATCAGCTCTCTTTCTTCAACAACTGCAGTAAGATTTATGACAGTGTTTCCAGCAGCATGTTTCTTCTGTTGTTAAAGACAGAGGAGATGAGCACATCAAAGGCATGCACTCTTCTAGCAAAAGGCAGCAAACTTTACATAAAGCAACACATCATTTTTGTCTTCCATTTGCTGCTGATGTGTTCTGTAAAGTGGCAGCAGCTGTGACAGAAGCAGTGGAAAGTTCCTGATCTGTAACCTCCAGCCAGTGCTGCAGAAATGCTGTGGGATGATGGACGTGCAGTCTCTTTAGGCAAAACTTCATGCTCTAGAAAACCTTTCTTACAGGGTTTAATTTGGCTGCATAGATGAGGGACTTCCACACAGTTGGCCTACTGCCATATCTCCTTCCTCTCACTTGTGTGAAGGGCCTTCATTTACTTTGACAATGGTATCTGCTTTGCCGGCATATCTCCCTCATGCTTTTCTTTGTGCTGTCCCACAATGGCTGCTGATGCTTTCCTCCATCTTACCCTGCACCAGATAGCTGCAAGTTGAGTGACTTCACTCATGGGTCTTCTCAGCTGTACATGAAATGCAAACCCCCTGTTCCAGATAGGAGATGAGATCACTGCGGTAGAGAACTAATTTATCCCAATCTGTGACTACAGATAAGGAGAAAGTATTTAAATTTGGTGCTACAGGAGTCAGAAAACAAGGATGGAGAGTTCAGTGCAAACTGAACTCTATCAGTGGCGTTCACAATGAGGTGAAGTCAAAGCAATAATGAGGCAGCCAAGGTTATGGCTTGAAGACCATCAAGATGAGAATATGGCAAATGAGGGACAGGAAGGAGGTGTCTGAAGAGAGGAAATATGGATCAGAGGGGATGTTCAGAGAAAGGCTTCACACCTTGCTGAAATCCAATCAGTGTAATTGCTCAAAGGTGAAGAGTGCTGACCATGATGACTTGATGGGATTAACACATGATCACAATTTGTTTCTCCCTGTCTCTAAGAAGGCAGCAAGACCTCCTCAGCACAAAGCTGAGGCATTTGTAGGTGTGAGGGAAGAATACCATCTTTTCAATTGAAACTACTGCTTCTGCTAGCTAGGTCTTCTGTCCAGCTCCTGGTATGGCTTCATAGTCAAGGAATAATTTGGTGTGCTCACTTGATCAACACCCCACACAGGGCAGAATTGTGGAATTTCCCATTGACTGCTGGGGGTCAAAGGGATCCAAATATATTTTGCACCTCTTTTAGTTATTTTACTTATTGATAGTGTTTTTTAATTTAAACTCATTAGTCATTTCTGCACACTTGTTGAAAAAAATCACTATTTTAATGCTTTGTCATTAAGCAATTTTCAGTTTACTGGTTTGGAAATGATGAAAAAGAGACACATCAATTTTCAGTATTAGGTGTGTTATGACAATCAGTCTTTCTTCAGTGTTCACTGTGACAGCTCTTCAGACAAGCATCAATCAACTGATGTTTTCCAACTTCAAAGGCAGTGTTTGCCCTATGACACCACAGACTTGTTCATCAAGCAAGATATTCTCAAGAGACAAGGCAGCATTTAGATGCTGTGACTTCCCTGGTGAATATACTTGTTCAATAAACAATGCAAGTATGTAGCGTCATGCTTGGAGCTTCCTAAAAGCCAAAACTATAAATTACTAGTAACCTTTGACAAAGCTTAATTTATACATCCCCATTCATGCAACAGTCATGTCCGGCTGCATCTGTTTATAAGTGATCTCAGACTAATTTCTTCTTCAATTCCACTGATGCATGCAGTAATAATCTCTATTTTTGCTAGTGAGTGTAGAAGGTGAATCAGCTCCATATTATTCTCAATCTTCCCTCCCACCCTTGGGTTAATTATGCTATAGAGGGAGATGAAGGTAGGAACTGGGACTGAACAGAGGCACTTTATTTCCAGCCTCAAGTAGGTATATACAGATCTATTCCTTAAAATGCAAATTTATACTACTTTTTCCTCATGAAGTGCAAAAAAATAAAACCGAACTAAAAACTTTAAGTGAACTAAAGAGCTAATCTCCCATCACACTTATTCCCATATTGTATTTTCTGAGGAAAAACAATAGTTAGGACATTTTAGAATGGAAAAATTATTGGAAGTTCCAGACCTCTGCCAAGACAAGCAGCTGGAAATCTTGGTGTTTACCTCCACAGTACCCCAGGTTAAGGGAGATCCAAATGACAGCAAAATCAAAACATGTAAGAACCTACCATATAGGTCATGCAGGACTTTTCCTGTATAACTCTTCCAATTACCATAATTTTATTCCATTTTAATCTTTTGAGTAATAGAATAAGATGCCTTCTTTTACTCTGAATCTTATCTGAATAAAACATAAGTACCTGACTAAGATAAGGGAGCACCATTCCCAGCAAGAGATGAACACTGTTAGCAAGAGTGGGACTGCTCTGGGTGTGTTGAGCTTACCATTCTTTGGGTCTGCTGGATGCACTTCAAGAGCACTGCAAGGGCCAGGCTGGAGGTTGGTGGTCCTGTGCCAAACCTGGGGTGAGTTTTCCCTTGTCCTTTCTCATCTATAGCTCTTAGCTGCAGAGTAGGAAGAAGAGATGAAACTCTGGGATTACTCTGAACATGTCATGCTGTGCCATATATTGGAACAGAGAATGCCTACAGAAAATTTCTAATAGTTGTAAGATTTTGTTTGCTGGCGATACAATTACCTTTAATTGCTGTTAGTCAAGCTGTGTGAGCCCTTCAGGGAGTGATAATTTATAACTAACACATTATAGAAACCCATTAAAAAAGACCTAAAATAGAATTCCATCTACAATGCCCCTTATTTTAATGTCAAAATTTTAGAAAGATTCCATCAGTTCCTTGTTGGAGAGGTGAAATCTCATTTTCCTAGTTGAGTAGAAACACAAGTTGTTATATCTTTTGTTGTCACTGATGCAGGACTTTTTCCTACATCCATTATTTCCGGATCAGTGGAAGAGGTTATTGGGCTGGATGTTTGAGGCTACTCGATAGTTCTGTATGGTGACCATCAAAATCCTGAGAGAGTGTTTTCATGTGCATGGGAAGTACCTAAATCTACATGCCCATCTCTGACTCTTATCCACTTAGTTACTTTTCTGAACTTTTTAGAATTTGTAATTCCATGGCCTTGGCTACTCTTGAGGAGGAGGAAACAAACCTCCCTTGCATCTCCTATTAGTGTTTTGCCAGCTGTGTTTTAAAGGTGAGAAGTGAGAAACGTATTCCTGGGGAAATCAGATGGTGGGTTGCTGGAACAGACTGCTCAAAAAACTTCTTGTATTTGTACAGAGAAGTGTTTTGATGGATACCCCCTGGTGAAGGACAACTTAGATTGATCCCATGCTAATGAGTTACTCTGTGCTTAGATTCAAACAAGTTTGGTACCTTTATTTCCCCCACATTCCCTGTTCAAAAATACTTTGAAAAGGTGAGTCTCATCTGACCAAATGGAGACACCTACACATGATGATCTCATCTACTTTAGTGATCAATGGGAGCGTAATGGGCACTTCAGCTCATGCCAAAATAGATACTGAAAATCTGCCAGATGTGTCACAACTTACAAGTGAATGTTTCCCCCTGTAGAGTAAAAAGAGAGCAAATGGGGAATATTTCAGATACAGATATTGATGCTATAGGTGTTTAAGGCTAGATTAAGATCCTTGGACCTGCTCTCGCAATGCTCAGCAAGACCTTTGGAACTGAGATTTACTGCTAAGTTTCTTTTTTTTTTTTTTTTTTTTAGCTATGTGGTCTGAAATTGTGGTCATGAATTTTTCACCAAAGGAGGCAAAAAAGTTTAAAACACTTTGAGCACAAAAGTTGCATATGACTATACTAATGGCTATAATGGCTTATAATTAACCTCTCGACCATGCATTCCCTGTACTAGCTACTGTATTCATTGTAGTGCTTGCAACTGAGGCTGAATGCCATCAATAGTCATATTTTCTTCACCTTCTCTGTGATTAGGAAGTATTCACAGGACAATATGAGACATGGCAGATGACATCTCTTCATAATTTGTTTGGTGCTGGCATACACTAAGTAAGGGGTAAAAATAATAGAATTAGAAAAATTATGTCAATACAAACCTGCGTGTTCAAGATCAGACTTTGGCTCTTTTATTTCTTCTGAACAGATAGGCCCCTAAATAAGCAAGTTCTTTTGCAGTAATGCTGGTGGGAATAGTACTGAGGATTGGTTAAATTTCTCAGTAGCTTTCTTACCAGCACCCTCATTCTTCGATCTATTGAAAGTAATGTTAATTGATATAATTTCCCGCTCTTACTGTAATAACCCTTTTACACTAAAAAATTCTTCTTACTCAGAAATGCCAGCAGATAATAATGTCCATGAGTGAGCTGTAGATTTGAAAGCTGAAAGAACAGCCTCACAACTCAAGAGAACAGACATGGGACTTTGAATGAAATATTTTTTTCCTTCCAAGCTAATGTTCTGTTTATTATGTAGAGCAGTGAGTGCTTAGAGATCTTTTGCAGACGTCCAAACTGAAAAACATCTCTGTCATTCAGACATCAGAGGATGCATAATACAACAGCAAATACTGATATACTAATTGCTGTGATGCTCTTGGGTTAGTTGAAAAAAAAATAATCTGTCACTATTTATTCCTCTACGACTAATATCTAGCTTCCAGGCAAGCTTTATTAGTAGCGGCTTTAAAAATTAATTGGCCATATAACATTATTGAGAAAAAGCTGCATGCAAAAGAGTTGCATCAAATTTCTCATTGTATTTATCTGCAAAACCAACAAGAGTAAGTCATTAAAGGACTCTTAAGGACTTTTAACATTCAGTTGTATCCCAAATAGAAATACATAGGAGTACAGTAACATTTAATGGAGTGACATGTTCATACTAATTCTTACACTGCAAACAGCTACAACATTTTATGATCATAAAAATCCTAATCAGACCAGGAACCATAATGTTGGATGATCTGAAGATCCACAGAAAACCAGTGCCTCCATTTGTAGTCCTTAGCAGCCAGGTCTGATGTGGTCCTGCCTTCCTTTGTAGAGGAAGAACTTCTGACTTGCTTGGATAGATGCTGCTTCTTCTATTACCTCCATTCTTAAATATCTGCTTCACTCATGGCTTGAAGGACCTCTTGAGCCCTGTGGTCTGGAGGCTGAGCCCTTCTGTGCCTGCTGAGCCCTCTGTGATTGAGTGCAGCATCCGACTGCAAGGGCTTCAGGGGAAAGAGTTATGCAAACCAGTAAGTGCCGTACTTATCAAAGATGTGAATGGAAGTGCTACCCTAGCATTGCCTCTGGCTCCAGTGCCTAAGCATTGTGCTTTTTCATAGAGGAATGTGGATTCTCCTGGAGCTCAGAGATCAATGAAAATAACAAAGTGCAGAATCATAACAAACAAAGCTTAGAGGACCACAACAGGAAAGTTGTTAAAGCCATCTGTGAATGTTAGTGTTCTGCCTCTTGGTCATGCTGTTCTCTCAAATGTGCAGCAAATAAAAGGCACCCCATTAATTTTGGGTTTATATCAGCACATACACCCACTTTTGGGAAATTTGAAAAATCACTTTATTATATCGGTCCCTCCACAAGTAAAAGTCAAGTGTTTGAATTTGTGTATATTTTATCTTTTGGAAAGTTTTCTGTGCTTATTTTCAATGTTTAAGAAAGACCTTCAGCAAACCCCTCAAAGATTTGCTTCAGCTCCCTCTGAGGTGCAAACAATATTGGCAACATGTGAGCTACAACTGGATTACTGATATTTCAAGAAATATCAATTGTTATATCAAAAAGAAATTAGCCATCTGGGCAGTTTCAGCTCTGTTAATGTTTCTCTAATCTAAGCCATAATTGCAATCCCCTAAGAAACTCAATATCATAACAAGCAAACCCAAATGCTTTCAGATCTATCTTGCATATTATACTGATCCAGTTCCAAGGCAGTTATTCCCATTAACAGAAATAAAATTATTAATCTGAATGCTTTTCATGTCCTCGTGAAATACCCTTTCTGATATATCCCAGTCTTTGTCTGCAGGGAAGGAAAGAAGAAAAGATTTCTTTCCTAATTAAAGTGGCCTGGTCAGAACAGAATCGATAGCAAAAGTCTAATTAATGGCAGGAGAGGCAATACTGAATTAAGGCCCATTGAGAGACCAATAGATTCAGTAGAAATTCAGGTCATGTTGCCCTCTCATTCCTACAAGCCTGTTTTAGAATTTTTAAGTAGTCCTTTTCATAGAATTCTGTTTGGTATCCAATGAATGGAGGGAAATGGCCTATGTATTAAAGCAGTACTCCTGTTTTGGAGTCTTCAGGTCCCTTTTTGCTGTTCTTGTTCTGCTTCAGCTTTTCTAGCTTTACTATGGTCATAATATTTAGTCACCTTTCAAGGCGGTTGTGCTTTCCAAGAAGGTGGCCCACAAGCTGTACTGGTGCCTGGGACCATCCCACCCTACGGAAGGACTTTGTTTCTTTTTGTTAAAACTTTATGAGGTTCCTTTTGTCCCATTTCCCCAGCCTTTCAAGATCCCTTTCTAAATGGCGGTGTAACTGCTGGTGTTAGCAACAGCTCCTCCCACTTTATCTGCAGTTTGCTCAGGGTGCAGCCTGTCCCATTATCCAGGTCACTGATGAGCAGGTTAAACAGCATTATCCCCAGTGTCCATCCCTGAGGTACACCCCTAGTGCCTGCTCTCCAGCTGGGCTTTGTGGTGCTTGTCAGAACCACCTGAGCCCAGTTCAGCCAATTTTCAGTGCACCTCACTGCTCATTTATCCAGCCTGTACTTCACTGGTTTGCCTATGAAGATGTCACGAGGGCAATTGTTGAAAATCTAACTAAAGTCAAGAGTTAAAGATGAGTCAAGATTAAACAGTGTCAACTTCTTCACCCCATCCACCAAGATAGTAATTTCATCAAATAAGGCTGTCAGATTTGCAAAGCATGACTTATTCTTCCTAAATCCGGGCTGACTACTCCTATAATCGCATTTTCATTCACATGTGTGTTTGGGAGCTGTTTCCAGAAATATGATGCATTTGTTACTATTCTGTCACAAAATTTCTTTATGCATATAAGCATGTATATATACATAAAGGGGAATCCAAACACACAAATCTGCAAAGCCATAGGTTGTAAAAATACTAAATAGTCATGGGAAGAGTTTGAAAGTAGGAATTTGTAAGAGAAAAATTGCTGATGCACAGGAAGAGCTATAGGTGCTATATATAGCTACTCTCCTGCTTAAATTTACATGGCTCTATTTGTTCTATCTTCTGTTGTATTAGATAAACTCAAGGAGGAGCCTGAAAGTCATCTCCTAACAACTGCTTTCAGCTCTCTGGAGAGGCCCATGGCTAAAAAATACCCTGCTCACGTATCTTGATGCTGAAGTATTTGTACTTAAAGGAAAGAATAATAGCTCTAAGGTCTGTCTTTCTTCCTGTCCTCAGCACAAGAAAGGATTCCTTCAACAGTGTATTCTTTCCCCTTGTCTGATCAATGAACTCCTCTATCTGTTATCTGTGGTCTTTGCCCATTAATCTCTTATCCAGTAAATCAGTTTGATTTTGACATTCTTTGTCTTTTGAACAAATTCTCCAGGGTGGAATCAGATTCTTGCTTTCTAATTCTGGAAATGAGTCAAGTAGAAAGGTTCCTCTAAGTTGTATGACAATTTTGGGACTGTCTGCAAAGAACTTCCTTAATCTTTTGGACGTGGGGGACTTTTTTCAGATGTCTGTGGCATACTGCAGAGCTCTACTTGATGCACAGGGCTGTCTGTTGCCCTTATACCTCCTATGCTGGGCTGAAGCTCCAAGGAATTGAAATTTGATAATCTCTCTGTCAAGACTGAAATTTGACAAACACTTTCAGCTTAATAATATAGTAACTCAGCAGCATATTCCTTGGTGGATTAAAAATTTAAGTTCATTGGGGTCCAACTGCTTGATGGTATGTTACAATTAGGTGTGACATAGAAAGTACAGTGTGTAATATTTCCTTACTTTGATGAATACTGACTTTTGACCCCTCAGGGTCTATTGCTACCATAGATTTCTGAGCTGCCATGCAAGCTGGAAGAGCTCCTTCCCTCAGCCTTACCTCTGCACCACACTGGGGGATATTTGTGGGACCACAAAACGAAAGGGTGGAAGTTCAGCTCACAAGCTGGTTTTCCCATAACAGCCCATGCTTGGTGTATTGCCACAAATGAAGGGGTGTCTTGGGGACATGAATGAGCAGTCAGGGGCAGACTCTGCTTAGAACTGCAATGACTCTGAGTTAAAAAATGACCTAGGATTGTCTCAAGAAGGCATTGAGAGGAAAACCAAATATCTCATTCTGCATAGCGTGTGGGGTTTTAAACCTCACCAGGATACAACTTGAATTTATGCAACTCCCAAAATAGGAAAAGAAGTCCCAAATAAACAAAATCAAACCAACCCACTTAGTGCAAGGCTGCACTTTAGAAAAATCGATTGGCTCCAGAAATTCACTGAGTCAGAAGAAACAGTGACCTTGTGAGCAAGGCATCAAAGTTAAACACATCAAATCTGGGTCTTCTTATACAATAGCGGACAAGTTGTAGCCTCAGCTTCCATCTGTGAAAAATGACCATCCTGTGTCCCAGCTTTTTAGATCTGAGTTAATGTGCTTGGACATCTCTGCAGATCAGGGAATGATTAACACTTCAAGGAACTCCCCTGGCAAGTGGTATAAGGCTAAACAAATCCCCAAATAGGTGGAGTCACTCCCCATTGAAATTTGTATTTAGATAAGTGGCCTTCTGGTTTTAAGTGAGTGTTGTGAGCTGGTCTCCTCCTGTTTTGGTGTTTTCCCAGCTGCAGCAGCCAGAGAGCAGCAGCACTCCCTCCCTGTTGGAAGGAGCCTTGGCTCTGCTTACAGAAATCTTCCACAAGTGGACTCCACCAGTTTCTGACACAGATGAACGATTGATAAACCTTGTGCCATTTTTGATATCATTTGTAACCAGTGTCACCTGTCCAGGTGAGAAGCTGCCCTGTCCCAGGTGCTGCTGTGTGGCTGGAGCCACCCATGGTAGTGATGTAGTGAGCTGGAATATGTGGAGACACACGCACCAGCCTTTTTTTTGGTTGGTCTCTTGTGATCTCTTCATTGACTGCTCTGACCTTGCCTGTGGCAAGATGGCTTGGGCAAGATTTTTGGAACAGTCCCTGGGGGAGTTTTTTCCTCCTGACTCTTTGTTTCCAGCATTTCTCAGCTATGCGTGCCTGTGTGCAACTGGAGAAACAATGGTGTCTCTACAAATTAACTGCAGAGACAATTGTATTTAATGTATTTAATTTTCTAAATTCATATGTTTATAGTTACCTGAGCTGCTGCTGCCCTTGCAGGCTAGTGTGAAGTCAATCACTCCCTGCCACCTTTCATCATGCTGATTTATCAGTGAATTGCTCCAAATGCACTTATCTTGCAAATTGCACAGCATGAGTTCACTCTTCCTTAAGGGTCATTTTAAAAATAGTTTTCAAGAAGCTTTTTTTTCTAGTTCAGATTGCTTCTATTCTCTTTAAAATAAAGGAATACTGCCTATCGTGGCTGAGCACAAAATCCTGAATTTAAACATGCTTGTATTTCAGGCTGTTTCAAGACTGGATCCAAACTAGCTGGCTAGAGCTTCTTTAATTTTCCTTCACTCCCTTGAAGATTCATATATTTTCCTGAGGCTTATTTATTGGCTGTGGGCAAAAGACAAATATACTCTTATGTAAGGGAGGGAACCTTTTAGTGAGTAATTAATACTTGGAACAATCCAATTATAAGTGTTCTTTGAAAAAATAATGAATTCTGAACTACCTTTTTGCACAGCCAGTGACTAACTTTGAAGAAATAGAGAAATGTATGTGACTCATAAATCTGTTTTGCAACTGATGCTGAATGGCAGATGTAATTTATTTAAGGACAAACCAGGGTAGTACTTTTCTTACCCTTTGCTTGCCCTCTCTCAGAAAGACCAGGTTTGGGGTTTATGGCCAAGGTAATTGACTTCCAAACATTCATACACCCTCCATTCCTGGAAGCCCTATGGCACAGGACCCAAGGCTGGTAGGATGGGACTTCTCTGCCTCTGGCAGCCTCTGCTGGCACAGAGCTGCAGGGGCCAGTGAAGCAGTGCACTTCAGGGGGAAACTTTTTTGGCTACCTTTCAGGCACCCAAAATGAAATTCAGCAATTAAAAAAAATAAGGAGCTTCTGTGTTTTGTCATTTGATCATAGCTACACTTGCTTCCTACCAGCTTGTCAAAGCCTAGTGACAGTAGAAGGATCCTGCCAGTCCTGCTGCCAGCTCCTCTGATAAGCAGCTCTAGATAAAGTATTCCTTATGATTTATCCCAAACAGACCTGGAGCTGAACATGTCCAAAGGCAGTAAGAGAGGAGTGTTAGTGGAAATTAGAATTGAGTTCTGCTTGATTCTGGGTTGGAAGTAGTGTCAAAAAGTAGAGTGAGCCTTCAAGGGTCTCTGTGATGTCCAAAACCCAGAGCCAGGTCTGGATCTGCACAGTGTGCCTGAACAGTCACAAAGACTGGGTGATTGACTTGCCAAGATTTTGCTCATCTGATAAACTGCAGAAAATATGTATTCTCAGGCCACTGCAAATGTGAAATAAATTCCATTAGCACAACTTTCTTTTATGTAAGAAAACACTTTCAGAGGGATTGAAACAACCACTTTTAACTTCATATTTTTTTTAGGGGGCTGAGAGCCATCCATTAGCCTATGGCTGAGTCAGGAGAAGCAAGATCCTTGGACATCAGTATCTTGGTTGCTTTTGCTTTGGGGAGTGCTGGTGCTTGCACTTTGATATACCAATAGCTGCATTTGCAAAGGCCACATATCAAATGGCACCACAGCTCACTATCCAGCATTGTCTTCCCAGCCAGGTTTGATGGTCTATTTGGATAGTACTGGCCCTGCACATTGTAATTACTGCCTTCTGGAAGAAAAGTTCTTAGGTTTATCACTAAAATTTATTATTAGAAAACATGAAAGTAGTTGCTCAAGACCCTGATTTCCACCTGATCTTTTCATCCTGAGAGACACTTGTAGCCTAATTGGTAAGATTTTTTCAATCTCCTATTTTTATTTGATTATTTATTTTGGCCTTTAATTCTATTTAAGTAATTTCTATTTTAAACTTCTAGCCTATTCATAATTTGATATAAGTGTGATTATTGTGGCTGATGGCATATAAAAAATCCTGATGAGCTGTTTCTCTTGCGATTTTTAGCTTTAACTAATTTTGTTTTGTGCCACTGACAGCCCATTCCTCAGATGTGCTCCACAAATGTCATCAGATATTCCCTTGCCCCGGTTTATGACACTCTGGAGTTAAATTTACCTGCTGAAATCTGAGTCATCATTTCAACTACATCACGTTGTATACACACTGTCTTCTCCCTAACCCAACCATCCCAGTCTTAGCTCTTCCTAAGTGGCATTAAATATTTGCATTGCTTATCCCCAATTGCTCTGCTTTCCACTGCATTCCTTGCAATAGCAGAACTGGACAAGAGCAGAGTGTTTCAAGTGAGGAATGTAAAGGAACTTATATATTTTTTCCTATTTTTTTTCTAAGCTGATTATTTGTTGGCTTTTTCTTTTCTTTTTTTTTTTTTTTTTTTTTCACTACTCCAACGTACTAGGCAAAGCAACTGCAGCTGCTTTGATATACCTTCAAGTGAAACTGGAAACGTGGCAAAGTAACAACCCCGCAGTACGCGTGGGCTGGTGAAGGCCCTGACCTTTGTTAGCACTGCACTTTTCCTGTTCTCATCACTCCCTGTGTGTCCATTCAGCAGGATGTCAAAAATTTGGGAATTTTAAATTAGGGAAGCTCAATGTGTCCTGGCAATGTGCACTTGGAGTCCATAAAGCCAACTGGGCTGCATCTTAAGCAGCGTGGGCATCTGGATGAGGGGAGGATTCTGCTGCTCTCCTCTCATGAGACCCCACCTGGAGCACTGCATCCACCTCTGGAGCCCTCAGAACAAGAAAGACATAGACCATAGACTTGCCATGAGCTGGAGCAAGTCCAGAGCAGGGCCATAATGATGATCAGAGGGCAGGAACACCTCTGCTATGAAGACAGGCTGGGAGAGCTGATGCTGTTCAGCCTGGAGAAGAGAAGGCTTCAGAGACACCTTAGAGCACTTTCCAGTACCCAAATGTGCTACAAGAGAGCTGGAGAGAGACTTTCCACAAGGACATGTAGTGATAGGACAAGGAATAATGGTCTTAAACTGAGAGAGTTTAAAGACATTAGATTGGATATTAGGAAGGAATTCTTGACTAGGAGGGTGATGGGCCAGTGGCACAGGTTGCCCAGAGACCACATCCCTGGAATTGTTCAAGGCTAGGTGGGATAGGGCTCTGAGCAGCCTGGTCTAGTGCAATGTGTTCCTGCCCATGGCAGGGGGATTGAAACTAGGTGAACTTAAAGATAATTTCTAACCCAAGCCATTCTGTGATTCAGTGATTCTTTGCTCCTTGGCCTGCTGGTTCCTGTCCCCAAGACTGTCCCCCACAGGTGGTGGGAGTTCTTGTGCTCTCTGCTTCCTTCTGTATGAACAATTTGCTGTTCAGCCACCACCCTCCATTGGGTGGAAAAGCTTCGTTTCATCCTATTGCAGGCTCGTGTCTACAAACCCTATGGCCTTTTCTTATAGGAGACTGAAGGTGACCCATAGCCACCCCACAGCACCTTCCAGGTTCTCACCTCATGGCTATTGCCATGACATTCATCTCCAGTTACATGCAATTTTCTATTAGATCCTCCTTTTTTCTTGTAATGAGACTATAACATCAAGTCTCATTATCCTTTTGCACAGAAGAAGAAGATTCAGACTCTCTCAAAAGCAAACAATTTATAGCAGTGGGCAGGTGCTCACAGCATCTAATTTACAATTTGTTAACACCAGTAGGCTTTTACTCAGAGGTTATTTCACCTTCCATAGCTACTGCCTCTCTGACAATAATTATTAAAAAAAAATCTTGGTTAGGACAATACAATTTATTTGCCAGAACAGAGAGGCTTTATATTTGAGGTTAATAAAATGTAACGTTTCATTCCAGAGATCACAGCTTCTGTCTCATGCTGTAACACTCTTTGCTTAGAAACATTTTTCCTCTGGGGTGAAAAATGGCTAGGTGAAAGCATTAACACAGAAACACTACTTTAGAACTGTCCATGTCTATATTTGTTTTCATGCAGAGCCAAAAACCAGACTCCTTAGTAAGCTACAAGCTTCAAGAATGACAATAATACAACCAGAAAAAATGGCAGAAAAACACATCTAGTTTTCAAAAGGTAGCAAAAGAAAGTTCTTTTGACTCATAAAAAAGTTTCTTCTAGAGAGATTCTGATTTCAGTATAGAGGGAGGTGCTTTGTAGCATCTCTTCTGCTGTGAGCTTTAAGCCATTATCTGGAGTCAGTTTGCTGTCTGAGTCTGTACCTAAAAGACAGAGTGCTCCTTGACTGCAGTTAGATGAACACAGAAAATATGGACACACATTGCTCTTCTGTCCTGCTTGGAGAGTGAGACTGACAGCAATAAAATGAAGTTTTTTTCCCAGTTGAGGAGGAAAATAGGGGTGAATATGTGCAGTAGGGGCAAGGGCAAGCAGGTCAGAGATAAAGCCTGGAGATAGATATGGAAGAGACAGCTACTTCTTTTTGAGATTGTTTACTGCTTTTACAATGTGTAAGACAGCTTCCTTTAGAGCAAAGCAGTATGATGGAAGGAACAAACATATAGGAAGAAAATAAGAATTTTTGACATAAAATGTCTAAAAGTGTAGCATTTGGTGAAGACATCCATGAGAAAGCAGCAGCCAAAATCAGGAGCAGCAACAGGAAATGCATTTTGAAGTGCTGAAATCAGTACAGCTTCATTATCATCTCACAGTCTCATAAACTCACAGCAGTTTAGCAGCTAATGTTCTCCCTGGTAACCACATACAAGAACAACGTCATACTTTGAGAAAAGAAAAATCTGAATGAACCCTTTGCTCTTCTATGTGAAGGATCATAACATTTTTCCTACATACATTGTAAATAGGACTGTTCTTTATGATCTTGTTCAACAAAATCACCTCTTTCTGGTAAGACCCCATTATCCAGCCCTCCAGAGGGCTTTGGAGAAGACCCATGCACACAATAATAGGGACCTGCTGGGGTGCTTGGGTACAAGGTGAAAGGGGGAATCCAGTGAAGAAAGTGAGACATCCCATGGTGGGATTGCTTTTGTTTCAGTCTGATGACATCTTTTCCATCTCATTCTCTGAGGTGCTCCATAAATCACAGAATCACAGACTAGTCTGAGCTGGAAGAGACCCACAAGGATCAGGAGGTCCAGCTCTTAAGTGAATGGCCCATGCAAGGATTGAACCCACAACCTTGGTGTTATTGGGCAGATTATTTCTGCAAATCCCAGCTTTGCAAACCTCCTCTCTTCAGGCAGTTGGATTTCTGCATGCCCCCAAAAGCCATGCAGCTCAAAGTATCTCTCCTCCACAACACTGGTGTAATGCCCTTGCTGCCTCGTGGAAGGTTCCTGATGCAGGGGAGGATGGAAGAAGTGGCTGTGGAGTCTCTGACAGGGAAGAGCTTTTTACTGTTGCCATATCAACCCCCCTCTCAGTCTTACTATGAAGCATCATGCATGAATGAAGGCACCTCAGCATTTCTCACCTAAGATGAAAAATCCTTGAATTGGGCATCTTTACACTTCAGATCATAATGTAATGCTGTACAATCACACTGCTAGAGACTCAAGATCATATCTTGGACAATTTCCTATTTGAAGGCAGCAATTTCTTTTCCCAGAAAGCTGCAGAAGCTGGCTGTGGGCATACATGCAGGCAATACCCTTTGTCATGCCTGTTATCTCCAGGCTGCAGTCAGAGGTCTGGATTAATGCTGAATACAGTGAAAATTGCAGTGCAGCCTGTCAGATAGACCCAGCCACATGACTGTCATATTGAGTACAATCTGTAAGATTGACAGTACAACCTTGCTTAGTTCTTGTGGGGTTTAGAGTTTAGATATAATCCACTCTGAAAACTCATTCAGGAAGAGCTGGTAACAGTAGAGCTGTGCCTTCTATTTTAGATGGACAAAGATTTTTGAGTGGTTCAATAGTTCCAGGGCTGGTCAGCATTGGGGTGGGACAACCAAGAAAAATAGTGGGTTAGCTGGGCGAGACTGTGACTCAGAGCTGTAAGTCCTGCACAGGGCCAGGGTGAAGTCAGGCACTGGCTTTAAAATGCGGCTTAAAAGTGGTGCCCCACCTACCAGTGATTGACTGATCTTTGGTCTTTTGCATAAAATGATGAGAGCTCACTTCTGCACCTGTGGTCCTGTCAGCCTCCTTGAATTTCCTCTTTCTGGCAGAAAAATTGCTCTTCTCTTCTGGATGCTACAGGAGGGGGCTGGCTCCACCACCCCAACCCCTACACAAGCTCTGGGCTCCAGTGAAAGAGTGGGCAGTGGGGGCGGTAGAAGCAAAGTCTTATTTTTGTGGAGTGCCACTCTAAGTGGTGTATTTCAGACAGATAAGGTCTGTTGCTCTGCCAAATGCAAACTTAAGTGTACAGCCCCCACCTTGCAAAATGGTATTTGTACTTTTTTTTTCTTTAAAATTACCATAGTCTCCATCTGGTAGCATCCTGCAGGTCTGAGCTGTATTTGCAAGGATATTGGGATCAGGATGCAGAGTACAGCCTCTTCTTGCACCTCCTGTTTTAGTTTTTGTTTTGTGTTTGTGCAGTAGAAATAAATGAATTCATGCCATCTGCCCCCATTTCCAAACAAAACACATCTGTGTTAGACAGCAGCAGAGGGATGTGCAGGGCTGCTGAGGTTTCCAACACAGACCCTGCAGTGTCAACATGCTGCATCCCTGCACATCCTGAGGAGAGTGGCCAGGGCTCTCTGCACTTCCAAAGAGGTGCCAAATGATGGATTTGGAACCCATACTGTGGGCACCAAGTTTGAAAAAATTTGCAGGAATACTGGCACTCATCTCCTAGCCTCTCCTGGATATAACCAGCAGTTTTTGTCAAAAATCTGCCTACAGATTCCCCCTCTTCATCTTCTCTCCTGACTGCATCTCCAGATGAGAGTTTTAGTGCTTTACATTATTATAGGGCTTTTTCTGCCAGCAAGAGGTCTCCTTAACATACACTGCATATATAAGTAATATATGTGTCTTTGAAAGTTTATAAAATTAAGTGGGTCATATCTTCTTTTATGTATAACAATTTTCTTCACAAAAAATTGAGTGTGATTTTCTTTGGGAAGATCTCTAGTCCTAGCAAAAGGAAAGGAGACCAGATTGCAGAGAGCTTATACCACCAAGTCTCTTTTCCAGGCTTCCTGAAACACCAGCACTAGAGTTGGTTTTGAGTTTTGCCTAAGAAAGGAGAGTAAAAGCCATGGTGTGCAGTTTAAAATCTGGTTTTAAGAGTTTCCTCTCTTCTTCAAGTACCTATTTGTCTTTCCTGCTCTCTGCTGCACTCAATGCATTTCTGCTGTGATGATTTTTCTCATAACCTCTTTGGCAGCCACAGGAGGAGCGTCCTGCAGCTCAGACTATGTTGGCACTTAGTCCTCTTGAAACATCAACCACTGACTTAATGCATCTGACTTAACGAAGCACATGGAACAAAATGGCAGGAAGCTGTTCACCAAAAATAGTGGTTTCTTTGCAAGTGGTTCTGAGCTATGTTTAAGCAGTCAGTGCCCAAGAGCACTTCCCTGCTTCAGGGTCTTTGGGTGGTCTTCAAACTGAAAGTCAGGCTAAGAGGCAGGGATGCAGTCTCTCTTTGCTTTGGGAGAAAACCCTGGTGGATGGAGGAAGCAGGAGATGCTCTTGTCTGTCCTCAGCCTCAGAGGGGAGATGGGTGATATAGGTGTCCTGGAAGTTTGGTTTTCTCAGAGACTTTGTGTCATCTTTAGGCCTAAGCCAGGTGCATTATAGGAACAGAGAGAGGTTGCAGGGTAAAAGGAGAAGAGCAGTTCATGGATTAGTGCCTGGTGAGTTGAACTCAGGATCCAGCTCGTGTATGGTTAGAGCTTAGGGCTGCTCTCCAGCATACTTTCTTGTAGGTGAGTTGGGAAGGAAATTGTTCTTTGCTTCCCAGGTACATTGAGAGATGCCCAAAAACTGAATAAATTGTATGTAAGATAGGTCAATGTGTTTTTGGATAGCTTAGTGCAGTAAAAAGTAAAAATAAAGATAAGCACCATATTTCCTTTGTGCATTTTAAAGCCCTTTAGAGGCTCTGAGGTCTGATTTATATAAGAAACAACCATAAACCTAATAAAGGCATGTTTTTAATAGGAATGAGCTTTTTGTACAGTAGAACAGCTCACGCTGATTTCAGTCAAATTTTTGCTAACTCCAATTAAAACCATATAGCCTACTGCTTAGCAAAAAATTAGAACACTAAATTGTTTTTAAATGGCTTTAATGTAAACCATTTCACTTCTCTTGGGGAAGATAAACCTAAAGAACAGGATTTTCAGAAGAGTTGCTCTAAGCAAGCTGTTTTTGGAGTGGCAGCAGGAGATACTCAGAGCCTCCAAAATTAGTTCCTGATTGGCCTCTTTTAACAGAAAACCACATCTGGACAAGAGACCTTGGGAACTGCTCTGATTCTGTCACCAACAAGTAAATATGCATAGGTCATGGCCAGAGAGGTACACAGACAGGCATCTCTAAATCACTGTCTTGTTCTGTGCTTCTGAAGACCATTTCCCTGTAAAAAACCACTTCCTCAGAGAGGTAAATGATTCAATTGGATGTACACTCGAGGGGAAATGTTTGCATTAAAGCCAAAGAGAGGTTCAGATTTTTAACTAGGAGCTAGTTGTTTACTCAGTCTTTTATATTTTTTATATAATCCCTTTGCTATTACCAGAATAATTTGTGCATGGACTGTGCATAATGTGGGATTTGAGAAACTACTTATCAATGCTGCGAAAATTGAAAATTGAAGTCATGCCTTGTAAGAATACTTACATGTAGAAAATTGGTATGAAGAAATCACAATCTGTTGAAAAAAAAATTTGGATCCAACCTGTCTATCCTGCAAGATGTCTTGGTCTTTATTCAAAAAATGTGGTGCTTAGGGACATGGTTTATTGGTGGGCCTGTCAGAGCTGTGTTAGTGGTTGGATTTGATGATCCCAGTGGTCTTTTCCAGACTCAATAATTCTGTGTTTCTGTGACATTATTTAACACTTATTGTTACATTACTGTATGGCAGGGAGAAGAGGCCAACAGCTGCAAGACAGTTCATCAGCTGTGGGCAGTTTCTAGGCTTGGTCTAGAATAGGGATCATGATTTAGAGTTGCCTGGGGAGATTAAGAGGTGGGACAACGGCTGAGATGTGTAGGTCCCAGAAAAAAAAGAGTGAGGATATAGTCATCATAAATATATCTTGTTCATCTCCATCTTCATTTTCCTTTTTCAGATCTCACATTCCCATCTGATGAAATTCACCTGCTCATTCTTCTTTTCCAAAGTATTAAAAAAATTGCACATATTTAATTCCTTTAAGATTTTTGCTTTTATATATTTTTCATATATTTGTATCTCTGTAGACTACTATGACATAGTTATATAGTTCCTGGTATTTTTCCTATCCTTTCTCTTAGATTTTAGAATAATAAGCTAACCTTCTAACACATTCCTGAAAAACTGTTTAGTCTTCTTTTCAAGAAGAGAAGGACAAGGACATTTTGCTTTCCAACCAAAATCTGAGGAGACGCAACAAGAAATGGGGCAAAGAAGCCCCTGGAACAACTCCAGTGGGGCAGAACCCAGGGAAAATTACATAACCAACTACTGTTCTAATTGAACAATATTTATTAGATATGCTAATTTGTTAAACTTATAACAATTGTAGAAATCTGGTGCTGGGCATACCCATGACCACCAGGACACCTGGGAGATTCCAATACAGGTCTGCTTTTAAGTTTACTATTTCAACACTGCTGCAAAAATTTTTGTCTTTTGATGTTGGGCAACACAATGAAACGTCACATCTTTTCTTTGATTATTTATCACTTGACTATTTCATGTGCTACTTGGCCTGAGAATTTAATGTTTGTAGTTTCAGTCAGGAATGGTTCTTCGTTTGTCTCCCAAAGATGTGTCCCCTCTGATGAGGGAAGAGCAAGAGCACTGCAGCAAGTCAGGGGTGTTCACAGAATTGTAGAATATCTTGAGTTGGGAAAGGACCCACAAGGATCATCAGAGTGCAGCTCCTGATCCTGCACAGGACAGCCCCAAGAAGCACACCATGTGCCTGAGAGCACTGAACTCCTTGGACTGGCAGGCTCAGTGCTGTGGCCACTTCCCTGGAGAGCCTCTTCAGCCAGCCCTTGTCATATATCCATGTCTGAGCCACAGGTTCCTGTTTTATCATCCAGGGCCTTTGCATGGATACACTAGAAATGTATTTTCTCTAGATGGACAAGACACTGTGCAGGTGGTTTATGACTAACACTGTTGTAATCTGCTCTCTGTGGCCACCAAACACAGTCCAAACACATAAAGAGCCCGGTGTCCCTTATGAAAGAGGAAAAGCTAGTCCTGGAGCAAAGTAAGGCATGGAGAAAGCTTGTGGATACCAGCTGTTGAGTTTGGATGAAAACAGCTTAAGTTTCATAGGCAGAAGATGTCCAAGCTGCTTCCTTGAGAGAGATTTAAGTAGCAGAGGTGTGGGGGATAGACAAGAAGATCTGGGAGGTGATTCCAAGCTGCTGATGTAGAAGGATAGGTAGATGAAGTGATAATGGGAAGAAGAGGCAATGAGCCGATGGTGAGGATAATGTAATTGTCAGGGATGAGGGAAAAGACAGAGACAGAAGGCTTAACAAATTAGAGTATTGACTCTTAGGGTGTTTGCTCTTGCGGATCTGGGCAACTGAATGCATTTGGTGCAGAAAATCTGCCTGTCACTCAAGAACTGTGTTTGTGACTCTTAATAAAGGTGGAAGTGAGACTGGCTGAAATGATTCTGAATTTCCATACTATATTTCCATTCAGGTGAGCATGAGGGATTTCAGAAAGACCATGCCTCTGTCCTTGCCTGTCCCTATGGTATATGCATATGCAAAAAACCACATTCCCTAGAGAATTCACCAATCAGATAAAAAAGAAGAAACACTGTTGTTTTTTGTTTTTTTTTTTTCCTTCTCTCACAGTGCTAATTACCATGGTATTCAAATGCCTATTTGCTAGGCCTGCATAAATCAAGGCTTTTCTAACAGCCTCCTGAGGGAAGTTTTGTCTAATTTATTGGGACTCCCATAGAGAGTGTGACACCAGGTGGGCAGGAGCATGGCAGGCATGGGCTCTGCTCCAGTAGTCCCTGCTGCCCTGGGGAGCATCCCAGCCCAGGGCAGGGCTGCAGAGGGAGAGCTGTGAGTCCAGCTGAGGTGGTGAGGGGGGATGTCCTGCCCTGCAGTGAGGAGAGCTGAGAAGCACTGCCCGCTCTCTCTCCTTCCTCCTTGGCTGTGGCACTTTGTGGCCCAAGGGTTTTGAGGAAATGTAGAATGATGGGGCCAGTTTAGTGTCCATCTCCTGCACACAGCTGCATGGACATGAGTGGTGGCAAGCAGCATGATAAGGGTGCAAAAGGAGGAAAGGACATGATGGGGAGGTGGGGATTAGTCCCTTTGAATGCATGACACAAATCTTTAATCCTACCTGAATGAAACATGAGTCTGGCTAGTGGCAAGTGTAGCTAGAAACAGCATTCTTTATCCTCTTATGAAACCACAAGACCAATTTTCCTATGCTGTCTTGATACCTTACTTTAGCCAGACCCTTTCACTTGGGTAGGTTTGGCATAGATTTCCTTCTTGTTGTCTTCATTTTTTTTGCCTCTTGCAACCTCTCTGTCAGATGGAAGTGCCTTGTGCTGCTCGTGCTTGCTCTGAAGTCTGGGAGCAAAACTGTGCTATGTTTAAGGCTACTACAAAGTGTCCAGGTGTCAAGGGATTTAGGGATTTGAAAATATATGGGCTACCTCAAAGGTAATCCTTTGAATATTAAAAGCAGAAAACCTGCCAGGCCACTTTGCATAACGTGCTGTGTAATCTGGGAAGCAGTTCCAAGGTGCTTGTTACCATGGCACCTCTTGGAGAAGCTTAGCAATATTAGCAGAAAAACAGCAGTGATGGGTTAAAGCAGAACTGCAGCTCTGGGATCAGGCACACAGTGGCTGTGCCTCAGCTGGCTGCTTGCTGAAGTGGGCACGGCTGTGATTGCTTTCTTACTTCATCACAAATGCCTGTTAAAACCCATTGTCTTAAACCTCTTGCACTGTGACTTTAACCCGAACTTGCATCTTAACTAATGCCCAGCCCAGTTGTGCTGCTTGACTGAGGTCACCATGCTCCATCAAACCTTGGTACCTTCTCTGTGGCTCTGAGGTGGATTTGAATTCATGTTGGATCTCCCTTTGAGGTCTGGGTCACTCCTGAGGGTGGGGATTCAGCTGTCTGTCTGTACTTCTGAGCTGGCCTCAGCTGTTTATTAAGAATGGAGAGAAATTGGCTTCCCTGGATGTGGTATATCTAATTCTAAAATAAATCCCTAAAATAGGCCACCTGAAATACATCCTAAAGACCAAATTTCCTCCTGGTTATAAAGGAAATCTCAGATCATTGGCTTAGTTAGTACAGGCAACCATATTACTGATATTTCCATGACTCAGCTAACCAGACAGGGGCTGTTAGTGTAAAGTGAGATGCTCTAGGGAGCTGAGACATCTGCACAGGGTTGGCAGGCATGACATGGGGCTGGGAGGAGACACATGTCCTGCAAGAGTGGCAGCTGGAGGCCAGGTTGCAGAGTGTGTCTCAAATGGCACAAAATGCTGATTGCTGGAAACTGAGTAAGGCCCTTTGGGTGGGGTACAGCTCCAGCCCAAGGCATTCCGAGTCTTCAGGAGGACTTGGTCTCAAAGCATTCAGGGTGAAGGATTACTGTGTGCAGCTCTGGGATCCACAATGTAAAGACATGGACCTGCTGGACTGCGTGCAGAGGAGGGTCAAAAAATGATGAGAGGGCTGGAGCACCTCTTCTATGGAAACAAGCTGAGAGAGCTGGGGTTGAGAAGGCTCCCAGGACAACTTTAGAGCAGCTTTCCAGTATCTAAAGTGGGCTACAAGAGGGCTGGAGAGGCACTTTTCACAAGAACATGTGACATAGGGTAATGACTTCAAATTGAAAGAGGCTAGAATAGATATTAGAAATAAACTTTTACTATGAGGGTGAAGAGGCCCTGGAACAAATTTCCCACAGAAGTGTATGCTCCATCCTTGAAAGAGTTAAAGGCCTGGTTAAAAAGCCTTTAAAGGATTTTGAGCAACCTGGTCTTGAGGAAGGCGATCCTGCCCATGGCAGGGGAGATTAGAGCTAAAGAACCTTTTAAGGTCCCTTTCAACTCGAAGTGTTCTATGATTCTGTGATAAGAGCTCATTGCAGCAGCTCATCCAGAGGTGTGCAGTACCATCTGAGATGTCCCTCTGGTTCCCACCTGGTTTCCAGCTGCTGTTCCAAAAATGTGTAAATGCTGCAGCATATTACTGCATGTCCCAGACCCCCTAAGGTGTATGAAGCAACAGAGGGCATCCTGAAGAATTGAACCCTGGCCCTGGTTAACACAGCGAGCAGATGCTAACACAGTCAGCGGATTCCTCCAGGAATCATCTCAAAGCAGATACTTGGTGTCTGGTCATCTGAATCACTCCTCAGGGGCCATTGGCTGTATGGAATCACTGTTCCTTGATTGCCAGGCAATTTAAAGGTCTCAGCTCAGTTGTCCACGTGTAGATACTGTTGGTCTCTGAGGGACTCTAGGGTGTCTGAGACATCTGCGTGGAATTGGATAATATGACACAGAGCATATGGAAGCCAGCAGGTGAGGTACCATAATTGACTCTCAAATGACTCTAGACAGCTGTCTGTGAGAAACTGCAAAACTAGAGCCACCTAAATGGAGGTGGGTGAGTGTCCAGTTAAGTCCTTTTCTTTAAGACAGATGCAACAAATCTCTTCTTTCCTTACTTCTACTGGGCATCTTTTATGTGATGCTCAGACTAGTGAAAAAGTTGGTCCTCAGTGAGGCCTTTCAGCCTTATCATATCAATGATGGCAGGAGAAGGATGATACCACAGTGGAGGCAGAGTGCTTTGATGCCTGTCTGCCAAATTCTATGCCATACTTCTCAGTGTGGAGAATGCCTTTCCAAAAGGGCCTAAGCCTGCTGGGCCTCCTCAGATACCACTAAGGAAGAGTCAATTCACTTCAGATCTCAGTACAGTAACACTCAGAGATATGCAGCATTTTTATATGAGCAACGAGCGAGCATGGATTAATTTGATACAGGAACTTTCAGACACACAGTTGTTTGTACAACTCAAAAAAAACCAAACACACAATTTTGTTTTTAAACACTTTAGACATATGGAAAACCCATGCCTCAGCTGCTAGAGCCCCTCACATATTTGTCTTTCATCCCAAGAGACAAAGCTTTTCGCTTATCCTCAGGGTTGTGGTTAAAGCACTACTATTTCCATGGAGTGAGATTCATCCTAGCTGACTTCTGCTGTCTAAAACCAACCCAGAGCCTGAAAAAATTCTCTTACAACACGGTAGCTGGAAAACATTGGTTGTCCTGCTCTCAGCCCTAGTTACTCCCTTGTGGAATGAAAGCAGAAATATTCACTGTTTTCTCAGAAATATTTACTGTGGTTTGTTCTGTGGCTCAAGACAAAAAAGTTTGTAAAAATAAATATGACCAATATATTGTTGTGATGGTTCATGAGAGAAGTTGGAAAGATGCAATTATTGCCAACTCATTGATATTTTTTGAGATGGTTAGTGACAAAAGTTTTGCCAAAATGTACAAAGGCACCACCCTTGGATCTGTCAGAGGTAGAGACAATACATCAAACATCTGCTTAAATGGGAGTAGGGCTCACTGTCTGTGCCATTTGTGCTCATTGTCCTGTGACCATTTGTGCTTGCTGCCCAGTCTTGATTTGTTGCCAATCTGCCAACTTTCTCCCTTCTTTCCGACTCACTCAATTTTATTTCATAACCTTCCAAGGAAAAGTCTGATCATAGTTTGGATATTGAAAAAGGAAGTAGCTGCCTCAGTCTCCCCTCTACCACATTATCTTTGTAATTTTCCACTCACCCACGGCATCCACCTTTGGTGCAGTAATTTTGGTGAAGAATGTACACCTGGCCATAACATACACTTACTTGCCACATCCTGCTGCAGTGAAATAGTTTGTTCATGAATTGTGTTTGGATATTTGTAGCATTTTGACTTGCTTTTGTTTGGTTTGGTCCCTCAGGAAATCCCAGCTTTGTTTTCAAGATTTCATTCAATTGACTTCATTGTGAATTTGAAATGCAAATAATTTGATATTTTTTATTTGAAATTTTGTTATTGATATCAGTATTTGATTATTTAACATTTGCTTTCACCAGTTTTCAACAGATGGAGACTTTCCAGGGGAGAAAAGGTGGTTGTAGAGGGTTTTGATTCTGTTGGATCTGTGTCCTGGGATGTGCTATTGTGCTCCAGCATCAGCTGAGGCATTGCTGAATTATGAATGTGTTAATCGAGCCCACAGGGTAAATCAGCTGCACTGTCTTTTAAGGGATACTGCAGCAGCTCAGGCAGTTAAAGATTTTAAAACTTGTTCAACATTAGTGGTCCCAGTGAGAAAAGAAAATCTCACCAAAAACTTGGATTATACAGAAACTGATTTTTTTCTTAATCAAAAATATTTTTATGGCAATTCCCTACTGCTCTCCTGAGAAGAAGAGTTACCATGATGTGGAAACTGCAAACAGTGTTGCCATACTAATGGTGTGGTACAGAGCCTGTGTGGAGCTCACTATAGATATTGCCCTGCCAGAACATTTTTACTACATTTCCCATGGTACAGAGCTTTTGTGACATTTAGCAGTTTTCTGTTAATGAGAGTCCTAAATTTTGCTCTAAGTAGTTGATTTAAATGTCACCTTCTCCCCCCCCCCCCCCCCCCCCCCAGCCTGGGCATTTAAACTTCTGCCCCAACCTCCTTTAGAAGCTGGGTTCAGCTCAAAGTCTTGTACAGCCCTGATTACTCAGAGGCAAAAGTGTGCTAATAGTGTGTGTGGAAATCTTCATGTTCCCAGAGGAGGTCAAGGACAGTTTCCAACTCTGTTGCACAAGTTGCTGAGACACTGAATTTCAAATTTTGTTCAAATTGTAAGTGAATTTTAGAACATAGAAGAACAGGGAGCTTATAAGTCATTACGTAGTAGTGGGGAATATCTGCTGGATATGCTGGATATCATCAGAAATTTTTTCATGGAACCAGTTGTTAAACATTGGAGTGGACTGTCTAAGAAGGGGTAGAGTCACCACCCCTGAAGGTGTTGAAGAAATCACTGGATGTGGCATTTAGTGCCATGGTATAGTTGATAAGGTGGTGATTGGCCAAAGGTTGGACTTGGTGATCTCAGGGGTCTTTTCCCAACCTTAATAATTCTGTCATCCTGTGATCTGATGGCAGACACAGTCACAATGTGTGGAATGTGGAAAAAAGCACTGAATGAAAGTCTATTTTATACAGAATGGAAAGACAGTGCAATATACAATAATTCCTTGTGAATCATGTAATTGGCAGTTTGTAAAGCAAAATACGAGGTGTGCTATTTTGTTAACCATGAGTAGAAAATAATTTATGCTTTCATAATACAGCAACTTACTGCAAATGTCATGGCAGAAGGTTTCATTAGTAGACAAAGGAAACTTCCTTTGCTGCCAGTCAGACTCTTTTTTGCTTCTTTTGAATGACACAGGTGATGGCAATGCTTTGCTCTGTGCTGCCAGAAAGCATCTCTGCAATCTCTGTTTACAAGAGATAAGATAAATTTTTGCTTAATCAGGACAAAATGAGGGCCTATCCCTTAGGAGGTGACACCAGGGATGTCTTCCCTGGTAAGGTTGCATTGCCTTAATTTTTCTTACCTACCAGTACAGAAAAATGCTTGCACCACTTAACAGCAGTATATGCTGATGAATGGGAGAATACATTTGAATCCTTTACTAGTTCATCAAAACTAGCAGTAAATGATGCTTCTAAATAGTGGAAAATATCCTTAATGTGTCAGCTATGTAGTGATGAGTGGGAAGAGTTTTTCCTGATTCCAAGACAAATAGCCAAAGGAAGAGCTTTGACTGTCTTTATCTTACCACATGTTAAACATTACTGGTCAGAAAGTTCCCCAGTCCTCTCAAAAATCTGTTTGTGGAAGCAAGCATAAAATAGGACTGGAGCATTTCCCAGAACTGATTCCTGACCATTATGAATTGAATCTTCTCTTTGCCAGAAGCTGATAAGAAGCTGGGTTTTCTATGTAGTCAAGGAGAGTAGCATGCAACAATATTATGAACCTGCTCTGTTCCCTGGAAAGCCAAAGGCAATATTTTTTACTATTTTCAGATGGAGTAGTGATAGGGTGTCAAAATCATAATTTTGCTGTTGCTCAGCCCAGTCCTAAATTCCCAAAGTGATATTAAAGGTCTTCTAATTAGATAATTTTAAATTGTGATTTACTTATTAATCAGAAATATTCTATAGTAAAATTTTACCACAGTTGTCTGACTTAGTACCACTAAGTTCAATAATTTCATACACCTGCAAAACTGTGTTCTTGCTGGAACAAGCACTGGGGAATACCCTGATCCATTCTAAGCACTTCCTGAAGGAAGCTAAGCTGCCAGTAACAGATTTCTCCTTATTCAGCTGAATTTTTCATAACGAGACAATAAAGCAAAGAAGTGTTTGCATAAATAATTTTCACAGTTAATAGGTGCAAATCTTCTCATTCTTTTAATTTAGTATTGTGATTGATAATGAACAAGTGCATTTGTGTTTATAAAAAGACTAATTTTCTTCAGAATGTTTTTGAGTTGTTGGAAGTTCAAACTTCATCAGTGATTTTTGTCCTTCAGCTGTTCTGGGAGACGTGACCTCCTTTGACCAAAGCAGCTCAAGTGTACCAAGAGTCCTTTGGATGTACCAAATGGATGAAGGGCCTCAGGTGCTCACTTCTTTCTCCGAGAAGCTGCAGATTTCTGGTGGGAGGTTCCCACTTAGCTGATTAGGTGTCTTCAGGTGCTTAATTAGTACTGCATTAAGCCGGGGTGCCATTAGATTTTTACGTGCTGTACAAGTCAAAAGGGCTCCAGGCAGCCATTAATTTAAGTGCTCTTGGATTTAGGCAATAAACTCCACCTAAATCTTAGAAGCCAGTGTAGACAGTCTGGATACCATTCAGTGTTTCCCAGTCCTCACTTGGATGTCAGAAAACTAAAGGCAGTACAATGGATGGGGATCCAGGTCCATCTCTTAGCTGATCCTGTTGCCCACTGCCTAGGAATCAGTCTCACTCTAAAGCTGATGGCTTGTTCTGGGTAACCTGAGGCTTTAAAAAGTCACAACAAGCATCTGTGTTGGCTCCTTGAGGTGCACTGGGTGATTCAGGTCCTTGTCTGCTGCCAAACAGAGAGGACCAATTCTTGTCTGACAGATATTGTACATTGAGATTATAGCCCCATTTGCACACTGCATATTACAGAGAATTTACATGGGGTCTTCCTTGTTATCTTTCTCTACTT
This sequence comes from Calcarius lapponicus, assembly GCA_039654755.1. Taxonomy (NCBI): domain Eukaryota; kingdom Metazoa; phylum Chordata; class Aves; order Passeriformes; family Fringillidae; genus Calcarius; species Calcarius lapponicus. Next base: position 62,979,404 of record CM077462.1, on the reverse strand, counting down.
AAAATAGGAGTAATTCAGGGTGGAAATGTATTTCCCCAGACTTTACACAGCAATACAGAATAGAACAGTCCTGTAATGATGCACATAAACAATTGCTAGAGTTCCAATAGAGATTAAGTAGGTGCTTCCACAGTTCCTTGCAAAAGGTAGCTAAAAAATTCAAATTTTGAGTTGCAAAACAAGAAACTGAACCTCATGTTACATTCCTGTAAGAAAAAGTATAAATTGAGCCTATATCTTCAACGTATGTGACTTTAAGGCTCACAGGATCATGGAATAATTTAGGTGGGAAGGGAGCTCTGGACACCATATGATTTGACCTCCTACTCAGGTAGAGTCCCTGAGGAACAGGTAGCTTTGTCAAATTCAGTCTTATTTGTGTCCCAGTTACACTGTTTCACCACCCTTGTGCTAAAAAAAAATCATATATCTAATTGGAGATTTTTGTGATGCAACTTGTGTTCATTGCCTTTTTACACATCATTGTGCATCTCCTGGAAGAGCCTGTCTTCATCTTCCCTACAATTTTATATTAGGTAGCTGGAGATAGCAGTAAGATCTGTAAGAATAGAATTACTTCTGCTTGCTGAATTAAAAAATATTGGAATTTTCTGCCCTCAAGGCATTTCTCCTTACAGCTTTAGTGTTTTTCAAAAGTGTCTTCAAACAAAAATGTTCTTTTTCTGAGAAACCTTTTATTTCTGAAAAGAAATCCTATTTAAGGAAATGTCCTTGCACAAGGGGTTGACAGGAAGTTCTCTTTATCGTCACCTACTCTTCACTTCTCGTACACAAATGAGGGTTGAGAACTGTAGTTGTCATTCTGAGCTCGTGATAGGAGCAGGAACTTCCTTTACCACCCACAGCTGAGAAGCGCTGAAGAGCTGCTTGGGTAAAATCTTTGCCATGCTCCATGTCTGTAAGAGGACAAACTCTAATTTATAGGATTTCATTTCAGAGAGAAGTGAAAACTTATGGCCTGCCCCTTTTAACCTCTCTTTTCTCTGGTTCCTATATGGAAGTAGGGTTTGCTTTGGATTAGGTGACTTCACTCCAGCATTCCTCGGCACCAGTTACAAGTTCTCTGGTTGCACTACTGCAAGCCCCTAATGTGTGTTTGCAGCTGAATGTGTGCCTAAGCAGTGTGCCCAACTGAGTTAAGCTTTAATTAGGTGAATGAGGTCTCATTTCCTCAGTATGGGAATGACATGGATCTGTTGGAGTGGGTCCAGAGCAGGGCCGCAGAAGTGATCAGAGGGATGGAGCACCTCTTCTCCAAGGAAAGGCTGAGAGGTCTGAGATTGTTCACCACGGAGAGTAGGAGGCTCTGAGAAGGCCTTTAGCACCTTGCAGCGCCTAGACAGGACTTAAAAGAAGGATGGGGACAGACTGTTTGTTTGGTAGGGCCTGTAGTATGGGACATGAGACAATGGTTTTAAACTAAAAGATGGTAGGTTCAGATTAAATTGTTTACAATAAATGTGGTGAGACATTGCCACAGGTTACTCAGCAAAGCTGTGGATGATCCATCCCTGGAAGCATTCAGGGTTGCATGGGGCTATGAGCAACCTGGTCTGGTTGAAGATCCCTGCCCATGGTAGGAGGACTGGAATAGATGGCCTTTAAGGGTCTCTTCCAAACCAAACTATCCAATGGCTCTGTGATCCAACCACCCCCTTCCTTCCAGAGAGGCACTGTAGGATACATCAGGGAACAGGGATCTTGCTTGGCCCTTGTGCTTCTCTGGAGCTGCTACTTAAGTGGGGCTGTCACCAGATGTGCAAAATCACCCCAGTGACCTCATTGGTCTTCAGCTGAGGAGCAGCACAGGTCAATTTGCACAGCATTAGTCTGCTTGGAAACCTTTGTTCTCCCTGCTCATGTGGGACAGATTATCAGACTGAAAAGATGACTTAATTTGTATCACCAGACAAAGATATCAGGGTAAGAATACAAATATTTGTAAGAATACAAATATTTTTGTTTTCAATGGAGTCCAGTCTGGACTTCCTTCACTGTTTTTATATATATAGGCAAGTATGAGCAATGATATAAAAAAAATGGCATATGGATTCTAAGCAGGTAAAAGAAGTATTCAAGATACATCACCTTTATTCCTGAGCCATTTTAGTTATGCTGGAATTAAATCAGGAACAACTCCATGGCAGCCAGAGAAATCAGAACTAGGTTAATGTGCTGGAGGAGGCCAGCAGATACAATCTTATGTCACTCTCAGACACCCTCTTTTTATCCAGGTTGCCCACTAGGAAGCTTTTATTGTTAGAGTAAAAAGAGATTTCACTTCTTCTTATGCATTCTTCATTCTTAGTCCTCATCTGAAGAAGTGTAGAAATAGTGCTCTACTTAGATAGATAAGAAGAAGATAGAAAGAGTCAGAGTTCAAGCAAGTTTCATAATTTTCTTAGTCTATCCTCCAGGAACAGAATTCTTTTCTGATACATTTTCCACTACTTTATCCAATCTTTTTAAATAAATCAGAAATTGATCTACAATACTACCCTGGAAATTGAATCAACTCAAAGAAACTCACTATACAACTGAAATTTTCTCTTGTTGCTTCCCTGCTATCACCAATTTCCCTGCTTCACAGGAGCGCAGCAGCATGGGTTTAATCAGAGATGGACTGGTGGGAATTGCTTTGAGAGGAGCAGGTCCCCTAAAAAGCCTTTAGGAATGACAAATGTTGAGGAGATAAACATAGATACAGAACTGAGGTTTAGAAGTTTGTGTGATTTACCAGTTACTTCTGCTTGGGCATGTTCCTTTGCCACTGCATCTATGCGAAGCATAGAGGCAGTGCAGCAGCATGCAAAGAAAGCAACAATAATTCAGCCAGTTTTCATAAGCCTTTTCTCTCTCAGAGAGAGGTAACACCCCCAGAGGCAGTGCATTAACATTATCATTTCTGTAACATCATTTCTGTGCTGTCTCCTGGCCCCAGTAGAGATCAGGGCTGCATCTGCTTGGAGCTACAAACACATGTGCTAAAGGTCTATCTCCGTTTCACAGTGTTTGTGCACTTACATAAGAAAACTAAAGAGATCAGGAAAGTTAGTACTGCTGTCATCAATTTATGGGGAGGAGGTGGAGGAAATAAAGCACAGACAATGTTACCAAGTGCCCTAAAGCCTCCTAAAACTTCATATTGGAAACAAAATACAACCAGGCTGATGGCCACACTCAGGTAGGTAGTGGTGAAGAGGAAGACCCAAGGGAAGATAGGCAAGTCATGATTTGTTTCAAAAATAAAATCAGTGACATGGAATTAAATGCACAAATTTTACTTGTGTAAGAAAGGTTTTAAAAGACAGTAAGCATAGTATGAAATTACAGAAATCACATTTTAAAACAAAGATGTCACATTGCCTTACTTATAGTATTTTGACCTTTCACATGTGTAATAAACGAGATGTTGAAATGAGAACTACAGATATTGAAAGTATTTCTGCAAAGGATCAGTGTCTCTGGGATGCACAGCAGAATTACAGATAGATTACCCAGTTTACACAACCCCCCATTTCCTAGTTATAAGTCTTTGCTCATCTTGTGGCTTGCCTTCTGCTAATGAGGTAGTAATCAATAGAAGCACTATAGCACATAGGAGATTAATATTGGAAAATAGCTGTAACCTTCCAATTAGATACCCGTGGCAACATTGATTGCTGTTGATTGTACCCATGTACATGAGCAATAGTTCTGCAAGATTCACATCAGTACCTGAGAGAGCACAAAGGTGCTCAACAGTAATAACAGATCAGCAGTGAGGCTGTTACTGCCATCTCAGTATATTGTGGGTTATAAAAACCTTAACTCTGTCCTTCTCCTGCGGTTGTAAATGGCTTCTGGGATAGCAAGAAGTTATCCTCATTGCCTTATCATCCCTGTCTGTGTCTGGGTTCAAGATGTCATCATCATCATCATCATCATCATCATCATCATCATCATCCTCATCACCAAACAGTTTGGGTTGGAAAGGACTTTAAAGGGTCCATCTTATTCTCAGAGAGACCTTGGCAGTTTGTGGGCACTTCCTGTCCTCGGCCAGCACAAGTGGAGCCCAGGTATGACCAAGTAGCTCCTCCACTTCCGCTCACTTCAGTCTCTCCAGTGCTTTGGACAATGGAGATGAAATTGATTCCTCATGATGGGAAGATAGATTTTTTTGGAGGGGGTCTGTCCCTCTCCCTTACCATTGTTCCCTTGTCTACGTCCCATTATTCCAGTGCTGCAGCCTTGTCGTGGAGTGACAGCAGCCTTTATCCCAATATCGTGTGTTGTGTCTGGCAGCTGCGCCTCTCCCCCCCCACCAGGCCGTCCTGCCGCGGGGCGGGGAGGGAGGGGTGAAGGGTGACCGGGCACCTTTGGCTTTTGGCTTTTGGCTGCTTGCTTGCTTGCTGGCTTGCTTGCTTGCTTGCTTGCTTGGCTTGCTTGGCTTGCTGCTTTCTGCTTTCTGCTTTCTGCGCTGTTTTTTTTTTTCTGTTTTTCTTTTGTTCCCTCTTTCTTACCCTCCCCTGAAGATACTGGACCAGCTCCAGACCTGACCTGGGACGTCCAGGACCCCCGGAGTCTGCGAGAGAAGCTCAGCGCCCTCCACGACACTGCCTGGTTTCTTTTCTTTTCTTGTGTTGGGGAGTGTTCTTTTGTTATTTATCAATAAATAGGTTTTGTTTTCCACTTTGCTCCTCCGAGAAATTCCTTCCCGAACCCGGTATTGGGGGAGGGGTGGTTGGAGGTTTTTTTTTAGGGGGCTCCCTTTTGGAGATTTCCCCTAATTTGTCCTAAACCAGGACAGTAAATTCATTTGGTGCGTTGGCCGGGAAACGGAGGCCAAAGACAGTGGAAAAAAAAAAAAACCTATAACAGTAATATTTTGGGTTTTGGTTGTTTTGTGGGCATATTAGTAATTCATAATGTTATTTGGGGTGGAAGCCTGCCGGTATTTCTGGTCCCTAGGGGTTTTTGAAGTTTTAATACCTTTGTGGTCCCTAGGGTTATTTCCTTACCCAAAAATAGCTCTGGTGTTATTCCTAATAAGTAGCTTTCGTAAGCAGGGGGTACTAACCAGAATAGTCATTGGGCTGGTCTTATGTGTGATAATTTGGTTTATAAAAATGCTGGACTTTGTTTCAGGAATGTATGGATTGTTGTTATGGCTGTGTACTCAGTTTGTTTGGGGAGAAGAAGGGGAAGGGGCTTTTCAGCCTTTGTCTTCCTTCCTCTCCTCCAAATTGTTGACATCTCTATTAGAAAATATTGAATTTCCCCTGAGTTTAAAAGAAACCATCTTTCTGGCATTTAATTTATTAAGCCTTTTCTATACTGTCTGGAGTGTATATAAAATGAAAGCTGAGATTTCTAGAGGAGTTAGAGAGACTCCTGATTCAGGAGTAAAACAAAGCAGGAAAAATCTTGACTGGAGTGGGAAATGGGAGGATATGGGCCAGACTTTAAAGGAATTTTCTGATCCTATAGACTGGGACTTCCCATCTGATCAAATTCAGAACCCAGTCGAGGTGGCAAAGTATTTGAGGGAGAAGTGCCATGGTAATACTAAGGAGGAAAGGATTACTGCAGTGAGCTGGGCCTTGGCATTTGTTTACCGTACTCTGCTAGATACTGTGGAGCAGCAGATAGCAGAAAGGGAACAGGGAGATAAGTTAGTTACTATCCCAGTGACCCAGGCTGCAGCTAACATCCCAGGCTCCAGGCTAGCAGCTGAATCAGACAACAAGCCTCAACCCATGGCTGTTGCAGCTAATACAAGAGGTGGAAAGTGTAAAGGCAAGACCGATCGAAAGGTGGAGGATGATGATGATGATGCAGGAGAAGGACCCTCACCAAAATCAGAGGCCACATCAAGGGGCACAGATTCTGGAGCCGATGTTGACTCCTTTTCTCTGAAGGACCTCAGAGGCCTAAGAAAGGACTACAGACGACAACCTGACGAATCTATAATTAGTTGGTTAGTCCGCCTTTGGGATGCTGCAGGGGAGGTTACGATTTTGGATGGTACTGAAGCGAGGCATTTGGGATCCCTGTCACATGATCCTGTCATCGATCAAGGTATGATGAGCAGGGCTAGCCCTCACAGCCTCTGGGAACGGGTCCTGGAGAGTGTGGCACAAAGATATTTATGTGCAGATGATCTCTATATGCAGCAGACACGGTGGAAGACCATAGAACAGGGGATCCAACGCCTGAGAGAGATGGCGGTGGCAGAGCTCATTTTCTCAGATGATATAACAACTAGGAATCCGGACCTGGTACCATGCACACCTGTAATGTGGAGGAAACTTGTACAACTTGGGCCACCTGAATACGCTTCTGCCCTAGCAATAATGAAGCGGGATGATACATATGAGTCTGTGCTCGATATGGCGAAGAAGCTTCGAGCGTATGCAGATGCTGTGCATGGCCCAACTCATGCCAGAATTGCAGCAGTGGAAACCCGACTGCAGAAACTTGAGGACAAAATAGAGGAGAATCATAAGAAACTCCGGGAAGAGATTAAGGAGGACCTTATTCAAATCTCGGCTGTACAAATTAGAAGCCCTGGTATCCAACGCTGGCGCTCCTTTGATGGGGAGAGAAGGTACACCCCACGGGCTGAGTTATGGGTTTTTCTGCGTGAGTCTGGAGAAGACATGAGGAGATGGGATGGAAAACCCACCTCTGCTTTGGCACAACGGGTGCGTGATTTGAAGGAAAGAGGAAGTATCACCAAAAAGAGGGCAGCTCCGGTTGCTCGTAGCCGAGATGTTAAGTATGATGATGACGACGATGACCTGTCCGATCCCCTTGAAGGAACTTCTAAGGCATACGCCCAAGGAAAGAAGGACAATCTGGCTTAGAGGGGCCCTGCCTCTAGCCAGGAAGAGGCACGGGAAAACCGGGTTTTTTGGAAGGTGTGGATCAGATGGCCTGGCACATCAGAGCCACAAGACTATGAAGCATTGGTTGACACTGGATCACAGTGTACCTTAATGCCATCGGAACACGTGGGGACAGAACCTGTTTCCATTGCTGGAGTGACGGGAGGATCACAACAGCTGACGTTGTTGGAAGCTGAGGTGAGCTTGACTGGGAAGGAGTGGCAGGAACATCTGATTGTGACTGGTCCAGAGGCTCCATGTATTTTGGGCATAGACTTCCTCCGGAATGGCTATTACAAAGATCCTAAGGGATTCAGGTGGGCTTTTGGAATAGCTGCAGTGGAGATAGAGGGTATTAAACAACTGAATACCTTATCTGGACTATCAGAGAACCCATCTGCAGTAGGACTCTTGAAGGTAGAGGAGCAACGAGTGCCAATTGCCACCTCAACAGTGCACCGCAGGCAGTACCGGACGAATCGAGATGCCGTAATCCCCATCCACAAGATGATCCGAGAGCTGGAGATCCAAGGGGTGGTCAGTAAAACCCGCTCACCTTTTAACAGCCCTATCTGGCCTGTGCGAAAATCTGACGGAGAATGGAGATTGACTGTGGACTATTGTGCCTTGAATGAAGTGACTCCACCACTGAGTGCGGCTGTACAGGACATACTGGAACTGCAGTATGAGCTGGAGTCCAAGGCAGCAAAGTGGTATGCAACCATCGATATTGCTAACGCGTTTTTCTCCATTCCTCTGGCAGCAGAATGCAGGCCTCAGTTTGCCTTTACATGGAGAGGAGTGCAGTACACCTGGAACCGACTGCCCCAGGGGTGGAAACACAGTCCTACCATTTGTCATGGACTGATCCAGGCTGCATTAGAAGAGGGTGAGGCTCCAGAACATTTACAATATATTGATGATATCATTGTTTGGGGGAACACGGCAATAGAAGTGTTCAAGAAAGGAGAGAAGATCATTCATATTCTCCTGAAAGCCGGATTTGCCATTAAGAAGAGCAAAGTCAAGGGACCTGCCCGAGAAATCCAGTTCTTGGGGGTGAAGTGGCAAGACGGACGGCATCAGATTCCTGCGGATGTTATTAACAAAATCACTGCTATGTCCCCACCAACTGATAAGAAGGAAACAAGCTTTCTTAGGTGCTATAGGTTTCTGGAGGATGCATATCCCTGAGTATAGTCAGATTGTGAGACCCCTTTATTTGGTTACCCGCAAGAAGAATGACTTCCACTGGGGCCCTGAGCAGCAGCAAGCTTTCGTCCAGATCAAGCAGGAGATCGCTCATACTGTAGCCCTTGGTCCAGTCAGGACGGGACCAGATGTGAAGAACGTACTCTACTCTGCAGCCGGGAGCCATGGTCTGTCCTGGAGCCTTTGGCAAAAGCTGCCTGGCGAGACTTGAGGCCAACCATTGGGATTTTGGAGTCGGAGCTACAGGGGGTCTGAAGATAACTATACTCCAACAGAAAAGGAAATCTTGGCCGCCTATGAAGGAGTCCAAGCCACTTCGGAGGTGATTGGTACAGAGGCACAACTCCTTCTGGCACCCCGACTACCGGTGCTGGGATGGATGTTCAGAGGAAAGGTTCCCTCTACCCACCATGCCACCAGTGCTACTTGGAGTAAGTGGATTGCCCTCATTACGCAGCGCGCTCGAATTGGGAAGTTGAATCGGCCTAGGATTCTGGAAATAATTACAAATTGGCCCGAAGGTGAAAGCTTTAGCGTCGCGGATGAGGAACAAGAGCCAGTGACCCGGGTTGAGGAAGCTCCGCCATACAATCAGTTGCCAGCAGAAGAAACACGTTATGCTCTATTCACTGATGGTTCTTGTCGCGTCATAGGGATGAAACGGAGGTGGAAAGCAGCTGTATGGAGTCCCACTCGACGGGTTGCAGAGGCTACTGAAGGAGAGGGTGAATCCAGTCAGTTTGCCGAAATCAAAGCTATTCAACTCGCCCTAGGTATTGCAGAGAGAGAGAAGTGGCCAAGGCTCTATTTGTATACTGATTCTTGGATGGTAGCCAACGCTCTGTGGGGATGGCTGAAGAGATGGAAAGAGGCGAACTGGCAGCGTAGAGGAAAACCAATTTGGGCTGCGGAAGAGTGGAAAGATATCGCTACTCGGTTAGAGAAGTTACCTGTGAAGGTTCGCCATGTAAATGCCCATGTCCCTAGAAGTAGAGCTAATGAAGAGCAGCAAAACAACCAGCAAGTACATCAGGCTGCAAAGATAGGGGAGTTGAAGATAGATCTCGACTGGGAGCATAAGGGAGAGTTATTCTTAGCACGATGGGCCCATGATGCCTCAGGCCACCAGGGTAGAGATGCCACCTATAAGTGGGCACGAGACCGAGGGGTGGATCTAACCATGGACAGTATCTCTCAGGTTATTCGTGACTGTGAGACGTGCGCTGCCATTAAGCAGGCCAAGCGAGTGAAGCCCCTCTGGTATGGGGGGCGGTGGTCTAAGTACAAGTATGGGGAGGCCTGGCAGATTGACTACATCACACTGCCTCAAACCCGCCAGGGCAAGCGCTATGTATTAACCATGGTAGAAGCCACCACGGGATGGTTGGAAACCTACCCTGTGTCTCATGCTACAGCCCGTAACACTATCTTGGGCCTTGAAAAGCAGGTCCTTTGGAGGCACGGTACTCCCGAGAGAATTGAGTCGGATAATGGAACTCATTTTAAAAACAATCTTATTAATACTTGGGCTAGGGAACATGGCATCGAGTGGGTGTACCATATTCCCTATCATGCACCAGCTGCAGGGAAAGTGGAAAGGTACAATGGATTGTTAAAAACCACCTTAAAAGCATTGGGTGGGGGGTCTTTAAAAAACTGGGAGCAGCATTTGGCAAAGGCTACCTGGTTAGTTAACACTCGAGGTTCCACCAACCGAGCGGGTCCTGCTCAGTCTGAGCTCCTTAATATAGTAGATGGGGATAAAGCCCCCGTGGCCCATGTCAGAGGTTTGTTGGGAAAGACAGTATGGATCAACCCTGCCTCGAGTACAGACAAACCCATCCGTGGGATTGTCTTTGCTCAAGGACCAGGTTATACGTGGTGGATAATGCAGAAAGATGGAACAACACGGTGTGTGCCTCAGGGAGACCTGATTGTGGGATGAGACTCACAAATGAATGTCATTGTTTGTTGAATGTGGGACAGAAGGAAACTGTAAGTGTCAAAGGTCTGAGCAAGTAAGATGAGAGGAATGCGTAAGTGTCAAAGGTGTGAGTAAGTGAAATGAAAGTTTTTTATTGTATGTTCACGATATGGGATAAGGGGTGGAGTGTCGTGGAGTGACAGCAGCCTTTATCCCAATATCGTGTGTTGTGTCTGGCAGCTGCGCCTCTCCCCCCCCACCAGGCCGTCCTGCCGCGGGGCGGGGAGGGAGGGGTGAAGGGTGACCGGGCACCTTTGGCTTTTGGCTTTTGGCTGCTTGCTTGCTTGCTGGCTTGCTTGCTTGCTTGCTTGGCTTGCTTGGCTTGCTGCTTTCTGCTTTCTGCTTTCTGCGCTGTTTTTTTTTTTCTGTTTTTCTTTTGTTCCCTCTTTCTTACCCTCCCCTGAAGATACTGGACCAGCTCCAGACCTGACCTGGGATGTCCAGGACCCCCGGAGTCTGCGAGAGAAGCTCAGCGCCCTCCACGACACTGCCTGGTTTCTTTTCTTTTCTTGTGTTGGGGAGTGTTCTTTTGTTATTTATCAATAAATAGGTTTTGTTTTCCACTTTGCTCCTCCGAGAAATTCCTTCCCGAACCCGGTATTGGGGGAGGGGTGGTTGGAGGTTTTTTTGTAGGGGGCTCCCTTTTGGAGATTTCCCCTAATTTGTCCTAAACCAGAACAAGCCTGCAGCACACTGTGCATACTGGGTATGCTTCTCCAGCATGTTTGTTTCCAAGCCTGGATAAATGAATATCCTTATGGGAGGTCTCCAACACGATGTGAAAACTGAGTGTAGAAAATACCTTGGCCACCCAGGCATGGACCCTCAAGGGCACCCTGGGAAGAGATGCTGGGAGGCTGCAGAAGCTTCTGAATTGCTCACCTGCTCAGAAGCCAACAGGAACAGCAATATCCATTGCTCTTCCAAGGCTGGAAGCCATTGCACTTGCATACATAATGTACTCTTGGCTTCCCTTGACGCAATGCAGGAAATGAGAAAGAGCGCGAGAGCCAAAGTGTGCAATTAACATGAGCACCCAACTACTCGTCAGGTAGAGTAAGAGATCTGAATCATCTGTCAGTCTCAATGTGCATGGCTCTCACAAACTTTTCCATAAGGACTCTGGCAAATAAAGAGAAAAGTCACAGCCAGGCAGTATTACACCCTCCCACCTTTCCTTTCTATTTTCCCCCTTTGTGTATTTTCCTTGGGAAAAGAAAAAGTTTTTTGAGAGAAAGCTGCAGGAAATGTCCAGCTGACTCAGCTCTTGAGAATTTCCCCCAAGATCTCATTTGGTTTTGTTCTGCTCTGCATCCCAAAGTTTACAGACTGTGTATTTGCTCAATGTCTGTATCTCTGCAAATTTACTGCTACTGTGAGTGTTAACACGTTCAATAATTCATCCTCAATTGCAACACCTATTTGACCATTCAAATCAGGTTTTTACTTTCTGAAACCACCCCACACATTTGCCAAGGTGACCTCTTCTACTCAGACTGATCAGAGGAGTTATCATTGATTGAATAAGCTTGCATATGCTTTTGCTCTTATTTGTTGGTATTTCAAGGACAGAATATTTCAAGGACAAAATTCTCTTATCTTTTTGGATGATGCTGAGATGAAAACAAAATTGTTACATCTGGTGATAGTTAATTATATTTCAAATCTGTTGCAGTTGAGTTGGCTTGGCCAATAAATACTAAATAGAACGTGCTCAGTGTTTGAAGAGTGAGACTATTTTTTGTGGGAGTTAGTTTTGTAAGCTAATGGCTCCATGGAAGGACAAAAAATGAGCTTTTGACAGCCAGTCACTCTCTGCTCTGTGCTGGATAAAAACCTGAACAGTTCTGAGACCAAATGCAACTGGGGTTTGTATTCATTCAAGGGTGGTGCACGGGGGCACATGGCCTGCACACAGGGCAAGGGAAGGTAAGAAATCACTGTCTGTCCTTACTCAGCATAATCTCATACAACTGTGAATTTGAAGCTCAGGCTTCCTTCTGAATAAGGCCTGAAATAATTTTGGATTTGCTTTTGTCTGTATCACATCTCAGAACCTGAGACATGGAAAGAAGCCAGAATGGAATCAAGGCATTCCAAGTTTCAATTTATCATCTGCCTAAGGAGATTGAAGGTTTAGCTCCTCTGAGCCTTCAGCAGCACAGGGAGGAGGCAGGCAGGTCAGGCAGAAGGCTTTTTCAATAGCAAGAGAACTCCATGCTGGAAACAACATCAGTTCATTGATGTTCAGAGGCAAGAGACAAGAAGATGTTCCCAAAACAGCCAAGAAGAGATACATCATCCTCTGGGTGCTGGGTGAAACAAACCAACCAACAAACAAACAAAAGCAACAGCCTGAATGCTTCTGGATACAGGAAGCATTGTGTTAATCCATTTTAAAATTAGCTCTATAAACCTAAGAAATCCTTGTTTCTGACCACAGTACTCAGCAGCACACTAATAAAATCCTACCCTGACACATTCTTAGGTACAGTCATGGGTTAGGGTCACCAATACTGAATCTTTTCCATCCTCAGGCTGCTTGTTAGTTTTGTGGTGAACCAGTGATGACAGATAACTGCACAGCCAGGGTTGGGCAGGACAGAGCAGTGCTCACCTACTCCTTCCCCTTAGACACCTCTGTGGATTTAATATTAAATGTGGTTTGATCACTGGATGGTCTATCTGCAGATCAGCTCTGCTTCCAAAAAGATCCATGAGAAGATGCCTATGAATTTTCCATGGCCAGGACCTGTGTGAATTAAGAAATAGCAATTGCAATGGCTGAGAAAATTTGTATGTGAATGTCTTTATGAAGTGAAGACAATTCTGAAGTCAGTGGGACTCATCAGGATCCATAAAGTGCTTCTGTAGTCCTGTTTATTTTCCTAAGTGCCTGTGTTTTGCATTTTGAGTCATCCCTACAAAGGTGCTACCTGATGCATTTCCTGTAGGACACAATTACATCTTTGCTGCAGAGGTGGGTGGAAAAAGTAGCTTGACTGCAAAGTCAACTAGTCCTTGATATGCCAGAAGCTGTTGAGGCCACTGTGCAATGAAGTTACTGAACGTGGTCTTGATCTTGTGAAAACACCCAGTAAGAGATACCCTGCTGCATGAAGGGCCCCACTGGTCCTAGGAAAACAAGTGACCAGGGATGTCTGTTGGTTTGCATGAATGCAAGGGTCTAAAGTTACAGGAGCACTTGAATCAGTGTACAAGCTGCATGAAAATGTCTTTCAGGATCAGGCTATAGATGCATACTGTGACTCATGCTTTAATTTTAAATATTTTATCTCCCTATGGAGGTACTAGGTATTAGGTTTTTAGAGACCTTAAAAGCAGGCAGCCTTGGCAAGTATAAAGTCATTCAATGAGATTTGTGAAGTTAGAAGGAATATTGAAATTTCATGCAGAAACATCAGTAAATTTCTTTGTATCAGCTTTTTTATGATTGCTGTTGATTTGCATAGGTATAATGTCTTTTCCTCATTCTGACTAGATGCTTCCTCTTCTCCCATAATGATGTGGCCTGTAAATATAAAAACTTGTAGATGGTGGAGTTTTCACTTCTCTCTTAAATCTTGCACAGGCAGGAAAACACAGACCTAGTGGGTGTGTCTAATCTTCTGAAGGAAATGGAGGGAAAAGAATGTTTATGAGAAGTCAGGTCAGCTTCCTTCATCCTTAAATCTCAGACAGAAGGATGTCTTTTCTGGCCAAACTGCAGGATCAGGTACAGCAGAGAGGACTCAATTCCCAACCCAGACCCAAAGAGGATCTTTTGTTAGTCATCTGTAGATGAACTGATTTTCCTGGGGTTCAAGAACTATGGGTTCTTGAACCCCAGGAAAGAACATCTAGGGGTAGTTTTACAAGTCTTCATACTTTTTGGAGCACAACAGCAGGTTAAGTCCTTTGAGGAGATCCACAAAGTTCTGGGCAGATGTTTTGTTTCTGCAGAAAAGTGAGTTTGGGTGTCTGTCTGGGTTGCAGAGAAGGAAATGAGTCATAAATGTTGGATGCTCAGATTCACTGGGATATCTAAATCTAAAGATAGATCTCCTTGCCACTTGTTGTCTGAAGACCATATAAAGTCTACCTCAGCTTCTTCTCAGGGTGTGAACCATTCTAGAGAGCCCTTTCATGTCAAAAATGGCATATTCTAGGCAGAAAAAGAAGGGGCTGAGAGAGGCAACTGCTTAAGCTGACGCTGCTGCCAAAAGGACAATCCAAGGAGTCTGGTGATCTTCACTATGTTTGGAGGAGACACAGGTCACAGTTATTTTTTAGGAATAACCTGTTTTGTTGTTAATAGAATCAGACTGTAATGAGTGATAACAGATTGTTAATTCACCCTGTGTGCTTACCCATGTAGCTATTAGCCCCTCACTCATAGCTGAGTGCTTGCAGCAGTGTCTGGAATTCCCAAGCCCAGCTGCACACTATTCAGACCCGTGGGGTCAAACTGGCTCATGTGGCTGCCTGGCAGGTATCTGCAAAATCTCCCTGAGAATATTCTGGTTCATCAGGGGAGTGTACATGTCTGCATACAGCAGCTGTCACACTCCTGGATAAAGTCTGAACCATGTAACCTCTCATTGCTGCCAGGGGCTCCAGCAGACTCCTGTTCACTGAGTTTATTGATTCTTCTGGACTGCACAGCACTGCCAGTGTACAGTGCAGATAAATCCCTGGAAGAGTTTCAGGCACTACCTCCTCACTACATACCTTCCCTCTCTTGTTGTCTGGTGACAGCATCACCTGACCAGTGTTTTGTGACTTTTTATTAGGACTGGATGTTTTTAAGAGCAAGCAAGAGAGAAACATCAACAGAATCGCCTTGAATTGTCCAGCCAGGATAGAGTCTATGATCAATGGCTGGAAAGGTCTTTTTCTTCTGCCCACTGAGTTTGGACATCACATATCAAACTGGGGCATTTGGATTTTTTGAAGTGGCATTGCCTTTATACTAATGAGTTGTTTAGTTAGAAAAAAAAAATAAATTGATTTCCTGAATTGCTAGCCTGTAAGTAGAATTTCAACCATTTTTAATCCTAAGTTTCACTGGTGAACTTAAATAAACTTGAAATATGCCTGCAGCTCTGGCACTAATATGTCACCGATGGGGAGCAGTAACTGACAAAAGACATAACCTGAATGCAGTCAGGACCATGTTTCCTCAGCTAAAAATATGATTGACACTTTTTATTATCAGTTGAAAAATTCCACATCTTAAAATGTGTGATAGGTAAACAACAGTTTTTTGCTGCATTCCCAAGCTGAAAAGGCAGCTTGCCAGGCAATTTTTGGCAGAAAACAACAAAAGCTTACTATTACACTTGCAAACCAACTGCGAAACAGTAAAAGTGTACTGGTGTAAGAAAAACACATGCAGACTAAGCTTCACTTGATCTCTGATGAAAAATGGCATCTTATACTTCAACAGATATTTATTTTTATGATTTTTATGCCTGTCATCTTCAATTTCTTCTTTTTCGAAACATCTTGCTGACATTTTTTGAGAGTTTTTTCAAGCTTTTGAAATCCCATCAGCATCTCTCACCACCTTATAGTCTACAGGGCTTGACTGACCATATCACTACAATGTTGTCTTTTACATCCTTTTACCACTCTTTATGTCTGGAAAATTATGATGTCAAAATTTATGGTATTTCCCCTTGGATAACCTCAGATGAAAAATTTGTAATTAGATTTTTAAGGTGTCTTCTCAATTATTTTTTATTGTTTATTATGACTCTAATACAAGAGTAAGAAAAAACAGCCAAGAGAGCATGCCGGGATTTGCTGTGGGAAGGCAAATTTGCTTGTGTTAGTGCTGTTATGCAAATGTGAACCATTTTTCAGTGTAGTTTTAAGTTATGGATTTTTAAGTCAGAGAGAGGAAATCCCAAGGGTAATCTTTGCTGAACAGGGAGAAACATCTCTCATGTGTAAGGACATTTACTGCTGAATTCAGAGGCAATGATGGGTGAGGGGGTGTACATTGAGTTTCCTTTCCCAACAAAAGGCATTTGTATTAAAGACTCTTGAGATGAGTTGTTGGGCCAGAGTCCTTCATACAGTCACCACTGCTCTGTGGCGGCTACCTGGGCTTGTGCCATGGGACAGGGCAGAGACTGGGCCTGTGGTGCTTGCTTTGACCATGGACAAAAAAAAAGAATCCCTTGATTTAGCTATCTGTGACTAATGCTTCGTGCTAGTGGTCATTGTCAATGATTGAAGTGGTAGGGATGAATATTTTGGCATCTATTGTACAGCTCCTTTACCCATTTTGGAAGAAATTTTAGCTTTGGGCTGAATATGCAAATAGTGAATGTTAAATAGGAGGATTAGTAAGAGGCCAGAGGCTTAGCTGGGAAGAGGCAGAAGCAAAACAATGAGATTTGGCTGCTGTATCTTCAAGTGGGTCTGACTGTGGTATCTGTAGCAAGATATTAGGCATACTGCCTGTTGATTTAGTCCTGTGGGAAGGTCTGTTGGATTCCTGAGCAGAAAAAAATAGGCAAGTGAAGGTTCATAGCTCTGAAACAATTTTTGCACTGTTTACTAGGCAGTAGGGCAGTCAGGTGTGGTGTCCTCTGGAGGTTTTGAAGGCACGGATTGCATTCACAACATACTGTAGGGAAGAGCGCCAGTCCTCTTAGCCCCGCAAAGCTTCTGGTTGCCTTTGTCTAGGGGTTATTCAAGCAGACCCATTTCTAGGCAGCCTCATTCTCTCTCCTACTCCTTCCTCTTTTGAGTGAGCTGCTTTCTAGCAAATTAACCTCCAGTCTTATTTTACAGATTTTGTTTTACTGTTTGTCTCCCGTTAATCTGACTGCTCTTTGCTGACTCACTCTTCATTCTGCATGTCTCACACGGCCCATCACCATGAATGGCTGGTTTCTACGCGTCCCTCTGTTTTGTCACCTTTACTTTGTTTTCCTGTGACTTGAAACATATCCAAACATTTTTATCTGAACTATCTTCATTTCTAGTTCTGCAGGATTTATTGTTTTTCTGGTATAAATATAGATTCTTTGAAAATATATAATTAGTAGAAAAAAAACTTCTGTAGGTGTTTGATTTTGGGGTGCTTAGTATTTCTCAGATATACTTGGTTCCAGCTCCCTTGTCTAATAAAAATTATTTGATTGTAGTGGTCAAAGTCTGTAGTCCCTGCTACATAACACATTTTTCATTTATCCCCTTCTGTCACTGTTGGATGGGAATTGATCTGTTTAAGTGTATGGTATGGTCCCTTACTAATGGCTCACAAATCTCTCTCTGTCAAGTGAGTGCCCGTATCACATAATAAAATTCATCTCCACTGTGGAAGGCTCTCAGCGGTCTGGGCAAAGCTGGTCACACTGTCCGGAAAACACATTTTTTTTTTCTCCTTAGACACTGGTTTATCTCAGAATATCTTAGCTGGACCAAAAGACAGATATTTTTAAAGCTGTTTTTATATCAAAAAAGTAACCAGCAGCTAGAATGGGTTTGCTGTGGTCTGTCAGTCTGAAATGATCTGCTCTGAGTCCTGAATGTCAAAATACATGATATTTTTGTACTGACATTTTGGGGGCATTATTTCTTCACGGAAAGTTCAAGTACATTCAACTAGCCATCTCTTTTTGGCATGCAGCCAAACCCATGAAATTTCAAACTGAGCAGAAAACCTTTATTTTTCTTGTTATTGCTGCTGTTGTTATTATCATCCTCTTCCTATTTAATTCTGTCTGTGTAATTTAGTTCTTACCCATGTCCCAAGACCAGCAGTGTCAGTAGTCAGTAAAGATTCAATTCTGTAAGTTATGGGAAAGGTGTGGATTTAGGATAAGTCTCACTGAAGCCTTGATGCTGTTGTTAAGTCAGCTTTTCATAGCCCTACCAACCCTTTGACTTTTTGTACTACTTTTCCCCTCCTGCTCTCATCCTGACTGACCAGGACAACTTTAATGTAGCAAGAGCCACTGAGCCACTGTAGCTGCAAACCTATGGAAACTGCATGAGGTGCCAAGGAGTGAAGAAGGGATGTTGTATTTGTGGGGTGCTTCATGGCAGGAAGGAAGGGATGATCAATCTGACTTTATGTTTACAGAAGGCTAATTTATTATTTTATGACACTATATTATAT
The DNA here is from genome assembly GCA_039654755.1 of Calcarius lapponicus. Classification (NCBI taxonomy): domain Eukaryota; kingdom Metazoa; phylum Chordata; class Aves; order Passeriformes; family Fringillidae; genus Calcarius; species Calcarius lapponicus. Next base: position 62,961,175 of record CM077462.1, on the reverse strand, counting down.
AAAAGAATATTAAACTATACTATACGAAAGAATACAGAAAGGATACTTATAGAGGGCTAAAAAGATAATAATGAAAACTCGTGACTCTTTCCAGAGTCCTGACACAGCTTGGCCCCAACTGGCCATTGAGTCTAAACAACTAACAGAAAACCAATAAAACAATCACCTGTGGTAAACAATCTCCAAACACATTCCAAAGGAGCAAAACACAGGAGAAGCAAATCAGATAATTATTGTTTTCCTTTTTCTCTGAGGCTTCTCAGTTTCCCAGGAGAAAAATCCTGAACGAAGGGTTTTGTCCAGAAAATGTGAATGCCACAAAGGGAGGTCTCTTGACAGAGTTAGACAGAGTAGATGTGCTTAGCACACTGTTGTGGCCAAATTCTGGTCTGACTGCAATTTAATCTGTTAATGTAGTGCCTATAAAGCTTTGCTCATGTGAAATGGAGCCTGAATTATTTTCAAAGAACTTTCAGCCTTCCAGCTCAAGAATGCTAGGATGGGCCAAAATCAGCCAAGATGTATTGGCTCTTTTTCTCTTCTTTTTTCCTCCAGTTTCCATAACATTGTCTGGAATTTGGATACATAACATATAAGGGACTTTTTTCTATTCACTGTCTGGACTTCTTGCACCATTGGCTAAAAAATAACAATAAAGGTGCTGTAGTTTAAACTATTTCTTGCCTACATGGTCCTTGCAGATAGTGTGTTAGTGTGAGGTGGCCTTATTGCTTCCCTGCCCTGTGGGCACACATCATATGGGAAGAATTCCCTAGTCACAGAAGCACAGAATGACTAGGTTGGAAGAGACCTTCAAGATCATATAACAAATAGGTAGAAACTGCCACTGAAGAACAATGTAAATTTTTGGACTATTTTTCTATGGAAAATTTGGGAAGACTTACCTCTAGCTGCTCTAAAGAAAATGAATTCCTAATAACCTGTACCTCCACAGCACTTCAACAACATTGCTCCAGCCAACGTGGCAGACCCTCCACAAAATGGGGTGTGTGTATGCTCCCCTTTCTGCTCTAAAGCTTTCCAGCCAGGCTGGGCAATTCAGGGGGGCTCTAGCTTCATCTCACTGAATCTCAAGGCAGGTAGATAGAAAATCCACTGTGTGCATTCCTTGCCCTAGGCTGAACTGTGATGGGTGCCTACTGACCAAGTACCCATGTGAGAGACCTTGAAGGGCTGCCCTGTAAAAGTTTAACATCTTAAATGATGGCATCAGAGCCCCAATATTGCAGAGTTTCTGGGCTCTGCACAGGGATTTGAAGGTGGGAATGCAGTGCTTGCCTCAGTGCTTGCCACAGCAGCTCCTCTGATGCTGAGGCACTCAGGCTGCTCAAGTCAGAGATTTGTGTTCCTGGATGCTCTGTCTGAGCCCATGTGTGTCTGTGTGCGTGGGGAAGAACAAGTGTGCAGCTACTCTGCAGAGTCTGTGGAGCTGGCTTAGGCTGATGGGTTGGGACACGTGTGTGGAGGGGCCCTGCAGAATGCATTTGTGGGCAGTGAGATGATGCCTTGGCTGTGTGGGTCTCTCTCAGGCACTCATTGTTCTATGGTGCCTCAATTCTTGCTCAAAGGAAGGCAGTTGCTGTATTTATGGCAGCAATTTGTGGCCACTGGGGATTTGTCTCCATGAGCAAAGGCTCCATTAACAACTGGCTTCTTCTACAGGACTATGAATTACTGCTTTCCTGGTCCCTAGTGTTTTACTCCAGGTTCTCTAACGCATCGAAATTGGTATTTGCCCTGTGTAACTTTATGCTCAGAGACTTGTTAGTCTCCATCTGTAACTCTGCTGGTTAATGGAGTGAAGCAGGCACTAAACAATGTGAGACCTTCCCACTCCCACACCTCTCCATTAACTCTGTCTTGGGCCCATGGCCTCACTTACATACCTGCTATAGCTGTCTAAATGACCACCCCTTTCCCACCCCAAGTCCAGCCAGCTGAGTAAGGCATGATCCATTTGCCTCACATCCATAGGCTGTACCTGCTCCCCAGATCCAGTTACCCCATGGACTATGCTCAGGCAAATATCTAAGCTCATTTAATTGGAAATGGCCTTCTTCTAATCCCCTTGGAGTTGGGGATCAGCAGGGCTTTTCCCTGTTTAGCAGACACAGTCTCAGAATAGCGTTTTCCTTCTCATTTGGTATCTCTAAAATAGGATGATGTGGTGTCTGTTGAGAAAAGAGGCTCTGGATATGCTGCCTGTGAGATTTCATTGTAAGCTGATGAGTGTACTTACCTACAGCAAATGCCAGTGCTGTTAAAGAAGGATTATATGCTTGATGAGGAGTTAATAGCTTAGAAAATATTTGCCTAATATTTTACTGGAAATGTGTTGCCATTAATGAGCAACTGACTCCCAGCAAATCACATCCAGGCAAGCAGAGTACAGCCAATAAATACACCATCAGGAGAGGAAAAATGGTGCTTTGGGGACTACTGCATCCTACAACTCCTGTCCAAAACCTCAATTTCAGATGACAGGAGTGTAAGACAAGCATTTGCCCTCAGACCCCTCAGATTTGTTCTGTGAGTCATCAGGCTGACCGTGTTCAAAACACTGTTTGTTAAAAAATAGAGAAATAAATGGGTGTTTGACATAGGTTTGACCTTTGCAGTACTTAAATTTGGTGATGACTGCTACAATTTTGCCCTGTGCTTTGATTTGAAGGTAATGAACAGCCCCTGATAAGCTTTAACTGCAGATGGCACAGTGGCAACACCCTTTCTTGGGAAAAAGAAAGAAGCAAGATGATCTTAAAGAAAATGTTTCCTTGGAGTCCCACATGAGTTTTGCTCAGAACAGTCTTCTGGAGCAGGCAAATCAGGCAGAGGTCAAACAGGGTTTGGTGGTGCCACTGATGAGTTTCTGCTTCAGACTGGGACTTCATATGAGCTGCTAGGGATGGACTTTCTCCAGATTCCCAGCATTTCATACTTCTCTTATGTATTTAAAGCCCATCCCAGAGTTTTGCAACTTAAAGACATCTTCAAATTGCCATTTATAGCTGATGCCCTATTTCATTCCTTTATTTTACTGCAAGGCAAAGTCTTGGGCAGTGTCAGTGAGTCCCTGTCAGAAGGGAAGCCAGAAGAGGCTGTAGTGAAAACTCTTTGTCCATACATTCCAGAGGAAGTCCTCAGGCTATTTGCTTGCCCTGAGACATTAGTTAATCAGTTGGTATGGTGTAGGGGTCAGCTGTGTATTGGCCTTCTACTGATGCTGTAACGACCCTAGCACTGTTACAATATGTTAGACCTAATTAATTTTCCCTGTTTGTCACCACCTGGTTCTGCTTAGATCAAGCACTAATGAGTAGTTGACAGTAGTTAATGAGCTTCTGCAGCAAGCAATTAAATTTTTTCGCTGACTAATATGACTTACTTCTCCTGGGCACCACACTCCCCCTCCCTGGGATATTTGGCACCATCAGCTCTCCATTGGGTCAGGCAGGATCCATCTCCTTCAGAAAGAGCCTGCAGCAGTGGGTGCTGTCCAGAGCTGCCCTCCTCCACTGAGCAGGGGAGCTGTGCTTTTGTCTACAGCTTTCCACACTGGTCTGCAGACCAGTTCAGCTCTTTTACTGGTGACATGCCCAGCCAGCCAACCCAAGCAGTCCATGCTCTGCAGCCGTGGTATCACCTTCCTTGCAGTGATGGGTTTGTAATGGTGCTTTTGGTGAGTCCTGCTCTGGCAGGGCTGCTCTGGTAGGTCTTCCTCAGTTGTCCAATAGAATCATGGAATGGTTTGGAATGGATGGGATTTTAATATCATCCAGTTCCTATCCCACTGCCATAAGCAGGGATTCCTTCCACTAGACCAGGTTGTTCAGAGCCCCATCCAACCTGGCCTTGAATACTTTCAGGGATGGAATTTTTGATAATAAAGATTTCGGTATGGATTGCTTATGGGGAAGAGGATCTGCTCTCTGCTCAGATATTTAGGAGCTGTATCATCATTTTCCTGCTTTCCAAGCTGATGGGTTGGGACACGTGTGCGTGTGTGGCAAGGTGTCATTGCCTTGTATTGTGCCAGCTACAAAGTGCTATAATTATAGTGAAATGAATAACTTGCTTATGCTAGATAGACACCTAAATTCTTCTGAAAATCATGGTGAAGTGACTTCCTTAAGATGGATTTGGCACTTGGAGGTATCTGTACAGTAGAAGTACTGTTCACCTACCTTGTAGCTTTGGTCCCAACTAATTGTCCAAACTGGGAGATAGTGTCTTTCAAACCACAGGTTGTGAATGGACAACTGGATCCAGATACTTGGCTGTCTGTGGGAAGGAACCATTAAAAGGCAGTGGCACAAATGAGAAAATGTGACCATTAGGGACATACTCTATGCTTGGCCAGGGCAAAAACTTTGCTGGCAAAGTCTGCCACCACTGTCTGAATTGATCATCACAGCATGTCTACTTCCTACAATTTTAAGTACTTTCTGTCTCCAATCCACTTTATAAAGATAGTTTTCTAAGTTTCTCTTGTTTCTGTGGAATGTAGTCTGGGGAATTGGCTCAGATTGACCTAGAGAGAGGATGAAGAAGTACTTTAATAAGAGATCCTGCTCAATGTCAATTGTTTGGATTCTTTCCCTCTCTTGAATGTACTGGAGAAATCTAAAGCATCACAATGAATGTTTAGATGATTAACCATCCCTGTGATCATCCATGTAAAACCCCGTGGACAGACTTTTTTCCCTGTAGTCTCAGTTGCGGCTCCCAGAGCCATATGGAGGCTCTGTGGTCCTCTGCAGATAGTGCTGTCCGTGTCAAAAGCAGTGTCCCCATACTGTTACTGCCTCTGCTGGGGACTCACAATGTTCACATGGCCTCCCTGGGGCCCACAAACCATCTGCAAAGACATTCCTGCAATGGCCAAACCCCAAGGTTCTTGAGCTGTTGGGATCCCATAGCACAAGTGAGTTTACGCTCCACTAAGCTGCTTAGAAGCAGCAATAATGTGATTATTACAGTCCTTTTCCCCATGGCTCTGCAGCAATGTCATAAACATGGAATGATTATTTAATTATAAAAAATATTCAGGTAATTATTCATCAAGATGCTGATGATACTGAATTCACAGCAGAACTGTGGAAGGGAGAAAGTGGCTGTACTTCACCAGAACGAATCTTCTTGGTGGCAACTTCCACACCAATGTGAAGTAAAAAGGAAATAAAAAGGGCAAGAAGGAAAAAGGTGTCTTATTCTTAGTCATTTTTGAAACCATCCTCCTAATTCCAGACTTGTGTCAGTCTCGTGTGATAGATGTGATAGTATCTCAAGACAAAATAAAAGCGTATTTCTCTTTTACTATTCTGCTCCAAGGAAAAAAGACAAATTATGCCTTGTGAAGAAGCAATTTGCTATAAAGTGTAAAAATGCTTTAATATTAATATTTTATAATAAAATTCATGACATATTTATAAACACTCTATCAAGCATTTACAACTGAACCACAGCTGAGAGCTTGGACTGGAATAAATAAGCAAGGACACAGCTAGTATGAAATATACAGCTTAATTTTTATAATTGTGTGTGCTTTATTCTTTACACAAATGGAATGGATGCGCAGAGTATTTACACATAACAGGAGTGTAAGCTGGACAGGGTGTTTTGTAAACTCCAGTTCAGATTCTGAGTACCCCACACTACAGCTGGACTGAGAAACATCCTGCTGAAGAGACACACGCTGGACATTGTGCTGGAGGGAGCAGCTTGGTGCATACAGGCTGCTGCACTCAGAAATTCCAACTGGCCAATTCAAATTTAGGAGCACAAATCCAGAAATTAAAAGGCTATCCCACTAAGAGCCAACAGTGTTGCCATTTTTTCCCCCTTTTTTTTTTTTAATGCTTTTTCCCCCCGCACCGAAGACCTTGCCTAAGATGCTGGCTCCCAAGCCCAGAAATGCTGTTTTACATCAGGGCAAGTTGCCTGTGCTGTAGGGCCAGAAGGTGTAAGCTGCTAATGTGGTGTGAGAGATGATGGATCGCCTCTCGTGCTTTTCACCTTAAAGGCAGGGTCTCAGAAAGGGCCAGTGAAGTGGTAGTTCCTATAGCCCTTGGTGAGATGTCAGTGCAGCTGAACCCTTCTGTAAATCCATTTGGCCCTTGGGGTATTTTTGTTAGCAATTTCACAGCACTGGCCTCAAAAGGATCTTGGTCCATGACTTGGCCCTCTGGGTGTTACAGCAAAATAAGCAGTAAATAAGGATGGAAAGTGCTGAGCCGCTGTTTAATCAGGTGGCCTTGGTGTTTTACAAAGATGCAAAAAAAATCAGTGTGATGAGGAGGGTGGATGTTTAACTTCAGGTGGTATAAATGGGATGGACTCCATTGAAATCAGAGGAGTAACCATGATTTCCACCAGCTGAGGATCTAGGCTAGCTATATGCTGGATAGATTTTAGATGTTATCTGTTAGCTTTGATGCTGATTTGTGTCCTAGAATGGAAACTTTCTTTTTTTAGGATAATAACCTCATCCTTGTTCCTGAACCAATTGACAAAATGTCTGATTTTTAATGGGAAAGAAAAAAGTTTATTCCACCAAGGAAGGGGCTTGAATGCAGTTGCACAGTGAACCACATGCATAACACGACAGACAAAATGTTCAAGAGGGAAAATATTGAGATTAAAAGCTGTGAAGGATAAAAGACCACCTTCTGTGAACATGGCAGATATTATGGCTTTAAATCTGCATCTGAAAAAGGAGGTTGATACTTTTTCCTCAACACAGTTTTTCCTACAAATATCCTCATGTGTTTTTACTCACTGAATTCTCTGCTCAGGGATACAATTTGAAAATCAAAAACGAAAATATAAGAAAACCAAAACAAAAATACAATTTGACTGGGTGCTGATCAGCGAGTAACAGTGAAGGTGTAATGCCAACAGTTTCTCCATGGAAAACTAATGTAAATAGGTGGGTGGATGTTGTTTACCTAGGACACTGTTGCTGACTCGTAGTGGTTATTAGCTCAGGTACCACACTGCTCTCCAGGAAGAAGATTTGTAATTTCAGTGCAATGGAGAGATTTCTTATCCTTGACTTTCACCAAGTGGTTCTTACGACCCTATCCACACCGGAGCATCAAACCATGCTAGCTACAAACACAATTACATCACAGAATATTGATCTAGAAACAGCCTTTACTACCAAAGAAATTACAAAGCACTAGCATGGACAGGGTACCTCTGTAGGAAGGGGGATAAAGCAAAAAGAGGCTCTTCCACTGGTCGATGATCAGACTGTAAAACCAGTGAAGAAGTGCCATTCCACTGAGCCCTGTTAGCAAGCTCTCAATGAGTCAGTGCATGGAAGATTTTTTAGTTTTTTGTTTGTGGCAAGGAAAAATAATTAAGTTGTAATATTGCACATCTGCACAAAGCTAGCAAGATGTCATTGTGATCATTCATGGGTGGACAAAAAGCTGTGATAATTTTGATTCTGCTTAGACCCTATGGTGCTACACACTGTGCCAGAACATGAGATATAGCACCAGGGGTGTGATCTGGCACTTTTCCTAAAGGGTCCAGCATTTGCATTGGTCTCATGGTTAGACACTCCCAAGTCCTTAACATGGACAGAAAAGGAATCTGATTATGCTAAGCTGTGTTAGCACCAATATGGAGTCAGGCGCCAATTGCTGTGGGTTGTGAGTTTGGACTTCTTTTTCACCAGATGTAATTTTGCATGAGTTTTATGCTTCTCTTCCTCCTCCCACTACCACCCAGTATGATCTGTACAGCTGCAATGCAAAAATGGACTGCAGCTCCTAGGATGCTGCGACATGGAACGCAAAACATCAACACACAAAACAAATGGGAGTACAAGTCCTAAGGGAAATAAGACCTCTCACTGATTCTCTTGACGATTTGTTTTTAATATATGTTTTATTTAAAAAAAAAAAAAAGAAGAAGTGCAATGTCAACTCTAAAATGGAAGCACAAACAACAGACAGAGAAAATAAATAATGTTACTACAGTAACCAAGGACTGATGGAAAAATTGATTGTACTCAGCCGTAGTGTTACTGTTCACTGTAAAGCACAGCACATGACAAAGCAAAACAGTTACTAGTAGGATCGTACCATAAAAGGCTGCATGCTGAACTAAGAAACAAAGAAGCAGATGTGATTGATTGCTTAAAAACAGAGCTGAAAATTAGAATGAAGTTCCTGCTTTAGGATACTTGGTTTTTCAGGTCTGGTGGGCTATTTCCCAACCTGGGGCAATAGTATTTTGCTAGCATGGAAAAATCCATGGCTTCCAAAGATCTGGGGTCACTCTGTGGACATCTGCAAAATTATCCAAAATCAAAGCATTCATTAATTAATATTAAAAAAAAAGTTTATAGCCCTTCTGGTTACAAAGCTCTTCTGGAGACTTAACTGAAACCCTTGTTTATAAAGCTGCGCTGACCAGGCAGGAAAAATAGTTAAAGAAGTGTGAACTTCTCAGAGTTACCATAGCTGGGCAGTAAGCATGAGAGGCCCACTCAAGAGCCAGTAAAATGCCCGTGTTTTTAACCCTGTCACTGCTGGTGGCTTTTGCAAACATCCAGCTCATCGCGCTGTCCGCGGAAGGTGCTGGGAAGCCCTGTCAGCTGGACAGGGTGTACAAGTGTAAGCTTCAGGCAGACAAGGGCCAGAGGAGTCTATTTAGCATTTGCCCTGAAGACATCCTTAAGCATTAGGGCTGCTGTAGCCACCAGCTATAAGCATCGCACTCCTGCAGTGCAGCAGAGGCAGGAGTGTGGGTTTTATAGAGAACATGGTCCAGCAGCAGCAAAGGCAATTCAGTTTTACTGTCACATCATCTGTTGCAGTTGTCCCCTTGTAAGTCAGTGAGGAATGGCATCACTATACAGAAGAAGGGCAATGTGAAATGAGAAAAAAAAAAAAAAACCTCCTTTCCCCTTCTGAACACCCCAGACTGCAATTCCACAGACTTTCCCCAAATCCCTCACAAATGTCTATTGCCTCAGTTTTTGCTTTTAAGACCCTTGTTGACTGTGAAATGAATGAAGATACAAGTTAGTTGGTGACCTGCCTGCAAAGAGAGGAAAGATCAAATGCTTTTGTTATTTCCCTGAGGGAAACGGGAAGAGTCATAAAACATTTGGGGATTAAGGGTGCCTCCTTCCTAAGAGAGAAATTATTAACTGTGTTTAAGCACTGACATTTTGCTTCTGAATAGTTGTCCCTCTCAAAAATGCATTATCCTTTTGTGTTCAGAAAATTCCTACAGGGCAGTGAGTTCAAGAGATCTTTCCACAGGAGTTCATCATGATTAAACAGAGGCAAGGGAGAGGATTAAATTGAAAAAAAAAAAAAAAAAAGATGACAACTACTCTTTAAGGAATTTTCTTGCTTGTCATTAATAATAGAGAATCTGTTATGGAAGAGGTATAATGCAACTTGATGGTCCTCTTTACATTTGACAGTCACACAAGGGTGTAAATATTTAATCTTTCAATTAATTAATCTTTACAAAATATCTTCACAAAAACATTTTACCTATAGAAATTAGTTTCTATACATCAATATATTTTTATTTTTATAAATTATTCCATCTTTAAGTGCCTTCTATCAATATAAATGATAAAATAGACAATCAAAAATTTTAAAGCTTTTCCCAGTTGTATCCCTCCTTGTTAACATAGGTGCTGTGAATCCTCATACATGTGTCTGTCTGCATGGGAATGTGTTTGAGGGCACATGTGTGTGGTGCAAAATGCTTCCGTCCTCTCCCACCCCTAAACACCATCAAAATAAACCATATTGTTGGTAGTTCCTGATGCAATAGTGCTTCCAAAGGGGCAAAAAAAAAAAAAAAAAAGCTTGACTTGATTTTAGAAATCAAAAGATGTGCATAGTTACCAAAGTCGAGGTGTACCAACTACAAATGTGCAATGACAAACTTGGAACAGGACCCACCTCCCAGTCAGATCACAGAGTGTCCCAACAGTGACCTCAGTAGGAAGTGGACCAAATACTCTGAGCTTGATTTTGCAAGGTGCGTGTGGCCCTGATCTAGCAAAAATGCTTAAGCCTGTGCCTAGCTTTGAGCATGGGAATAGTCCTACTGGAAGTGGTGGGACTGGTCGGCATAGGGAAGGGTCACAGGTGACTCCAAGTCAACAGGCTACTCATGTGTAGGAATTGGGTCAAGTGCTGAGCGCCTTGCAGGATCAAGCCCTCTGTGAGGTACAAGAGCTGGGAACTTCTCTAAAGCAATCAACACACTGAGCTCAGCCATTGAAATTGATCAAAATGTCCGCATGGGCACAGGAGGTGGCTTAGCTCCCCTTGACAGAGGGTCTCCACATCAAAAGTTTATACCTACAACTCGTGCTCTGAGCACACAACAGATTTGCTTTATATGGTAGAAGTCTTTTTGTTCCTACCCTTTGACCCATCAGTGTCCTTCATGGCTTCAAACACTTTGTGTTGTACATTCATCAAAATTCACATTGACTGCAAAAACATAAATGCAACAAAAACAGGAAAGCCTCCAAATAGTATATTATAGTTTTCTTCTAAATATTCTCCCGTCGTAATCAGAGGTGCAGTGGCTAATTTATAATTTTTCCTTTGAAGGAATCCAGATGAAAGGCCCAGATTGTTCTTCAATTACAAGTTTGCATTGATTATATATATCTTCTAAGCTATCTCCTTGGACAATAGCTGCAATAGAGAAAACGTATCAATATTTCCTTTAATTGATAAATACGGCATCCAGTGTCAGCAGATCTTCAGCATATTCATAGATACTTATGGAATGAGAAGGAATACTGGCATGTTGAGATGTTTATGGAAAAGTCATACCCCTGCAGATGACAACTAAGTTCAAATCAATGGCACCTGCCTGTGGCAGAGACCCATCCCACTGCTCATACCGAGAAGACTGAGCCAGGTTAGTTCAGAGAACTAGCACTTCTGTCCTGGGGAGGGCAGCACAAGAGATCCTCCCACTGTCGGAGGTTAAGCTTTGCACTTCATTCAATTTAGAGCCTACTTCAGCAGTGGGCAGCAGCAGGTTTGCAACCTTTCTGATCTGGTTACAGTAGTTCACTCTTGGCTGCTGAGGTTAGCAAGATCAGGCCTAAGCTGACATAAGGTAAAGCAATGTAACACAAAGCACAGTGGTTTGTCCCTTAATTTCCCCCCGCATAGATACTCTTTCAGGACATCAAACTTTTGAGGAGTCAAGTGGCTCAACTGCTCTTGAATTTCAAGGACACAATACTCTCAAGCCAGAAGCCCTTGCTCTGGGCACACTACACTGGCAGGTACTCGAGCTCAAAGACAGGGTTGATCTAGTAGTTTTGCAATAAAAGACTGTATCTTGGGGGGAAAAAAATGTATTAATAAAAACATACCTGTGAAATATTCTCCAAATTCTTGTTCTAATTTAATTGCTCGATCATAGGTTTTCTTTGCTTGCTCCTCTGTAAGACGTTTATTCATTTCCCTAGAAACATGGAGGAAGTAATCCAAAAGTTTAGATTCTTGCTAGAATGGTTTTCAAAAGGCATGCTCAACTGAATCATAGATGGATTGAGATTGGTAAAAGAATGAAATGGTAAAATTCTTCCAACAGTTCATGGACAGCTTCAATATTTTCAATTTAATTTCATTATTGTGTAGTACAAAACTACTTCTTCAGACCTTTTCCCATCTCACTCTTCACTACATTTTTATCTTGGATTCACTACTCTACATTCTCAAACAAAATACAAGGCCTGAGTCTGGCAGCTGCTAAATGAGATAGACTTGAGACATCAGTAGCCCACAGACAGGTCTGGAATCTGGGATGTCCCATAGTCTGAGCACTCAGCACTCCTGCCTGAAGCTCCTTCAGGAACCTCTGTGTCTCCCAGATTCAGCTGGTGGTCTCAGATGGATAAGGTTGTACTGACCACTTATTGGCTGCTAATAAATATAAAAACAAAGATAGAAGGTAACATTCTGGTTTCTTCAGAGTTTTGCAATTTGATGGAGCATTTCTGTTTCAACAGAAGCATTATTTAATAGCTTTAAGAAATGAGTTGTCTTGCCTGTGTATGCTCAGGTATTAATACCACTGCATACTTGCAATGAATCAAGATCATGCTCATTCACTGCCTTATACTCATATGCCTGTAGATGTCCAAATTATCAATAATAAATAGAGTTTGCTTGTTCTAGCATTTTTCCCCAGAGTAGATTCATTTTTTTCTTAAAACATGACAGAATTTTTCTGAGGCAACGAGGAGAGCACAAATGTGATTTTATGCCTTGCACTGAATCATATGATTGCGTGGTAATGGACTGCATACAGTATGCCATGGGTGATGCATGTAGGAAATTATGGACATGATAGCGCAAAAAAAAAAGCCCTATGAAGTGCACAACAGTATGAACTTGCTACAGCTAACACCTACTTGACTTCTGAAAAACATCCTGGAAGATGTCCAGGATGCAAAAAGGAGTTTCCAGAAATGGCTTAAAGCTGCCTACCTGTATAAGTAACTGTATAGCTGGGAACAATGTTTAGAAAAATCTCTTTGCAAGTACTAATGCCATGGAGAAAGCAGGTTTATAAAATGAAGGCTAAGAAAGATTTATATTAAAATTTATGTCAGCTATTTGTAGATTATATAAAAAGGTTTAATACAATCTGTGAGTTGTTCTGCTAAATCTGTAATAATACTAATTCTATTTATTGGAAAGATTGCTATCTAATCAGATGGACTTCAATCAGCTACCCCTGATTTAGGTGACTGAACTAAAACTCTGTCTTGTAGTGGGACATACCACTGCAAATTCTTAGGCAAGCTTAACATTTTCATCTTATGGGCACTTAACCAATATTGAAATGCTAACAACATCCTCTTCCTTTCAGATCTGTTTCTGGTAATTTTTTGAGAAGTCTTCCTCAAGATCTTTGAACAGCAGAAAGATAATACAAATATAAAGAAGTGTTTAAAATAGGAGGTACTTTGAGACAGGTAGAAATTTGCATTACACTTTCAGGTTGTAGATTTGCCTGGAGTATAAAACCGTGCTAGTTGTATTCCTGACTCTGCCCATTCTGTGGCCTTAGAAGAGAGGATGGAGAAGGGGGAGGACCATGATGTCCATTTTTCATGATGAAATTAAGGTGCTGTCATACTGCAATCCCTTCTATTTCTTATTTCTTAGCTGGGGACCTGCACAGCTGGTGAATTCAAAACATAGTGCATATTTTCCAGGGCTTTCCTCCTCTCCCAGTGAAGAGCTCACGCAAGCAGGTTCTTTCTTACTTCTATTCCTCATTCCCATGATCTCACCACTGTCCTCGTTCCTCTAGAGAGAGAGGCTGATTGGAGGTTAGGAACAAGCATGCCTCTGGGAGTAAACCAGGTGGAGTCATGTAGGAGTGGGAATAGAGGAATGGAGGGAGGAATGAAGGGAGATGAACACATGGCCATGTGCTCTTTCAAGAGCAGGTGCAAACTTGATTTATGGCCCCTTCACTCGTCTTACCTCCACTTCAGATGGCTGCAAATGAGCATATGCATAAATGAGAGACTACAACTTTATGTGCTAATTTTGATGAAAGATAAATCTTTTTGTCTTTGTTTCTCTGCATCTTGTGATTAGAAATTTTTTTGTCTTTTGTGTTTTGACTTTGCTATTGTGGTAGCTTTCAACTCATTTGCAGAACAGGAGTAATAGCTATGACAGATAATTTTTTTGTGTTGCAGAACTGAAAAAAAGACTGAATCATAGAATCATTAAGTTGAAAAAGACCTCCAAGATCATCAAGTCCAACCTTTGACTGATCACCACCTTGTTAACTAGATCACAGCACTGAGTGCCAAGTCCAGGCATTTCTTGAACAGCCCACTTGTTTTATTGTCCTAAGTGAAGTATTAACATTGCTTTGGTTCAACAACAGGATGATTGTCATAATATTTTGCATCTTTATAACACCATTCAGTCTATTCAAGGATTTGCTGTTCTAACATCAAATCAAAAAAGCCTTTATGTTATTGACACTATTCTGCTTCTGCCTGATGTATTTTTCAGTGTAAGGGCCACTTTTATTTACTTTGTGTTTTTTTTAATCCCTCCAGAGGCAATGCCAGCATTAAACAAATAATGGAAATGTTTTATGAATGGGAAAACTGTACGTTAAGATCTCTGTTAAAACAATCAGTGCAGAAGGCAGGCTATCAGACTACTCTTCCCCTTCCATGCAGCAACAAAATCAGAATATTATTGAATTGTAGGCTGGAAGAAAAATCAGGAAGTCAGGATGGTGCTGTGCAAGTACCAGATATTGTGCATCATTCCTTGTAATGTGGCTGGACATACAACAAGCTCATTGCCAAAGGCAGGGCCAAGAAGAATGCATATTCCAGGCATGGGTCATGTTGGAATTCTCCAGCTCCATGACCAGTGGCTGCATGTACTCTGTTACCATCACCAGACATGCATCTATCACAGGAGGGGGAGTGCCAACGTTTTAGCTGTCAAACACAAACCTATGGCACTACCTGGCATTTGCAGAGCAATGGGGGAGGGGAATCACAGGATCACAGAATCATGGAATCACTGGGTTGGAAGAGACCTTCAAGATCATTGAGTCCAACCCATGCCCTTACACCTCAACTAAACCATGGCACCAAGTGCCACATCCAGTCCTTTTTTAAACATATCCAGGGATGGTGACTCCACCACCTCCCTGGGCAGACAGTTCCAGTACTTGATCACTCTCTCTGTAAAAATTTTTTCCTAATATCCAACCTATGTTTCCCTTGGCGCAGCTTGAGGCTGTGTCCTCTGGTTCTGTCAGTGCCTGTAGCCCTGCAGGGGGCTATTGTGGCCAAAATGCAGGACTTGGCACTTGGACTTATTAAACTTCATCCTATTGGACTCTGCCCATCCATCCAACCATTCCAGATCTCTCTGCAGAGCCCTCCTACCTTCCAACAGATCAACACACGCTCCCAGCTTAGTGTTTGCAAATTTACTAATGAAAGACTCAATCCCCTCATCCATGTCATCAGTAAAAATATTGAACAGAACTGGTGCAGAGTTCAAAATTTCACCCCTATCACAGCAAACTAAGCTGACAGCTCTTGCTTAACTGTAAGTGTACACGGAAAACAACTTGATAACCATATATTTTATCCTGAATTTTAACTCAGGATGAATATCAATTCCATATTTCCTCTTCAGCCTTCTCTCTGTGACACTAGATAATTCCTGCTCCTCCTCCGCCAGCAGGGTGGAATTCTCCTCCGCCCTGCTCCACTCCAGCTGAGTCCGCAGTAAAACAAAATAGCAGTCTATTGTGTCCTTACACAACACTGGTATGAATACAGCCCACAGTGGCAAGCTCCTTTTTTTTGCAACCACATTACCCATCCATTTGTTTTCCTGTGTGATCCACCCCAACTGCCAGATGCTTTTCTGAAGTGCTATAGCTAAATTATTCCCTGCTTGTACTCATGCCTTTCATTGTCTCTCCTTTGTCTGTGCTGAACTTCATCTTACTGATCTTACATTGAGTTTTGCTCTTATCCCTTAAAGTAGGTGCCACCTTAGACAGCCTTGGCAGCACAGAGCTGGTGCCTTCTCCTTCATTCTTGTAAGTGTTAAGTTTGCCATTCCCCAGTCCCATGGCTCCTTGCCTATCCTCTTACAGACCTGCAGGTAAATGAAGGGCTGGTGAAGAGGAACATGCCTCTAGTCTGACACAGGTCTAACCCTTGGTTTGTGCCCTTGGCCAGGCTCTAAACCCCAAGAGCACCTGAGGATGCATGGGACAAGCCAAGCTGTGTGAGTGAGTCCCTGGTGAATTCATAGCACAGGTTGGAGCAAGTACACCAAGCACTGGCAGGGAGTTCTTCATGGTCCAGCACATAATGCCAGTGTGCCAGGCTGAACGGTTCAAAGCTATGTCTTGTTCCTTGAGATACCAGGATACAGTGAATGACAGGTTCTGAGGGCACTCTTCCTACTTCATCTCATTATTAATAATTTTAGGGAACAAGCTAAATGTAGACTCAAGAACTGTGTGGTGCCACTTGAGGCTGTACCTGAAAATAATAAAATGATTGAAGAAATTTATACTCACATCAGAGGCTCCCATGATTTGGGCTTAATGAAGATAGCAATGGGATAGAGTTGTGCAACTTGTAGTCGTTTGATAGCATTTCCTGACACATCAAGTATACAGTGCTTGCCCTGTTGGAAATAGATGAGCATATGTTTATTTTTGCAGATTTTGCTAAAGATAGGAAGCAAATCTGTGGCACAGTGCCCTGGAATGGGGCCATTACTGGCACCCACCAGGGAAGGGGTAGCCCAGGGTACGCGCTCCACTACACTGAGTTCTTTCCTGAGTATAAATATGCACTGGTGGTACGGGAACAAACTTGGGATTTATTTTTTACTGGGATAAAATTTGCAGGGGCAGGAGGATTTTCTTGAGATGAGGAAAATCAGTTAATAAAAGCAATAGGATGTCCATGTCCTAAGTGATTAATTCAGTTCTTGTTTACTTCAAAGCCTCCCTGTGTCACCTGAGGCAAATAATTTAATCTTACTGTGTTTTTTTCTTTTGCCTCTGTGGAAGTGATTTAGTTTATCTACTCTAACAGAGGAAGAGTAGAGGCTGTTTTGAGGAGTACTTGAGGCACTGGGTTAGAACCCTGAATCCATGGCACTATACCCAAGTACAGACAGTGCCAAGGATGATGTCATTCAAAGTTGGAGACTCCACTTGTGGAGTCATTATAAAGCCTATAAATATTAGGATGACGGTTTGCAGCTATTTTATATTTTTGACAGAGAATCATGTCTAAGACACAAAGTGGAAACAAAGCAGATCCTGTTGCACCCGCAATAAAACTACTGTCAACCTACCCTTTCTGCCACAAATCTCACAGACTGGACACTAGTTCCATACAAATTATCATTGTACTGCCCAGCTTCTATAAATTTGTGCTCTTGGATATCTTTTTCCATTTGTTCTCTTGAAATGACAAAATGATAATCTCTCCCATCCACTTCATAGTCACGCTTTGGCCGTGTGGTATCTGCATGAAACAAAAGACAGAAGATGAAGAAGTCTGCAAAAATGTTTAGTGCAAAAAATGCAGCCATGGTTTGCTCAGTGGGCAATGCTGGGTCTGCTCTAAGTGAGGGCACTTCACATCTGACAGCAGATCTCTGGCTACTACATATTGTTTTTAATGGAGCTATGCCAATAAGGGTGTCTTTTTGTAGTAATACCTTCTGATGTTTACCTCCAATCAATACAGGCTAAAATAAAATTAGGGTTTACTAGAATTTCACTTTTTTCAGCAGAATCACACACGAACCTCAAATATAAAATGCATTTCATATTTTAAATTTAATGCTATTACCGTGACATTGTGATCTCATCAACTCAATTTAGCCGTATTTATAAGCCTGATTCTGTTCTCATCTCTAGTAGTTTTAAGTTAATGTATTGCCAGAGACAACCATTTAAAATGAAGTATGACTGCAATTAGGCTCTCAAATAAACAGCAAGCTCTAATTGTCCAAGATATAAATACTCTGTTTAATTCAGGGTCTAACATTGCTTTCTGATTCAACAGTCTATATCTCACATAAATCACAGATTATTCTGTATATTTATTGGTAGATGCTGTGCAACTGAGTTGAAACTTTCACATTTTACTGCTATTTCAAACTTTTCAGATTCTTTTTCCCAGATGTTCACAACCTTTAAAAAATTGTTTCAAATTTTATTTGTTCTTTTCGCCTTTTCTGTCTGATGAAAAAATGACTTTTGAGAAACACAACTGTGCATAATTCATGGATGCTGCTCTCATAGAAATTTACTTAATGTGTGGCACCAAGGGACACTGCTCACTCAGCTGCAGAACTAGGAGTAGAATCATACTTACGTGGTACACATGACCCAAACTTATCAGGGAACTCAGATATCAAATCATCGTTGATCCGATCTTTCATAGGACCCAGAATAATAACCGGCCTGGTGTAATTAACTGAAAAACAAAAGGATCACATTTGGATGGTCTTACCACAATAAGAAATAAATACACCCAAATATCACTAACCAGAGTTGTTGTCTTTATATATGAAGTAAAAATTTAGGTGCACATTTTTTTGATGAATATTTTATTTCTTGATGTGAAAAAGGGGAATGCAATGAGTACCACTGCAGAGCCCTGTGATAGTCCCTACACAAGTCAAATGACTGTGTAGAAGCATAGATATATTTACTACCACTCAATAAGGCCACTCCCAAATACTTGCAGATGGACTCTTCCATGATGTATGGAAAGGCTATTGTAGCCTTTTTTTCACCTCAAGTTATATGAGTGCATCCTCCATTAAACCAGATGGATGTGCTCCCATTTTAAGTTGCCTTTCCATATGTTTGTCTACCCTGGACAGTGGCATGTATCACATGAGAAGCAAAATAATAAAGGCTTTTGATGTGACAATATTGCAGTAAATCTAGAAAATCTACGTCAGTATTTTGTAGACTGATTAATTTTCTGTACTAGTAAAGTTCATGAGAACAAACTGGGGAGAAGAGTCCTGGGAATGTTAAGAAGTGGTGGCTTCCAAGGAATACCATAACATCAGGGTTTTTTTCATATGAAAATAGACTGAGTGTCCAAGAAAAGGAAGCCACAGTGAATCTGGGGCTGGCAGAGGAAGGCTTACTGCTCTGCTGGCCCCCAAACTCTGAAATGAAAAACATAAGGAAGAGTGATAAAAGATGAAACTTACTTTCCTGTCTTGTGACAGGTTCATAGGAAAGGATGCAGTCCTCTTGGCCTCCTGATGAGAGAAGAAAGAGAAGAGATTGAAGCTGATGAGTAACATGTCAGGTACTTAAGTCTGATAAAATGCTTCACATAGAGACAGACCAGATTCAACACTTTTATCTTGATAAGCCTCTCACCTGAACCATTCCAAGTCCATTATGACTTCCAGGTATGGACACAGTTTTTTTCTTCCCCACCCTCCCCTTCCATGTGTTTCAATTCTATTTACTGAAATTGGACTTTTTTATTGATGGGCAACATAGCTTTATTTGTCATTTGATACAAGGCTGTTTATAAGGATAGTGCAGCAATTAAAATGCAATGCTTTTCCTATTGTTAAGGCCCTAACATGTTGCTGCAGAGTAGATCAACAGGCTACCTAGACAGAACAATTTTTATGTACAGAATAGATATATATATTTGTTGATTGTCCTTCAGTGCATAGCTTCCATAGTCTAGCACATTCACAGCCTAACATCTAGCTATGAGCTATTTTCTGATCCTTATCCTTTCCCTGAACATAAATCACAGACTCACAGAATGGTTGAGGCTAAAAAGGACTTTCAGCTTCTGGAGATCATCTAGTCCAATCCTGCCCTGCTAAAGCACCTATAACAGGTTGCACAGGATCATGTCTAGGCTGGTTTTGAATTTCTTCAGTGAAGGTCTCACAGCATTGTATTGTATACATTTGTCCTCCCTATGTCCTTTTAGGACAGTGCTGTTTCCTCATGGCGATATTTAGGGGACTAAACAGAGAAATTTGCCATGAGAAACAAGTGGCACTACAGGATACAGGTGTGCAGTCCTGATGCATTGCTGTCCTCCCATCCAAGGGAGTGAAAGAGGAGACGGAGGAGGATTCCTCACCTAAAGCATGAATAATTCCTGCTCATTTCTCTTTCTGGGTCACTGTCACATACTTGGTACCACATGAGAGTTCTGGCAGGTTCTAAATACAAATTCTCAAATTTTAAAATGCTGACTTTATATTTGCTCAGCTCAGGGTTAGTCTCTGAGAAGATCCACAGATGGGTGGAACTGACAGGACTAACTCCTGCCTAGCAATGGTGCTGAAGCAGCAAAGGAAAGAACTTTTAATAAAAGGAAGAGATTAGAAAGCATTTGAGGATAAGGCCACATAACATATGAGGAGTGTGGACAAGGGATTTTCTTTTCTGTTTGCAAATGTTTGATATTGTAATCACTTTTCTTTGGCTTTTTGCAAGGTTGGAAACCTAGAATTATTATTACACTCGGTTTTATGCATCAGATGTATTGGTTTCCCTTAAGGCTCTCAGCAAATTTTAGAGGTGATGTAGAACTGGGATGTCTCATTTCTCTGGAAATGAAAAAAATCCACTGTCTAGGGTGGACTGGGATGCTCATGCACTGTCTGTCCTCTACTCCATAGGAGCCAAGGCTACATTTTTTCAACAACCTGAGAAAGTCAGTCTTAGGGTGGACAATGCAGCCATCACATACCAACCTAATGGGAGCCTGTTTGTACAAATACCATCTTAAACTTGGTATTTGGTTCAATAGAAAAACAGATCCACAGCAGGAGTTTCATTTCACTAATTTCAGAAACCTGGGGCTTGAGTGCTTATGTCAAGCTAGTCCCCAGATACCTTTTGGAGCCAATGGCTGCCTTCAAATAGGCAAGTGCTTATTCTAAGACACGAGTCATCGGACTTATTTTACATGTCTGCTTTGTGAGGAGAGAAAAAGTCAGAAGTGTGAATTTACCTCCATTGGGCCCTAACAGCATTTAAACAGCAAAGCCAGATGCAGACATCTGCAGTGAAACAGCAGAATCTCATGGGAGTGACAGTGTTGATAGCAATTGGAGGCAAATAGACAATAACTCTGAAACTATTGTTCTTCTTTTTTTTTTTTTCCTTTCTGTGGACTAACACTTGGCTTTGGCACAGATTTATAACCAACACTGATAAGCCAGCACAGACTTTACTTTCTTTTTGTCCAGTCTCTGGCAGACATGTTCCCATGTTAAAGCTTTTGGTACATCCACAGTCTCTTAGGGTATGGGCTAGGAAGAAAAATGAGCCTGTTTTACAGATGTCTTGTGAATCTGTGGCCAGGTTGAAGGCAAAGAAAAATTCTCCAGCCCACTAAAATTGTGCTGAAGTTTAAGCCATTGAAAGTGTTGCAGTAAGTATGGAGAAACTTTAAGGCTGATTGTGATATACAAGAACTTGAAGACACATCTTCCTGAGGTAAGGATTTTCAGCCCTCAGTTCCAGATTCAGCATGGGAGTGTGACTGGGGAAAAGCTGCACCATTTACACTATTTTTCTTTTCTGGACAAAGGACTAAGGAAGCTTAAATTTCTAAGTGAATAAAGTCCTGCCATGTACTGTCCAGACAAAATCCTGTAGGTCCTCACAGGCTGGTTTGCATGTTAACTATAGCAGATGGTACTCTTTAATGATCTCCACTCGGTCAGTACTGCAAGTAGTCCATAAAGTATTAAGTGTAATGAAGAGCTCTAGAGTCAATCAATAATCAGGTTGCTATAACCTTGTGATGGCTTTGTGGTGTAAGACACAGTGTGAAATCCATCAGGACACAGGCTCTTATCATTTGCCTAAGCCTCATTTAACATCCACATTAACAGCTTAATTAGCACAGGTTAGCAGTATTGATCTGGAAAATCTTCGTGACATTTAACAGATAAAACAAAATGAGAAAAAAAAAAAGACCTTTCTGTAGGATTTTGGTATGTTCCCGTGTTCTTCACTAAAATCCCATCAAGTCAAAAAGAGAAGAAAATAAATAAAATAAGGGAATGGAAGACAAAAAAGGGGAAAGTTTCCTAAATGTAACACACTTATGGGTAAAATTACTGGAGAGCTTTCATTTTCTCTGGACCCATCCCTGCTTCCTTGGCTCTGGGTTTTCCTGTTGGTGTTTTCTCATGCTTGGGAATAGAAGAAAAACCTGGAATTTGTGATAACTTGTAACCTCTATAAACTGGGCAGTGAGGTCCTGTGCTGCCAGATAAATTTCATAAGGAGTCTCAATTTTATCTTTTAAAGGGATTTTATGGGGTTTCAGACGGGTAGCTCTGAAATGGACTTAGTGTGATGCCTCTGTTTTTCCTTTTTGATTAGATGGCAGAGAGCCTGTGGAAGTCTCAAACCCAGATTCATTGCAGACCTGGTAGATATCAGGCATTTTTCATGTAACCCATAAAAAGGCCCCATTTCCTACTGCCTTGCCAGAGCATCCAGGGCTTCCACAGGTCTGGTGTACCTGCACCCATTGTGTGGGTAATGGGGTGGGAGAGCTACTGTGACCTGCCATGGGGCAGCGTCCATGTAAACACCCTCCCTAATCCAGCAACCTATGCAGTGGAAATAGATAGATTTTGGCATCCTATTAATGCCTGTGAATAAAAAAATCTGAAAAGACATCTAAGTAGATGAATAATAATAAAAAAGTAATACTAGTGAAGACAGAAGTTATTTATGATTTTAAGAAAATCAAAGAGAATTTTTGGGTTCATTAAAATGGTTGGACTATTGGTGGTGGTTACCATCAATACACATGTGAAATTCTTGTAGATGGGCCAAATAATTTAATTTTCAATCTCTTGTCTGAATTTTGTTGCTCACATGGATTTAAAATCAAAGAAGGCTTATTTTACTGCCACCATCCATTTAGGTTTTGGGATAATGTATGAATTACCCGAGCTGTATTTGCAACATCTTGGTGAAATCAATTTATTTTGCACAGGCCACACTGGACAATATCCCAGCCTCTATGTGGTTCAAAATCCCTTTGCTGGAGCCCTATGTATGTGAACATATGATTTCTGGAAATTTATTCCTAGCTATGAAAGGCTGGAAATCCAATAAGTAAAATGATCATCAGTAGTCTGAGCATGAACCTAAGACTCAGAAGTTGTCTGTGGCAAAGATCAATACCGCTGTGTGGGTATAAAATGAGACTTCAATACTTATGCCAGTTTGAGTATACCTGAATAATACAGTAATTCTGGGAGCCAATGCAAGTGTCCTTATTAATCAATAACCTGTTGTAATAATCAAGATTCCTTTAACCTTGTGAATCTTCAAATCTCATTAGAAGAGTGACTTGCTGATTTGCTGATAGGAGGTGAAAGTTTTTTTTCTACCACTTTTTCTTATTTTTAACTTTTAGTTAGGTATTGCCTCTCTAGGTAAGTGGTGCAATCACAACCAGTTATGCAATTAGACTAAACAGATGTGACAATGTGTGTGTAATTTTGATGACAGCTGTAAAAACCTTTACTGAACTATGTGTAAGAGTGTTACAACACATATGCCAGAGAGAGACTTGAAATTCATGCCCATTATGAAAATCATATCTCACAAAATAAAAACTGATGAGTACATGGTAAAAAATCTGTCCTTACAAGCTTGATTTGAAAAAGAAATCAGAACATTTCAAGTTGCAGAACTCAAAATAAACTTTGAATCGTGGTTTGATTAACTGGTCCAGGGATAAGTAAAAATTGACTGTATGTTTCCTTATCACAAAAAGAACAATTTTCTGCCAGACCAGGACTTTATACACCACTCTGCAAACTTGGCTTTACTGCTGAGAACAGGAATAAATAAACTAACATAGACTTCATAAGAGCGCGGCTGTGTGATTCAGCAGCAGCTGTGTAGCAACTCATCCCCTTCAAGATCAAGCCAGCATTTTTTCCTGACCCCAAAATACTATTATTTATACAGTGTTACATTCTACTCTCAGATGTATCTGTGGTTTGCCCTGAAATTAATGGAGCTGAAGGTTATCTGCTGGGAGAAAGAATATCCCACTGTTGGCTCCAGCCCTATTTTTTATAACAAATCAAGTGTAAGGGCACTGGGAGAAGAAATCTGGTTTACTTTTTGCAACTTCTTTGCTTAGAAGTGGTCAAAGAATTTTCTCTTCAGACCACATTGGAGGACTTTCAATTATATTTTTGAAGTAAAAAAATATCTGGCTTCTGTTTTTTTAACCCTGGAGATATAAGCAGTACTTCAGCTAAATACTCAAATTTTTAAGAAATGCATTTTTTGAAAAAATAATGAACACATCAGAATATCTCCTAGAGAAAGCCCAGCTGATTTGTGACCCCCCCTATTCCTCACTGTCCAGCTCATAGTCTGGACGTTTCTCAGAATCTTTCAATATTGCTGGTTTGGAATGGTTCTAGGAATGATCAAGAGGTACAGGTTTTGGCACTAGCTACTTTTCACTAAATGGTCATCATAGGAAGCAAAAGTTAGAGAAATATGTTAAAACAATTGCCAGAGACCCACTAGAAAAAATGCAGAACACATCACTCTGGACTCCAACTGGCCTGTTTTTATAGGGATATATGAGAAGGTCTGCAGGAGAACACCCTGCATTTGCCAGTCATTTCTCGCCCACACCCATTTTCTTTGTTTTGGCCAAGGTGTGAATTGATGATTTCATAGAATCATAGAAGCATAGAATCATTTAGGTTGGAAAAAACAAGTCCTACACTGCCAAGTCACACCAAACCATGTCCCTGAGCACGTCATTTAAATCCCTCTAGGAATGGTGAATTAACCACATCCATGGGCAGCCTGCTCCAATGCCTGATAACATTTAACATTTTCAGTGGAGAAATTCTGTCTGTTATCTAATCTAAATCTTCCTGGGTGCAACTCGAGGCCATTTCCTCTTCCTGTTGCTTGTCACTTGGGAAAAGAGACTATCTTCACCTCACTACAACCTCTCTTCATCTGCTCCTCATCAGCTTTGTGCTCCTGACCCTTCCCCAGCTCCATTGCCCTTCTCTGGACACGCTTCAGCCCCTCAATGTCCTTCTTGCACTGAGGGGCCCAGAACTGAACACAGGATTTGAGCTGTGGCCTCATCAGTGCTGAGTGCAGGGGACGATCTCTGCCCTGCTCCTGCTGGCCACACCATTGCTGATCCAGGCCAGGATGCCATGGGCCTTCTTGGCCACCTGGGGACTGCTGGCTCATGTTCAGATGCTGCTGACAAGTACTCCCAGATCCTTTTTCACCAGGCAGCTTTTCAGCCAGCCACTCTGCCCCAGCTTGCCACAGCTCAGAAAGCAGTGGGGCAGGCAACCCTTTTCTTCCTGCTAATTTTCTGGGGAAAGAGAAAGGAGGCACAGGGACAGGGTCAGAACCCCATGCAAACCCCTTGATTCCTCCAGTGGTTTTCTATTTCCTTCTCATTAATTTTCCAGCTTTACTTTTTTTCTCCTCTGCATGTCACCACTCTGCTCCACGTCACCAGTGCGTAGTTCGAGGGCTAGATGAGTTTCCAAGCCAACAGACATGGTGTCCTTGCAAAATAACTTGCAGTGCCTCACCTTGAACACACAACTCTCCTCAAAGTGACACTACATCACACTGAGAAACAACTCTGCAGCATGGCTGGGTCCATGCAGTTAATACAAACTTGGTTCGGTGGCAGTGGCTGATGCTCCATTCCCAGTTACCCAGAGGCAAACAAGAATAGCGGAAATAGGAACTGCATGCTGACTTCTTCTGCCAGGAATGTTACCTTGGGCACTTTTTTTTTTCCCCATTCATTAGGAATAAAGAAATCAGGAAGCAGTGAGGCATGTTTTGGGAAATCTTTGAGGAATCTGTCTGGTAATTATTCTTCCCACATCAGAGATATTGTTATGCTTTTACAGTGTAGCACCCTTTCTTAACAGTCCCACAAAGTGAGAACTGAAGTGCAAAGAGAACTTCCTTTGACAGGCCTCATTTCTTTTCTCTCCATCCCTCACAATTTGTTGATTTCACTCTCTGACCACCTGCCTCTCACTCTCATCTGATTTTTCTTCGTTCCTGACACATAATTTTTCTAGGGGAGATTTGCTGTGATGAGCTGTGCAATGGGATGTACTGTCAACACACCAGATCTCAGATCTCTTTGACAGCAAAGACTAATCATCTGCACTGGGGAGGACTTTAATTCTCCACAGGAGATATGCTGATGTACCATGGTCAGGTGGAAATTGAACACAGTCAGGTTAGACTTCAGGTGCCACCATGGCCATCTGAAACAATAATTTCCATGTGGGAACCACAGCTGCTAATTTGTCAAGGTCATGCCTTCAAATATCATGTTAGCACACACCAGTGAATCCTTAGCAAATGAAATCAGGCCCTTTGGACACCAGGTTCTGTATTTTAAAGCCTCTTTCATTTGGCATAACCTAATATGGGCTTCCTCTGCTTCTTAACAGCATAGCTATCCTGTGGGCAGAGAAGAAATCCCTGCCAGCATCTTCTCTGCCAGGCAGAAGTTGTTTGAAATACCAGTAATGTGTGGGAAAATTCAGCCAACTGCTGGAAAATCCAGGATGCTGCTGGAGGGAGAGCAGATCTCTCTCAGCAGAAACCACTCTAGAAGGAGGGTGATTGCCATGGGCAGCTGTTGCTCCAGCACTTTTTCTTCCAAGTCTCTATATTCCAGCTAAGTTTCCCAAATTGTTTCTATTACCTTTCTTGCACCTCAAAAAAAACGCACTTTCTTTTAATTTATTACACAGCCAATGAAGGACTGACTACCTGGCCTGTCTGATGATCAAATTTGGTAAAAGGCTTTTGTGGACATGCCCCAAATATTTGGCTGCAACTGGGAACTCCTATTAAGGCTGCTGTTTGGGACAGTTCATCAATCTACATTCTCCTCTGGGCTTTTACCCTGAGCTCTCCCTGAAATATACAGGTCTGGATGAGATTTCACTTGTGTAAACTTTTGAAAATTTAACCCTTTGATTAATTGCTGATTGTAAAGTCAGCTGGGAGAAAGAGTATCTTATATCTCAATTAAATGTAATCAAAAATAAAGTCCGCCTTTCCTCCCAAGTGGAGGGCACATTAAAAATAAAATAGTTCAGAATTGGGTCTTGGCAATTCAAGAGTGCCTACCATTTTCTTGTGACTCTGGCAATTGCTTTCCAAGGAAATCTTTTCAATACAAGAGAATACAAACTAATTTACCATTTCTGAATAGGGTAAGGTTAGCTGTTTTGCTGAAACAAACCAGTGTTTATCAACAGAGCTCAACTGCTGTGTTATATCAGGACTAGTAAACATGAGGTATGATCCCATTGATTACCTGAATGTATGTGGGTGCTTAGCACAAGTGCTGAGTGACTGGTGGGAAACTGGATTTGTTAAGCAAATGGCTTGAATAAATGAAACAACTGGGTGATCTAGCAAGCACTCTGTCATTTTTGTTATCTTTTATTACATTTCTAGTAATTTATTTAATGCCTTGGTTTTTTTTCTGTTTTTCAGAACATCCAAAAAAAAAATAGTGATATTTGTTAAATTTATGGTCATTACTAAGAGTTATCCAGAACATACAATCTGCCTCTTGGTTATATGATCACATGGAGTCTGTAAATCCCAGCAAATCAGATTGCAGGGTTGGGACCCTCACCTACGTGGTATCAGTATCAGACATTCAGTGGCAGTGCCTAAGCAGTGAAGGTCTATCTTACCTTTTCTTAAGACTGCAGTATGAATTAGGAAATCTGTACTGTCAAAACTAAGGGCTCAATAAAATTTCTGCTACTGTTTCTTAGCCATCCACACAGACATGCAGAAATGCAAGTAAAAATTGTGACCTTGTAGAAAGGATGCCTCTTACAGATTTGTCTATGGCTGTGCAGTAACTTTACTCTTAAAAGATCATTAAGAAACTTCCTCCCACCCCCGCTGAAATAAACTTTTGTCACTAAATGAAATAATCCTGACTTGCATAGGCTTCTCAAAGCCAGTTTTAGTTTTATGTCCCTAATACATCAAAAGTAACAACCTTTTCTTATAAAGTTTGCCAGTTTTCTTTTATAGCTTTGTACTCAAGACGTGGTCATAAATTTGAATTCCAAGCCATTTGCTCCAGTGATCTTTTTAACTTTAACAAAAGAGTAGCAAGGAGAGAAACAAAATAAAAGAAACAAAACAAGCAATGCAAAATAAAAGGACTCTAATGAAAGCAGTAACTTACTGTAGCTACTTTCACTATCGCTGGCATTAGAAGAAACATGTTCTGCAAGAACAGTACAGCAAATTAAAGAACATAACCAAGCACCACAGAGCTGGAGAAACTTAAAAGAACTGCCACAGTCATGCAAAGGTAGTTATGCAGAGCAGAAATAAAAGCTGTGCAGTGACATCACCTGAAAATGCTCAGATATTTTACAGGTGTAAAATGAAAGCTTTCTCTCTTGTGGCATTTCAGAAAGAGACTTTATGTATTAGCTACTGATATGTGCCATGGCAAAACTATGTCTTTTGTGATAGACAGTAAATGACATCTCTGATAACTTCATTTCAATGTATATTATGATCAACTTGGATCTCACTTGATGTCTTGAGCAATTTATTGAAATCCAAGTGTCTGCTCATATTCTGCACTATCAGTGATGCACATCATTAATGCATTGAAACTATTCCTGCTAAACTTCTAGCCACTGTCTGTCTTTAATCACTGTGCACTATCCCAAAGGATTGTGCACAGTGATTAACAGATTAACATGACAGTTATTTTGGTATGAAATATTGTAACTGTATATAATTATCCTGTCCAAAAGGGGAAAAAAATAAAGAAGACAAAGCCAATGAAAAAACTAAGGAAAAAAAAAGGACGAAGTATTTTTCCAGATACTGTCTAGCCTCAGGATTTGAGCTGGAGTTTGAAAACCTTTAGCAGACCAGTCTGGATGGGTGAACATGAATATAAGAACTATCATGATGGGTTGGTTTTGTGGTTTATCAAGTCAGGTGTCCTGTTTCTATTACCATATTATTGAAAATAATTCCAAAACTTTAGTCAGCAGACTATTTATGGACAGTAAGATCATGCTATATGCTCTCCAGGAGGTCTGCAGGACCTCATTAAACAGTTTTTTTTCTGGTAGGAATGCTGATTACTTTGCACCTGAAAGATCATTTGGCAGTTGAAACTTTTCAGCTGGTCCAGGACATTTAGAAGCCAATGGCATAATGGCTGTACATCTGGGAGCACCCTGGGACAGTGCCAAAGTTCTCTGCAGGGTGCTGCCTTTCATCCATGTACCAATCTAATGGCTTAGGGTCCATAGATTTGGAATGATGGGGCTACTGGAGCAGCAAAAAATGGGAAGGGATGATATCTGATAAAAACAGTAATGGGAAACCTTGATCTTGGGCTTAGGAAGAAGCTTTTAAAAATTCAACTCAAATTTTGAAGAAAACAGCATAATAACTTTCAGACATTTCATAGCAAATTAACAAGGGCGATCTCAAAATGATGTGCTACACAGGACCCTGAACAATTTATTTAAAAATAACAAATATCCTTTATAGTAATAACTGTCATTAAAAAGCATGCCTGGGTTGAAAACTAACAAAATTTGGATTGGTGGGAATGTCTAGAGATGTACCAGTAATTTAAAACTAGGTGCAATATTAATACAGGCATTACACCTATACAACACCTCAGTGCTGTATCTTGTATGGAACTTTGTTCCATATCAATTTGCAGAATTCAGGTGACTTTCAAATGGTTGGATGTTATGGATGATTCTCTTTGTAAGGACACATATTCAGGAAGGTTATCAGATCTGAAGTATTTTACTTTTCTCTAGTAGGGAAGGATCTGTATTTGTTACTAATGAGCTGCTATGACACTTAAATGATCACAGAATTGTTAAAATTCAGGTGGCAGTGACATTTGCTGTCTATCACTGACAAAACCAGTCTTGCAGAACTGTTCTTCCTGGTACAAGAGATAAAGCTTTCATCTTTAAACTGTGAGCCACTGCATGGCATTAAGTTAAACCATCAAAATGTTCCTTCAACAATTCAGTCAGAAACGG
The DNA here is from genome assembly GCA_039654755.1 of Calcarius lapponicus. NCBI lineage: Eukaryota > Metazoa > Chordata > Aves > Passeriformes > Fringillidae > Calcarius > Calcarius lapponicus. The sequence goes on along the minus strand of CM077462.1, from coordinate 62,931,434 downwards.
AATAATCTCCAAAACTGTGTGCATGGATGTGCATTCCTGCAATTAAAAAGCACACACAAAACAGTAGGCGATGCAGCATTAACACACATTTTGCTCCAATTACTTGGTGCTTAAGAAAAGGAAAAACAACTGAGGAACAAGTAGCCAAATGCATGCAAGTGGCATTTTGTTTACATTATTTAGCTCTGGATACAGAATTTAATATAGCTATATATGTAGAAGTCAGCAGCAAATATTTCATTCTATACAGTTTTTCTGGTTCTGGTGAATTAACATTTAACATTTTGAGGAAGAAAAATTGTTTCTGAGCAATTATCTGACACGTTATACACTCTGCAATGCCAAGTCTTGAGACAGGATTGCTGCATCAGAAAAAAAATTGATTAAGGTTGTATGACAGAGAATAGGTTGCTAATGGTGAAAACTGGTCCAAAATTAGCTTTGGAAAACGCATGATCTTCTCTAGCCTGCAAATGACTTCTTCCGTTAATAACAAATACTAATCTAAAAATTCAGCAAAGTAACAAACACTCCCATGCAAAAAGCTGAAAATGCAGAAGCAACAGCATGAACTAATTTTCTATTGATCTCCTCAGGATGTGATCATGTTAAAATGTTTAATTTTCTCTTTAGATGGAGAGGGAGGGGTTGTTGCTGAAAAGAACAGTCTAGGCAGCAAAACACGTTCTAGGTATGCTACTCTACAGAACTGCCATGATGGGAACAATAATATGCTGTCAGAAACAAAAGGTGTTATTACAAAAGAAGTGAAAGTGTCTGCTTGATACACTGTATGTTATTTAATACCGTCATGCAGAACAGAACGATTGAACATTTGTAAGGCATTCACAGCTGGGTAACAAATAAAACTCTATCTTGTGCATGCTAGGAGTGGAGGGTCCTCAGAGAAGAAACAGAAGCCAAAACAAAACAAAACAAAAAAGGGTTTACAGTGACCATTCCTGGGAACTTACTCAGAGTCTTTGTTCCATAACCGTCGTCACCTAATCCGGGGATGTCCTGCACGGAAGTCCCCAGAGAGAGCAATGAGAAAGGAAGAACAGCCGCAGAAGAGGAAGGAAGAAGTCAGTGGAGTTGAAATGGATACTACCATGACTGACCATGTTGATTGAGCAATCTGGATCCCTGCCTTTTCTTTCTGAAACAAATTTAGACCCATATTCTATGGAAATTCAGCCAAAGAAAGAGGCAGTGACTGTGAAATGGGCCTTTTGGAGCTGTGAGGAAGAAGGAACGACCAGATAAATAAAGTTCCAGAAACCATCCTCACTGGATAAATTTAGGACAGAATTATTAAGGAAAAAAAAAAAAAGGGAATATTTGGGCTTGGAACTAGCAAATATTTTTAATAATGCTGGTTCCCTATATAATTTAAGCAAGCAATAAATGCTTGTGGTGGTACACATTCCAAGAACCAGTTTAGTTCTTTAAGCTGTGAACATGGTTGCTTCCCTTAATTGTTAAACTTCCAGTGAAGCTACCCATGGAAATCACCTTGATGAAAGTCAAAGGCAAAAAAAAGATTAGAATAGATATTTTAAAAACTAATTAGTTTAGTATGTGAAAGAAATCATGTTTGCCTTATTTTGAGTCAATTCTGATCCGGGAATATTTCTGAGAGACAATTTTGGATTTATGACAGGTGTCACAACAACTTTGAGGAGCCGTATTTCTGCTTCCAAAAGTTAAGGTCACTGCTTTATTCTTCTGAAAATAGTATTTCCAGAGATGGAAGGAGAAGCTGGATCCAAACTGCAGTCATACATTGGTCACAGTAGTAATACCTCTCCTGCCTGCCTATGACAGATATTTGCCTAGATGTGTGGGATACTGGCATCATGCGTGTCACCCATTTGTTGTGCTGCTGCATGTGACATCGTCTCCAAGAGGTTACTTACGTTCTGGATCACTTGTTTCCTGCTCACTCTGCTCCTTGCTCTTGTAGAATGGGAATTTTCGTGAAAAGATGAAGTTCTTTTTACGCTTGTCATTGAATGACTGTGAAGGAGAAAAGGCATGGGGCAAAAACAGGGACGTCTAATTGTTGTCACACTCATGCTGACAAAACAACTAGTTTGTAAAAGTGGAGAGAACTGTAGTGACTCAAATCAGCACAAACTAAGTGGCTGCAAAGAATCAGAGGTGTGGTGAGGTCTGAAATTCGAAGGCAAAGCTCCTGAAGACTGGATCAATTTGACTCCAGAGATCTGAAGTCACAATGTGCAGCTCCTTACTTGGAAACTGTAGTGTTTGGCTTGTTTGGATGAAGGGCTACAGATGGTTCAGCATGCTTTGAGATCAAGGCATCCATCTTTAATCACAGCAGACTGTGCACAGAATTAATTAACTGTCTGAAAAGAATAGGCTGTGATGTGGAAAGCAGAAGCTTTTGATTTGCTTATAGTGTGTGAATTCAGCCCTGTGTTAATTAATACTAAAAATTCTTTACTGGTAGGTGCTGTTGATTTCATAATGTCTTATTTGGCCTCTTTATTGACATCTTCTTACGTGTGTTTTAATGCTTCTTTCAGGCATAATAAAAAAAGCCCAACTTTGTTTTATTTTATAGATGTATATTTATTCATTAGGTTTCTCCAGATATACTTTTAGTTCTAAGTGATTTAGAAATGGAATTCTGCTGATAAGCAGGATTTCATTGCATGTTGATCAACATATTTTGCTGTAATTCTTCAAATCAGAAATTAATATAGAAGAAATTGGTGTTTCTTACATGACAAAACCTTTGACTTCATAAACAGTTGCAAGGACTTACAGGACTATCCTGTGTAAAAACAGGATATGCCTACTTGGGACACTTATGTCAGATGCTAAATAAGGAAATAGGGTCCCTATAGAGTCAATTGAAAGAAGCTGGCATTCCTGAGGACACACAGAGCTGCAGACTGTGTGTCTGAAGTGATCTGTGCTGTCAGTCAGACAATGACCTATAATGTCTCTTATACTGAACATGTACCCAGGACTTTGCAAGTGATGACCTCCAAGACAGCAGAGACCTTCTTAAATAATTCAAAGGACCAATCTCAGTGCTTGCCATTGCTCAAATTGAATATAACCAGTATTTGGCTCCAGTTCTGCAATGGAATATATTTTGAGTCTTAGAATACAATTTCTTTCCTTACATTTTGAAACAATGAAATAAAATGTGGTTTAAAATATGTATTTCTGAAAGATGGATACTGAAAATCTGTTGAAATAGTTGCATACTCATGTCACGAAAGTTTCATACCACTTTTACATTTCAAGCATATTTAAAGTTTAGTAACTGAAAACAAAGAAAAAAAATGCACATGTAGAATAAATGATCCATGAAAATCTCTCAGAGTATGTAAACATTCAATGTGAAATTAAAGTGGAGGTCATGCACAAATAATCCAGACAGCATGCAAATTCAAAACAAAGCAAGTATGAAAGAAAGCCAGAGGGGGAAAAAAACCAGCACATGAAGGATTAAAGTAATCTATGGATGAAAGGGGGACTGACATGCTCATTACATCACTTTAATGACCTAATGGACATAATTAAATTAAAATGTGTTTTCTGTGATAATTTCTTTTACTTTTCCAAAGAAAGGAATGTAGCATGTTAACATTTCTGTCTGTGAAAATGCTGTTTATCATGATTTATCTGAATTTGACATAGTAAGGCAATTGGCACTACACATTTTAAAAGGGAAAAAATATATATACAAACAATAACACCTCAAAAAGCAAGGGAGTTTTAAAATGAAAATCACTTCATTACAGCACTTTGGAATTCAAGAGAACATTATGAAATTAATAAATAAATATGCTGTGATTCACAGAAAATATATGAGAAATAACACTTATATATTGTTTCAATTTTTCCCCCAGTGGTCTAGAGCAAAAACTTCAGAAAATATATTTTCACCAGAAAATCATATATTATTTTCCCACTTATGCATGATCTAACAGTATACACCAAATTAGACAGATATTTTATTCTGTTATATAAACTTTTTCTCCTTTTGCAGTTTCAAGTACTGAGTTGTGTTTTTAATGATATTGTTCCACTTCAATTTGGATGCTCAAAATCTGGCAGTTCACAGCAGATGACTATCATGTGTGACTATGTCACTGTATTCGCACCAGTAAAAAGCTTTCTTCCTAAAATAAGGCTGATCTGATGATATTAATATCCATAACCAAATATGTTTATGCATATAATAATATTTCTATAGATTAATCAATGTGTATATTCATGTTAATGACCATATATACTAGCATGGTGTAGTCAGAGGGTTTATATTTTAAATAACAAACTGTAAAATATTATAAAACATTAAAGTGGGTCTGACTCTGCAAACTTCTAGAAATAATTAGTCCTTAGTATTAACTGAATGAGCTTACCAAGTGTTTGTTTTCTTAAATTAAGTGCATGTTTCTTCACAACGAATCAAAGACAAGAACCTTGATTTTGGTTTTGTATGCAATATAAATGGTATTAAAGTCAGGCTGATGGTCTCCACCTTAAGGATATTAAATCCTGCTGACAACCCCAAAAAGGCTTCTTACAGATATCATGATTTATATCTCTAATGAATAGAGAGAAGGGGCTTGGCAAAGAAAGAAGAGGGAGACTCACAGAGAATAAAACCATATTTTCTATGGTACACACCATGTTAATTCCAGATTTAGCTCCGTTGGTGGAAGAGTAGAGACCAACACTGAGTTTGTATTTTGTTTTTAAGAAAGAATCACATGTATGAGGATCTGTGGCAAGGTTAAACTCCAAAACTCAGATGTATATTTGAGAAATTTTATTTCAATACAATGGAAATTTTGGACCTGTCAAATACTCTGGAGCCATAGGCTCCATATGCTTCTGGAAAGCTGTGAAATAGATGTAGGATAAATAAGACAGAGGTATTTGCCTACATCTCTCCACCTGATACAAAAGTTCCATGCAACTGGAATTGCAATTGTGATAGCAAGCTTAGCCTGATTCAACAGCATTTATGCAGGCAGAGTTTATGATAGTCAGTGAAAAAGTGCCTGAAAATGGATTCCTTGTAAGTTGCAGATTTTGTGCCATGATAATGTAAAAACCTGTAATGGCAAATAACTCAGGCATTTCAGTTGCATTGAAAAACCTGTACAAGAGATTACTTGCATATGTCACTGCCATCACACAGATCACCACTAACCTAGGCAACAGCAGTAGGAGGCACTTTAAACAGACAAGTGCCTAAGACTAAAAGGCAAATGAAGTTTTCAAGTTGTTTGACAACAGAACAGTGACATTGTTCACAGCACTTGATCTGCCATGGAAAAGAGTCTCTTCTCAGAAAAAAAAAAAGTGGAGGAAAGCGTTCACTCATGCCCCAAATACTTGTTTGAGACTACTTAAGCATAGACTGTGTTTTGAAGAAGCCAAGAAAAATAATTGTGATGTGCATGGTGCACTGTTGCTTGACCAAGTATCCCCAGATGTCCCTGGTTATGTAAGCCTGGGTTACACATACCAACCTTCCCCGGTTGTGACAGACATTAAACCACTGTGTGTTTCTGCTCCTCAAGAACTCACTTGGCTACTTTTTTGTGTTAACATCAGTTTTGTATTCTGAATGTTTTTACCTAGGCTCAGCAGCCATGAATATGTTACTCATCAGCTAATAGAGTAGTGTTTTTAAAGGAAATTTTCATGTAACATTAAATAAACAATCCAATTTCAAAATTTTCTTCATAGTGGTAAACATCACAAAACCCAGTAGTTTGATAGTTTTACCATACTGTAATAGGCAACTATATTGTTGTTTACTTTGAGCTTCTTCCCACATTTTTGTCCATAGTGTAGCTGATTCAACCCCTACTATTTAGTGTAGATGTGATCTTGATACAGGTTGTCCACCTTAGGCTTTGCAGAAGAACCTAAATATGTTGGGGAAAGATTTTTTTGTGGTGGTCTAACAAATCTATTTTCTCAAAGCCAATAAACTGCCAGCTGCTTCAGGAATGCTTTCTTTTGCCATTTCATTCAACAAATGCTAATCCTCAGTCCTGAGTGGGGAACCAGTGTGTAGGGACCACCTGAGAGAAAGCTGTTCCAGATCACTGGCTGTGAAATTCTTTTTTACAGGGTGTAGATGGATTTCATATACCATCTAATTTTAGGCAGGTTTGAGCTATGCTTTAACCTAGTCTTTATATTCTATGATTATGTATGTCAGTTTTGTTCTCAGATTGGTCTAGCAGTATATATGAGAAATTACTTTTATTGCTTCTTATCTGCAATGTGGTTTTCTTATTCTTCTTATTTAATACCTGATTTTGGCCTAAGTCAAATGAAAATCCCTCATGTACTCATCCTTCTACAAAAATCTACAAAATTTATCATCAATATTATGTCCCTGCAATCCTTTTCTCTATATTTAACTGACACTTTTATATTACGGAGATTCATTTACTCATTTGAACACTGACTTTAATAACAGATGGGGCACTCAAACACTGTTAAATCCCTGTATTTAAATATTTTAATTTTATAGATCTCTATATTATATATTTTAAATCTCTCCCATCACACCAAAAATTTGCACTGACACCAGAAAGAAAATTTTTGGACTGTAACACATACTCAGTGTTATTTCTCCTTGGAAGCATATGTATCACCTCACTGGTTTTATAATAGGCTTTTTCTCCTGGCAATTCCAAGCCATGAAGAATTTGAAATCTCAGGTTAAATGACCTGACCAAGTCTAGAGGATTGCCAATGCTATTGAGCCATTCTTGCTTTCCTGATGTAACTCCAAACTTGGCCATGGCCTGGGCTCACACACACAGAAAGCACCTCATGGTGTCCCTGCAGACATGCAGAAGATAAGCTGAGGAGTTCTCAGTGGCAGCTGTAAGTGTGGCTGTCCAGGGGTCACAGAGTATATTCTCTGAGATGTGGATCTTCCATTCTCATTCTGCACACACAGTTACATGCTGGCAAACAGCACTAGCCAACTTCCCTATGATTTTTTTTATGAGATGCAAGGGGAAGGACATCTCTACTCTGTTAAGTTCAGCCTTTTGTTTTCTTAGATACTCAAGCCCGGGCTACAGTCATTCCTTATTGAATTTTTGTACCATAATCTGTTTTGATAAGTGAGAACCAACTGGCTGAGAAGAAGCTTAGATGAAAATAACTGTGCTTGCTTAGTTTTTCCATGAAGTTGTAGGGATATTTGGGTGTTGGCAATCCCAAATAAAAGCCTGATTAAAAACTCCATGCTGTCGAGCTTCTCCAGACCAGGGTAGGGTGGCTTAGTATTCATAAGTATGAAATTTTAATACTTTTTTTAAGACTGAATTATTGCTTGTTGTCTGCCAGCACTTCAATTTTAATTCCTGAAAAACAACAGTTATAACCAAGATAAACTACCAGGGGAGAAGAAAGGCTAATAGACTTTGAAGAAAACACATAAAATCAGTATTTCCAATTTTGCAAACCTGTATTTAAGTTGGTGCAAGGTATGAAGGGAGCACTTTTCTATGCTAATTTGCATGGCTATATCACTGTTAGGAAGATGAAACACCAACATAAAATTTGCTTACGTGACAGCCAAAGTAATTTACACTTATCTGCAGGTTGTACACCATGATACAAGTGGGAAGAAATTGTTCAAACAGCAGCACTGGAATTGATAGCATGAAAATAAGAAAGGGCAAAGCTCCTTGACAGTGAAATCAATTTGGATGTAGAATAATCCGCCCCAAGGGAAGTGAAAAGCCTAGATAATTTTTTCACATTTAAAACAAATCTGCTAATCTTAAGTACTGTAGGGAATAACACTGCAGCGCCTGGAGAGCAGGGGGTGGTGAAGGGAAAAGAGCTAAACAGCAATCCTCTCCCAGCTCTAACATCTGTGTTTCTGTGATGAGATGCTCACAAACACAGCATCTCAGAGTTGGGCTGTGGTCCAGCATGGGCTTGGACCTAGCCAGGCTCACTGTAGCCAAATGGGCAGAGTGAAGGTCTTCCTCTCCTTCCTCAAGTTTCCAACTGGAATCAGAAAGTGTTTTTGATGTTGTCCTAAATGTTCCTCTATGCTGGTCAATATTTTTTCCTGACAAGGAACTTTTCCACTTAGAGCTGATGAATGTCATCAGCTGCAATCTCGCTGATAACTCTTTCTGCGTGTGAACCTGTCCCAGCACTCTTGGTGCAACAACGATGTCAGAAGAGCCCCAGGGATCAAAGGTAGCATAGCGTGCACTTGGCAAAGATTTGGGACTGTCTGATCACCCAGACCCACAGGTTTTCCTACAGCACACTGTAGGACCTTTATCCACTTGAACTTTTTTCCTCAGTCATCATAAAGTATTTTCTTTAATCTTTTTTAGAACATTGATTCCCAGTTGACTGCTGGTGCTTCTTTAGGTTTTAAAATGAAATTGAGGATTTTGGTCTGTATGCAGCCTTTTGACTTAATTTCAATAATAAATAAAGGTGCAGAAATTGTTGGTTATCTGTGCTATTAAAAAACCACCAACTTGCTCATTTAGAACTCTTTTTTGTGGAAACATTCATGCAATCACTTGTGCAAGTGCAAACTACACATTAAATTGACCATTGCACAAAATAAGTTGCATAAAGACCTTTATTACTCTTTGTAAAGGAGTAGTGGAGAAAGATTTGCAACACCTACATGCCTTCAAACTGTACTTATGGAAAGAGAGTTGGACAAGATAATCTTCTGAACTTCCCTTTTGAGTTAAAGGAAGAGTGACTGGTATAGCAGGCTGAATTACAGCAAGGATCTGGCTCAGCAAACAAATCATACCAGGCTCTTGGTTTTAATTGAATACATTGATTTCTTTAGGCCTTTCAGTTAAAGTATAATAATATATATATTATTATACTTTAGTATATAATAAATAAAGGCATGGACAAACAAACCCAAAGTCAATCTGTAAGAGACTGGTCTGAGGTTTGCTTAGGAGGTGAAGCTCCCACATCTTGCAGTAATGCATCTCACACAATCAGTCTCACAAGCAGTTAGACGGACTTTGGCAGTTCCTGTGTCCCTATAACCTTCCAAACATGGTCTCTGAGTCACTGAAGCAATCAGTGAGCTGCTTTAATTTAACTGAGTCAGAAATAAAGATGTGAAATATAGAGCATATCTCTTCCGGATGAGTGTTGACACTAAACTCCACACTTCTGGATCTTTGTGTGACATCTTACTAGAAGAAAATGTTCTCTTTCTAATTCTTTCACAATGTCTACTGCCAGTACTACAATTTTTTCTTTTCAACCAATTTTTTAGAAGGAAACCCAAGTAACTATGGCATTATTTATACATGCACACAAACTATTTAATTCGGGATATTAGACAGCAAGTTATAAAAATAGACCACGCATGAAGTTCAGCTCAGCACAAATTTCTGCTGGAACAGCTTAGAAAAAAAACAATTAACTCTCAGCTGTAAACTTTGGTATTTTACCTGTGCTAGCAAATTTTCACTGTGTTATATTTAACCTGTGACTGATTTAAACATTGCACTACATATCTTTTTGTCAGTGACTTTCCTAAAAGTTTCTCTTGCCTAAGCAGGGATGGCACAAACTTCTTGTGGGATAGGAAGTGCAGCTACTATAGTCCCTAATATTATGACCACCTAAGAAACAATATTATCCTATAAATAAAACTCCACACAGTTATCAGAATTACAGAAAAATTACATAAAAACCAGTAAAATCTATAAAATATGTGTGCTTATATTGCTCATTAACTGAAAAATTACTCTTAGTATTTTCTTTGAGTGACAGGATGCCAATAGGCAGAAATATTGTTCATCATCTTGATAAATTCAATGAGAAATCCTTTATTTCTCAAATTTTCTACTCTAATCCACTTTGCTTAAAAATTGCTGGCTGATATTTAGAATTTGTCCTTCTCAACAAAATGAAATATGGAAAACAGACACAAAGTTTTTTACTTTAATATGTTTTCAATTAGAAAGAAAGTTTTTCAAACGTTCTACTGGATTTTTCTAAGAAAACTACAGAAACATATTTCTTCACTTCAGCTGGGTAAAAGCCTCAGATTTGACTTGACAGTCATTTTCCCACCTTCTTAAAACCAAGATTCTTTAAGGTGTACCAGTTCCCTGCCAAAGCCAACTCTGCTACCGTGACATAAATTAAAACTGAAGACTCACTTGTTTTCCTTTATTTTTGACTGTACCTAGGCCCAACAAGCATTACTGTTAAATTACTGCATGTCTTTGTGGGGTTCCTCAAGATAACCTGGAACAACAATAATCCATACAGTTAAATCTTTCTGGCTATGTGCTGTTTTATCATTACTCCAGCACATGAGTGAAGCAGATGCTGATGGCAGCACTATTTCTAATGCACCTTGGAGAAACGCTGAGCAAAAAGTGTTCAGCTCAAGGGGAATGGTCAGGGCAGCCCAACATTGCAGGCTCAGGTCAATACAAAAGTGCAGCCAACATCCACTGCCTGGCAGCAGCTCCATCATGAAGTGTGAAGGACAGAGCTGTGGAGGATGTGAAAACTCATGGAGGAGCAAGGGCAGTTGGACAAATGAGATTCAGATTTTCCTCCTTGTCCTGGCTACAGAGAGGGAGGTGGATGCTGTGAGTGTGTGACCAAGTTGTTCTATACCACACACATCATCCCTGGGTTGTGTAGATTCAGCAGGAAAAGCTGGGTACACTTTACTGGCAGTCATCAGTGGGAGTGGCTTATTTGGAGTTTAATTTCCTGCTGGTTTTAAAACCAGCACCCTCCTATGTGGGAAGAAGTCATCTCTTCCCAGAAACAAGTTGTTCCACAAACAAGAACAATGCTGAGATCTGATTCTTCCATGACACCTAATGTTACCCCATTTTGGAGGTCTTAAAGCTTTTGACAGAACTTAAATCCAACAGAGAAAAAAAAAGGTAAAATCATAAAATATCCTGAGTTGGAAGGGACCAACAAGGATCATTGAGTCCAGCTCCTGGCCCTGCACAGAACCATCCCTAAGAGTCACACCATGGGACTGAGAGCATTGTCCAAACACTTCTTGAACTCTGTCAGGGTTCGTGCTGTGAGCATGTCCCTGGGGAGCCTGTTCCAGTGCCCAGCCCCACGCTGGGTGAAGAAGCTTTCCCCAATACCCAGCCTAAATCTCCCCTGACTCCATGTCAGGCCATTCCCTTGAGTTCTGTCACTGGTCACCAAAGAGAAAAGATCAGTGCCAGCCCCTCTGCTTCCCCTTGTGAGGAATGCCCTTTGCCTCTCAGGAATGATGACCCTGTACGCTACAGACTGAGTGCTAACAAGCTCTCCAGATCAGCTTTTTGAACACACTCAGATTGTGGATTTTCCTCTACTGTTATGTTTGTCCCAGTACCAATCACTTTAGGAAATCTGTGTTCATTGTGTCTAATATCTTTAGAAAAGAAGTGCAAAGAAAAGTTGGTCAAAATCCACTGTATATGTGGAAAACTTTCAGATTATGGACTACAGAATAGCTTCTCCCTAAAGGTGGTTTTTATACTTAGAAAACTGAAGCCTAGTAAAGAATTGATATTAGAAAAAATCTTCATTAGGCAGAGAGGGTATAGACAGCCTAATATACTGTTATGCTTTTTTTCAGTCAGGAATTAAATTGAGATAATTGCATTTTTCTCTGCATTAATACACCCAGATCTGCCCTGGTAAACCACTAACACAGATGCTGTACCTGAGAGCAGGGCAGGTGTGACTGCAGCTTCTGCTTAGTGATAAAGAAAAATAATCCAATTTCCATAGACACTCATAGAAGAAGAAATAAAAACAGGATTAAACTGTGGCAGTCCAGCCCTTTTAAAGAATGAGGAGAGTGAGGCACTGAAGTGGCCTGTTTGGGAAGAATATGAAATATCTGTTGTGGCAGGTCTTTAAGCAGAGATTAGACAAATCTGGAATATAGGAGGAAGTTATAGAAGAAACCCTCAGGGCAGAGGTGACCACCTGAGGTTCCCAAAGACCAGTTTTGCTCTGTTTGGATGACTAGGGCTGAAAATATGATGATTTTGTAGAGTATAAATGGTTTGGAAATATGTGGGTTTATTTGTTTGGCTTTCTCCCCTGCCCTCCTTAGATGCTTAATAAACTGTCAAAAGGTGTCCTCTGTATCAAGTTCTGTTGGTCACTGCATTTTGACACTTGGAGGAGAGGTGCATTAAATATGCAGAGGGTTTTGTTTACCCCAGAATACCAAATTTGCTACCTCAGTCAGGTTTCACTTTTTTCTTTCCTGCCTCAGTACAATGTTGCTAAAATGACAATAAAGCAAGAAGATGACCTTACATTTTAGGTATCTGTGGGATCTGTAAACAGAATCTGCACATAAGAAATATTATTAAATGATATCAAACTTCTGACTGTCGTAATAAATTCATTTGGAGGCAGCTGAAGAGGTGGCCGAGTGTGATGTAGGTGATCTGACTGGAATCTGAAAAGAACTGTGGATGACAAGCTAAGTCAATAGCAAAAACCCTAATGGGCAGTGATGGAGCAGTGTGGTGTGGGTCACAGCCCAGGACCTGCACTGCTGATGAGCAGCAGAGCTGGAAGGGGTTTTGAAGGATGGACAGTCCCTTTCCTTGGCAGGCACCTCACCCCTGCTCAGCACCCCGCTGAGCATCCTCACTAAGGCAGACACCCATCTGGGAATGCTTCCCAGTAAACATGGGCTGAATATCTCCCCACACTCTGACACACACATTAAAAATGGAAATTGCAGGAGACATCACTTTCATTTCACTGGGAAATGAAGCAGACTATTTGTACATAAGAAAATATTCTGGAGTCACTGGTCAGATAAGTGTGAAATGAAAAGGCATGTGGTATAAAAAACCAGTTCTCTGTATAAAATTTTTTGCTGATATTTCAACACATCTCTGTAAACAGGCAACACCCATAAATATTAGTAAAACTGAGGTGTTGCTAAAAGTCTTTCCAAGAGTTATGATTTTAACTGTGGAATATTTTCAAGAGACAGTCAAGGGAGTGTATGTGATCTGACAGGGAGAAAAGCAAAAGGTGCTAAATTTGTCTCCTGAAAGACCTGTTGTAATTACAACAGTTAAGAAAAAAGCAGCTTACTGGCTAATCTCTTTCCCCCCTGCAATATTTCTGTCACTTGACACTCTATTTGATTCACTAAAAAATCCGAAAAGCCCTCAACAACTGTGACTTCTAGGATTAGAAAAGGAAAGGCTATTTTGGTTCAGTCTGAAGCCTATGTTAGGGAGAGTTACCAAGAACTGAGTATGCTGTTTTGGTACATACATAACCCTGTTCACAGCTGCTCACATGCTCTGCTCCTTTTGGTGCAAAGGTGAGTATCAGAAGATGCTTGGGATATGATCTTGAGTTCAACATAGCATAAAACATACTTTTAAATGAACTTTGTGCTTACATAACTTCTTCGGCTTCCTCCAGCAAAAATATCAGACATAAACCTTTGGGCTGCTCCATTTTCCACTGATTATCCATAGACCAGTGAGCCCCAAAGACTGAGAAAGAAAATGCTTAGGAAATCATAACTGTGTTATCTTCTCTTCATTTAGAATGTTTTTTTAAAACATTTCCAGTGTCCTGGAAACCCTGTTCTTTACTGCAGCAGAGAGTAGCTGTAGGGAACCAAAGCAGTGTAGTGGTGGATTTGATGCACCAGCCACCTTCAGTAACAATTAGAAAAAATGCTGAAGTTCATTACAACAATTATAAGAATGAAGATAGAGGCTGAACTTGGTCAACACAACAGCATCATATTCTTTGCTTGGTGAAATGAAACTGTTTATAACTGGTTTTTTATTCTTTTCCTTACTACATAGATGTTACCATTTCTAAACTGGTCTGATATCTTCAAAAGTGTTAATGGGGCCTGGATTCTGGTGGTGTCCCTGAGACTGAACAAATAAATTTCTCTCGGTCAGAATAAACAGAACATGAAAGAAAGGTAGCCCTATTGAGTTAAGCCAGAGATCCAGTTAGCCAAGTAGCTTTTTGGCACTGTCCAACAACAGATGTTTAAAAGGAAAAGTAGAACTAATATGATCCTTTCCATTTTATACCATCTCTTCTTGAAATCAACAATTAATATATTCTGAGTTACATGACAAAAGTTTTAAAGTTGTCATTAGTTTTGCTACTTGCTAAACCACCTAATTCTTTTTCAACTTATTTTTTATGCAATATCATGTAATAATGAGCATGGGAATTTAATTATGCATTGCATGCAAAGGTACTATCCGTGGTCTTATTTAAACTTGAGACTAAAAGGTTTCCCTAGAGCTCCCTAATTTTGATTCACATTCCCTGTTTCTGTATCCATCCTGATTTTGTAGACTTTAATTTCACAAGGCATGGATTGGAGGAGTCCAGTGAAACAAATCTAAAGTCATATAAATATTCTAAATCACATTTTTAAGATGTGTTGAATTAATTTTATAGATGAAGTAACATACAAGTTTGGCCTGAAAAAGGGGAATTTTGGGCCTTTGGAAAGATTATCCTTTAGCTCTTCCTACAAACAGGTTTGTCAACTATATTGCTGAGCATTCTTAAATACCTTTTTTAGTGAGACACAAGGAGCTGATCAGCCACAAATGTCACCCTATCTGTAACACTTTCTTTGCATCTAATCTCCAGATATGGGATTAAAAATGAGGCACAAAGAGATGAAAATGTGTAAGAATTTATAAACCCATAGAATAACTAGGCAGTTTAAAATCATAGTTATCTGAGATAAATTTTGGTATTATCTCAGGAAACCTTTGCTGTGGGTTATTAGATCTTGAATATTGCTTCTACAATGGAAGGGTTAGTGAGGTGATTCAGGTAAAATAGAAGTAAGGTACACATTTGCCTGTTCAAAATCCCCAAGGTTTATCTGTATTCAGTTAAGGGTTTTTATTTGTTTGTTTCAGTTTGGGTTTTTTTTAAATTATTTTTTAAATGCTTCCATGCACATCTCCTGGCCAAATTTAGAAACATTCCATGAAAAGATTTCTCTCAGTTTCATCTTTAGAGTAAACTAAGACATTTACACTTGCCCACACAGTCATGAATGTATGAGCCAAAGAAGCCACAGACCCACATAAGCTCATTCCTATTGGAATTTTAGCTTGATTTTGAAACAAAATCATTTTTCTAGGCCTACTGCAGCCCTGTTTACCTGGGCTAAATTTCTTCCAAAGTTGAGAAAAAAAAAAGTAAAAATGTAAGGTGTGGACTCTAAGACATTTTACACCACTTCTTTTTGGACACAGAAAGACCAAATGGAAACAGTGACACCTTCAATCCACATACATATGTGTGTACTTGAATATTTCATTTCATGTGGAAGGTTTGGTCCCAAAAGACTACAGTGGTCTTGCCCTGTAATTACACAATTTCCTAAACACTGAAGTTGAGTGGCTGGAAGATTAATGTTATACTGATGACAAAAATGGAAAAACAATTTGGGGAATCAAGAGTAATTAAATTCTTTACAGAATCATTTGAAAAGGGATCATTAGTGTCATGAATGAATTATTCCCCTTCAGCTTTATTTATATATGGGAAATAGACATTTAAGAAGTGATTTCATTGGCAATATAAAACTTTTTATCTCTCAAAATAAGTGGCAACATTAATACATAGAGTTGCAGAGAGTGGTCATTTCAAACTAAAAAATGAAATTCTGACTTCTAAAGAAATGCTATGACATGAATCAGTCTTATCTTATGCATTTTATTATGTATTTTTTACTGAGTTATCTGCAAGTGCATGTAATATACAGTTCCATGTGCCTCATAAGTCTGGAAAACTTGTTTCAGTCAATATTCAACAATATTTCAGTCAATATTCAAGCAATAATTTTGCATTTGCATCGAATTCAGGAATTGTTCTGTAGAGCAGTAAAAGGGAAGTATTTTCAAGTGTGGAATACTATTTTGTTGGCATCTAGAGATTTAGGAACCCCTATGCTACGAACTCTGTGTTCATGGGAAGAGGAATTTCTTACCCTGCTAATCTGTCTGAAAAGACAGAGTAAGGGAATTATTAGTATTACAATTATGGAGGGAACCTGAAGGAAGAAGAGATTAAGAATGAGAATTTCAAACTAGGCAGAAGACCACAGGAACAGCAGGTCTGGAAGGGACCTGCTGAACCACTTGGTTATTTCCCTTGCTAGCACCTATCTACAGTCGTGTTCACTCATCACACAGTTTTGGCCCTGCTCTGTTTTCTGCAGCCAAGCAGGACTTTTCCCTCATGGCTGCTGAATCTCTGTCTCCTAGTTTGCTCACAGAAGCCCTCAGTTGTAAATTCCAAACATGCCAACTGGATGGGTTTCAAAAATAAATCCCTGCAAATGTCAAGTATTCACTAGTGCTACAACTGCAAGCTACACTTCAGCAGAAAAATATACCTCAACAGCCAGGGCTGTGGGCATTTCTCCTGCTGTGATACTTGCCAGCCAGATGGCACCAGACAGGATAGTAGGCATCAGGCTAAGGAGAACTGCTGACCTGGGCACAATAAAGCAGCTCTGTGAAATGACAGCAGCAGGAGCCCTGTTCTGTCCAGGCAGCCCTGCTGGAACGGAACGTGCATGTTTTGCGTTGTTTGGCCATTGTGTCTGGTGTGAAACACACCTGTGTTCAATGTCTGTCACAACTGTCAAAGCAGAATACCCAAAACCTAATTTTTTCTATCCAGGACTCCTTAACTTACAACCTTTGGTTTGTGATTTAACAGCTTTTGAAGCCAGGGAATTTACATTTCTGGTCCTATTTCATTATCTGCTATCCATCTGCATTCATTTTTAAAGTCTTTTCTTCTCTATCCATCATTTAAATAAAATCACAGCTATCATGGAATGCTCTTTATTTTCTTAGTTTCTTCCCCTTAGGAGGCACTGTCATTCAGTATTATTATAAAAAGAATATTTAATTATTCCAAAGATTATATTATACTAATCTCTGATCTGCATTTCACTATACTGCAGGTTTTGGCTGCAACAACTTAAATATTCCTTATGTTGGCAAAATTTTTTCTACTCTGGAAAAAACAATTGTAAAGTGCAATTTCAAAAGGTTTCAGTGTCTACATACCCCTTTTGCATCAATTACACCGGGTTTCGCGTTGAATTTCACCGTCTTCAAACGTGCACGCTCCTTTCTTTCAACTCTGGGGAAAAGAAAACACAAATGAAGAAACACACGTTGATTTTAGCAGCTTTTTGTATGAAATATTTGAACCTGCTCTCCCAAGACCATTGGCAGCTTACTACACCTAAAGTAAACACTTAAAGTGAATTTCATACATTGAAAAGGAGAGGTCACTTCCTCAGCCAGGCAGCAGTTTTCTGGCAAATGCAGGACTGGGTTTGAAGAGTCTTGGCTGCCCTACACCAGCAAAACAGCACTGCCACTCAACAGACATGGGAGTCTGGGAAAAGCATGCTGGGGACAGATTTACTCTCTCTGATTTAAGCTGTTCAAAAATCAGGCAACATTTAGAGTTCTATGGTCAGAGGAGTGAAATGAGGACATGTCCTTACTCATCTTGATTAATATGGACATTACTGTAAAAGTGATGTTACCTAACTTTGCAAAACCATCTACAGAATCTATCACTGACTGGCTCAAGTAAAAAATCTGATCATCAACCTGAAAAAAAAAACATTAACCCTATTTGTTACAGCTGGGCATTGCTCCAGGAAGTCTCCATTGAATCCTGCAAAACTAGCTTAAAAAAGACATTAGAATAAATGCCTGCAAATCTCTTGCTTTCTAAGCCTGGGTAGTAGGAATTCATAATTTCTGATAATTATTTTCCAAAATACAAACTCCAGAGTTTTGATAGAATGATAATTAACACAACATGTTTCCTTCTGTCTGAGTAGGTTTATATATGCCCTCCTGAAACACAGTGAGTTTTGGTTACTATAGCTACAGTTTAAATTTAGATGAAATGCATTTCTCTGTAAGTGTGGAATATTTGCATGGAAACAGCTCAAGTGCATCTTTCAAACTAAATCTATGTTATTAAAAACACATGAACAGTCTCAAACTTGAGCTAGCAGATGAAGTCCCTTGGTAGTACTGGTAAGAAATGAAGACTCAGGGCTGTGTAATTGCCTAAACAGGATTGAGGCTGTGTAATTGCCTAAATAGGATGGATGCCTTCTGAGGAAATAATTAGCACAAATGAACACAATATTCTACTTATTAATCTGTGTTAACATTTAAACTCATTCCAGCCCTGCCTAACTTCCTAAAACATCTGCTTTTAACTTAATTTCTTATTCACTGCATAAAAAAATTTGGAAATTAATCCTGAAGAGTGAATCTTATTTATTAAGTTTGTCATAATTACTTTAGCAGTTGTGGAGGCATTGCTGCTTTCTAGAGGCATAGCAGACAGATGAGGAGCTGCAGAAACATTCTGCATTGCTCTGAGAAATATTTAAGTAATGCCATTAAGTGCCATCAGTCCTTCAGGCAAACATAACAACAGTGTTCATACATACTCAGCATGCCTACTGAATGTTCCAAACATTTCATCATCTGGCACTGTAGTAAGGGTGGCACACAATGTTGCCTCCCATTACCATTTGCGTGACACCTTCCACAATAAAACTGTTCTCAGTTACTTATAATTTAGCTGAAATGTAAAATTACAACCTGAAATGTTCTGTGTCTCAGGCTGACTACATTACTGTTCCTGCCTGAACTGTCAGTAAAATGGGTCAGCTGTTAGAAAAAGGCAAGGATAAAATAAATGGGCTTGCCCAATTTATCACATAATCTTTAAGTTCTTCAGCTCAGGTGCTTTATTGTCTTCATGTCTTTGGTCTGGAATGTCCATTATGGCAGTGGGTTGCTCTGGCGTTAGGAATATATCTTTCCTTTTCCTGAAGGAATGAACCTACATTTCTGAAAAGCTTTAGTTTTGCATGCTCTGGAGAACTTGTGGAATTTAGCTTTGGTTCTCCAAAGATTTAGTCTTTGTTGAAATGGTCAGGGTGCAGGACTTCAGTGAATTAAGATGTTAGAATTTCTCATCTGAGCTACTGGGACATTTTTTGCCATAGACAGAGCTAAAAAAGAGCTAAACTGGTGAAGATACAAAGTTTTGAATCTGTGTTCTTTCAGATTTGTTGATCTAGCTCTTAGAAAAGGCACTTGTTAAAGGAACACTAATTCAAACACTCTTACCACTTTTTTTGCAGGTTTGTAATTATTTTATTTAAGGAAAAATAAACTTGACTTTCTTTTTTTCCCCAAGAAGAAAGGAGTTTAGGTCCAAAGAGTTATTTGCAGCAGCTGACACTGTGAATGTCTAAACAGCATATGGGTGTTCATTCCTTACATTGGTTTAGTTGACAGCAGCTGACCATCATTTGAACATTTTGATCCATCAGCTGAAGAAACTGCTTTTAAGAAAGGAATGTTTCACTTAACAGGGTAACCAGTTTTCTATAACCACTGCTGGACAAAGCAGGATTATGGGGAGTTATGAAAAAACATGAAATGAAAGGAAGGACTCCTATCTCCCAGATTTGCAGGGTTCAGACTTGCAAGTCTGACTTGCCTGATGGACACATTGCTGCCATGACCCTTTCTAATTATGTATTTGCCTGATAGTTATATCTAAGGGATAAGGAAACATGGCTATGATTTCCAGAACAACTCAATGGCTCAGTCCCATTTTCAAAAGTGCCTTAGGGGTCACTGAAACTCAAAGAGGTTTCAAGAAATGTTCAAAGAAACCCACATCCAACATTCAAACATCACTGGAGCTGAAAAGCTCCGAGTTCTGTGAGGAGACAGTATCACCCTAGCACAACTTATGGGGATTTCACCTCCATTTTCCCACCCACTCTCCAGGTATAGCTGAGTACAGAAACACTGCTGTATACAGGGAAATTACCTAAGATCATCTGAGATCTGGGACAGTTGAGTATACTGTACATACTCTCTCTTAAAAACATTCCTGGTGGTAGATACCTCTTGGCCCTTTTTATTTCAGAAATGGTCAGGATTCACTCTCTTGTCATGTAAAGCTAGAGAAGTGGAGCAGTACATTGGAAATATACTTCAACCTTCCGTGTTCCCTCACTAGCAAGTTCAAGATTTGAGTTCTTTAGGATACTGTTCTCTTCTTACTCTTCTGAGGAACTTATTAATAGGATGCAACACTCACTACATTGCAATGTCTGTCTGCTTTTGTGTTTCTGGGCACACATAGCTGTTGACAAAGGGCTTGTGGGATTTTTCAAAATGAAACTTTCAGTTCTTCATAAGTGCTGCAAACAAGAAAAAATCAAGTATAACTCAACAAAGACATGAACCGTGATCACACAGTGCTGGACCACTGGGAGTTTTGTCAGTGCCTTCCTAAAAGCACTAATCAGCCTTCACAGTGGTGAGGTAAAATATCAAGTGAGAAATGCTTTAATCTTCAATAACAGCATTCATGGGTGATGTAGAACACAGATGCAAATTACAAACTTGTTTCTAGAATGAAATATAATGGTAACAGTAGCCCAATTTGCACATATCTTTGCCACTGAGGTATTTTGCAGGATGAAAGCTGTTTCCAAATCCAGCATGAGTACTGTAGTGAGAGTTAGGAAATACATGAAAGCAATGTAAAATGGATACTTGAAAAACTTTGCTGTCTCTTGTCTTGCTTCACTATTTCCAGGTCACCTGCACTATATTTGTTTTGCCTGCTTATCAAGTGGAAGATAAGTGAAAATATGTATGCACTATTTATAATTCAAATATGTGGTCTCAGTTCATAGCTTTTTATTGCTTCCATCCTCTGCAAGATGTGAGATCTGAGCTTACCACTAGATTCCCATTCTCAAAATTATTTTGGAGCTTTCCTGAAGTGACATTTTTGCACCTAACATGCATTTTTCAGTAGGAGAGAATGTGCTCTGGATCCTCTCTCCATCTGCAGTGGCTTGCTTATAGAAAACAGCTCAGCACCTGGTCAATATTTATGAAGTGGAGACCTAATGACATTAGGAAGTGACTTCTCATAAAATTGTAGCACAACCTTATTCTGTTTAAAAGCTAACAGCTGTTTTCCTTCAGCACAGAAGTTTCACATCATTGCAAGAGCACAGGAAGAAGTTTATACTTACACATACATACAAATTTCATTCCATATTAAATTTTTCCAGTTGGATTACTGAGTATAGACAGACTATTTTAGACAAAGCTTAGCTGATCTTAAAAAGTTTTATCGTCTAAGGATTAAAATGTTAAGTGTTATTTAGAAAGGTAGATATTTTATAGGAAACCATTAAAAATAAAAATCATTTGAGTGGATAAACATGCCCTTCTGCCAAACTGAGCAGAACAACAAATTTAAGTTGGCATTTCACCCACAGGGACTTCTGTGCTGGGAAAATCTCTTGTTCCTTGTCCTTAGATGTTTGTGAAACATTGAGTTTTATGTACTTTTCCCCCCACTTTGCTCTGAAAGGAGAGCATGGCTACATGTACTTGTGGGGAGAATGTTGTCTATTTGAGAACACAAGTATCAGGCTGGTATTGTTACAGCTGGTAATAACAGAGATACAAGTTGCATAACATTTGGCAGCTAGAGGTACTTAAACTCCCTGGAAGTGGGTATCTTGGAATGATGGCCAGTCTGACAGCAGTTTTGTGACTGCACATCTGAAGGGCAACAGAAAGATTAGTGTAATTATTTCAGTGTTTTAAGGCCAAATCCTTGTTGGCTGCAGAGGGAGCAGTAGTAAAAGTGGTGACAATTTATGCTCAGCCATTCTGGGGCAATCTGTGTGAAATCTCAGGCTGCATTCCAGACCCACGGACTTGAGTCAGGCATATATACACACACCACAGAAAATACTGAGGTTTGACATACATGAGGTGGGAGGTTGCTGTTGTGGAGGGCTTGCAATGTAGGAGCTTGTCCCTGTGCAGAGACTCAGCAAGGAAAAAGTGAAAAGAACTGGAGGTGTAAAATCAATGCTACAGCAAATTAAAATCTATTTACTATTGAATTAGTGCATCTGTCTAGCAATGAAATACCCTCTTATATGTACATATTGGTTTAACGCATTTTTAAAATTCCCTTTAACTAATGTGAGTGTTTCCATAGGGAGGGAATCTTGGACATGGGCTGCTCAGCTTGCTGCTGCTCTTTTATAGTATGCAGATTTTGTTTCTTTTAATGGATAATAAGAAGGGCAATAAGGCAAATAAAAATTCTCATGATCAAAAGCACAGATTATGTGGAAATGCTAATCTAAATCTATCTATCTAAATGTAAAAAAAAAAAAAGGGCAGTGTAAATCTAATTCTAATTGGTCATTCTTGTATAAATAGCAATTTTTGATGATAAAGGAGCACTTCACACACGCAGCCAGAGTGCCCAGGCAATACTGCAGGCTGCCTGAGACATTGGTACAGGGCTGGTGGTTATGTCCCCTCACTTTGGAGACCCTGCCTGATATAATTGTGCTGTCACCTAAAACAGACTTCGAATAAATCTTTTTGGCAGATGCAGAACCAAAAGAAATTTGGCCTGAAATGTTGTTTAATTAATACTATATAATAACTACTTGGTGATGGTTAAACCACAAGTGAAGTGGTTTGCAGCCTCTCATGCTGAAGTCCAGTGCTTCCCAACACCAACATGATATAATACCACACTGACTGTTTGACATTGCATTTGGTTTCTACCCAACTAGCTATGCAGTCCTGTGGTGGAGAACAACAGCTACAGTCAGACAATAAAGACACACTGACAAATGAACAAAATGTTGTTTTCAGGTGTAGAAATGGTTGCAATTATATTTAAGAATTGCAGGATACTCAGAATTTAATTTTCTTTAATCTGCACAGAGGTCATTGGCTCACTGCTCCATAAGACTTAGTCCTTGCACATATCAGTGGAGGAATTTGGGGCCACCCTCACTTCTTTGAGCTGCTTCTTTCAGTAACACCCCTCCAGCTGCAGTGCTGCCCTCCAAAACTCTCTCTTAAAGCCTGGCTTGGCAATTTAACTACAAATAAGGCAACAAATCCATATGTTGGCAGAAGCACTGAAATCTAATGACAAAAAAGCTTTCAAACTATATCAAATCACTAAGAGGCAATGTATCCAAAAACCTGGAGAGACTAATAAGTGGCAGCTCCCCTATAATTCTAAATGATGATTTTTTTTGCTAGTATAGCACATAAGTCATAGAGGAGAAAAAGAGTAAGGAGTCTTGATTAATCATTCCCAATTTCTCTAATTAGCTCATGCTAAAATATCATCATACATGGGCTCTCCTGTAAAAAAATAAAAGACCTAAACACATGGAAAACAATTACAGCAATTACCATTACACAGCATCTCAAAGAAGAAATATGTCTGTTTATATACATATATATTTGTACACACATATACATATATATATATTTGTATACATATATATATATGTACACACACACACACATATATGTATAAAATAGAAGTGGTAACTGGTTTTCAGAGTTATTCCATAATGATTTCACTTATGGGAAATGCAGGAATTGTATCTTAACTGTTGCTGGACAGAAGTCAAGGGAAGTGGAAGTAAGACAGAAGTAAAGCAAACAGCTAAAAGACTCAACCTGGTACTAATAATTCCTGGTTCTGTATAGGCTCTCCCTGACCAAAAGTGCAAAAAATAAAGTTACAGTACCACAGGATAGCATTCAGAAAAAGGAATCTAAACACAAAAGGAAACCCTTCCCAGCAAAACCCCCGGAAGGACCCAAGACATGAAAAAAAAAAAGAAGAGAAATGAATTGGGGATTGAAAAATATAAGACAAATATAAAATTCTTCAATTTACAATATCATGGCCAATTTAGCTTGCAGGACAAGCCCAAACAAAACCTATAGATGTTCTTATTTTCCTTCCTTCTCTTCTTTCTTTCTATCACAATATTTTACTGCTAGATATAACATATGCTGTATTATACACAAAGCATTGTTTATAGAAATAATCCCATACAAACTATAGGAGACATAGCATCCTAGAGCCAACAGCTTAAATGAGGATTTCCATGCTGTAACTGCCTATATTTGGTCAAATGAATTGCAGGAGTACTCTGTTTTAGATTAATCCTCTTACAGTCAATAACCCACACCTGCAGAGGAAATGGAACTCTGAATTAGCACAATCTGGTGAGTGTGATTAGCTTTACTCTCTGTAACTCAGCCCTGTGTGCACTGATTGCTCATCCTGCCCTTGGGTGGTGTAAATGACTGCAGAAGGTGCTGGCAAGAGCACATCAGTCTCAGGAACTGAGGAATCATCCAGAACCCACAGAAAGGAAACAGTGCTCACTTTTCAGTGCGTTGGAAAAAAATATTGTATGACTGAAACCTTTTATGAAATAACAGCAACCTGCTCCCACTCCAGCTCAGGTGTATCATTACATTCATGCAGACAGAAAATCAGATGCCATTGATTTTTCCAGGCCACTCAGCTTCACTACTGAAGAACAAGGATGACAAGTGGAGAGCATGGTAACTGTATCTGAATCGTTTAAAATTCAAGACTCTTATTTTTAGGTTTTAACCAATCTATTTTCATATAGTCTTTTTTTTTTTTTCTTTTTCTTTTATTAATTTATTCTGTTTTCTCCCAGTGTTTCCTAAGCCACATCTTATTGCTAGGCTCTCTTATGTCTGACCTTGACTAGAGAACCTCTATCTTTTGTCCTTAAAAACACCACTGTGTGGGTAACCCAATAAGCTTTAGGCACACACCACCTTTCTACTTTACAGGATATACAATTCCACATCTCAATTAGCTTTGTCCTTTTTTCCTCTGTAGTTGTTTTAATATGTATGACAGCTTTTTGCACCTTTACATAGGCACCGCACAGGAGTGAGTGCTGTGCACTTACTTACCATAGCATTAAATAAACTCTTCTCTCTTCCTGTGTACAATCCAATCATGTAATTACAGCAGTATTTACTGTAGCAATGAATAGCAAGTAAGTATTCCTTTTACAATATCTAAAGACTAAATCTGGTTAATGGGCATATTTTCCATCTTGAAACTTATAACCTAACCTTACAACCTCACTTTTTAGTTCTGTCTATTACACAACACCAAAATGGCTCTTAGCTGAAAAAGCAGGTGTGGATGCTATTCAAACATGAACATTAGAGAAATTAATGTTTTTTCAGGGCTCATGTCAACAAGGTATTTGATGGCCTTTTAGTTTACTTTTACATGATTTAGAACAATGAGTACCATGAGCTCAATTAGTACCTTGTCCAATTCTTTTGAAACAGCAGCAGATGCTCAAGGGAGCACCAAGCATCCCATTTCCTCTCTATATAAAAATGGTCATGATCATTTTTACACTAGTGCTAAAGCTGGAATAGCTAGGAATAGAAAGTTTGTACTCAGTATGACGGCATTGCTGCAAAAGAGAAATGTAATATATTTTGACGGATTTAATTTTCCACCTACCCTTTCAGTTCTTGACCTTTTTATAGCAACTATCAACAGAGCCAGGAGGTAATACTGCTTTGTGTGCTAGTTCTGATACTATCAGAGACTTGTGGCCAATTTTACAAAAGCATCTAGGCAGAATAAACAATAAAAACAATGAAGGAGATTCAGATATCTGTTCTCTCTCCGACAGGGACCACGAATCCATCACAGACACAAAAGATTCAGATTTAGCTTGGAGACCACATGAAAGTGCCTTCATTTACATTATATGAAAAATTTACTGTGATATTGGTTATCCATCAGTTTCCAGGCAGACAGAGATTAAATTAACAGACTTTGAAGCCAAAGATGACCATTATATAATTTAGCACCATATTTCACATCACACAGGCTGAGAAGTTTAATGCTATTACCCTCTCAAAAGAAAGACATACAGTCTTGATTTGAAAATGTCAAGCCATTCATTACATCCTTCAGCAGTTAGATGCAATGGCTAATCACCCTGACATTAAAACATGTGCTCCACTTCAAATTCAGAGTGAATTCCCAGACTCAGGTTCTGGTTATTCCTTTTTTTTTGCTGAAGCTCTTTAGTAGATGGCGATCTCTCCTTCTTTTCCCCTTTCTTTACGAAGTTACTAGTAATTGAGTCACCTTCTGAGTTTCTTTTCAGTACAGTTATAAACAGCCTGAATGCTTTAAATCTCACAGCAAGAACTGTGTCTTCCAACTCTTGAAATACCTGTGGGATTTTCCTTTACTGCCCCCAGTTTTTCAGTAGACTGATAAACCCCATCTTTGCAAAAAAAAAAAAAAAAAAAAAAAAAAAAAATTTTTTGAGATAATGGCCGAGGAGGCAGCACTCACCTCCTCTTGCTGGGTATAACTCCCATCTCCTCACTGTCCCCCTCCAGAGTGACCCTCCTTGCCTGCCACCATTCATCATCGGAGGCGTTGATGACGTGAAGGATGTCTCCATACTTGAAACTCAGTCCTTGGCTTGGGAGGCCACTGTCTTTGCTCTTGTCATAGTCAAACATGGCTCTGTGAAAGCAAATAAAGATATGAAGGCAGGTGATTATATCAGTCTGGGTACATTTACTTCTGAGCAATTAATCATATCTTATGTCACAGGTAACCTTTTCCAAGGGGAAAGGTCCTACTCAGAGGAAAACTCTTTCCACTGTGAAGTTAGTCTTTACAGAAGCCTTTTCTTTTCTTTTTTTTCTTTTTCCTGTAAGAGAAAGTGAATGGTAAAATCTGATACCAATTTTCAGCCTCTGCTTTCCAGTTCTATGCCTGGCACTTACACCAGGGTAGATGTATCCCTCTTTCTGAGAGTAAGACCCTGCACATGAATCCCAGCAAGTGCAAGTCACTCACTGGAGTTACCTAGATAAAAATATAGATCTTGGTTTCTTACGCAAAAATGTACTTGGGAATATTTTTCATATGTAGAATATTGTTTAAAGATCATACCTGTCAAGAACTGACGCTTATTTCCTATAGGGAAAATAATATGATCATAATCCTGGCTGGAGAAATGTTATATCAGTTAAATCCCAAGAAGTGTCTAATAATTCTTACTCTTTCATTGTCAGAAAGAAAGCCATGGCAATCTTTTCACTGGTAAACACTTTTGTGAGAAGGATTTGATGTAATTAATTGCTGTGCATTCTAGTGTAATTGCAAAGAATGATTGTAGCAGTTTTATGGGTAGATATAAACCACTCAAAGCTACTTCTCATAAGGTGGAGAACTTTAAAATAAGTTATCAAATTTGTGACTATGCAACCAAAATAATTTAAAGCCCTCATATGCACCAACTGTGCATGGCAAATCTGGTTCAGGAGGAGGAAAAATGCTACTTGAAATATGTCTTCTTTTAAAGAGTTTAAAGTCTTGTACTAACATCTTCAGAAATGCCCAGATAATTCCCTTTGAGGATGAAGACTGCTGAATTTTACATAATCCATAAGCTTACTTATGCTTGTTCCTTTTTTGGTAAATGTTCTTGGAATGCAAGTACCCTTTGGAAAAATTTAATGGCTTAGCAGTGGAAAAGTTATTTTAAAAACTGGACTATAGACTATATTTTATTACATATTTACATTCATAAAGGTCTCTTACTGGTACTAGGTCATCTGCTGCTTCTCAAGTAGAGCCTCCTGTGAAGACATCTGATGAAGAAGCTCCTAAATCCAGAAGCAGTTAAGTGCCATTAGACACCTCTTTTTAACCAACTGATGACACCAGATCCCTGGAGGATGGCTGTGCATATACAAACAGGCACACAACACATTATCCTGTGGGCACTGCCCTTGGCAGCAGGCACTGGTCAGAGTTTTA
Organism: Calcarius lapponicus; assembly: GCA_039654755.1. NCBI lineage: Eukaryota > Metazoa > Chordata > Aves > Passeriformes > Fringillidae > Calcarius > Calcarius lapponicus. The sequence continues at coordinate 62,903,549 of CM077462.1, read as the reverse complement.
CCGCTGCATTGAACAGTCTTAAAAATTCGCTGATTAATTGTGCACCTTGCCATGGAAACTGTTCAACAGCCCAAAACCCCTAACCAGACAGTTGGCCATGCTGGATACTGGACAGACATCGTACAATCCCGATTCCAGGCATAATTAAGTCACTCAAAACAAGGGACAAGGTCTTCTGTTACAGGGAATAAGCAAGACTCTCACATCCCTGATGCAAAACATTCCCTGATGCCAAACTGGAAATGCTCCATATTCAGCAAGTTCTAAGATGAACGTTGCCTTTCAAAAGTTAAGGAGTAGAAAGTAGGACAATATTCTTTGTCCTTGAACAGACATTTGCACCTCAGAGCCCACATATTGACTTAAAATGAGTCTGTCATCGTGCTGGCTGATGCTAACGATGAATGCAGATGGCAATGTTTGCCTCTGACTTGCTTTGATTGGAGTAATCATGTGCATTGCTAATTAAAATGAGATTACAGATCTCAGACAAGAGACTTTTTGAGCACACTTTTCAGTGAATGAAAGATTTTGTGGCTGATGCTCTACAGATGTTGATTACTCCATTAGCAAATGAAAATTACATGAGAGCTGACTTCAGTGATCTCTCCTAAACATTTCAAATTAAGAGCCAGTAACAGCTGTATTTGAACTTACACCTTTGATAACATTTCTGGCTCTGTAAAACATACTTTTTCTGGTTGGCTGTTGGCCCAGCTATAAAGTATGTGGAGATCTTTACTCCAGGCATTGTTGACTACTTTGGGGTATAGAGAGACCTGGGCACACTCATCCCCACCACCTCAGGCTAAGAGGGCAGTTTGGATTGCAAAATCTAGTCCCTTTAAGAGACTGACGTGCCATTTCTAATTTTCTACCTGATGAACACCACACAGTTCTGCACTATTTTGGCTTGGTTTTAAAGATGTATATGAAAATAACACCTCTGCATCTGTTGAGTGTCAACTGAAGTGACACAAAATGAATGTGACCAGACCTCGACCTCTTGTTTGGTAAAGCAACTGGGCAGAACAGACAGAAAAAGATGCCTTTTTTTCTTTGCCCTTTCTTGTTTTTAGACAACAACATCAAAGTCTTACAGGATACCATCTGCAAGCACTGAAACTTTCATCAGAGTCAAGGTGAGTTGTCAGCAAAGTCTAGTTGTTTTGTGCAAGCTTCTTCACCAGGATAACACACTAAGGAGTATGTTAGACACCTTAGATAGGTTCTGTCATGCCAGGGAGAATATCAGAAGAAAAGTTAAAAAATAGTAGCACCTTTGCTGAATATTATGAGTTGAGAGGAAGACATAAGCAAGACGTCCAACAAGAAACCCACCCTTGCACAGAGCACCTAACAGCCCTCTCTGAGAGATGAGCACCATCACTTCAGCTAGAGAAGGACCAGCACGATCAGGACCAGACAAGTACTCTTCCAAAATGAGATGTTTAACAGAAACAGGGGTTATTCAAATCATCCAGAGGGTCTAAACCAAGAAGACATGTCACAGTGCCTCTCTCTGTGATGAATTAGAGGCATCCCCCCAAAACACAAGCACAATATTGCTGATAGTGGAGAGGCTGCTCAGCAAAGCTAGTGAGCTTTCTGAACTTGCTAATATGACTACATGCTTTCATCTCACTGAGGCTGCTTATTCATGGGTTGCTTGGGCAGTTCTTCAGAGCACTGAGCTGTAAATAATTTTTAGTGTCTTTTACTGCAGTATTAAAGAATAATAATCTCAATAATGTTACAACATTTTAATGACATTTATCTAACAGTCTTGAACACTAACAGCTCATTTTTTTCCTCACAACTTATAAAAGTGCACCTTAAAGCACCGTTCTTTCGGGTGTTTTGTATGGTCAGTTAGCTGCTTGCATCCACTGTTAAGCCTTTTTTTGCATCCTATAGGACAAAACCAAGAGCTTTCTCTGTGTCAGTAAAGCTTTTCTTCCAAGTCAGCTGACTTGGTATACTTTTGAATTGGGGTAGTCAATATTTTATAACAAAGGAAATCAGTTTGAATTATTTAATTTCCACTTAAGAGCAGTCACCAATGTTGTGATCACACCAGCATCAGAAAACTCCTGTTCAGTATCTTCTAGACAGCGCATTTCACAAACAGGACCCTGGGTTACACAGGATAGAGAACACATTTTGAAGTTACAAATACACTAAACCCAGTGACTACTATGAGATGTGGATAAAATACTGGAATAGAGAACAGAGCTTGCTACTAACCAGTTTAACAGATGTGTTGAAATCATGATTTGGTCAGCTTAGTTCCCTTATTAGAAAAACAGCAACAGGAATTGGTGTGAGTATCAAAAGCATCAGGTATATGCACCAAAGTTCCATGAACACTTAAGTTATTTTTCCATTGGTTCTCAGTTCTTGCCTTAGTTTAAGGAAAACTGTTTAACATCTTGAAAGTGAAAAGTGTCATTCAAATGCCAAGTACTGCCATGAAAGGCTTGGTGAAAGTCTCATGCTTATAGAAAATGAAGTCCAGAGAAGTGAAGCAGGAGGTGCAAACATTTAGAAGAAGCTGGCTATCACAAATATTTAAGAATATGTGAGGCTTGCTTCCCTGATATTATTCCAGACTTCAGAAGTGATCATTACACTAGACTAATCCCAGCAGCAATTTGGACAGAAGCTAACAGGTTTTATTTTTGTGCTTGAGTGCTTCTTAATAATTTTTAGGTAGCCACATCACTGTAAAACATGAGACAAGCATTTCACAACAGCATTGAAATTATTGCTCAAAAATTGTTTGAAATTAAAACATTAACTTCACCAAACTGTAATATACTGCCTAACATGCAGTGAGGTGTCTACATGGTATGAATGCCACCAAAACTGGGGTATCTTTTTTTTCTTCCACTTAGCATAAATACTTCATTATTTGAGGCATTTTCACAAGCTAAGCTGTCTTGTGCAGTAAATTTCTATTCCTAATGATACCTATTCTTGCAGCTAGAGGAATAAATGTTTGACAAAGAAAATATATTAGCAGTAACAAAATAGAAAATAAGTTTCTAGTGCAATCCCATATATTACAACCTATTGACATCCACAATGTTATATTGTCACCAGCATTTGTAACATAAAAAAATAGGGTACAGATGGACTAAGTGATCTTGCCAAGCCCTTAGCAGAAAAGGGAATTTATCAGAGAAACTTCTTAGCTTCCTCAGCTAATGCTGTAAACACCACTGTTAGTAGTCTTCACAATCTTCCTGACAAAGCAAGGGATATACCTGCATTTACAACACAGGAATATATTTTACTGAATACTTCTATATGTTCAGTGCAAAACCCCAAAATCTTCCACTCTTGTATCAATGGCCACTAATTTCATACAGTTCAGGTGGCAGCTTTATTTGCATCTCTGAAATTACTTTCTTCTTCTTCTTCTGGCACATATGGGAGTTTGCACATAAATTTACAGACTGCTCTTTGCTATTCGCTTGATTATGAAACGACAACAACATTTAGCAAGAGAGATTTTCAGCTGCTGTAAATAGTCCTAACTCTCCTGTGATCTGCCAGCATATCTGCATATGCACCACTAAAGGATATTTCTCTCTTCTCTGAAAATTTATTGAACAGGGATTCTCAGATATTGGATTTTATAGCATCCTAAGGGAGATATATGCTATTTTCCTCATTCACCACATCTATCCTTCCCCCTGCCCTATTCTTTTCTTACAGATGGGGTAATCCAGTGCAGAGAGGTTTAATCACTTGCCTGGTTTTAGACAGTAACTCAGCATCATAGTCAGAATCAGACCCTAAGCTTCATAGCTATCTTTTCTGCACTCAGTAATAAATGCATTTCCACCCACTTGCAGGCTCAGCTTGAAGAAAAAATTAGAAGAAGATGAAAGAAACACTAATGTAATTCATTGCTATAGCTACAACAGCGAGCACAGAGGCTCTCTGATTGAAGCAGCCATTGCAAGGCAATTAAGATGCTATTAAAAGGGTTAAATTTTCACATACTGGCTAACCAATAAAGACTTTCAGCTTCTCCTCCCAGCTCTGTTTCCATCTGGAGAAGCTGAACTGGTAAATCCTATGTGTAGAGCATACAAAAAAGGTTTCTCCCACCTTGGGAGGTTTGGGAAGCTCTGAGATGCTGCTTGCTGAGACTGGAGGCTGCTGCAATAGCCCCTTTGCAAAAGATAATTGTCATACATTGTCACCTCTGCTGAGAGGGTGGAAGGGGGGACTGTTGGGAGAACAGCTTTTATTAGGAGTATATTACATTAATGTAGTTTTAACAAAGCATGTCCGAATGTTTGACCCGTCACTCATAGATACCATGATTCCTGCTTTTTCCATTTCTTTGCCTTGTTCTTCTTTTACTTTTTTACTTTCATTCTCCTCCCCCTGCCTTTATTTTGTTTTTTGCTTTCTTCTTTTTTTTCCCCTAACCTAATGATGTTGTGACTCTTCATGAAGCCCATCCCCTCAACCTTGCAAGGCTGAGAGGGACAGTACTGGCAGTTTGGGTTACCAAAATCAGTCATGACAGTGCAGCAGTACAACACGGTTGCCAGGTTTCCTTTGGAAGTTAGCACTGATCAGGGCCCATTCCCAGCAACAGTGTGGATGCACTGTGTGGATGCACATAAGGTGGACAGGAGTGCTGTGTCCACTGTGGACCCCCAGCAGAAGGATGTAGACCTGCTGGAGTGAGTCCAGAGGAGGCCACAAAGATAATCAGAGATCTGGGGCACCTCTGCTATGAACACACAGGCTGAGAGAATTGCGATTGCTCAGCCTAGAGAAGGCTCCAAGGAGATTATTATTATCTTCCACCACCTTAGACACTACAAGTAAGCTGGAGAGGGACTTTTTACAATGGCATGTAGAAACAGGATAAGGAAAAATGCCTTTAAATTAGTAAGAGGGTAGGTTTAGGCCCAGAGCCATGGGGCATGCTCCCAGTCAATGTGCAGTTCATGTTAGCATAGCTGCTCCTAAGCTACCTCCACTGCAGCAAATCCCATTGCACATTTGCATCCAAGCCTTTTCCACTCGCTATCATATTACTTTACTTCATTCAGCAATTTCTCCATTCAGTCCAAGTAATTCCTTATTCTTTTCCTCCTAGTGGGAATTGGGCAGAAAGTTGTGTCACGGATCTCAATGAAAAAGAGGATTTGAGACAGCAGCAGTTAGTTCCAGAAAAATTTCATGAAGAAGAGGGATGTATTTTCTTTATGATGTTTATCAGGAAAGAGGACTGCCATTTGTCCTTGGGGAATATTCTTCTCATTTTGGAGATCCATGCATGATGCTTAATGTCAGCTCTTATGAGCCATTCTCTATGTTGCTGATGGGCATTTTTTCAGTTTTTAGCAAGTCCTCATATTTTGTGCAGGAAATGAGTTCTGCAAAATTTGTACAGAAAAATGTAAGTCCACATTTTCAGAAGTATCAAAGCAACATGTTGCACTTCCATGGTCTTGCTAAGCAACAGCATACAATGTACTGTGTTAGAGGCAAAATATCTCACAGTGAGCAAGGACTGACACTTCAGTCTTTCAGTTGCGGACACAGACAGAAATAATATTACTCCCACATTTGCCTGGCTTTAACCCCTCCCAGCAGGATTTGTAAGGTGGTTTGAGAAAGTGAAATTCCTTCATGCTTTCTCTTGCGCCGGCACAAGGGGAATTCCTTTCCAGGAACATACTTTTTTTGTTTCTTTGGCATTTTATGGGGCATAAAAGACCCAAACAGAATTCCCCCTTCTGCTTGCAAACCCCCCCTTCTGAAACCAAGCTGTGAGCATATGCTTACCTTACCATAATTTACTGACTAGGAAAATCTGGCAGCCAGTTTCATCTGTGGTAAACAGAAGCTTTTTATACATCTGCACTGGACTCAATGTAGTCCAGATTCTCAGCTGTGAGGTTTGCTTTAAAACAGGGAGTCACCTTGGGTCCAGACAGATTAAATTTAGCCTTAGGCATTTTGATAAACTCCAGAGGAGATCTGTAGTTGATTCTGGAAGGCTTCTTCAGCACCCCTGAGTTTGTGACTGAAATTTCACAATAAACCCACAAACTTGTGCATGAGAGACAGATTTCACAGCAAACTCAAAACTTGTGCCAGGTTTGTACTTAGCTGATTCTTCTAAAGAAATGAGATGATAATTTTTGACTGACCTTGACCTGCATTATGCACCAAAATGATATGAAATCTGTTTCATTATTTGGTTTGATTTTTTCCTGCCCATACTAAGTGAAGCTGCTGCTTGACTGGATCTCTGGTTTCTGTCTGAGGCATCAAGTGCAGTTTCTCAACACAGATTTTTGTGTTGTGACATTTAATATTATCCATATCCAGAAAGGAAATGTGTCTGGATGGCAAGTCAGGGATACTCTAAACTCCTGGGTAATTTGCCTGAAATGCAACCTGTGGGTTGCATGGATTGACACAGGAGCCATAAAGTCATTCTTTCTCATAGTAACTTATTTGCTGTCTGAGAAGATTAATTTAGGGATTTTTTTCCCCAGGAAAAAAAAAATAAAATAAAACAAAACAAAAAATAAAATCAAGTATTTCTTTCAAAGACAATGAAACAGAAAAGGAAAATTATTACTCTGTTGGCACAGCCTGTAGCAACCCCCATATCTCCCTGCACCCAAATGTGTCTTCCTAACACTAGAGAATACACTGCAAAAAGGCACTGGATTTAGATATTTTTTAGTGATTGGTCTGCAGTAGTTATAACTATTGCAAGCGAACTTGAAGATCTGCTTTGGGTAGTTGGGTTTTTTTAGGTAGTTTTCTCAGACACCCTGTAGCTTGCAATTGCTTTCTCTTAGACCTAATCATGACCCAAATCTGTTGGCAGCTTTTAAAATTCCACTGAGGCAAGGCTGCCCACAGAATTCATTGTGCTTCCACTGGTTTATAATCAAAAGGAAATTTTCAGCACGTAAAAATAACCCCCCGGTAACATAATTATTACTACCAGCCAAATATATGATTGTTTCTTTCTTTTTCTTTTTTTTTTTTTTTTGACAAGGATATTAGACATCTGCAGAACTTCAGTAAGACAAAGCCTTCCTATGAAAAACGATCCACATTTATGATTTGTACAATTTGAACATAATGACGACAGAAAGACTTGTAAGAGATGGACTAAGCACAATGCCTCTACTACTAGAAAACATCCCACCAGCCACAATTCAATTTTGTCAGCAAAATGGGTGTTTTTTTTATTTTCTCCCGAGAAATAAACATTGGAGCCTTGTCAATCTGAATATTCTGACTTACTTCTGCGGTAAGAGGTGAGAAACTCTACAGACTTTCCTATCATGGAGGTGATCATAACATAATGAATCATAATGTATCATAATAATTTGTTAATATCATAATAAATGCATTTATACACTCCAGCCTTTAGAAACTGCTATGGAAAAAAGATTGTTCTCTAACTGTGAAAAAGTGTAGACAAGCAAAACTCAGAGAAAGTATTAATGAGATAGAACATTGGCTGCTCTGAGGAGAGAGGGCATTATGGAAAGAAAAGTCAAGACATTTGTTTGCACAGCTCCTTCTCACTAATGGTTTCTGCTTGGCTTTGAATGCTGTCCTTTGACAGTGAAAGAGTCACAATTTGGATTTCCATTGTTATTGTGTTGACTGAGTAGGTTCTGCTGAGATAATGAGAAGCCCCATTCAAACAGGAGCTATATTGTAGAAAACCAATGAAAATTATTCTGGAAATTAATTAATTATCCTGCCTTATGTGGAGAAATGTACTAAGTACATAAACTCTGCTGAATGCAACTGTTTGAGAAATCATGAAAAACTTTCGTGTCTAGGTCAAAACTTTAGGAACTCATTAAGAGTTTACTCAATCAGCAGGAGGAGGCTGCCTATAGAATGAGTCCTTTCTTTGGGTTTTAGCATAGAATTCAATTGGAAGGAATGCAATTAATTTCTGCGTTTAACTTTGTCTCTTTTAAAGGATGACTTTTGAAGAAGAGTAATTTTTCATAAGTCCAAATGCAATTGAAATCTAAAGATGAATTTTTATGGTACAAAGGTCAGATGTCTCTACATAACTTCTGCTTTGTGAGGCCAAACATGAAATCTCTAAAGATGTCAGATTTTTAAGGTGGAACTCAAGAAAAATCAATGCCACAGGCCTGAGGTGAACTCAACTGAAATTGTCTAGACTGTAACAGAAGGAACAGAGAAAGTTTGCCTGGAAGAGCAGCAACTATGAGATGTTCTATTTGATCAACCAGTTCTATTTGGTCACCCAGTTCCTGGACTCCTTGAGCTCCTATCTGTCAACACTTACCACAAAGAGATTTGCCCTATGAAGTTTTATTCTGTGATTGGGTAGAATGTTTTCTAGTAGATGATATTTTCTATAAATATCTATCTTCTTGAGTCAAATGAATAATTCAACACCAGTTTTCACTAGTGTATGCTCTTCACAGAAAAAAAAGCTTGAAGATGCCAGAATATTCAAAAGCAGAAACAAACAAACAATAATTAAAAATTAAAATAATGGTCTTTGGTGTCACCTCATCAGTGTCAAAACAATGTGACTGTTACTTCTTTTTATTTATTAGATTTGTTGGTCTCACTGTGTGTCTGGTTGTCAATTTCTTTAGACATGCACTTTGACTATAAAAGTGATGATTGACCACCATTACCCAAAACATTTAACAGCAACAATATCTATTTTAATATTTTTGAAACAAAGCTCAAAGAGGATGACACAAAAATTCTTATCTTTTCTCTGTGAAACAATAAATTAGGTTTGTTTTCCCACAACTCCCTGCACACTACTCTGAGCTCCCTGCAATTCCTCATTCACTCCATTGCTTTATCCACCCCCTCCTCCCTGGGAGCCCAGGCTCACATGTGCTCAAAAGCAGGATTAAAGGTAACATCCAAAGTTCCTGCATCTCATTTTTAAAGGTAAATTAAGCACATCTGAGACAGGGTTTTGTAGACTTTCAATGAAGATTAGACTTTGATTTGCTAAGTCACTCTGGAAACATTACCCTAAGCAGCTTTAAGACTGACAGAATTTGCCTTAAGCTGCCCTGAGGCTGACAAGATGAAGGTCTGGTGCAGTAACAGAAGTGCTTTGGTTGCTTGCTCCTGGATGGTGCTAGGAGCTAGGAGAAACCAGGAACCAGGATAAGTTCCTGCTGCATGAATGAAGCTCAGAGTTTTGATGCTGTTGTCTATAATGATAATCCTCATTCTGTATGTAATTCCCGACCTAAGCAATCAAACTGGGACCTCTCCTTTTATTATCTTCATTCGAACTGAGTCTTGTGGCAATAAAAAGCCTAAAAACCTATCTTCCAGGAAAACCAGATTGTTCTTTTCCCTCCCCCTGCCATTACAAATTTCTATCTATACTGGCTTAAGTTTACCTGGATTTTAAGACATCCCTCTGTCCTGCAGAAAAAAAAAAGAACAACCATGAACCCTTACTTCCACTCAGCAATTAATTTTACATAGGAAATATTCATTAAAACTATGTTTAAAAACTTAAGTTTAGGCAAAGTGAAGCTTGCCATCTTCTGAATCAGGCTCCTAAGCCAAATTTTGTTTAGCATTTGAGTAATCTAACCAATTTCAAACAGATTACATGTACTTAGACCTAACTATGACATGACACACTCTATGTACTAGAAAATAATTCACAGGTGCAGTTGCTTTTCTAATACTCCTCCTAGGTAAATAATTTCTATGAATTTGTTTTAAGGAAATTACCTGCACATTTCAGGATGTAAAACTCAGTTTGGAACATCATAAACGACTACCATTTCCTAAGCCTGAGTCAAATGAATGTGTCAAGCCAGTTAATGTTAGATATGTGTGTGCAGGAAACACAAGACTGAGGCAAAAATGGTAAAAATAAATCCCATTTTATGTCTCTGACAGCTGTTAATGAACAGTAACTCCTTCAGTGACTTATAGGTTATGCTGGCATCTTTCCTCTCTATTTTAAAGACATTGAGTAGTGCCCCCTATAAAAAGGTTTTGTAGCTGGGAAAGTTGTAGAAGAGATCAATTTATAAGCATGTCTTTGTGTGTCATGTTCACCATGAGCTGACCCAAAAATTTCCTCGTATTATTTGGCTTGCTGGCCCTGCTGAGGTGTTGGATGAGGCTTCCTTGAGAGATGGTCAATGTCAGTGTTTAAGAAACATTTGTGCAATACCCTCAACAACATACTTTAATTTGTGTTCAGCCCTGAACTGGTCAGGCTTTTGGACTAGATGATCCTTTCAGGTAGTTTCCAACTAAAATATTATCTTTCATTCCATTCCACTTCAGTGGAAGAAAAGCCTCCAAAAGAACAACAAACCTTGTCCTTAACAAGGAAGATGCATGAGGTCAAGTCTTGTTTCCACTGTAGGAGGCAGGAGCAAATCCCACACTCCCAACAGAGAAAACATAACAAGAACTTTTCTAAAAAACCCCAGTCCTTGATAAAACAAACCATGTAGGAATAAGGGACTGCATTGGACCATGTTCACATTTGCATTATTTGGGGATCAGTGCCTCATCCATGGAGCTGCTCTGAACGTATGGGAGAGGACAGAATCTCAGGGATGGAGAGCCCTGGTGCAGGCAGCGCAGAGGTTCTGAAATTTTGGGAGATACCAGCAACTCACCTGGACAAGATCCTGAGAAATTTGAAATAATTTTGAAGCTGACCATGTTTGGAAAGGGGAGTTGGACTTGCAACATCAGAATGATCTCCTTCAAACTAAATTACCTATGATTATATCTACAGAAGGACCGAAGTATAAAACACGTTCAGACTCAGGAGTTTAGACCATATTTATCACTTTTGGGAATATCAAGAATTTTTAATATATATTCTGCATAAAATTATACTTTGGTGTCTGAGAGCATTTTCTGTAGTGGATAAGAATACTTCACTTTGCTTAAAAGTGCCTTGATGAAGGTAACTGAGGATGGTACAGAGATGCTCAAGCTGTGTACAAGTTCAGGTGACCTTCAGAATAATGCACTAACACTGCAAAAAATCTTGAATCACTTGGTGGTTTGGGAACTCCAGTGTGCTGAGTGGCTGAGCCGTCCTTGGGCAGTGTAGGCACTCCTGGTACAGACATGGGATTACAGTAGAGAAAGCTTTCTTTTGTTCGTATTTTGGGAAGACAAATTAGGTGCAATGCAGATATTCTTAGAGAAATCTGTACTCCCTGGAGACTAATGGAGGGAGCTAAGTGCCTATGGGAAACGAATAATTCTAAGCATTTACATTAGATCAGGAAAATGGGCTGATATAGATGGTGTGAATGGTTCTGGGATTCGGTGTCCAGTTTCCTAATGGTAAAATAAGAATACACAAAGAGGGTATTGTGAAGTGCTCAGAAAATGCGGTAAAGTGGCCATATTGATGGCTGTGATGGGTAAATTGAACACAAAGAGTGAAATGATTTTGATTTCAATAGAAGCATCAATTGAAGCTACACATTTTGTCAGAAAAGCCTGAAGTATAAATTACACTGTCATTTAGCATTTGCTTATACAAACCCCATGCCATTTAAATGAATTGAGTCTTACAGAATGACAGAATAGGGACTGAAAAGAAGTTTTTTTATTATTATTATTCTGACATGCCAGGGAGTTGTGGAAAAACAAACAAGCAAGAAAGTGAACAAACAAATGTCAGTGACTGAAGAGATGTTTTTTTTTTTCACTTGATGTGTATAAGACTGAAATATTCATCAACAAGTTTTTTTGCCTGGACCAATTCTTAGAATTTTTAGTATTTTGTAGCCTCATTTACAAGCTGTAGGAACTTCCTTTTCACTTCCCTTTTTCACTTCTAACATGGAAACAGCAATGCAATTAAGTGTATGATTTATTTAGGAACTGAATGAGCTTGTCTTTGGAGGAGGTTGTGGTGAACAGTGGGGAGAGGATCAGACCATATGTGCCCTGTTCCCTATAAGTTCCCTAAACATCTGCTGTTAACCAGCATCACAGAAAGGACACTTGTCACAGGAAGGACACTCGGCTAGATGCACCTTTCTTCTGAACCAGGGTAGTTGCAAGAGAAAATTGTTGTTACTTTTATAGAGGAGAATAGGTACCAAAGGTGAGAAACTGAAATTGTCTGCATGACTTGCATTAGTGCTGACAGGTAAAAGGATATGGAAAATGTTCAATGTTATAAAAAAACAAATAAAGCAATCCAGTTAGAAAAAGAAATCAAACACTAGAAATATCTGTGGGTGACAAATTATGAAAATGGGGCTTAAGGAGAATTGCGTTGAACTCTCCAGTTTGCTGACAGTTTTCCCTGCATGCAGGTGATGACTCTCACCCATCAGTCAGTTGAGGAGAGTGATTCTCAGCACCAAGAATGCTGCCCAGACAACCCACAGACTGCCACACTTCCCAGGGAGCTGGGGAAACTCATAGAAGTCAGAGAGGGACAATTACTCTGGAGCTGTGGAGTTTCCAACCATGTGTCAATGTTATATCAAATAAATTTTGACCCTTGTGTCCCTCTATCAAGGGCTGTATGTGAAGATTAATTAATATTACTTCACCAACATGAAAGCTGTTATAGCACATAAAGTGCTGGGTTGCATTGAACAGAAATAGTGGAAATAGGAGTTTCAAGCCACCTTTGAAATTAATCTGCCTTAACTCCATAAATTGACCAAAGCACTTGATTCTTAAGTGTATATTCTTTAAATAATTTTAATACATAAATAACCAAACATTTTCCCTATGTCCAGTTCTACCGTTCACCACTCTGGCCTTACAGGATCAGCTTCCATTTGTTTGTTTAATATATCATCCAACTAGCAGTGCAAATCCTGTATTTTAAATGGTTTTCCTTCTGTCTCTGTCTCATTAACCTAGTATTTCCTGTCAAATGTTAAGCTAAGGAAATATCTGTTTCTCCAGGAAAGTCAGAAATGTTTCTTTTACACAGGTACAATGTACCCCTACGGTCCTGTCAGTAAGCTCTGTAAAGTGAACCAAGCTAGTGGAAAGATTAAAAGAGACTGATTTTGTACTGCAATGAATGACTTTCATTTTAAAAAAAAATATAAACAAGCAAATCAGTACAAGGTATAATGTGATGAAATAAAAATGAATTTTAAAACACCTTAAAAATTGACTTGGAACTTGATTTATATTCAAAGTGACACAGAATTCACAGAATTCACAGTATGACTAGGCTGGAAGAGACCTTCAAGGTCGAGTCCAACACATGCCCTAACACCTCAAATAAACCATGGCACTGAGGGCCATGTCCAGTCTTTTTTTTAAACACATCTTATGTTCTCAAAACTCTGTATCTTAAAATCCCTTTTTTGAATGAAATAGCAAGAGCCTCTCTTCTTTCAAAGGGTAGATACAGGCACTACCTTCTTTATCAGAAAGGCCTTTAGTAAGCAAAGCCTCATTCCAGCATGCAACTGCCTCTGAGGGAAAATTTTTAAAAAATCTTCCCAGTAGCAGGATTGCTTTTGAAAATCTTTGTACCTCCCACAGTTGTAGCAATAATTTACTGCCACTAATTACCAGTTCCATTGCAGTACTGGTCTTTAGGGAGGTAGGTTGATATTTTTAATTTCCTTGCTTTGTTTTTAAGAGTTTGTATTGTTCCTCCCTTTTACTCAAGGCTGAGGGATCTTCTGCCTGCTGCAGTGGGGATGTCTGTGCTTCCAGCCAGTCTCCAGGGTGAGCCCAAGCCCCACGGTGGGTTCACTCCCAGTTCAGAGAGCAGCAGTCACCGGGGCAGGCCTGGCCCTGCATTGCCATGCTCTGCAGGGACACTGAGGAGAGGATGTGCCACCACAAATCCTGTCACAGCCAAGGTGCAAAGCAGGCCACAGAAATGTCCTGGCCTTACAACATCACTGTCAGTATCTTTGGAAGACTCTCCTACCTCCTCAAATGCTTGTTGGCAGCTCTTGTATGATCAGCCTGAAGGAGTGCTAGAGCAGGAGGTGGGCATGAAAAAAAGGCTGGCAGCAAGGAGTGCCTTCCATCTCTGAATCACAGAGACCAGCAGCAGTCAGAGCATCACACACATCACTCCTTAGCTCTTTTGACTGGCTGCTGTAGGTATCTCAACACTGCTGCCATGAATCCAGCCCCTGGCACCAAATTCATCTCCTGCCTTCAAGCTGGTACCTTTCAGTCAGTGAGAACTCTCCTTAGGAGTTCTGTGCTCAAAGTTGGGGACATTTTTGAGGAGCTGCAAACCCGAGTGTTTAATTACTCAGCATCCTTTACCAAGTGTCTGTCTCTCTGGGGCCCTGCCTCTGTCTTTACAAAACAAGGATAGATGGCATTTCCTCGCCATTAGGGAGGATCCTGAGGATAACTACAGTAAGGTCTGTGCAGCATTCAGAAACTAAACACCAATTACACAGGGCATTGGGGTGAAATAAGAGAGCTGAGGAAAGAAAAGGCCATACCAATAAAGTTAAATGAATTATTTACAATCAGCTACAGAATGTGTTTAAGGATGAACCCACAGAAGAGCCTTTCAGACCTGTCAAATCAATGGAGCCATCTGCACTTGATGTGTCACTAGGAAAAGTTTAATAACAAATCAATAAAATGAATAGTAATAAATTACCAGGATGAGATGAATGACTCAAATGTGGAAATGGAAAATACTGAGCCAGTTTTTTAAAGAGAGACAGCAAATAAATGAACTCTGACTAGAGAAACAGGTAGATCTACTTAACTTCCTTAGGAACGCTAAACTCACTGACCATAAATATCATGTGAATTTCCAGAAAACATACAACAGACTTCCTCACCAAAATGTCGTGAAATGTATAGAAAAAACCAAACCAGTGGTCTGTGAGTGAAGAATTAATAAGTGTTTAAGGAATGCAAAAAAAAGGGTTAATAAAGAATTTTTACAAGAGACTAAATCCTGTAAGTAATCTAGAAAAGGTGATGAAAAATGAGGCAATAATATTTACTAGAGACGTGGAAGTATCAAGGGTAGAAAAACCAAAAATTGACTCAGAAGATTTGCAAACGAATTATAAGATGTCCAGTGACTGGATGATAAAACAGCTGAAGATACACCTAGCAATGTGCACTCGCAGCCCAGAAAGCCAACTGTGTCCTGGGCTGCATCACCAGAAGTGTGACCAGAAATTTGAGGGAGGGGATTCTGCCCCTCTGCTGTCATGAGACCCCACCTGGAGTGCTGCATCCAGCTCTGGGGTCCCCAGCATGAGAAGAGCAAAGAGCTGTTGCAGGGAATCCAGAGGAGGCCATGAAGGTGGTGAGAGACTGGGTACCCCTCCTGGGAGGACAGGCTGTGGCAGTTGTGGCTGTCCAGCCTGGAGGAGAGAAGGCCTCAGGGAGTTGTCATTGTGAGCCTTCAATACTTGAAAAGAGCTTAATAAGAGAGATGGGGACAGACTGTTTAGCAGGGCCTGTTGCAATCATGCAAGGGGTAATGGTTTTAATTGGAAAGAGGGCAAGGTTAGGTTGGAAGAAATTTTTTATGATGAAGGTGCTGAGGTGGTGACACAGTACTGGTTTTGTGCGGCTTTGAGTAACCTGATGTAGTGGAAGGTCTCCTTATCCATGTCAGGGGTGTTGGAACTAGATGATCTTTAAGGTCCCTTCCAACCCAGACAATTCCATAATTCTGTGGAATTCCGTGTGAATGAATACAAAAGGAAGCACGGGGAGTATCAGTCCTCAGTCAATCTATGCACTGATATACACTGGGTAAGCAAATTCTCCCCTCAGAAGTGCTGGAGACTTTAATATTTTTCTAGAAAAACATGAATTCAATGCTTGGCATTAGTGAGAAAGGCAAATTTGTACATGCCATTTAAACAAATTTATAAATAATTGTTATTATACCATGATACAGACACCCACACACCTCTACAGACAGTCCTTATCCTTTCATCCCAAAGAAGATGTGGAAAAGGCAAAAAAGGAACAAAAAGGCCAATAAGGGCAAATTTCTCACAGAAACAGGCTACACAGACTAAGCCTCCTCAGCCTTAAAAGATATGACCAAGAAAAAAGAATAATAAAATTAATGAAATTTACAATTAATAAAAATTACAAATGTCAAGAAAGAAGGAATAGGGAACACTTGTTACCAAGAAATGGAGGCAAGTGCAATTTAGCCCCGAACAGATGATATACAGTATGCAATTCACAAGTAGGTGTTGTGGACTCTGAAAATTAAAATAGGTGTAAAAAAATCTTCTAAGGAAGAGAAAAATCCATCAAGAGCTATTTTAATAGTTGCACATGATCTGCTATCAGATGCTATTTGAAGCAGAACAATAGTTGGGAAGGACCTTTGGTCCACCTTAGTGTGGTGCTCATGTTTGCTTTCACACATTCACCCTACAGCACCAGGGCTTGTATTTGAGCTGTAGACCTCAAATCAGTTGTTTTTTGGCTTGTGACAACGTGCATGAAAGACAACTTTTATGTTTATATCCTGCCTTATTTGTGGAATCCAGCTAAGGAATTAAAGCTGAAACCCCATTTGTACAAATGTGATACGGCTGCCCACAGGCAGCCAAAATCCTCTCCTAGGGACAGTAATTTTCCTCAGGCTATGCAAGTCATCGTCAATATATCTGTTTCTTCACCTAGTTGTTCCTTCAGAGAAAGCTTAGAGATAGGAGAGGTAGATACAACTATTTTTATATAATCAAAACACTTTTATACTATCAAAACACTTCTTTCATACTATGTCCTTCCTTTTTCCTTCCTCTGATGTTTAGGTTTAAAGGGATGGGGTGCTTAATTTTTATCTGAAAGTCTTGGCATAGCTACTAAGAATTTTAAATCAAAGCAGTTTAAATAATTTTATTGAATAATATTCTGAGTAATCTTTTGGATTTACACTATCAAGTAGTGTTTCATGATTAGCTACCTCATCTAGCTGAAGATGTCCCTGCTCATTGCAGGGTGGTTGAACTGGATGACCTTTAAAGGTCCCTTCAAACCCAAGCTATTCTGTGGTTCTATGATTACACTGAATGAAAGGACTGGAAGGACATCCCAGATTTAAGAGCACTGAATATTCCTAAACCACAAATGTTACAGACTAATTCAGTGTTTCAATGCAAAACCAAATTTTGCTTGTTTGTTACAGAATTTTACTGGCACAAGACATAGAGCCTACAATAATTACAATGACCTACACAAATACAGCTCAGTTTACGAGAGTGTGGATGTATGCACATCCTTCTAACCCACCAAATCAAATTTAACTATTTAAACAAATTGTTAAATACATGTAATGTCCTCATACAGTACCTTATTTCTTTTGGCAGTTAATCCAAGTATTCATCATTTTTAGAGAAATCCTCACAGTACAAAACTAGGTCCCTTTGCCTTTGGGTAAAGATATGAGCAGAAGAGAAATTTCCCAAAAACTGTTTTTCAAACCTTAAGAAAAATGTTTATTTTCTAGGGAAAAGAAAGCATTATAATTGGATATTAATAAATGCTGCAGCAACAACATCTAAAGAAATGTTCTAAGGAATATTTTCCTCTGCTTACACTTCATTATAAACTAAATAAGAGAAACATCATCATAATGTTCATGCAAAAAAATGACTTGGAGAAAAAAATGCCACATATGCCCTAAAGATATCTTTGTTCTTGTCTCTCTAGAAATGATTGACAGGGTGAAAAATGAAGTAATTAACTTCTAGCTGACAGAAAACAGTTACATGGGTCTGTAATGATGGTGCCCGTGAGTGGCATAGTGTCCTACTTATCTGCATTTTAAAGCAACAGCTGCCGGATCTTTTGCAATGTCTGCAGAATTTTAAAGAGAAGCAAAATTAGAAACAACAGTACATCTTTACTATAAATGTCACAAAACTGATCCTCACAAGACAGAGATTGAACAGAATGTGTTGGACATATGTGAAATAATTATATTGGAGGGAAAAAAGCAGCTCTTATAACTCTTGACATCTCTGTAAAATTACCCTGACGTTTCTGAATCAACATAACGCATGGTTTCACTGTCTACCAAATTTCCTCTAGATCGAGACAGTTGTCTTGAAGATCTTCTTGAATCAGGACACTTTGTAAAAATAAGTTAATTATGAAAGGGTGCAGATGCCTTATTGCTAGACTGCATTTGCACAGCTAGACATATCTGCACCAGAGAGGGCTCAGTATTGACAATCAGTTTGCAACCTTGGCGTCCAAGGTCAGCGCCCTCTTGCACAAACTATCCACACTGCTCAGCACTGAGCTCAGGGCTGCTTTGAGCCCCTCACAACCTCTGGCCCTGAGGAATGATCAGTTAATGACTGTGGTGTTCCTCTTCTGAAAAGTGGCTGAAGTAATGGATGCAGAAGGTTGTAGCCTCACAAACCATGTTGTTCAGCACGACAGCAGAATAGTGCTGCTAACGTCCTAAACAAGCGGGATGAGGGTGTATAGGCATCTCCTGGAATAAAAGTCTGTGAGATTGTGTCATAGAGAGATCCAGTCAAAAGGGATTTAGCCTCTAAGGAAACCAGTTAGTTTGCTCCAAAAGAGGGGTTGGGAGTAAGCAAGCAGTGCAGTGCGAGAAATCAAGGCTCTGGGTACAAAGTGGTGTGCAAGATTATCTGGCTTCCATAGTCATACCCAAAGAATTGAGCCACAGAAACATATTTTTAGAAACAAGATCATTTTGTTGGTGAGGAAAAGCCATATCTAACATTTCATATTGCAGCAAGTGGAAATCCTCTTTTGGAGTGAACCGAACTCATTCACATGAATGTGGCTCACAAACTAACTATGATACTTTCTATGCTAACCATTGATATTATCTTTAAAATGGCCTCCTACTTTAAGGACTTCTTAAAAAGAAAATGCCAGTTCCAGCAACGTGAAATTACAGGCTGGAATGTGATTTATTTTAGCTATAACTATGACTGATATTGTCATTGCCTTGGACTTACTTGATGGTTGCTATTCAGAAAGCTTCAGATGATCCTGAAAATTAGGACCATATCTAATCTCACCTCTTTCTTAGCCATCATAGTCACTTGAAGTACAGTAAGGCAAAAGGTATAGAATACAGTCTATGATAAAACTTATGGACATTGATAGGTTACTCAAAGCTGAAAGTAGGATTCAGACTGATCATTTTTATGCCTAAAATGAACATGATGGATTTTAAACACCACAGCCCTACTGCAAAATTCAGCATTTCTACTCCCTTAAGTGGATCAGGTATTTTAAACTACATTTACTCTCACAAATTCATGCGAAGCCGGATTTCCCTTTCTCTCAAAAATTTAATGGAATTCACATTAAGCCAGGGAAACATCCAGACTGCATTTAACCCTATATTTAAATCTTACTGTATTTACACATACCTAACATATACAAAAGTGAATGCAGAAAGACCTCAACAGGAGAGATCATTCCCATTCAACACAGACATGATATTTACCTTTTTCTAGTAGTCTAGTGGTTAGACACTTACTTGAACATGAGAAATTCAATATTTTGCCACACAAGTGACTGAGGAAGTGGGAGATATAAATGCAGTTTCCTTAGCACACTGATGGGATACAAATCTAGAACTCTCTCATCTCCATAAGTTGTCCTACACACCAGGTAGCCATTTTTGGAATGGATATTTTTCATATCTTCCCTTGAAAAAGCACAGTGACTGAGGGATCAGGATGGTGAAAGTTTGGGAAAAAGAATTTGGTGGTGATCCCTAGGCTGGAGTCTGAGGAATGCAGTGGTGATTGAGCTGTCCTGACTGTCATCAATGATTCCGGGTTGGCTTTGACTGAAACAGCAATAACAACGGGAAAAGGGATATGCTCTTGCCAGATTGTTTTGCTCAATGTGAGGAACATCACCATCACCAACATTTCCCCCTCTTACATTTTAAACAACACTGCTGCTCAATAAAGTGCCTATCCTCATTTGTGGAACTTTGGTCTCAGATTCCCGAAGAGTTGGTACCTAATACAGAGACTAAAGCCAGGCTTTCAGCAAGAGTGAGAATTGGGGTATATTCCAGCATTTAGTTTTTTACATAAACTAAATCTAGGGCAGGATGTTTGAACTCAGCCCATCCCTAAGGTGTTGCTGTGCTCTGTAAGGGAGCTCCATTAGGAATGCATTTGGCCAACGTCCCTGCTTAGCACAGCAAAACTGAATTCCTTACTCAACACTTCCATTTACTGTACACAGAATTTATGTAACTAAGTTAGGTGCCTTGGATCACCCTCTGTGGACCATTATGAGATGCTGGGCTCTTGTAGCTCGTAAAATGGCTTGGAAGTTGAATGCACTTCTATCAGTTCTACAGATAATATCAGAGTCAGTTCTGCTCCCTGCCTCTGCATCCTCACCCTGATGGCTGCTTCTTCCTACAGCCACCTTGGAAAATACTTTTAGCATTTTAGCAAAGTCAGTTCCAAGTTTCTCCCCCCATCAATCAGCAACAATGTTTTTATACATACTGCCAAATTCTCTACTTAGACCAAGAATTCTCCTTGGGTGACACTGAAAACTATTCAGAATGGAAAGTGGTGGTTCAAGGTTTGACCTGTTCTGTATTGACTTGAAGGAGAACAAGAGTGTGCTGTGTTGCTGAATGGCAACATCAATTCCCTAAACACTAAGTAGTGAGATCAATGAAAATAAATCAATACTTCACTTAAAAATGGTGTCATGGAAAGAAGCCTCTTGGTCTTTCCCTTAAGAGATAAAAAAGAGGTAAAGAACAGTATTTGCTGCACAAATAACACAATAAACCAAATACTAAGAAGGTCCTAAAAAAATGCATTACCTTCTTTCACAGACTGTCACCAAATGGGATTATCTCAAAGCTCACTTATTTTGCTCCCTGTCATTAAGAGGAGCAGCTCATCCCTGAGTTTTATGAAACAAAACCTACAGGTTTACAAATAAAATGAGATTACCAAATAAAATGAGATTATCTCCTGCCCACAGAGCATAAGGACAGAGATGAGGATTTAAAATAAGGTAGGAGTGATGTGACAGCATTGACAAGATTTAAAAAGGTCTGGGAAAGCCTGAAAAAATCAGAACATTAAAACATGGGGACTATCACACTACCATGCCTTGCTGCAATTTAAGTGTTTCATTTCTAGTTAAGATGAATCTGGAAGAAACAACATTATTTATATATGGTATTAGTTGTAGAAAGCATGTTTTCAAGTAGTTAAAATTAATTTGTTTCCTCATCCCACTTAATTAATTATGAGGGGTGAATTGTAGGAGAAGAGAGACCAGAAGCAGAAGACATTCATGATGGTTTAATTATGCTTTAACTTATGTCTTATGAAATTTGAAGAACTGGCCAGATCACTGAATGGATGAAAATTTATTGTGATGCTCTTGTTATATCAAAATGAGTTGTGATGTTATTCAACTGTGCAGAATTCTTGTAACATTAAAATTCATCATTGATAAAGGCACATTTTTTTACATTTAAATTTATTTGCGTATTGATGCAACCACCTGAAAAATCTTTTAGGGAAGTGTAACTCCATTCTCTCTGAAATGCAGAAAGAACTGAATCCAAATTAATCTGAAAAATTAATTTGAAATACACAAGTGGACTGCAAGAATGGAAATGTATATCAAGGGACGGACTATCGTTTCAAAATTCTCCTCTAGGGAACAAGTACTGAGCAGTGGCAATTGACTAATTTGCTTCTCACTCACCCCCTCCCAAATAATAGATGTCTGTGACTACAATCACAACAAACATCCTCTAGGTTTGGGAATTTCAGCCTGTGTCCTAGACAGCCAAAATCCAGTACCCTTCACTCTGAGTTGCAGACTGTCACAAAAGCATGGCTGTGAAGGGTTAAAAGATGTGAAATGTAACCACTGCAGTTGGGCCACTGAAGTAATAAAAAGTTGAAAACTGTGACTGATGAGGTCTTAGATAATGGATTAACTAGCAAGTTGCCTGTAGTCCCTCAAAGGACTAATGGAAATTTACCCAAGGTACCTACAGTATACTGTGGAGATGCATGTGGAGACCTGGAACCATGCACATACAACATTAAAGAGATGAATAAAGCAAGAACAGAGCAGAGGGATGTTAATAATTTCAGCTTACATGTATATTTCATGTATGTTAACCAATTAGAGCATAAAAAAGGCACGATGGAAACTATCTTGCAGAAGAGGGAAACGGTGGAATCACTGTCCCTGGAACAGTTTAGCAAGTGTGTAGGTGTGGTGCTCAGGGACATGGTTCAGTGGTAAACCTGGCAGTGCTGGTTTCATGGTTGGACAGAATGATCTTAGAGGTCTTTTCCAACCTTACTGATTCAATGTATAGAGAACAGATAAAACAAGAGTAAAGGAAAGATGCAACTTGGACTTCTAAAAAATGCTGATCTGCTGGGCAGATGCTGCTGTGTGATGCTTTATCACTGACACACCATGCTGTTTGCAAAAATGCAGCACACAGGGTGGATACAGGGACAGCCACACAGGAGGAATTTACAAACATTGCCCAAGCATGTAAGGGTTAGCTGTGGGAAAGCCAGTGCCTAAAGCACCCTGGCCTAGTGAGAGGTGTCCCTGCCCATGGTGGGGGCATTGGAACTAGACGGTCTTTAAGGTCCCTTTCAACCCAAACCATGCTATGATTCTATTTGATTATTGTAATTTTAAACTGGAAATGCATCTTAATGGAGCTAAACTGTAAATGCTCTCCCTCCAAAAAAGCATGATATAATTTGATAGGCCTTCAGGAAGTGTAAAGAACAGCCCCCTCCTTCAGAGCATGATTGCTCAGCAACCCAAAACCATAAACATCTAATTTTTTATTCTACCAAAGCAAATTTCCCTTTAATAATCCATTAGGGAAGCCTATGTCAGGCAAAATATTGGCAGAGGAAACTTTAGCCTTGCTGGTAGATGACTGCTTTTATCTGTGAAAAATGCTGAGATATCAGAAAATAAATTCTAAATTCAGCTAATCATCTTGAATAAAGTTTCAATTATTCTTGTAATTGGCGATATTTAGGTTATTCTGTATACACATTAAGAAAAAGTAATTCACAGAAATACAGAATCTTTAAGATCCAGCCTACCATGACTATTTAAAAAGTATTTATATTTTCATACAAGCACTTTTCCAGATCTAATTACAATAAATGACTTCTGTTGCTACTTCATTCTTCCAAGAAAAGTCTGCACAGCTGAGTTTAAAAAATTTTCTTTACCCCATGTAGTCCTATTACCAGAGGTAAAGCACAACATGGAAAACATATCCAGTGTTTCACTCTGAGTGAATGTTTTGAATGTTGTGAAGTTGCTGGTATGAAGATCACTCAGAGAATCTTACTGAAGTATTTGACCTAAATGTAAGCAGGTCTACTTTCTATCAGTACTCTAAGAGAGCACACATTTTGTTTTCCTGAACCTCTCTTGTGGATGTAGTCTTTTTTAGTATGTAATAAAGACACAATTAAAATAAAATTTCCCTTTCTGCTGACTGAAAAGACTAAGTCCTTGACTTAGAAAGCTACAGCTCTGCAGAGAGGTAACAGCACTGAAAACACCAGATTTATTTTTTTGTTCTGTCTCTAAGCAGAAATGGATGGAAGGCCAGGTACATGTCATGCTTTCAAAGGAATTGACATAGTCATGTGTTTTCAATGAGGTCTTCCTCGAATTTTTGTTCCAGTATCTTAGTAATAGGTATGAAGTCAGAGGGGGAGAGAGACTGGATCATCCTTTTCTTAGACCTTTTGGGGTTTTCTTATTTATGACACATCATAAGTCCAACCAGATCCTCGGTCATATGGTCCTGAAATTGAAGAATTAGACATATTCTTCTGATCCCATTAGAAAAACTTTCATTTGGGCTGCAATTAAAGAAAACCCAACTTCTTTTCACACATTGAATTCAGAAATTTCAGATAAAATTTGATGTCAAATTCTTCAGAGTTTCGTGACTTAAATAGTCTGAGATGACTTATTCAAGATCTGTTTATCTCCAATAACTGCAATTGGGTGTCCTACAGTGAACAAAGAGCTCATTTTAGTGCTCCAGCATCACCCAGTATCTCTCTCACCATATAGCTGTGTATCTTTAGTCCTAAATCAAGGCAGAATCTGAGCTGCTTAGTTCCAGAATGATACCACTTATCTTCCTACAGAAAGAACTCAGATAGGATGGAAAATTCTTTGTGTGCTTTTAACAGGCAGAGATCTTCTAAGCAGTAAATTGGAGTAAAATTCTTGCTAGCACTAAGATTTTTGTCTGAGCTACAGGAGTTTGTGACTCCTCAGTTCCCTCCATGTTACCACTGGTTATATTGAATGCAGGTGGGGTTTACTGATTTTGTAGAAGACATAATTATTATGGAATGTTAAATAAATTTAGAGAATTTCCCATATTTCATACACTTACCTATCTGCTCTTTCAAAAGACAACAAAATTCCCTTTCAAATTCACCTCCCCAGTTGCTCTGGAGTATATTTAGAACTCAAGGCAAGTAGAAAAATGAATGCAAATTTTGTGTAACATGCTGGGGTAGGTAGTGCACTTCCATAGATGGAAGACCAAAAGTACAACTGCAGCAGCTTAATATTTTATAAGATTTCCTAAAAAAAGCAGCACTGAAATGAGTATAATTGAAGTGTCCTTTCCTAAAAACTCAAATGCCAGCTAACAAAGTAGGGATTTTCCTTTCCTCATCTTAATGCAAATTAGGAGTTTCTGCACTGAAGAAAGGAAATTATAGCAAGTAAGAAGTTTAGGGAAAGGAAACTTTAATCCTTCTGCACACTGTCCACATTAGAAGGGAATATATTCTTATGTCTGTCCAAGCCTGATGTGTTTAGGATGGCAATACAGAGAAATTAAAACTAAAGTAGATGAAAATCCATCTACCATACAGAACTTTCATACTCTGTTGAGAGGAAAATAACCCAATTTTCTACAGGCTAAATTCAGCCATGATCCTTGCATTACACTAGATAATTTTCAAGTTATTAATTCAGCCAATTTTCCTATTCTTTCATACTTTCAAAGACAAAAACATCTTGTCTGTTGATAATTTCTTTTACAATCTTTTTTTTTCTCCAGACTTCTTGTAGCTAAAGCTGTTGCAATCCTCATGAAAGGCAAAATTTTATCTGTTGAATTTTATCCAAATTATTCAATTGTGTTGATATTATTGAAGGAAACCTACAGGTAAGTATTTCTAAATGAATTACTATCTGCTGGTGGTGTCTGCAGACAGACAAAGGCAGATAAATTGATCATTGAAGATATTTAAAAGAAAACCCTGTATTTCTAATTCATAATCATTTTTGTTTAAATGTATTCTGAATTTTAGTATGGAGTAATAATAATAATTAAAGTAAACTACAATCCTGAAATCATCAATTAAAAGAAGATGATTTCATTAACACAGTAGCTGTAATAAAAGGTCATCCTTCTTGGCCTGTGTGAAAAGACAGCTTATCATTCAGATATTGAAAGAAATTATCAGGCATTTGACGAATGAGGTCAGATTTACAGGAAAGAATAGTTAGTCACCACTAAACCAGTGAAACTCACTCAGCTGCTAGGTTTCATATCTGTTTTGCATAGGAGTTAATAGTCTGTGGTTATTGTACCTGCAGGAAGAGATGTGGTGAGCTCTGGACTGCAAATTGAGCCATCAACTTCTAGCAGTAACCACTAGATTTGGCCAGATAGTGAGCTCAACACAGAAATTGATAGGAAGTGTCCCATGGTCCACTGCTATTAATATTTTGCTTTTCTTATTGATGTTCTAAATATTATTAATCTAAATTATTAAAGTATAAGTAGATGAAGAGATTGTCAAAGATTTACAAAGAAAATTTCTGTCCAGTTCAGTTTTGCTGAAAGATCTGCTGAAGTTTACAAGGCTTTCAAGATGAATCCACGTGTAGATACCAATGATGAAAGAGGAATTGTGATTTTTACTCCTGGAACATCTCATGATTCTGGCTTGAAACCAGAGAAAAGACTGATGACCCTAATTGCAGTCTAGTTAGGGTTGACTTAAGCAGACTGAAACCTGTGTAAATCAGATCTGAAGAAGCACCATGCACTGGAGTCATGCTGTAACTCATAACTCTAGCAGAGGCTTTAGGAACCTAGTTCTGAAATTGAAAATGTTCCTGTAGCTCATCCTCTTCTCTGTAAAGATGATCATGTATGAAATCAGGAACAGACACCAGTGCCATAAACAATATAATGGGATAAATTTGCTATCAAATCAATAACAAGTGGATGTCATAAAAATGTGTCTGTAATGTCATGTCCGGATGAAACACTGGGCTGAATAACCCTGAGAGCAAATCTACTGTCCAGGACATCTCTCAGGACACAACTTTTCCCTGTAGCAGAGCCTTCTTGTCACAATAGCTCTCCATGGATGTGGCAATGTTCTGCCAGCCAGTACAGAAAAGGAAAAATAACTTTCAGTGCTTATACTGAAAGGGCAATTGCATTTGGAATCTGCAAACCCTGTTAGAAACATTGCTTCTACCTTGTTTTCTGCAGTGCTTCTGAAAATGGTTTTGATACTGTCTAGTCTCAATCTGTTTTCAAGATGGGTTCACAAAGATACCTGTTTCCTTGTCCACAAATCTATGAAGAAACCATGTATTTTTCAAATCTAAGCTGTACTTTTACAAGAGTAGTTCCTGAAGTATTCTCAGGAAAATGGAACATGATGGACAAAGTCTGTCTGGCTGGGTAAATATGGGAACAGCAGAAAGGACTGAAAAACAGCTTTGCATCTTGAATCATTTGTAAGAGAGTGGCAAAATACTGCTTGATGGCCATTAGGCTATGCTTTCATTTTGTCATTGATCACCTATGATCCTTTTCTCTCCAAATTGTCTTAACAGTCTCTGCAGAAAGGAGTAATTACTACAGTGGGTATCTGCAGCCTCTACCTGGACTCTAAGATGTCTCAAGAACATCAAGAGGAAAAAGCCTGTCTGCAGAGATAGTGCTTTTTAAAAGAAAAAGATTACAGACCTTTCCAGCTCCCAGAGTGAAATAAATATTGATACTTTCTGGAAATGAGAAAGACAGGTATTATTAGTAGCACACTAAGGTAAGAACCATTCCAACCTGACATAACTAAAATCTAAATGGTTAGAAATATAAGGTTATAAAAACCCCAAAGCCTTCTACATTAGTAACTTTTTCTGCCCTAACTTTTTCCCAAAGCTTTCAGCTGCTGTCCTCTATGCCAGAACCCTTTTAAACAGTTAGAAAGAAGATGTAGGAGCAGAAATAGCAACGTGTTATTGCCTCTTCTATAAGCAGGGGTTTGTATAGAAGGTGATATGCTGTGCTAAGCAGGTGTTTTGACAATTGCATCAGCCCAATATATTGGGTGAAGGAATGTTGTTGCCTTCACGGTCGATTAAAAAGTATAAGTAGAATCTATGGAAAGTGGGCGAATGTTTAATTATTTTAATTCCTGTTTGGCAAGGAACATCCAGCAAACTCTTCAGCAGATAATACTGATAGTCTTTGTTTATTTGCTATATTAGTAGATAAAGCAATCAGAGTAAAAAGTTTTAAGAGAAGAATGAGCTGCACATAATCAGAGTCTTCACAAGAGAGATGGAGCTGGAGACATGGCAGAATGCAGATGTACACACACACACATATATATAGACACACAGACGGATATGTTAATCTTTGAAATAATTTTTTACTGCATTTGTTCTGAACATGAGGCACATTTAGAGACGATCAAATCCTGCTTGTCAAGACTGCTATACAAGAGGGACAGACACAGGGTAAGCAGTGCAAGACCTGCTGGGGCTGGCACGATGAGCTGGCTCCCCTTGGACATCAGCTTCAAGTATCAACCAGCACCACACAGGCACCACTCACAGCAGAAATAGTAAAGCAGCTGCATATAAACCAGGGTTTACTCAACAGCATGTCAATGAAGCCTGGGAGGACCTGATTAGTACTTTTTTTCCTGTTACAAGAGTGGGGTGGCAGGGATTGACTAAACTGAGTTCCTGAGGAGTTCCTTATGAGCCCCAATTCAGGTAGGCAATTCCCCAGATCCTTCCAGGCTCACCATAGCATTATTACAGTAATTTCTATTTCTAATGAGAAGTAAAAGGGTCAGCAAAGACTACTGGTCCCACTTAGCCTCACCACTTAACTTGGCTGGGCTCCCTCCTCTGAGATGGACTTCCTTGCAGTGAAACTAAAGATTCTCCTCATTTGTCTTTATTGGAAGGAACTTTGAACGTAAATTCCCACTACCCTTTTCAGCAGTGTTATGTCCTGTTTCTGTTCTCAGCTTTCTTTCAACACAGCTGATTTGGAGAGCCTATTCTATAGTGGCTTTATGACTTTTCTGTATAGGATTTCAGGTAGAAAGCTCTTCAATAGGGCCAAGCATCTTCTTTCTCTCACATTGGCCACTGTGCTGTGTGGGAATGCACATAGATTTCCAACTTTGTATTTACACAAGCTTTTATTTCAATAGGCTTGTGTCTCTGGGTTCATGGTCTAAGCTACCGTCTTGTACTTTTCCAGTGGAGAGCTGCACAAACTGTCGGTGTCCTATTATAGCTGTTGACATGGAAACATCATAAGCAACTATTTGTTGGATAAGACTGCTATTTCACAGGGAACAGACACAGCTTAAATGCATGTTTTGCTGATTCACTTTCAGCCATTTTAAGCCACAGACAGTTTATCTTCACTTTCACGTCCCCCCTCCCCTTCACTGATGGATCATGTTCAGAGTTTCTGCTTAGGAATGAGGCTGAAACTGTGTCTATCTTGCTTATAAAAATTTCAAACATCCTATTCCCACATGGGGCCAAGATCTTCAACCTCATCATCTTCTGCCTTGGATATTATTCTAGCTGACACTTTCTACTCTCCGAAGCAGAAAGCAGGCAGTCCCTCTAGGGAACGGAAAAGCAAAATATATGTGCAATGAAAGCTATTAAAGCATCTCCTAAGAAAAGGAAAAGGTGTGCTGCTGCTGTAGAGCAGACATCATGTCAAGCCCATTACCTGTTCTAGGCCATTATTTTAATAACTTATGAAACAGAACAATATGGAAAATGGCCACAGCTGTGTACTACTTATGCCTACTGAAGTTGCTAATAGAAAAGCTGTTTTGCACCAGGCATTAACAAGGCTGTATTGAGGACATGATTCCCTGTCTCACCCAATTATTTAAAACACAAGTTTTACTGAACATAAAGACAAGATGACTTAGGCAAGAATGGCTTTGATATTCTGCAAGCTTCTTTATATTCTGTTTTCTGTTCTAAAGTTTAGGCAGGATGTGTTAGATTTCTGGAGGCTGTGCTTGTTTCACACAGTCCTTCCAGGTGCTCAGTACTGCATACCATAGCTCGTAATTATGAACACGAAGTAGTCAATGATTTGCAAAGCAACAAGGACATAGAAATAAATCTACTTCTGCCCCTTTTTGAGCCAGCTGGAGAAACACCCATTGATAAAAGGCTTGCTGGGCTGTTGGTTCATGCTGCAGCTAACGATGCATCTCGGGGAGGGATGGGATGAACTCATTACACACCCGGTACCCAAGAGCAGCAGATATGATAAACATGAAGATGTGAAGGTAAGAGCTGGTGTCAGATGCAGAGATGAGACTGTTTGACTGATGTGTTTACATGTTCAGTTTTCACTCTCCATTAACTGCTTAGTCTTTGTCTGTGAAGTGTTATGAAGAACTGCAAACAAACATAATTTTTCCTTAACTGCTCATTAGTATCAACATTGCAAAAAAGTAGCAGATGAGTAAGAAATGCAGTAACTGGTAGGAAAAACTGAATAGCTTATGAGGTGGCTAACAGTTTCAACTGACTATATATCAAATATATTGATTTTCACAGTCCTAGGGTATTGGTGAGACATATTGTTGTAATTACAGCATTACATTTTAAGGCGGCTTTTTAGCGCTGGGTTGCCATCAAACAATAAACCTGAAGGCTTTTGAATTGAGAGTAGTCCAAGATTAATAATCCTCATGTGCATCTTTCAGCTGAGAGTGGCACCAGCATTATGAGTCTTAGGACACTTCAGTTAAGGACCTGTGAAAATTTCACAGAAATAAAATAAAGAAGTGTGAAATTCTCACAGTTCCCACTGACAGCAAGAGGCTACTTTAAAAAAATCCCAACAAAACAGTTTCTCTCCAGATAGTCTCTGTTCTTCAATTTTCAGTTGAAATTTTTAATTTCTCATTTGCTCTGTTCTTAGCAGCAGAATGATGAACCTGGTAATTTTTGCAAATGCCTCTAAGCATATAAACAGATTGAATTTTGTAAGAAGATATTAGATTTGCTTTGCCAAAGACAAGAGTTGTTTCATCTTCCTTTTTCATTTCAAGATAATCACATGTTCTGCAAGCCAGATGCTTTTGCTCTAAACATGAAATTCAATGCAATAAATAAGAACTACTGGCTTTACTTCCCATTGTATTAGGTGATTCTTGTATTCCAGCATATCCCTCATCCTCCTCAATCCCTCAGTGTTTCCGATAATTAATGAAGACCTGGGTGAACAGTTCCTCAGTGATATGGTTCAGCTCTTGAATGTCTCCCTAGAGAAAAGGTCTCTAAAGCATGCACAGTGACCCTCCTTGCTTTGAAAAGTAAAGATTTACACTACTTCCGTGGTTTTGAATCTGAGCAGCTCTAACTGAAGCCAGGGAGAATATTTGTGCCAGGAGGATCTATAAAAGAGTCTTATTTTCAGAGAAAACCATTAAAAAGTAGTAATTGAATATTCAGAAACTCTTACTTAACCAGGGCATGTGAAATGAATGACATTCTAACAATTCCAGTCTGAAAAGGAACTTCAAGTCCAATAAGCCTTTTCATAAATTTAGTTTTTGTGTGTACCTATCTGGCAATTTCCAAACTTATCTGCATTAAGCCATTTATGATACATTTTCTGAATGCATGTTTCCATTCTGTGCTACAATTGGGAACATTCAATTGCCCAGGAATCTGAGGCAAGTGAAAAAATTGTACAAAAATTCCATTTTCCTCCACTTACTGTTCAATAAAGGGAATTCTAATAGTTCTATAATGCCATTAAAGTACAGGCATGGTTATATAAGCTATTTCCTCATTGAAACAAAAAAAATAATGTCTAGGTGCCAAGCTGACTCACATTTGCTCTCCAGAAATCTGTATTTCAGTGACTTTCAGTGCTACAAAATCTGAAAGAAACTGCAGTTTGGATGATCCCAGATGCTGGAGTCATGAACTCATCCAGCTTGATGACCCTGTACTGAGTGTACGTGGATCCTCAATAGTGCTAACTAAAGTGACAAATGAATTCAGAAGGAATCCTGGGGAATAAGAATATGGGCAAAAAACCAGCCCCATTAAACAAGACTGTTGGTGTTTCCAACCTGTGTTGCAGAAGAATGCACAGACAACAGTCAGAGGCTTGATGTTATAGCTCGCAGATTGCACATGAGCACACATATGTGTTTATGAGAGAGCAAAAGAGAAAGATTTTGAGTGTGCATGGGAATCAGGTCACACAACATGAAGTGTCTCTAATATTGATGTTTACATCTCAGCTAATCACCTGAGGCTCTTTCCACTCAACTGTGAGAAAGAGACATTTTTAGGGCATGATTCGCCTGAGCAATTTTAGATGTCTACTTCTGGATGACATGAATTGTACTCTGAAAGTGCCAAGTGCACTCCACTGACTCAAGAGAGATACTAGGCAATTTGCTTAAGTGCAGATTTTTGCAATGTGTATGTAGATATAGCGTGTAATTAACACTAAAATATTTGGATTTTCTTTATATATACACATACATACATACATATATATCTCGGAAAGAAGTATTCTCTCTCCTCCTTGTAATGAGTATTTAATCACAGCCATTCCATACATCTCTCTGGTTTCCTCAGGACATCCTTCTGAAAACACCAGTGCAATTATCTCCTCATTACATTTCTGCTTTCAGACCTACATACTAGAGCCTTTCATCCCCCAGTCTGATCTTACCATGTGTTCAGGCTTCACTACCATGATGTCTCCAAGAATTGCATTTCTCAGGTGGATTCCACACTGCAGTGCAGCCAGCTGTGCAGATTCACAGGAGAATTCTGCCCATGCAGCGTTGACCTGATGTTCATTTGCCTGAGGGGGTTCACTGCCTCAAAGACGACAGGGAGACTGAAGGTGTTTGTAACAGACATTGCATGGAACAAGCCCTGGATATCAGACTCAATCTTCACAAACTGCCTCAAAAGAATTTCAATTGTAGCTCTAAAAACTTCAAAACTGAGAATTTGTCTGATCTGTTGAAAATCAAAATCTCACTAGTGAAAGATGTACCGGCTAACCCAAACCATCTGTGATTCTATGATATGGCAACATGTTAATCTCTAAGTTCAGGAGATTTGTGTAAAGGTATCTAATACCTAATGAAGAATCCATTGTGCTGACAATGAGATTAAACCACCCAAAGTACCTCAGCTTTGACTTCCCTTTTGCTGAGCTAAGTTGTGATGGCAAATCTCCAGATTCTTCCTCACGGCTCAATTAGAAATGAACCAGAACAGACACATGTTTGACACGTAATACTACATGTTTGTATTGCCCAAGTTTATCACAACTATGAAATGCTTAGCAATAAGTCCAGTTAGAAGAAGACAAAAATGTAGTGGACTAAGAGGCACTTTGCACCATGCACATTTTTTATAAATAGTGCAACATGGACTGGAAATAAAAAGGTTGATCATAAGCGTCTTCATCTTATTGGGAAGAGCCTTGGGCTCACTTCCCACTGTAGTGCTTTTCCATGCACAGTGGAGAGGCAGCTGCAGAACCATTTCTTCCTACATTGCAGCTGGATCCAGTCCTATCCCAGCCCTGATTTCCATTCCCACCTTTACAGCCAACTGTACCATTCACTTTGTACTGATATATTTGAAAGTAGTGCAGAAGCTCAAACAGCTGCATTTCAGTAAACTCAACCCTTCATACATGGCAACAAGGAGCCCTGATGAGGTGAAATCTGGTCTGGTCACTGACAGTACTGAACAGACTTTAAAGAGAAAAGTGGCAGTGAAAGGGTTGGGGGGGGGGGTGAAGTTTTAGAGTTATTTCTGCAGCTATACACCTCCACGGTGCCTGCTTGTGGCTTTAGACAACTGGAAGTTTTAAATATAAACATTATTCCAGAAGCTGTCTGGTTTGAATAAAGCTTAAATGGTGCAGTGACTGTTTATGCTAAGTGTATCTCACTACTTTTCATCTGTAAACCAAAACCAGACACTAAGACGGCAGTTTTGGGTGCCAGATAATTCCTGAAAACCTTTTCTTTGCATGTGCAGTAGCAATTACTGCAGCATCTACTCTTATCCTCAGAAATCTAACACAAGTAGTTTAAGCTCACGCATAATCTAGTAAAACAACAAGAAAACTGCTTAAGCTCTGTTTCCTCCAAAGTTTGGAAGTTAATGTTTCAGTGACTCCAATTCACCAAACTTTTTAAAGAACTGTACTTCTCTGATGCTTAACTCTTCAAAAGACTGATATGTTCCATAACCTGTGAGTTAAATAACATGACCTGACATTTCCTAGGAATAGCAACAATAACCATATGTAACCTAGAAATTTGACTACTGATATGGACCTAGAAGGACAAAGCAAAGCATGTATTTATTTCAAGACAAAGAAATATATAATCTTACAAGAACCTTGAGCTAAAAAGACAAAAAGGAAGACGAATTTGCATAAGACCCTGCTATGCATGTATATAGCATAATGTTTAGCTGGTGATGGGTTTGTTTCTTCTCCTGGTTGATCATGAGCTGATGACTGAATTCCAATGACTTAAAAAAAGGTAATAGCAGATTTTTTTAGCCTATCATTGAAATTAGTGAATTCAATTTAAATTCTTTCACTTTCACCACCAAATAAAGCATGAATAATACCATTTTCTATGTTTCCTATCCATTCTCCCACTTTCTGCATTTCTTTCTGTATTTCTTTTCCTCAACACATCTAGTGAGAAAGAGGTTGTGAGCTCCCAGAAGGACTATAAGTATTTTCTACTGCTCCATCCTCCCCTGGGGACTCATGTTTTGCCTTTAGTGTTGTGGACTCTCTGATGACATCCCAAACAGAGATATAGGTCTGTGATAAAAAAAGCAACAGGCAGTAATGAAAAAAAATAATTCAGGAAATTCATGGGAAATAATCCAGGAGGTGTCAGAAAGACAGACAGAAAAAAAAAAGAAAAAATGAATATAAATCTGAAACACCAGAGTAGGCAGAGATAAAAGATCATGTCAAAGAGCTACACAATTTCTCTGAACAAGTAATTATTGATTTCCTTCCTGTGTTGTTTACACTCCTGAAGTGAGACTTTTAATTGCTTTTAGCCTCTTACTTGTGGTCCTACATTCAACCCTTTATATTATATTTTGTCTCACTTAACTGAATATAGCTTCTTTCACATATCTCAGTGCTAAGCTTTTATAGTAGGAGCTGGATGGGAAAATCACAAACTTTAAGATAAAGAAGAAATCCCTGCATCCAATAAACCCCACATCCATTGGCATAACTGTAGCTTTACTTTTTCTCACCCTCTTTTGTTGGCTTTTCTATGAGCAGGTAATGACACTTATTTTCAACTATTACAACCTACCTGGATCTTAATTTATTTCCTTGTGTTACCTAGAGTACAGTGATTTCCTTCAATTAAGCTTTCTGGTTAAAAAATAACCATGCTTGCCATACTCAGTGAAGGACAGCAAAATCACTACATCCCAAAGAAAGGAAAACAGCAAACTTGAATCATAAACTTGGCATTACAGCTAGAGATTTACAACAACATATGGTCATTTGCCTCTAGCTCTCTTGCACATGCTGACTAAAATAATCCATTGAAACAGAAATGTCCTGAATTATAAGAATAGAAACCAAATGCTAGATTCTAGCTTTTTACATGGGCCCTGCCTGTAAAGAGTATCCCATAATGAGAAAATTTTCATCTCTGAAAACAAGCACATTTCTGAGCCCACATTTATTTTTCCTGAGTGCCTAATATAGCCACAAACTAACTTTGTAATTAGTGCATGTGAATTGAACTGACAGTGACAGGCACAAGGCTGCAGGTGCTACTGCACCACAAACACGTTTTGGTAATATGTGAGATACAGAGCCTCTCGAGCAGGCTGCTCAGACATGGACACAGCCAATTGCGTGGGTTTGAGAGAAAAAAGTAAATACTAACAAAAGTGACTGAGGCTTTTGTGGCTTTCTGCTTCAGAGGTTTGGGGCATTTGTTGGAATGACTGTGGAATAAAAGAACAGGTTTTGCATTTGTGGTTTGGGAAGTGCCATTTAGATAAGCAGCTAAGACATCAAAAGCTCCTGCAGTGAAGCACCAGGGCATGGCAGCTTAGTGAGACAGATCACAGCCAGAATTCATGAACTAGCAGAAAACCAGGCTCATCAGTGCACACGGCGCAATACTGTACAGAAGAGCTAGGCTAGTCCAGATGCAGCACAGATATCTCAGCTTGGCTCAGAGTGCAAGTTAATAAGCCTCAGTTCTCAGCAGAGCTTCCCAGGCCAATGCTCATACAGGGGGATCAAGCTTTGCTGCTATTCAAACTGCAGAAAGGACCCTGGTGTTAGCCCTTTATGTGTACACCTCAATTAACCTGCAGTTGCTGGCTTGGGCTTCTCACACCATTACTCCCCTTAATTTTGGGTTCCTGGCTTATCTCAAGAAAGGGAGCTTGGATCTATCCATCCTTACACACACAATTGTAGCTTTTCATAAAATGTAAATTCAGGGTGCTGAGCGCTTGACAACAAAGTCACCCTGGTCTGGAAAAAACCTGCTCCAGGTCGGATAAAGTTGGAGATGCCTTGAAAACTTCAACACTTCTAATCTGACCTTGCCCAAGAGCAACATCACTGCTAAGAGTGATCCATCTCCCTTCAGTCATTGCTCTTTCTGACAGCAGTACCAATTAGTGCTTCATGTGGTTGTTGCCCATTAGAACAAGACCCTTCATGCTAACATTAAAGTTTTCCCTTCCTTCTCTGCTACCTTACTCCTTCACGCTGAGAGCATAATGACAAAATGTAGAATTTAGCCTTAATTGGATCTCTGCAATGTTATCACCTGAATTAGCTCCCCTGTGAATAATTATCACTGCCTAGAGGCTGACAAATTGCTTCCCTCTACTTCATGATTGTCAGGAATTTCAAATTATATGCTGAGCATGGGGAGGATAGAGGGGACAAAGGGGAGAATGAAAATGAAAGCCTAGAGAAGCATAATTATTAAGATTATTAAACTATTTGACAGATTGCCACAGTCTCCATGAGTCCCAAAGGGGGAGAGTGACAGCAAGAATTTTGCTGGGGCAACTGGGCAACACCCAGTCTGACAAAAGACTCGTACAATCAAGGTGAAACTACAACCTCTGCTCCCAATAAGTGACAAAGGTAATTCCTTTGTTGTTCACCAGCCCATTTAAGCTGTGGATAGAAGTTTGTTTACCATCTCATCTGCACATTTGGTCTTGCTATGTAGATGGCAAATTCTTTGCAGCATAGACTGATAGAAGGGTAAATGTATGCGAGGGGATAGTGGCAGATTGTCATGCATTTAGAGTAGCATATAAGAGTTTGTGTTTTGTAAGGAAAAGGCTTTGGCAAAAAGCTGCTCTTCCTGAGAACACTCGTTCCGTGTCTGGGCAAGACCTCACACAGAAACACATTCTGTCATTACTCCACAGTATCCATCTCAGACATTGACAGAGCTAAGAAACGTTCATCTCATAAACCCAAATCACTATAAAAGTGTAATGCTCTTTGCACATTACTTCAAACAGTCAAAGAGGGCAAATAGGGCTTTTTTCCAATTTTCTCATTAATGATGCTTGTAAGATGGATACATTTCTCAATTTGTTTCAAGGCAGTTCCTCAGACTTTCCCACCATGCCAAACCAGCAACACATGTCAGACACAGGCAAGGTAGCTGCTGACATATTCCCAGGAGAAGGCTCTTCCTGCTTACCTGACATACAGTGACCTCTTCTGATTAGTCCTCAGGGAGCCAGACCCAGAACTCATGCTGTGATTCATCATCTGCTCACGCAGGTCATGGATTTTTGCCTCAAATCGAGCGTACTCTAAAGAGATAAGAAAACCCAAGAGAACAAAGATATTTTAGTTTTCTTGACCTATATAATTATTAGGGCTGCTAAATGCAAATTAACGTTAAATTAATGAGTGTCAGGCATGTCTTGAAAATGGAGGTCTAATAGAACCTTGAATTAATGTATTATTTTAGGTAAATATATGCCTTTTTATTGTGGTACCTGAACATTTCAATTCTGGCTAGGTGAGGAATCAGATATCTAGATCTACAGTCCTGCAGTTTCAGGAAAGGAAAGGAGGTTTAAGGGGTGTTAACAGTATCTTCCAGTCTGTGGAAAGGATGTTGAAAGCAGTTTTCTGCTGTATCTTTCCTTCTTCCAAACAATGTGATACCTTGGTAGGGTCAGTGGGACGGCAGTTATTAACGAGTGAAGCAATTATTTTAAAATTCAATCAAAATGAAGGAGATATTTCTATGTCCAATTATCCCCATGAAGCTGGAAAATCATTGTATGAGCAACCAGCCATGTTTTTTACACTGCTCACTGAGGCTTGGGCTCTGCTTCTTTTAAATAGGTGGAGCCATTATCTTGTTCTTAGGGTGGGTGACCCCAGAAACTCCAAAGCTAAGCTGCATAACAATGGCACAGAACTGCTCCCCCCCTCACATTGTTCACCCCCACAGTTCTCCTGGTGGCTCTGCAAAATGTTGTGACCTGCTGCCCAGCAACATGGGATCAGCTGGAGCCGTATCATTTGGTGAGACCCCTCTCTGACAGGACACAGCCTCATCAATGGTCCCTCCAGCTGCCATGCTCCCCTTGCTCATCATGTGACTCAACGGACTGAGCTTTGGTTTGCAAGAAGAAAGGTTGAGGTTTTGGAGACAAGCTCTAATTCC
This sequence comes from Calcarius lapponicus, assembly GCA_039654755.1. NCBI lineage: Eukaryota > Metazoa > Chordata > Aves > Passeriformes > Fringillidae > Calcarius > Calcarius lapponicus. Next base: position 62,865,423 of record CM077462.1, on the reverse strand, counting down.
TTGAAAATGAGAACCTCCAGCAGCCCAGAGAGCCATAATTCAACCTAAACCCAGGAAATCTACTGATGTGAGCTATAAGACTAAGCTGAGGGGGTGTACAAAATACATTTCAGTGAGTCAGTGACACTTTAAAGAGTAAGATATCGCAGACTGATGCCAGCAGGGAGAAGATGATGTTCCCTGCACCTCGACGTTTTATTTCACTGACGCCTTCACAAGAAGGGTCCCATTCCCCACAGCAGGGCTAAAGCAGAACTGAAACCAGCACACAAGGTTTCCTCCCTCAAAGGATGGAGGTACATACCACCAGATCCCACCACCTTCCAGCTTAAGCAAATGAGTCTTTACAGTGCTTTTATAACCCATTGCTACCATTGCTCTGCGTCTTGTTTGTTGCTGTCTGAACTACCTGAAAATGCTTTAAGACAGCAACATTCACATTTTTCTCCTAGAACTCAGCATTATTTTTGTTTGATCATTTGCTGTTCCTACTGGCTCAGTTCCCAGAACGTCTAGATGCTTTGCAACAACTAATTCATTTAATTCCGTGCACTCTACATTTTTATTGGATAATAACACCTGACCTTTCCAAGATCCCATATTTTGCACAGACACTAGCCACCTTCAAGTGGCTTAGCAGCATGGTTTGATTTGGGGTTTTGTGTTTGGGTTTTTTCCCCTCCTTCTCTCTTGACACTGAGCTTCCTTGGCATTACCTACTCAGTCTGTGGAGTGACAGTGGCTACTTTGCTCGTCAGCTGGGAACCACTGCTGTGCTATAAGACTCTTCAGTCTTCCCACATACCTATGATTTCATCAACTGCAACTGAAACTCTGTGTGTCAGGAGAAGAGAAACTCCTACATGCAGACTGTATTTCAGATTTATTCTGTAGCTTGTTTCTTGCTCATTTCTTTCACCTAGAGTACATCTTTAAACTTCTGAGAGATTTAAAAGCACAAATTCTCAGTAGAACAAAGTCTCCTACAAACTCATGGTTTTTTTTTGGAGTGGAGTTTTGAAGTGTTTATCCCAGTGTAGGATTTAAGTTTGCTCGATGTGAGTCATATTTGTTCTGATCTCCTGCTTTAGAATTTATTTAGTAAATAATCATCATCTGAGCAAAGCTTTGTTTAGCTTATATTTCATTAAAACCAATCTAACGTTTCTTCTTGGCAAATAGGAAAGGGGATCTTAAGGACCAAGACACATTTCTCTTCCTCATACAGTATCAGTCCTACACAAATAGACAGAATATTACAATTCTTAGGCTTGTTACCAGCTCTTTTTCATTTATGGTGGATACACTGAAGAAGACAGTAAACATATAGTGTAATGCAGCTTCTTTAATGTTTTACATCTGGGCAGCACCAAGGATATGAATGATCTACAGCAGAGCAACTTTCCCTTTAATAAGCATCCCCATCTCAGGCTGACTCTGTATGTAAGGTGTGGGAGTAACTCCCAGATTTAGACACCAATCTGGAGTGTGAGAAGAGAGGACTGAAATTCTGATTTTTCTCTAGCACAGCATCCAGCTAACTTGAACATCAGATACTCAAATGACTACAGCTTGGTCAGGTGATGATATTGCTTGTGTTCTGACTTTGCAGCACACTTGTAATTTAACCAGTTTTAACTGTCTGTAAACTTATTCTGAGTTCAAGAATCTCTCTCTGGGAGACCTCTTGAAACTAAAAGACATAATAAAAATTGTCTAATAAGTGTGTGATGGAAACTCAAGGTCCAAGGTCCTCCTCCCTGCTTGATACCAAAAATTACTGAAGTACTAATGATATTCTGTTACTTTGTTTCTTGAGATGTTTTTAGCTATGGATTTAAATACATAGATAATTTGAAAAAAAACCCCCAAATTTATGTGACTATATTTTTCTACTGTACCTTCTTTGCTTTTTTTTGATAAAAAATACTGAAATGTACCCTTGTCCCTTCTTCCTATCAAATGCCTGGGCCAAAAATTGCATGACCATCAATGCAGGCAGTCTTTAACTCAGCACAGATCAGTTTCTTTAATCTCAGCCCTCCGAGTTCTCCTACTGATTCCTAGGTACTACAGTGACAGATGCATTTGAAATGTGAACAGAAAAAGAAACAGTGATGCTCTGCCATCAGAACTGCTGTGATAGTTCTGCCTACTGGGAAAGAGTCCTTTTTTCTTAACACTTCTTTGTACTTGGGTCATTCCAGGAGAGCTGTCTCCTAAAAGCTTTGCATTTGTTAAATGTGAAAAAGGACAGTGCTAAAGTCCAGAAAAACACTTCACGTTTCCTTCAAATTCAGCACTGAATCTAAATAACACACTTTTCAAGGCTCCTACACAATTAAAAGCACACTGAGGTTGTGACATACTAACAAAATATACAGTGTATTCACCATTCACTAACTTTGTGCTCTTTGAAGAAAGGGAGAACAAAGAACATGTTGCTACAGGAATGCTTCATTAGCAAAACTTCTCAAATTTACTACAATCCATCTGCAAAGTTCCTACCTGTTGCCTGATTCAACAACTCTGGTAGCTTAAGAAACTGATAAAGGCAAATAAATAGACTGAATAAATGGACAGGGTGCTGGTGATTTCCCTTCCATCTCATTCCAACACCCTGCCAAGTGCTATATCTGGGATTTACACGTGTTCTAACCTTCAAATATTAATGCAATCCTTTCCTTTCCAAAGCACTTGGACATGTTGCAAGGTCTGAATAGATCTTTGGGAGCAAACTTCAAACACATTGAAGCCTCTCCTTAGCTTCCATACTGAGAAATCAAAGCAAGGCAAATGGCCAGCCCTGTTAAAAAAACATCTAAAACCTCAAATCCGAAGAGTGACATACTTCATGTTTAGCTGGCCAAGATCAAAAAACCTGTGATCTACAAAATCTTGACTAATTCACTTTGGAATCTCAGGTGAAGTAGATACCAAAGTTTTTACTACTGAAGTGATTTAGATACCTTAAATTCTGCCAACTCCTCTACCCCCTGTGCAAGTGAGGTCTTACATGGTGGGAAGGAATTTTTTAATACACAGAAACCACTCCCTTTTGAGCTTTCTACTGGCTTTCTTTGGTGGTCCATGGTCAGACTTGGTATGTGAACTTTTGTGAGTCTGATTACTAATACGTAAGTCTCTCCACGTATCATGAGTCTTTCCAATATCATGAGTTTGTGAGATTTGTGATGGATGCAAAGACAATAAGAACAGTTTGGGATGAGTTTTGCTGTGATGTCATTTCATATACATGGAGCAAGAACTTCTCCTATTAATACATGCAGTATATTGAAATTCTAGTTAAAAAAAAATTGAGTTCATAAACAGGCTAAAAGGCTAAGGATACAAAAAATACTTGAGAACACAAGACAGCTCCTGGAGGTCTCAGATGCTTTTGGAAGACAAAAAAGGAATGCAAAAAAGCAAACCTCAAATTCAATTAATTTCTGAATATAAAAATAGCAAAGATGGAGATATTATATCTGATGGCTTGATGCTACTTTTTGGTCATAAAAATAAAGACTAGCTATGTTAAATGAATAAATATTCTGCAGCTTTTCTATGAGAAAAAGTTGCAGAATTTTACAAAGCCACACCGCTGTTATTTTTCACTTTTATGTTTATAAGCACAATTGTAGTATAGACTGAATTTAGAGAACATGAAAACAAAAAGCCCTCATCCTACAAGTAAAGCTGAGTTAAGAAATTGAAATGCTGACATATGATACAACAGTGAAAATAACAGTTCAGCAGCCCAGTCCATGTCTTTACCACTTGAACACTTTTAGTGCTGGTGCCTTTAGAGAGATAGCAATTCTTTTTGCCAGCAGGTAGCAGAGTTTGCTTTTCTGTGTAAGTCAGGATAATCACTGTTTGCTACTAGATGATAAGAGGTTTACTAAAAAGTAGAAATTCAAAAATGGGAAGTAAAACTGGAATTGTCCAATTTCAACAGACTACACGGTTTAGAAAAAACTCACCAAACCACAAAACACAAGCAAACCACGAAGGCATTAATTAGAGACCTCAAAAAAGGTATGTTGCATAGCTCTAGAAACTACACTAAAGGAACAGCTTCCAGACCAGTTTCTCTATCAATATCAATTGAGCATAATTTCAGTGGATTTAGGCCAGCTTCTGTTCTGTTTATGGGAACACAAACTGTATGGTGTCCTGGACTTATTGCCTTGGACATCTGAGACAGCGATGTGCATAACACTATGATTATGATACTATTATTTGTGCTATTTATGTAAGTATTTTTTTTGCCTTTGCCTCCTCTTAGTAAGTGTCCTGGCTTAATAGTGTAAGATTTAAAATAATAGAACAGATTTTTTCCTAGAGTGAGTGCTCATCCATTTCTGCCCTTTGCCCACAGTGCTGCCCAGTCACCACTGGTTTTATACTTGGAGGTGAGAGGAAGATGAGCAGACCAGCATCAAGACTTCCAAGTACTGGGTCTGGTTCTGCTTTTTCACAGATTTCCAGCGTGAAGCTGTGTGGGTCAGAAGGAGTAGCTCTCATCATACAATGACAACCATGGCAGAGACATGGCTGCTAGATTAACACAGTGTCTTTGGCTATGCCTGCCAAGGGCTCAGCATCCCAAAGCCCTGGAAGCCTTTGAAACTTCTGTAATACACTTGGAAAGTGAAAGTGTGTGTACAAAAGGCATGAACTGATATTGTATGTCTTCTCTTTGGATTTTTTTTAATATTTGAGTCAATTTTTTGGCTGAAAGTACCCTTTTTAGATGATTAGGGGTTAAATTCTATAGCTGCCTGATGTTGCAAGCATTCACACAGCAGGTTAATGATGGTGAAAAATCATTGTGGTAATCTGTGTTAATTTTGTAAGAAAAACAAACAAACAAGCAGTACAGCCCACTGTACCTTTGGTTCTTTTATATGCCTCTGCCATGTGTGATGTTGGCCACTGCCAGGGACATAGCTGGCTTTGGATTGTATATTTTATTGTCAATGCTATGCTTTTAATAAGTAAAAAAAAAAAAAAAAAGTTAGATCTACTATCAGCTAAATTCATGGCTCAACAGGAAGAAAACTGTACACAATTTTGATGCAGCCCTGGCCTTATTGACTGGAGAAAGTGCTGCTCAAAAAGCCTTGCTCCGTTCATGGTGCACTGCACAACAGAACAAGTGATGCTGCTGGTTCTTATCAGTCATATAGTTCCCTTGAGTTCTCTCAAAGGAAATGAAAAACACAGATTTCAATACTGGGGAAGGGAAGACAAATTTACATTTTATTAGATTTTATTACTTTGACTATATCTACCTGCTTTTATTGAAATATTTTCCATATCCCTTTCCAGGAACCTTTCAAAATTAATGAAACAGGCATTTTTACTGATTTTACTGATTGCTTTTCCCTGTAAAACTTCAGCACACTAGGGCTATTAATGTTTTTATACTTTGATATTGGTTAGTTCTCTTTCTTTACCAATATACAGGTATTTACATTTCAGCCTGTCCTCTAATTAAAAGTTCACCCTACAGCTTTGATCTGCAGCTGGATTCATTGCCTTAATATCACCACTGAATTTATTTTCTTTTGCTTTATTACTGAATATAACTCTTTCTCCATATGTTGCACCATTAGATACAGCCCTCATTTTGTGTTACTTGTAAATAGAAATACCCCCAAAAAATATATCTTCCTTCCATGATACCTTCAGGTGACTAATAACATATTCTGCTTCTGGTCACAGGGAATACAATTCCAAGCCAAAGAGGTTTCTACAAGTTTTAGATCCAAAGAATACCTTCCTCCTAATGAAAGAGATGTACTAAAATAAATTAAGCTATTAGTGAGCAAGAAGGACTATGTATCCTACTGAGATGTTATTCTACCTGCTCCCTTAAAGCCTATCCTTGGTTCAGGAAGTGTCATCTTGGACCTTCTTGGATGGAAACTTCTGCAACTTCTAACCACTGAAGAAAACTCCAAGCAATTCAACACCTTTTGAAAATAACCCCTCACAAGACTTTGAGGAGCTTTATCCTGCACTGGATTTTACTGCATTCTCAAAAAATTACCTCCCTGTTATTTTGACTGATGTACCCTGAACTAAACAGGACTATCTGTGGCACTTTTTCAAGTTCCCTGAGGCCCAGACTGAGCTAACATCTTGGATATTGTTGTGTGTACACATGTCCAAGAAGGAGCAAGGCATGAGCTTGAAGAGTTTCACATGGTCTGCCTTGGCAGCACAGTGTGAAATCTTGGAAAAGTTGGACACATCTCCTCAGCCCTGGCACCCAACTTGCACAGCCATGCTCACCCAGCAGAGCAGCTTATGTCTCATTAACCTCGATAGCTCTGTAGGAATTACTGTTTTGTACAGTGCAGACACATTTCAAGATATCTTTGGTATTTTAGGCACAAAGTGACTCTGTCTAGGTGGAGGAAAAAAAAAACCTAAAAAAAAAAAAAGGAAAAAAAAAAAAAAAAAAAGCAAAATAGCACTTCCCTGCCTCAGAATCCTCTTTCTTCAATGTATATTTATGTGAGATGTTGCAAAGGAACAAAATCTACTTGCTATTAATAGCTAAGCTAATTCATTTAGCTATTTTGTCACTTCAGGCTAGTGGTGGAAGACCATATTCTCAGACATTTATTCAATTTCCGCAATTCCCCATCCAAAATCATTGCCCTGGGGCATTTGCTACTTATTATTTTTGCTTCATTGTTTTTTTTCTTGCTTTTGCTTTTTACCAAGTGTAGTTCCATTTCTTGGGAGCCAAGCATATAACACTGATGTCTTAAGCTTAGCTTGCTTAGGACATGAGCTAGCACGAAGAAACAACACAGGGCTGACCAATTGTGGAGTTTCCTAGGCCTGGCAATACTGGGAAGGCAGCTTGATAGTCTCAGCTAACCCTGTAACTATGCTGGGTACATATTCCTCTTTTCCAGACTTGTAAATGATGGCAAATGGTTCCTACCTGCCTTCAGCTGTTTATTAATTTCCTCCTGAGTTTCTCAATTGTCAGCTACAGGGTTCATGTGACTGTTCCCAAACCCCTTTTCAATAAAAATGGACGGGATTATTTACACTAACCTGGCTGAGTGTGACTGATCAGAATGGAAAGCACTCTGTCACAAATATATGGATACAGAGCTGGGAGCACACTGGTGCAGATGGTATCTGCTCCAACACTGTTGCATGCAGAAGATGCCACCTTGTACTACACCATGCTGGTAAAAGAGAAAAAGGGTACAACCCTACTTCATCACTTCCAGAAACAGCAGCAGCTTAATGAAACTAAGGAGGCACAGGATCCATCTAGGAATTACCTGTGAAACTTTTTGAAATAAAACTGAAAATGTGGATCAGTCTGACCTGCCCGATGTTCAGATAAAAATGAAAACAAGGAGACATTCCTTAATCAGGGCTCAGAATTCCCAAGTGAAACTATGAAAACTTACACAAAACTTCCACAGCTAAGACATTATATGCTAGTTTTGTACTTATACTCCATGAAATTCTGATATACTCAAAGTAGGAAGAGATAAAAAGAGGTTCCAAGAAGAGACTTTAGGGAAAAAAGTTTTCTTACTGAAAATAGAGTGATCTGGAAGTTAATGTGATTATATTAATTCCATAAATCAGCATGAAAGTTGTAGCTTACAGTAAAAAAACCCCACCCACAAATCATTTAAAATCATCATAAGCCAAAGCAGAAAATTAAACAGTAACAAGAATACCACTAGTACCAAAGGTAATTATTCATAGAACAGGACAACCTTACAGACTACCAAAAGTAGAGATTAGAAAGGCCATCAGTAACAAACAGAATCTCGGCAAAAGTGTTACGAAAATAAACGTGGATATACTTTAGGCTGAACTGTTTTGCATTTATGATTAATACAATTTCCTAACATTGGAAATGCCATTTATAAATGTTTCACTCCTTTATTTTAATATCTGCCAGGTAAAAAACTACCTCCCCCTGTAACTGCCCCTTTGCTACACTCAGCTGTGCTGCTCTTCCTGTCAAGGATATCTTCAGCCATCTCCTAAGGTTGTCTGGACCACTCTATTGAATTAAAAAGAAGGATTCAGCAAAGACCAGAAACAAAACTATCTGTTTTTACCATTAAAAATACCAAACCCTTAAAACAGTCCCAAATAACCTAAACAAAAAAGGAAAGAAGAAAATGGATAAAAACATTCCCACTTGTGTATTGATCTTTTCTAAGAGGCAGAATTGAGAGCAGCTGCAGAATCGCATTAGTTTGCTAGAGCTTCCTGATTAAAGGGGAATTACTGTTTCTCATACAAACAGGTAATAGGGAATGGTTCAGCACATTACAAGCTTGAATGAATTTAAACAAGACAAATACATATATTACCTCAGAGTAAGTCATGCTTCCTGCATCCCTCTTAGCTTATTACGGGGAATATTTTGAGTCCTCTGCAGTATGTTGTGCATTAGTCCACTAACAAGAAATGGAGGGTATAGTTATGGCCTGGATGCTCAGAAATGTTGTTTAACTTGAGCATCAGATCATGCAAAATTGGACTAATGTCTGAAAAAGCACTTTAATACCGGTAAATGCCTTGCAATTACTGCTGATATTGCTGATCTCATCATTCACAGAACCACCAATCCCCACCATTATGGCATAAAACAGCTGGAAAATGTTTCCTTTATCAAGTCCAAGTCTTGCTTTTGCAAAAAACCAAACCCTAAAATACTGTGCACAAACTGTTCAAATACTTTCCTACAATAAGTTCCATTTTGGCATTTCACAGCTGCTGGAAGGCCATTCAGAGCACCCACTTCTTAAATAGGTAGACTCATTCTTCTAGCTGACCATGGCTGAAGCTGACTTAATTGGCTTTTACCCTCGCACAGTTCCTCTGTGCAAATTGCTCTTTTCCGTTGTACATTGATTCTCATGGCAGATTTAGAGAGAAAACACAACTTCACCCACCCATTTCCGTTTTGCTAAATAAACAAGCCAATCTTAGTTAACAAAGAAAATGTCAGTGTCAGTCCTTCAGGAAGCAGGTCTCTGCTGTCTCCCTGCTGTGCTGGTGAGCCAAGTTACAGACAAAGCTTATAGATCAATAGAAAATGGAAGTGCTGAAAACTTCCCACCTGATATCCGGGCTTCTTGTGTTTTTTCATGATTGTGACAAACATCTCAGAATAAGGATAGCAACCTCTACAGCTTTTCCCAAGGACCAGCTCTTTGTTCTCTGGAATGAGTAAATACTTTGCTATCCTTATGTTATTCATTTATCAGTGTTTTTCTTACAGGAAGTCAGTTTAATGCATATCTGTCTATCTAATCTATCTCATCTATCCATCTATCTGTCCGTCTCAAGCTGGTTTCTCCAAAGCTCTCTGACTTTCTGCTTCCTGCTTCTAACTATTTAGGATGATCCAGGTAGGGAAAAGCAGCGGATCAAAATGATCCAAGATGATGATGCTTACGATGTTTATGATCAAACAGCTTTTAGCACTAAAAATGTCACATCCATACAGCTTTCAGAGACAGTTTGGACAGGAATGATCAAAACCTATAAACACTTCAGAATTTTTTTTGACAATGATGAATGATTTAAGTTTCCTATACACAATGATGAATGATTTAAGTTTCCTCTTCCAAGAAAGAGATGTACTCAGATCAAAGGAGAGAATCAGGTGAGATCCTCTGGGAGTGTATTATGGTCTGGGATTTGTGATCAAGTTCCTAAGTGTTATCTGTATTGGGACAATTGACTGCACCTCCTGAAGCAAATTGAGAGGATTTTGCTTAGACTGCAATGCTAAAGGGCTGTATCAAATTGCACTGCCAAGCATTTTCCAAGGACAAGCAGTACTTTATTACAAGGATGCCAGGCACCAGAAACTTTCAACTGGAGCATGGGCCTGATTTCTCAGAAGTAATAGGGATGAAAAAGTTGCTGGTGAGTGAGCAGAAAGTCTTTGGGGGGCCCTAAGTCACAATTAGATATTTTTACAGATTTTTGCTAATTTGTTATTAAAGATTCTCAGAGATGGAGATATATCAACCACCCCAAACAGTTTATTTTCAACGCTTACTCTCCTTCCTGCAGCTGCATTATTTCCCTAATGTCTCATCTTAAGCTTTTTTGGTGCTTTTTAAGAGTGTTCATTCTAATTCACAATGAATACAAGAAAACAATACAGCAAACTGAAATATTTAAAGACTAACACTACAGTAAAATTACAGAAAGTAATGAAAAAGAGGAATGCAGCTAAACAGGCAAGTAGGGATGGTTTTGCAAAGGTAAACCTTTTAAAAAAGTCTGCAAGTGCCAGAAATGAGACCTTAAAGAAAATTACTGTATATGAATTGGGACAGATGAAGCTCATTACTGCCTGTGGCCTACATGCTATAAAATGGGTTAGTATTGCTACAAAAACCTTTTCAGTGTGTCCCTGTAATTAGCACAAAAGGACTATTATTGTAATTAACTGAATCCCCTAGTACCTACTGCAATGTTCATGGCTTTAAGCAGGTTAATGTGAAAATTAATTTGTGCTAATTTACACAAGATCAGTGACACCCAAACCAATCTGGCTGCAGCAGCGCTTTGTGAAATAACAGTATTTTCCTGTTGACTTGCACAAGGCACCGAAGCTTCAAGAATGTCACATAAACCCATTTTAGCTTTCACTTGTGATAAAACTATTGTGATAATTTTCCATCTTGGGATAAATGCATGGGGAGACTCACTCCTAAGTGGATAAGTGATGTACTAGCTCTTGACATATAAATTAACAGGATAAAAGATTTGGGCAGGTTCTTTAGCCTGGTCAAGGGGCTGGCTGGTCTCAGAACAGACTGTTCACCAGGATGAGTTACCTTTTCATCTCGTTTGACTTCCAGGGCAAAGCATATTGCTGCATGCACACAAGAAAGAAGATAAAATTCTTTTGTGCACACAACCTTAAGTCCAAGAGACTGTAGGATAACTCAGAGGGACTTGAATTCTTCTCAACTTAGTCCTGAGCAAGACAGGAAAATAATAAGAAACAACTACCTGGAGGACTGAGACAGAACATAGTTGAAGTCAAGCCAAATCAGAGAATGGTTCAGTGTTAAGGGACAGAAGAGAGAAGATAACTTGGTTTTGTGCTTGTTGCTCTTTATTCTTCCACTAAAATAAAACATCTTGCACTGGACAGACAATTTCTGTTCCCTGTTAGCTTTAGGCTGGAGAAACACTGTCATCACCTGTCAGTGCAATAGAGAAAATTAAGCCTCACAGCTGGAACTAAACTGTCTTGTAGCTGTGACTATTGTTGCACTTTCTGGACAGTGACTGGCTATGCTAGGAGTGGCTATTTAGGGCTTTTTTGCTTTCTTTTCTGCAGTTGGTGTCAAATGAACTTTTGCACCTTGCCTTCCTTCAAAGGGATGCAATCCCATATGAGTGGTTGTTCTGAGCACCCAGAACCATCACTCCTTCAGCTCAAGGCTGCTGTCTTTGGTCATCCTCCTGCAGATATGTGCTACCACAATAACATGAGGGTAACAGTGGAAAACCTCACAATCTCAGCACATTCCTGGACCCCTTCTTGTTTTCTAGCCTCACCCACTACCTTGAGGTGGGCAGATGACAGGGCAAATCATAAAGGCCTAGTTCAGCCTGTTGGGGTTATTCTCCTAGGAACCCTAAGAAGAGGCAGCTCCATTCAGGGCCACCATCTTCCAGATAACCTTCTCTCCCACTGAATACAGAGGAGCCCGGTGGACAGAATTTCCTTGCCTTGCTAGTCAGAGCAGGGTTCTGAGGTCTTTCTGTCCTGTCTGCTCAGCAGAACAAATCAAAGCCCAGATGTTCCTTCTTTTGACCCTTTCTGTTGCACCCTTAGTATAAAATGTCATAGAACTTCATTTAATGGTAATTAAATGAATTAATGGTAATACTAAATTATGGTTCTCCCCCCCCTCCACCCCATCAGTTCTTATCTGTTGATGGGACAAGAGTTAAAGTTCAGCTCTGTTTTTAAGGAGCATAACAGTGAGCTCAGTCAGCTCTGACAAGGAGATGGATACAAGTGAGTAGGGATTTCCTTCACAGCTTTCCCAGCTCCTGCATAGCAAGAAAGGCAGCAAAGCTTCAGGTTTTACAGTCCTTCCACCCCCTTTTCTGCTCCTTGGGCTCATTGATAACCTCACCAAAAGCTGAACATCCTCTCTGCACCTCCTACAGCCCTCAGTACAAAGGGGTTGGTGAGCAACAGTTCTTCTCCACTTGCAAGCTGCCCAGCATATGTCAGGGTGTCCTGGGCCTTGTTCTTTGCCTGCCAGAGGGGTTAATCTCCACATTTCTTTCTTTTCAGTCTTCTGCCTCACCTCTCCACCATTCCTCATAAATTACCTGTAAAGTAGTTTTTAAAGCCTGCTTTCTCTTCCTTCTCTTTTGTCTGTTTCCCTAAGCCCTCAGTGTCCTACCGCCTGCAGATCTGGCAGGATCATGAACTGCTTAAGAACCATATAAATTTAATTATCCTTTTTGTATAAGAATATTTTTGTTTGCTTGCTTTAAAATTTGTTTCCCTAACTTCTATCAGGCATTGAGCTCGTTTGGTCCAATCTGTGTCCATTCTTACATCAGATACCCATCAGTGGCCCATTATGATTTTAGGTGCATTTTCCTACCATTATTTTAGTTTTCCTTTTCACAAGGTCACTTAGTTGAAAACCAAGTGAGGGCAAGCTGAGCTGGGAGGGAAAACAATAAAGTAAATACAGGGCAGTGAAACCAACTCTTTTTTCTCTAAAATGTGATGCCAAGTTCTCTAGAAGCTAAGTAAATAACACTGGTTTATAAAATTCAAATTTTTAATACTAGTAAAAAAGGAATTGTAAATGTGTAAAATTGCAAAGGACAAAAATAAAGTTTTGTTATTTTCTTACAGGTAAACAGAAAACTGAGATTATCTTGCAATTTCAAGCTTAGAAGACACATATGAAGAAGTCCTAATGACACTGCAAATACAGCTTTAAATCTTTTATAGTCAACTTTCAATGGGGCATAATAGTTCTGTTCATTACAAAAAAATATGTGCCTTTGAAATTATGAGCCTTGTTTGACTTTCATGTGTTATTAGCTCTCAGTGGAACTGAAGCATTTAAATTGATTGTAATGAGACATTTGCAGACACTATGACTGCAACAAGCCATTCCTGTTTGGAGATGGCTGGCACAGGAGGCCTCTAAAAGCATCCCAACAGGGAGCAAGTATCAGGCGCTGACAAAGGGAAACAAAAATCAGCTTTGGAGAGGTCTGCCATGCAGCTGGCGTTGCTGTGCAGGACATGCCAAGTGGCTGCTCTGAAGGCAAAGAAGGGCAGCACCCTTCAAAGGGTGGGAACAGATGCTGAGGGAAGTGCTGGTTAAATGTACATCTGTTTTCAAATATACACATGTGAATTTCTGCCAGATGCTAAAGCAGAAAGAATTAAACCTCTAGTTGAAAAAAAATCAAAACAAAACTGAATTAAGGCAGAATTCTCAAAGCAATAATAATAAAAATAGTAACAATAAGAACTTACATCTCTTTCTGATACCAGGATGCTGAAGGTGAATCTATTCTGAGAATTGTAAGACTTCTTATCTTGTGACTTCTACCTCAGCTTCTCCATCTTCAAAAGCCTCTCTCACCCCGTTCACCTTTTCTACTTTCTGCTACAGTTTAAATACAATTCAGTGATGGACCTATATCAGAGACTCTATTTCTATTTTCTCCCCTCATCTTACTCCATTTCTTTGCTATCTAATTATGCCAACAAAGTGGAATAGCTTCTCACAATTACCCTGTTTTCATGAAGCTTGTAAGAATTTCATAGCTCTAAGACTGCTGTCAGAACTTGTTCATGTGTGTACACATAATTTTGTTTATTCATTTCTAGTGCTTGCGTAACCTAAATTTCTAAGGCAAGTAACCTGAAAAAAGGATTATGAAATACTCTGAAGAGAAACCATTGCAAATGTGACAGCTGCTAAGAATCACTATGACTTTCCTATTCCTCCTTCCCCTAGAGGTTACTATTGTTGCTGGCTGAGGAAACAGCTGTAGCGTGCTCATGAAGGGCAGGAAAGGCCTGGAGAAGACAGATTTGCCCTTTAGCATTTTGAGGTCTTGCTGGAAAGCTTGTCAACCTTATTTACATTTTAATTTGCATGCCAGCCTCCAAAAGGTTTTATATTCATATTCTGCTTTAAAGTATCTCCTTGACTATAATCACAATGACCTTTACATGTCTTTCCCCATTACCCTCTGGGCTGCAGTCCCTGCTCACTGGGCTATCCAGGGACTAGCAGCAAGAAATGTCAGGCTAAGCATGACATTTATCCAAACAGTTGGCTGCTTCTAAGGTAGACTTTTCTTACTTTTTAAAAAAATAAAAGTATTTCCTATAGGAGCTTAAACAGCAGTGTGGGCAATGGTCACATCCTGCTGAAGGAGAGTGGTGAGGGAAAATCCCTTTTCTGTAAGACTGGAGCAAAACTGGCAATGTGCATCACCTGACAGTGGCTACCCTTGGGAGAAAAGAAGGCAGGAGGGATGAAGCTGGGCAGTGACTGATTACTATTGACATTATTTTTACCATCAGACTGACAACAGGACTTGGCAGGATTATGCTCCTGGCTAGTTAAGAGAAGCACTGCCATAAACATGCCCTGCTCCAAATAAATCCATGGTTCTTCTTACACTGAAAATAATGCCAGCTGAAAACATACACAGATTATTCAAGCTTTTATGAGCACTCTGTGGCACCTTTCAGCCATTACAGAAAATACTTTACTGAATGTATTTTAATCAAGTAAAGCTTTCAAAGCCGCTGAAGTATCCCTGCCATAGAGAGCAGTGGTTTTGTTGTTACAGGCTGATCCTGACTTTCTGATGAATTCACCACTTCAGGATTCACCACCAAATACAGAAGCATCCTCTTCTCAGAGCTACAGAGAACACTTATGATATGGTTACCATAAATAATTTCAGATTCCGTAACTTCTACATTTCTGATTAATTTTGATAAACACTTATAAAAATTTTTTGTATCCTGTGACTATGAACCAACATTGTAGGAACGAGGGCAAGGTGGGTTTTACTGGCCAGAGTGAAATGAAATGCCATATCTTGGGTGAAGGAGGAGGTTTTTTCCCTAGGTCAGAATGCAGGCACAGTAACACTGGCTTTTTGTTACCTATCTGCTTTCTGCGACTATCTCTGAGTTTTATTTACTATTCCACAGTATCACAAGGAACCCAATTTCCCTTTCTCTTCAGTATCTACTTCAATGCATCATCACAGAATCCCTAACTACATAAACAGCACCAAGCCCAAGTCGGTGTTTGCTATTTTTTTTCCAAAGAAATAAATGGAAGGATCATCAGAGCAACATCTGAACTTTCAAGAGTTAATTTGAAGTGTTCTGCTGTCAGTAGTGCAGCCTTATCAAAACAGTGGTGAAGAAGGTTAATACATTACATATTTGTGTGGACAAATGTGGACAGCAGTATTTTCTTCACTTCAAGGCACATGAAAGTCATGTCCAAGATAATTCTGAATTCTGCATCTCCTCAAATCTGTGGATACAAACTGAAAGTATTGGCACTGGTCCTTTCTGTTCTTTAAGATGGCATGTGGCCATAACAAGAGAAAATAAGCTATTTAATTTTTATTTGTTTTTGACTGCTCTGATTGCTTGACTGGTCTACTTATCCCAGGCCAGATACCCTATATCACATGGATCTGTCATTGCAAGCTGTGCTTGTTTTATCAGGGGTAGAGGTAATTTTCTTCATGGTAGCTGGTATGGGACTTTGGTTTGAATTCTGGTTGGGAACAGCATTGATAATACAGGAATTTTTTCATTACTGCTGAGCAGGGCTTGCACAGAGTCAAGTCCTTTGCTGCTTCTCACCTAACTCGATCAGTGAGGAGGCTGGGGGTGCACAAGGAGTCAGGAGGGGACACAGCTGGGACAGCTGACCCACCTGACCTAAGGAATATCCCAGGCTACCTCACATCATACTCAGCATGTAAAGCTGAGGTAAGAAGGAGGAATAGGGGAAGTGAGTGAGCAGTTGTATTGGACTTATTTGCAGCAGGCGTTAAACCATGACACAACATCAAAGAATATGGTTCCAAAATGCCATCATTGCTGGTGGGTGACACCATACCTACCATCAGTCTGTAATTTCAGAGCGGGAGGTTTCTGTCAACCTCTCTTAAGCTTGGTCTGCCACAAACACTTACCCTGAGTAAAGAGGGCTGACCTAAGAGCACAAACTGGCCTGGGTATGTGATGGCTGAGACAGAGGACCTGGGAAAGAAATGGAATGCCGTGGTGATGTTCCTATTTTAAGCCTTGTCATTCTTCATCACAATTTCATGACAGAGTTTTGAAGTCACCAGCATGGACAATGTCAAAAGAAATAAAAAATTCTGGAAAGGATGTGATAAGCGGCCTACAGCTGGAAAGAAACCAAACTTCTGAAGAGGTCCAGGATCAAAGGACATGGTAAATATCAGTCAGATGGTACTTCTGTCATGTTACAAGACTCACTGCAGCAAGTACAGGAGAACAAGTTCTGCAACAGATCAGAGCCAATTATCAAAGTAATCCCATTTGGCCATAAAAATATCTAGTCATTTAATACTGCTAAGCCTTGTTTGTAATCACAAAACTTAATGAGAACAACTTACACTGAAAGGAAAGAGGGGAAATCTCTGGAGTAGAAAGGCTGCTAAAGAGGACGCTGACAACTGCAAGCAAATTTGAGGGTTTGACTTTTTTTATATAGGCCATACCCTATTCATAGAGGATTTTTCTTTAATCAGTCAACCCAATGCTGCAGCCAGCTACAAGATTATGCAAGCACGCTTTTGTTTTCACACTCTGTGCCATGTAGGTAAGTCTCCCTATTAAGAAAAGGTTTCTTTTGTTTGCATGAGATTCTGTTTAATTTCCGGCAGGCAGATTCAGAAATAATTACCATCTATATAGAAGGATGAATAGCAGTCAAACCCAGAATTCTCATTACCCGCCAGAATTTCAAAGTGAACTTAACTTCTAAGCAAGGATTTAGCAGGTCTGAACAAAAGGGAAAAGGTATTGGATAAAAGTAGTGGTGTCTAATTTAAATTCTGAACACCAAGAATGATATTTCGTAATGACCAGGACCTCAAATCTAGGAAGAGCCTGAGAGTAGTCTCAGAATTCTAAGGATTCACATGTCTTTTGAGAAGTCTGGCTCCTCCTTGCCACATTTAAGGCATATTGGAGGTCTCAAACACTAGAGAATGGTTTGGTCAGGTGAGGACAATAGTGCCATACACAAAGGATTTTAGCTAGTTTACATTCCTGATGGAGGGATGGTTTTCAGTGCTTCCCAGCAGTAGGACAAGAAGCACTGGGCAAAAACTGAAATACAGAAAATTCTGTTTAAACATTATAACAAACTTCTTTATTCTAAGCATGATTGGACAGAGGAACAGGTTTTCCAGAGTTGCAGAGATATTAAAAACTTGACTCTACATAACCCTGAGCAACCTGCCCTTGTTGATCCTACTAGAGTGACTCTGTCGGAACAGATTATCCAGTTACCTTCCAGCCTTTACTGTTCTGTGGGTTTGTGAAACAATAGCTCTAATTCCCATGTACCTATGCAAATGTAACATATAAGCAAAGCTCCTTCTCCTCTTCTGCTTAGAAACACAGAGCTGGTAAAACCCATGGGCAGGACAATGTATGGTTAACAACTTCAGCCCTTTAGAATGCAAAGATTATTAGAATAAATAAAATCTTACACTTAGCTGTCTTAATGTCCCCTGGCTGGCATTATTTTCCCTGGTGACAGTGCTATTGAACAACTGGGTACAGCAATATAAAGGTTTAATATCTGGCTACATTTAATATTGAACTCTGATACAGGCAGTACCCATGATGGCTACGGGTCTGTCAGCATTTTCAAAGTTTTATAACAGCCATGAAAACTTATGGAGTATAGAAATGAGTCAACCAGTACTTATAATTGCTGGCATTTAGCACCAGAGATGATGACTAAGAATCTATATTTGAAATACCTGGAGTTGGTGGAGTCCAAATACAAATCCTAGGGAAAATCAACTAAGTACTATATTTTTGTGAATTAAATACACTCAAATGTGTGCAGCTTGTAGAACTTTTAGGTGAGTGCTTAAAACCATATTTATTCACACACACACCACAAACATATTTGGCCATCAGACAAAATGAGCATTGTTTTGATTTGGTTTACCCCTAATGCAGAATATTGCCATGCTTGGCATTCATCTTCCTACCCTTTCATCAGCAGAGGTGGCTGCATTTCGCATTTCAGAAATAACGTTTAGGGAATTCCCTGAGGCCTAATTTTCAGTGGCAGATGTCACGTATCTCATACACTCAAATGCAGCTTGACAGCATGCAAGTGGTCTTTGCTTCCTGAATTAACCAAACTCAGAAAAAAATTAAGTTGAAACAAAAATTCAGGGAGTCAGAGTCATAATGTCTGAAACGTGTCTCTGAGAGGGAGCTCACAACAAATCAGATGTGCCAAGACGATACATTAAATTTCTTTTTATATGGCAGTTTATGTAATTCATCTGAAAGAGGATGGATCTTAAATATCACATGTTAACATAATTTACAATTATCCAAAAGAATCCTGATGTGTTTCACATCAGGATGTGATGATGTGTTTCACATCAGTACAAACCCCATATATCTATGGTATCCACCTCAAGGCTGTCAGTCACAATTACAGATGTGCTGCAAGTAAATCAAAGGATGGAACAGTGGCTAAATTAAAATCATGCTTGACCTTCAGGCTGAGCAGATTAATTTAACTACAACTTTGTCTGAAAGACCTACAGATTGAGTCACATTCAGCAGGAGACATATCCACCAGAAGATGAAAGGCTGAGTCAGGTCTCACAGATGTTAACCCAAGGTTAAGACACACTTGAACTATGTTTGTGTTCTCAGGCTAGTCTTTGAGTTACAGGTTTTTAGTTATAAGCAAATGGTGTAAGAAAGATCCCAATCAGGCTCTGGATGTTTCCACATCAGTGCTTACACCTTTACAGTTTCCATTACCAAATTCTCTTCACTTGCATAAACTCAAATATCTTTTTTTTTTTTTTTCTATTTTTTTTTTCTGGGAAACCTGTAGATTAAATCTGTTCCTTCACTGAAAAATCAACTTTTAAATCAAAATGCAATTTGCCAGTAGGAATACCATTTTTCAGCACAAATATTCTAACATAAATTACTCCTGCCTCTCTTTTGTCCCTCCCTCAAATGACTGTTTTGGACAACTGAAGTTTTTCAGCTCTATTTACTTATGTCTTTGTTTTTTGATTTCCCTCTGCCCCCCCCCATATTTATCTATGTCTTCAACACATATTTATGTTTAGGGATACAAGCCTGAAAAAATAAATAACATATTTCTGGTATTTTGAACCTCATATTGACATAAAATATCACTTATATTTTAGCTTCATGTATACTTTAAAAATAACTATACCAAAATTCAGCAAAATCCAGGATCTCAGGTATGGTAACCTAACACTGAGGAAAGGTATAAGGAGTAAAACAAAGAAGATAAAAGTGTTATTATTGTCTGATTCATAAGAAAACATACCAGCTGTCCGATTAATTTAAAATAAAACAAGTATTTATAATTTTTCTTCCCATGTTTCAAATCTTAAAAACACCTCCTATGATAAATATGAATCAATAATTCTTGATCAAACATATTTTAAGATTTAGTTGACAGGTCTATAGACAACTTCCATAGACTAAGCTTGCTTCTTCTTCTATTAAAAAGCATACCAAAAATAAACTAAAACAGAAAATTTCAGTCCATATTTTATATTAAGCATATCAAACAATTGAGGAAAAATGTTGAATTTCAAGTCTTTTGAATAGTGTAGGGCAAAAGCTGGACTAGTTAATGATTGGTATATAAACCTGAACTAAAATTTATAGATGCACTTCACAGTAATTCTACTAGAAATTTGTATAAAAAGTTGTAGTCCTTCCTGCTTGCTGTCTTCTAGCACTTTCCCTGCTTCAGATACCTACATTCAATACCTACACACCAAAATGAATTTAATAAAAACAAAGCAGAGTTTATTTGCATCTCTGAAAAGATGGGAGAAAGATGAATACAAGTGTTTTCGTTTCAGGGGTCAGGTGCCAGTAGCAAGACATGAAAGAGTGAAAACCAAATAAAGAAATTTGAGTGCAAAATTGTACCACATTACCTTAAAAGGCCAACATGTAATCGCTGCCATAAAGATATCCAAGTTCCTCTACAAAGCTGTTTCAGGTATCTTGTACAACTAGACCAGGCTACCATTATAATTCAAAGATGATAAAATTTGTACAGAGGTAGAAGAAACCAAACGTGAACAGAAAATGTTTAAAGTGCATTCAGTATTACAGAACACTTTCTTTAATTTGAATAAGAACATTTTGGAATATCTACAGAAAATTTAATGGTTTTTAACTAACAAATGGCAAAGAAACATGAAACGAAATCAGTTTTGAATGGAGGAGTCTTATTTTCCCCTCCTCTCAAACTTGTTTCTGTGTTGTATGGATACATTTCAGTGAAGTATCAAACACTTGAGGTTGTACCTCAAAGAGAAGAGCTACAGATGAATACAGGTAATGGCTGAGTTTCACCTAAGACTTAAAAATTCACCTAATGATTTTATTTTACATTTCTGGACTACAGCCCAACCCAAAGCCAGCAGCAGCCAGAGTGCACTGTCATTTTTATATGGAATGTCTACCAGAAACACCTGCTGGAGAAGGGCAAAGATAGTCTATGGAACACTGAGAGCAGATAATGATTTTGCTATTATCACTTTTCTATCTGGAATAATAGATTCCTTTCAGAAGGAATATTTTGATAGTGAGGGTCAAAGATCTACTCCTATAAACAAACTGAGATTAACAGTACTGTAACTAAATACAGAGAAAATAAAATACTATTTACATTAAAAAGCACTGTAATACTGTATTTATGTTTATACCTTCTTAAAACTTGTAAGTAGATTTTTTGAAAGAAAGTAGAGATTTTCTTTTGTGAGTAATATTTAATTACTTAGATACTACTAGTATTACTAGCTGCTGTAGATATTTTTTCCTACTTGGAGAACACAGTACTGAACGCAGCAAGAAATGCTTCTGAGAGTACAATTTTCTTAAAAGATAGAAATAATTAGCAATAGAAGGAAAAAAAAAAAACCCAAAACAAAAACTCCCCACAACAAAGTGCATAGATTAGCCTGCCTGGCTCGCTCACTCGTTCAGTTTCAGCATGTGGCTGTACACAACACAGTTAAATCAGTTCTTTATTATTTTATAATGTTAAAGGCTATTACCACAACACACAAAAGGGATAATAGCAGGTTCTTAAATCAGCATTTGCTTAGCTCAAATGCCACTGCACTAATTCCTTTCCTTAGAATCTAGCACAAACAGTATTGCAAATCATGCTTACAGAGTGGTGGGCTTGGCTGTCTCCAGAACGGGACACATCTCAGGAGAACAGAATGGATTAGAAGGGACAGCCCATGTCTCACTCTGCCACTTTGCAGGTTCTTCAAACACAACACACTGACCAGTGCGATGTAAAGATGACATTAATTCTCAGGATCTAAAAAACTTCTTGTCAATCCAGATTACTCTCCTGCCTGGCTAAAATAATAGGAGATTTCTGCTAACACTACAAAAGTATTCTGGGAATGAGGACTCTATCTGCAGTTTTATCAGGCTGACTTTTAAGTAAGCACATTGGGAATTCCCAAGTGGAAATTTGTTGATGCCATATGCATTTCCCTGTAGTACAAAATAAAATTTGTATATTATTACTATTAAGCTTTAGGCCACCAACCACTAATTAGAACTTTGCACAGGACAGAAGAGAGTACACCACTGCTCTTCAGACAAAAAACGAATCTGCTGCAGAGGAGCATCCCTCCTGTTGGCTTACTGCAAGTGGGATGACAAATGTTCTCCATCTTCAATTATTCCAGGCAGGACAAAAAACTGAAGATGAGAGCAGCTGCTGGTATTTCTCAGCGCTCTCAGCCTGCAGTCTGAGGAGATCCCAGCAGCCACTTTCATCTGGGGCCACTTTCATAAGATTTTTTTTCTTCTGCACACAGTCATGATGTAAAAAAATGAAAAATGTTTACCTAGACAAATGCACAGGGACTTACCAGTGCAGCTATCTTGGGATATATATCCAAGTCCTGCCTGCAGGACTCAAAGCTGTAGGGCCTTTACCAGAGATGTGTGTCAAATCCTACACCTCTGTTTACGGGCAGGTTCTCCATCACAGTGGGGAAACAGCTCTAGGAACCAGCACCGTCTGACTATGCATGCCCCCTGAAAACATGGAAAAACTCCACAGAAAGCTGACATGAGCTTGGAAAGGAATCTCGATGAACACTTTTCATGTTTTTGGTCATCTAGACTACATAAAATGCCATTCAGAAAGCAGACCATTTCTGTAAGTTTATTTCACTGTCATCTGGCTCCTACTGATTTCTGGTGTGAATTCTCCAAAACCACCTCTACTACCCTGGAACACACCCTTTTCACCTGTGATGTTTCAAGGACTGAGAAATCTGTTTGTCCATCTGGCAGCAAAGAAGGTTCTTTTATTTTATTTTTTCCCCAGCAAAGAATACTTACATTAATAGTTCATTTTTTTCTCTTTTTAAAAATAATAGTATAATGCATCCAGATGTCAAGACACCAGAAGCCACCAAACAAACCAAGTGCTTGAATCCACAAACAAACTGAACTTAGCATTTATGAGATGTATTTTGCTTACAAGTGAGCTTTGCATGGATTTAATAACTTGAATATCCCCTCCTGCTCGTAAAATCATATAAAACCTAACCAAAATCTCTTCTGCAGGATTAGACCTTTGCATGTATTTCTCTCACAGCACAAAGAGCAGACCAACATCAAAGGGCATGCTGTGTTTATGAACAAGCTCTCTCTCTGCTCCAGCTGCCAAATTTATTCCTGTAATGCACTGAGTGTTTGATAGTCCTTTAAAATGGAGTTTCTCTCCTGAGTTTTCTGGATATACAAAAACCTCTACTACTTTCCACTGACACACTGTCATCCTTTACTATGTTGTATCTCTTCCCTTCCCTGGTTGTATTGGCTATTCCCAACACTGAGGATACTACATGGCTAACCTATCATTTCACCCATTTTTCCAGTGAAGGCCTTTTCCCTGAAAGCCCATCATTATCATTGCCAGTGTCTGTACAGCTTTGTTTCACACCTGTCTTGAATACTGAATTCAAACCTGAGAATTCTTAAAAATAGCAGTGTCACTTTATCAGTCTCTTCAATAAAAAGCAAGAGAATTAATATCTAGTTAACAGCTTTCAATTTTATGCATTAGATGTTTCTGTGCTCAAGACTCAATTTTATAAATGTCTTGCTCTGTTTGAGAGCATGGTTTGTGTACTGTGTGCTTGAAAGTGCAAAACAAGAGCGTATCAGGCATACAAACTTGTGAGTTTACACACCCCTGCTGCCATCTCCAATCACTTTTCACACAAAGAGCACACTCACACAACTACACAGTCAGACATTAGCTGTATTTACAGCAGACCAAAAAATAACTGTCCAAAAACTAATGCTGGCTTATTCAATAATCCATTTTGTCAAAAATGTTGACCACAAGCTGCCATGGGACTTCACAATAAACCTGAAGGTCAGTAAACAGGAGGAGTTTCAGACTAAAGGAAAAAGATAAAAAGATCAATTCCTGAGCTGAGGACTTTTATCTAAGATATTTTTCCTGGGCATCTGTATTTTATACAAAAGATAATGTGGGTTGGTTTTCTGTAACCAAAAGGCAAAACCAGGGTGAGATTCCTCTTGGAGAGCAGATTTCTGCTACGGTCAGGAATCCAACACACTCTTGGAGCTGTGGTGCAGAGTGTTTCCAGGATGATGTAGCACTAACAACAGGGACGGCTGCTTCCTGGACCAGCCCTGAGGGCATTTAAGACACAGCACTCCACGGAGAGCACTGCTGTTGCTTACTGCCAGGTGGGAGGCATGGATCACAGCACCAAACTAATACCCAGATAAAACATTTGTGTCCTCCAGATCGAGATGATGTGAAATACAATTCTTAGTCTCTATTGTTTTTCCTTCAGCATCCCTCCCAGGATATGACCACAAAGGAGCAGTAGGCATGCACCCAGGATAAAATGGGATTTTTGCCACATCCTCTGGCTATTTTTCTTGGTCTTATTTGGAGTGAACTTTGAAAAGCTGGTCTCATCTGTGCCCAAGCCTCCATACCACTGCCTGGAGATTGAACTAGTTGTCAGCTTTATTTATTGTGTAATAACAAATAGCGAGTCTGCATCTCTGGTTCCCACAAGAGCCCATATGCCCACATCATAACTTTCTCCTTTTAGGGTTGCTTTTCCTGTTCTAATTTATACTTCCTAAGTTACAGTACATACATTTACATGGTTAATGTTCATATTGCTGAGATTACACCATTGTGATGCATGCAATATAAATGCCTAGACAGATGGATGCAGTATCACAGATTTCTGAAAGGAGGAGAACTTGCAAAGCCAGAAGCTCACACTTCAAGAAACCCATTTGCTGGCACAGGGGTCACTGAAAATAGATCTGAATGCTTAAGAAGCAGTGCAATACTCTTAAATAAAGTAATGCTGACAAAGGTATACACTCTTTCCTAGAAATAGGCTCTAGTCTGTTAGGCTGCCAGGAAATAATTGTCACAAAAAATTCTGCTCTTTTCAAATTTATGATTTATAAAGAGTAAGTGCAAATCCACTAAGCAAAGGAAGTCTGTGGGAAAGGCCACTTTGCCAACAGCCTTCCTCTTTAAATAAAAATTGATACTAAAATAAGACACCTTATTAATTAAACCAGGATCAGTGCTGCACCTTTGATGCTTCACATAGAACTCATTGAACGGATTATTTCTAAGCAAGAAGTCACAATACAAGTCTAAATCACTACAGAGTAAACAATTTGGAGTTTGGATACCAGGCGAGAGGTCTCTGGAAGAGAGCATCTCCCTCCATGTATTAATAATACAGCAATAAGACAACAGGTGCTGTTCTGCCAAGCTCCCTTGATATTTAGATACAATAAACTTGCTTCTCCAACCCACAGAGAATGAAAAAACAACCCCAAACTGGGTACAATGAGACAAAAGCAATGACTATAATACTGCTGCTAATAAAAGAAAAAGTAAAATTGTTACTCGTGACCACTTCCCTCTCCTGGGGAAACATATAGGCAATCTTAATATTTCAGTTCCATAAATTCTGCTTTTCAATTCCTTTCTGATTAAAACAACAAAAAATTGTAGGCTTCCTGATTTTTAAAGGTTACTGGCAAGATAATGTCGACATATTAACGGAGCTTGCTTGAAAAGATACAGAGGTCAAAAAGAAGCAAATGATAATTAGAGCAAAGATTCTAAAGCTGGTGAAATTCAAAAAGTCATGCAGATGCTACAGGAAATATACCTTTCTCTGCATAGCTGTGCTATAGCATGTTCCTACAGTTTGCTTCAAAGTCTCCCTTTGCCTTTCATCTTACACATATTTCAGCACTGTTGTTATGCAAGATGGGGAATCATTCATTTTAATATGATACTAAGCATATTACCACAAAACCAGAAAGAAGCTACCGATTTACTGAGTATCTAATTAAAAAGCTCTACAATTAAAATTCTTTGCAGCCCCTCACTGTACATAAAAGATATAATGCTGCGTCTGAAAAGCCACATGTACAAAAACCAAAGAATTCGTAAATGTTTCTGATAATTGCTTATTCTTTTCCTGCCTCTTGCTACAAAAGCCACAGCCATCACTCTCTTTAAGTGCTAATAAAAGCAATTTAATGACAGGTAGATTTGCTGGTTTGTAGCTTCTTTGAACCCCCAACACACTCACTAAAGGAAAGTAACTTTAGCTAGGAAAGAGATCCTCACAGCACGATGGTGAATAATTCATCATTGCATTTTTCTTTTCATCTCATTTTGTGCCAGTAACGTACACAACTGAAAATATTGCAAAATCTAAAAACAACCACAGACAAGGACTTCCAGCAGCAAAATACACATTAAACTAGCAGGCAGGTTTCCCCAGCTTATATAATAACAGCTTTAGCTCGACAGAACCCCCATCACTCACCGAGGACTGAATTCACTTGAACAAAAGCGGAGCCCAGTCACCAAATGCAGCTTTGCAGGACTCTCAATGCAAGATGCTCCTGTCTGCTGTTCGGTTCACACTTGCCTTTATAACTAAGCCAACCAACAACATTCAGCTGCTGAACCTGATGAATTATAAAACGGTAGCTCCCAGACTCTCATATTTTACATCACAGGGGGTGGTCATCCAGCATACACACTGCCTGTGTACATATATTCTGCTATAACTCATCCTGATAAACACATCAGTGCTGGCAGCAGTGACAGTAATTGGTGCTCAGAATGTACAAGCACAAACCAATAGAGCACACTCCCACCTTCTGCTCTGTGCAACATCTCTACCTGTCAATCACTGCACCTTGTTAAGGTGGAATGAGCAACTGCACTTTGCGGAGAGGCAAAACTCAGAGAAGAAACCATCTACCAACATAAATTCTGCTCTTAAACATTTCTTAATGAAGTAGTAAATGTAGCTTCAGTGTCCTCTAGGTAACAATATTCACGATTTTTTTTCCTAAATCTTCATAAAAATCTTCCTTTCTTAAAGACACAGTTCTCATTTAGCAACTAACACAAGGTTTGTTACTCCTACTATCATGAATGGAAATTATTCAGGCAAATTCCAGGGACATCAGCACAGATAACCTAAAAGCATTACTCCAGGCAAAATGACTGTTAAAAGCAGTATACTTGTTAGGTGAAATTCTGTGCCTATTTTAAAATCCTCCTAAAAATGCTGGAAGGTTTTAAGATCATCCTCTAAATTATAAGGATGTATTTGTAATGCTGTTCACTTCTCTAATACTTTCTTTTCCCCATATGCTTGCATAGCTTTAAAAGTCAATATATAGATACAAAAATAACAGAACCAAACACCTAATTACCATTAATCCAATCAATTAAACTAAGCATTTTCAAATGGGATTAATTACAGCAATAGAAATCACAATTGTTGCACATGCCACAAATTAACAATCAGAATTAGTCCCTAACAAGCAAAGCTGGTTATGGTAATGGTAAAACACAGCCAGGGATCAGCCACTGGAAAGGCATTTGTATGGCAATTTTTTTATGAGGGAGCAGAAGTTGCTCTTTCAGAGTTGAGCTCCAGGAATTTTGTATGTGTTTTACACAAACTCAAGGCTATTTGTTAGAGGATAGAGTGGGAATGAACACTTTATTCAAGAGGATTTTTTATTTCTACATCACTGGTGATGATTCTCAGAGGGTTCCATTTGGAACCTGAACATTTGATCCCGCTCCTTTCATTTCCCATGCCTATAAAACTCCCCCAGTTTTTAGTGCCATGAAGAAATGTAGTTCTTGGGAAGGTGAGCACAGTTGTGTGAGCAGTTGTGCATTGCCTGGATGCTTTTCCAAGAACAACTGGGCTGAGGAATGCAAATGAAGCTTGTGCCGGCAGCCCCAGGCAGAAACCCAACCCTTCTCACCATCTGGGCTGACTGATGTGCGTCACAATGTGG
Organism: Calcarius lapponicus; assembly: GCA_039654755.1. NCBI lineage: Eukaryota > Metazoa > Chordata > Aves > Passeriformes > Fringillidae > Calcarius > Calcarius lapponicus. The sequence continues at coordinate 62,837,630 of CM077462.1, read as the reverse complement.
GAACAGGGTGTTGCATTTCATGCATAGCAAAAGCTAGTCCTAGATGTGTATATATATCCCCTTCCTCCTGTTCTCAGCTGCTTGCTCCACCCCATTCCTCATTTGTCTCTTCAGCACCTTTACTATCTGAGAAAAAAAATCACTCCAGGCCAGAGGCATGAGCAGTGTTTCTGCATGTGCTGCTGGCTCTTACTACAGAAGAGTGTATAAAGGAAAAGCTCTCTAGAGTTGGGTGGCAGAATGTAGGGGAGACATATCAGGATTTAATCAGAATAATGGTTTTGATGTCTCTGTCTTTCTCAGAGGCAAGGACAACTGAGATCCAATATCTGGATTCTCCAGTGATGCTGACCAATAATAATCCAATATGGGCGGAAAAGATTCCAAATGATAAATCCTGGCTCATCAACAAGCAGGAAAAAAAGGAATTAAATAAAAAAATCTGTATCTATCTATCTATCTATCTATCTGTCTGTCTACAGACAGATATATATTCTGTGTCACTGGATTTGGCTTTTAGAGCCAATTTCTATTCTCAGGGGCTTACATATTTCACGTGCACATCATGGAGGTTCCCTAAAATGGCCTGATTACAATAGTTTGTTGTCTTGTGCACTAATTAAGGTTTTCTGACCTATTTTTAATAAGAGACAGTTTCAAACCATATGTGCCAGAATGCCCTATTTTCCTTTTTGTTTTGCCTTAACCATTCACACTCTAAGAGGCTTCCCAAGGATCTGTGTAAACATGACACTGCCTTATAACAATTTGCTGCCACATGAATAAGACACAAGCAATGCATGGTTGAATGTCCTTGACCAATGTAACACTCACACTAAAATTCAGCTTCCAATTACTTAAGACAATGTTTGTAAAAGTGACCAATATTTCACTAATGTAAGCCACAGCAATATTTCATAGCTGTGTGTAGGTGGCATACATAAACCAGAGTCTGCGGCATTACATAAGATCCACCATTCCAAGAGAAATTACTACCCTGTTTCACACTTGAAATTTTTAATTAGTTTTCCTGGCTTCCATATTACCTTTCCATGGGTAACACAGCTGATACTGCCATAATAGTCAACAATGTGAACAATGTGGTGTTCTGTAAAACTGCTACCTTCGAGGTGATTTGATACGCTCAACACATGAGCATATGTCCATGAGCCCCACATCCTTGGGGCTCTGTAATTACATTCTAGTGCAGAATGTGAGATTTCACATTCAAACATATTCACTCCACTGACAGGTGTGTGAAAATCCCATATGGCTGCCAGATTTCTGTATACCTACATATATATATATAGAGTGTGTATTTTTACGGTATTTGTAACAAACACATTTGGTATTGACTCTGATGTCCTTTGCTTCAAGCTGCAAAATAGAACTGATCTAAAAAATGAAAAAAAAAACAAAAAAACCAGAAGACAATAGTGTTCCCCTTTGCTACCAAAACATTACTTCTTTCTTCCATAATCACACGGACTATATTGACTACGTATCATGGATATCTTACTTGCTGTCTAAAGTGAGCACACGGATCACTGGGGAAAAATCAGGGCATCCAGCTGGAATAACAAGAGCAGAAGAAGCAAAGGTAACTTCAAATTAAAAATAACTACGGGTAGACACTATCAATATCAAAAATTAGCTAGTATTGGTCACTTGCACCTCAGTGAAGCAAAACTAGATCTCCAGAATCTTCACAGCATGGATCCAGAGTTTCAGGAGAAAAAATGTGCACCAGCAGACATAATTCCCAGGCCACACCAGATGGTATGGATGACCAGTACTCTGGGTAATCTTTGCAATGTGGCCTAAAATGCCATCTTGAAAACTAAAGAGGTATTTATCCAGTGTCCTGCATTTAGCAATCTTCAGTTTCTTTACTGATATTTTTTTTTGTCAGGCTTACACTGGATACATTTTTACCCTGGATTTACACTCTTTCATCTGATAGCCTTTTGATGGTACTGTCAGAGAGTATCTCTGAAGTAAAGAGCCCAGCAGGATATAAAAAAGGACTGGGCATTTATCAGATAATATCATCCAGAAGAGCAGCAATAACAAGAAGCCTAAGATGTCCAACGATCTGGGGGTGTAAAAACACTTTGTTTCTTACAGGTGTTTTTTTTTTCATGGCAGGCTCAACCCACTGCTCTGCCTCAGTCTGCATCACTTTACAACAGCCCAGCTTATCCTGGCCCCTGTATAGGACAAAGAGTATCAAGGGCTGCAAGTCACTTCCCACCTTCCTCCCAGCAAAGGCACTAATTTAGCTCTCCCTCCCTAATCCGGCTAAGTGTAACCATGAAATCTGTATGAGTTTAGTTAATTCTGAGACCTACCTTTCTTCTAATCAAAGTCAGCTGAGCATAATTGTAGAGGTCTTTTATTACACTTGATAAAGGCAATCCCTAGTTACAGGGATTTCCCTGCCTATACACTCCGAAGGGTAGTAGGTGAAATAGAATCATCATTCTTTTCGAGTACAGAAATCTATCAAACTTTTAATTCCAGAGGATTTACAAGTTTCACTAACTACTCCATTGTCTGTGGTCTAAATCCAATGAGAATGTATCCTTTTATAAATATATGGTAAAATAGTACACATTGAGTCAGACAGATTTCATTGCTGTAACTTACATACATCCCACTCTGCAAAATAAACAACAGTGACAATGTAAATTAATTTAGTTGCCATGCCAAGGCAATAGAGAAATTAATTTTATTTCAATGTTGCACACATGTAAGAACAGTTTTTAAATAGTTTCAGTTCCTAAGATTAATCCTCATAAGTACAAATGAATAAAAGTGTATACTTAGGTTAATTAAGAAATTAGCTGGCACAGGGCTTTGAAGATGCAAAGGACTGTACAAGTGCTATTGCTATAATAATATTTTTCTGTATTACAATACTTTCCTTCCTCAAGTGACATCTCTTTTGCTACAAGTGCAGAGTGAAAGCTCAAGTCCTCTTTCTGAATGAGGACTGCATTTGAAAAAATACAGAAAAAAGAGATTTTAAAAGGATATTCAGCTAGGTCTGAATGAAGAGATGCCCAAGAGAGCAATTTAAGTTGATCAAGGGCAATGACAAGAACTTGCTTTGTTAGTTAGGAAGGCTGATCTCTCCTAATGGTGGCTTCACAGCCTTAAGAATATGAATGATCCTATCAGTAATAAAGAAGAGCAGCTAAAAGGGAGGAAGACCAGATGGCACTTTCCCTAGAGCCTCTGGAGAGGCTGTCTGGATTTTATTTGATTTGAAAAGCCTTTTATAGAACCCTGTGAACCTGGAATAATATGGTAACCCATTAATAAGTCAGCAGATATCACAGGAACAGTCTGATAGTCCATAAAAATGTTTATTTTCTGTATGGCTTAGGTTAATTCAGCTGGTTAAAAGAACTGAGAAGCTTGGAGAGATGGTTCAGAATCCAGAATGAGTTTGCATTTTTTTTGTTGTTTTCTTTTCTGGAATTTCATTTTCCATTGAACCTTGTGTCTGCTTTTGCTATTCCCTTTTAAATGATTTAAAATTTCTGAAACTTGATATTCAAATCCAAAACAAATCATAAAGGACTTAATAGCTCTCTGAGCTGGAAGAAAATAGCTAAAGATACACCTTCTACTAGCTAAAAGTTTAAATGTAGTAGCAAACCAGACAAGCATCTTTTACACATCTTTTACACAAACAGAAGGTCCCACAGGCAACTCCTTGTAAGCCAAATGCAGGAAGCAAATGAGTTAACAGCTTTGGATGGCAAAGAATGGTGGAGTCATGAAGATCCTCCTTGGATTCGCAGTTTAACTCTGCGTGCACTCTGTGGTGGGAGGAGTAGGTGGCTGATTTGGGAAGAAGCACAGCACAGGAATGATACACTTGACTCCTCTGAGGATGGTGATGAAAATCTGTCAGCTTGGCATAGTCCTTCACGTTACCTACAGCAAGAACTGACACATGGAGAAAGCAACAGCTCTACAGACATTACAGTAAAAACCAAAGAATATAGATGGAAAAGGCCCTAAAGATCATAGAGTTGAACCATTAACCCAACACTGCTGAGTCCACCATCAAACCATACCCCCAAGCAGCATGCCTACATGTTTTTTTTGAACACTTCCAGGGACGGTAATTCCACCACTTCCTTGGGCAGCCTGTTCCAATGCCTGACCACATTTAGCAAAAAAATTTTCCCTAATATTTAATCTAACTTCCCCCGATGCAACTTGAGGCCATTTCCTCTTGTCCTATCACTTGTTACATGGAAGCAGAGACTGACCCCCACCTGGCTGCGCCCTCTTTCCTGGTAGCTGCAGAGAGCACAGAACAAGAGGCAGAGTGTGTGTGGTGGAGAAAGCAGAGCTGCTTTGTTGGGGAGGCCTGTGACAGTATTGCAAGGGGCTGTCCATGGAAAGGGAAAACAAAACCACAAAACAGTCTTCATGAGAAAACAGGGAAATTCAGGCCTGCATTTGTGGTACATTGCAAAAAATAAGCGGCATTGCCTGAGGATGCCTCCTGCACTGATTGTGACAAAGAGCGAGCACAGGAATCAGTACGCACACACACACTCTCAGATTAAGTTTTCCCCTCCTACAGTTTTCTTTCAGGAAAGAAAATCTGAAGCCTGGATGACTAACTACAATGCAGATGGCAGAGCAGTGTAGAGATACAAGCTCCAAATGAACTAGCTTACATGACACCACGAGTGAATTTAACCTACTCATACTGAACTCCACGGTTATGCTGTTCCTGGAACCTGAACATGCACAGCAGTTTAGGATTCAGACAAGCCAAAGAAGGACAGCAGGTGATACTCAAGCTAGATCTGTGCCAGCATTCTTGCAAATTTACGTCTGCAGCTTTTCGCCATTACTTGAGAAGGTGCCAAGAAAGTACCTCCCAGCAAGAAATAATACATGGAATTACAGCAGCATCAGAGCGAAGTATTGCTCTGAAAAGAAAGGAAGACATAACTCTTTTTTTAGGATATAGAATACCCTTATTCAGCTCTGCAGGAATCATCCGTAGCCTTGCATGGTTCACCAGACTGCTGAAACTGCAGATCTACTGTCTTGGCTCTAGTGCCAGGGCAATTAATTCACCGCTCACCAGACACCCTTTTGGGTAGCTAGGGTGATGGTTCTCTGGCAAACTTTATTTGAGGGGCAAACTTTATCATGCTCAGTATATTCCCACACTATCTGGGCATTCCGAAGGTGGGAATAGCAACAACACTTCATCTACAGGTCAGCAGTAACCATGAGCAGGGAAATGTCTGCCATCCCAGCATATTTACACCTGGTAACTAACTTCCACAGGCTGAGCCCAGCTGGGCACTTAAGGACAAGTCACCCTTTGGAGAGGATTCTGACTGAAGGGACCCAAGAACCAGGACACTGATTAGATGCTCTGTTCTTGAACTACTTATAGCTTGAGGATTAATTAGGAGTGGGAAAGTGCTCTAAGACCTTTAACTGAGGAACTGAAGAATTAAAGGAGTTGAAATATAAATACTTATTATCACTACAGTATCAGAATCTCTGACTGAAACCCTACAGAAATAACTCACGCTATGTAGATCCAACAAGAACATTCTGTTAAGGTTTCATAAATGACAAAATGGGATTTATCCGAGAATGCTGAACAATTTAATAGAGAGGTGGTACGTGTTAAAACTCAGGGTGTGCAGTTTTCAGCACTTGAATTTATAGGTGTCTACTCCTGTGCTCTGCCCAACTTTCTGCCACATAACACCAGAACTGTAAACACAGCATTTGGAAAATAAAGGCCAAAGATAAAAGCTAAGAGCAGCAGTGGGCAGTTGATGGCTTTCTCTTGCTTGTGCTTGCAACTCAACTGCTATTCTAGCAGAGCATCTTGGAAAAGGAAAGCAGGAGCAAATGGCAGTAACTGGGAACTCGGGACATTTGTTATAAGAATTTTTTGTGTCCTTGTGTCCTGGGATGGATGCTGCTTCTGTGACTCAGTTTCTCAGCTCAACACTGCTCCACGCAGGTACTATGAATATACACTAAAAATAATGACGTTTATAAACATTTATCCTGCAGGCCACCTAAGCACCTTCAAAGCAAAAAGTTCTGCAAGAGTTGGAGAGTCCAAGCACTGATTTTTTCCAGTCTTTTTTTTTTCTCCTTTTACCCACAACTAGAAAAAAAATTATTGTCCCTCTCAATGTTAATATTGCACAGCAGACAGAAATATATGTCAGTCTGAGGGACATACAAGGAAACAATATAAAAGCACTCTTGCTGAGCAGGGATAGAAATTAAAGGAACTTTTGCAGGTCCACATCTCAGAGAATACATTGTTAAAATGTGATTTGGGGGCAGAATAATCATACTTGAATGAGAACAATAAGAACAAAATGATCCTGAGGTGAAGATGTTGAAAGCAGACAATCCATACTGCTTTGTGCCAGTAGCGAACAAGGGCTTCAACAACAAGGTATAAAAATGCATTAAGGTGATGAAAACGGGCCACTTTTGAAGGAGATAATATGACCCTTACAAAGAAAACCTTGTGTACAGTACACCATAAAAGGACAGGGCAGTTTGGATGATGACTCCCTGTGGAGACTGTAGTCAGCTTCACATCTTCATAGATGGGACGTGCCCTGGCAATGCGTGACCCTGTGGATATCCTGGCATTGTGCTAGAGAGCAATGAAAACCACGGCCCTGAAAGTATCATCAAAGTTCTGGGCATGCACAAATTAGTTAGCCTGCACAGAAATTTATGAGGGGGAAAAAAATCTTTTTGCTTTCTACCAGTGGATTTAATTACTTTACTTCACAGTAAGAATCCCAGAGAATTTTAGGAGGATGAAAAATGCAAATCCTATGTGTATATTTTGACTACACTACCTATATCCTAATAAAAAGAAGAGACAAGTAGATAAAGCCTTTCTGAGTATGATCAACTAGCAAAGCAGGGCAAATAATTTGTAGTGAATATATGGTTTCTTTGTTATTTTAAATGTTTTTTATTATTTTTTTTGCCATTTTCACAAATTAATGATCACATGGGAGTTAGTAGATGCCCTCTGCCTGCATAAGATTTATGAGCATTATACTGACAGTATTTACAGTATGAATTTTGCATAATCATATAATATTTCTTATTTTCTTGGCTGGTGGGGTGTAAATATTAGTGCTACATTTCTTGTGCAAATATTCCTATGAAATATATTAATTATAAAAGTATTAATAACAATAAGTTTACCCAGACATTTGATGGAAATTAAATGCAAATGATTACAAGCCTAGACGAATTGTTCAATTATATATGCATGTTTCTTGTACAATTGCTGAAGTATGTGTTTGGCTTTCCTCAGAAACCTAAGAGACATAAATTTGAAAGTCATATCATAATTACACCTGTAACATATTTCTATACCCATATTATATAGGATGAAGAATGGAATTTAATATCCTGCTTGGTTTGCAGCTAATTTTCAAATGTCGGTTTTAAACTACAGACTTCATGACTTAAGAAGACTTATAGAAAATTAGGGAAAAATCAATTAAATATATGAAATCAATGTATGTTAAAATTTAATATGTTAATATTCATAGGGTTACTTCAAAGTCTTTCTTTGAATTAAACTACCAGAAACTCAGGCCTCTTTTTAAAATTTGTTTCTTTTTTTTTCTTTTTTTTTTTTTTTTTCTGGAAGAATTAAATCCATTTGGGATCCTAATATGCATTAATTCAACACAGTGCTCCCTTCAAATGATTGATTTTCTTTACCTTCCCTTTTACACCTGTTGAATAAATTTAACAGCTTCCTGGGGGCATGAAACACCAACTGACATTAGATTGGATGTTGTAGCCAGAAATTATTTTTAATCTTTCAAACCAAACCAAAATCCTCCTTCTCATGTAATAGTAGTTATAAAAAAGACATGGCTTATATCCAGTGCATTAAAATTTAAGGGTATATCCTATAAAGAGAAATGACAGAGGAACAAGCCATTTCAAAACTCAGATTAGTCCTTAATATTGTACTCAGGAAGCAAAATGCCATTATATGGTATATAATCACCAAGGACAAAAATTCACAGCTGAGAAAATACAGGTTTGAAAAGCTATTATGTTTTTTTTTAAGTAATCTTACTGGGAATGTCCATATTAATTTAAACTATTGACTTATTTTATCTTTGTGATAAATGCTATGACTTCTGAAATCTAAATAATGTTTCAAATTATTTTCCACATCTGAGGACTCTTTAATTACACTTGAAAGGCAACCTGCTATGTGAAGGCATGTCCTGTACTGAGCATTATTAGGATTAGAATAATTTTACAGTCCACTTGGTAAATCCAGATGGAACCTGGCGAAAGCCTCATGGATCTAATCCTGCAAAGAGGTACTTCACCTCTGCAAAATCATGCTAACACATGAGGGGGAAAAAAGACAGTTATTATGCTTACAGTTGTTCCAACAGCCTGGGAGGGAGCTCATCATGTTGCCCAATATCAAAAGACAAAATCCTTGCAACAGTGTTGCCTAAAGATTTTAGGTATCAACCAGGAGAACAGAGCTGCCAGGATCCAGAAACTCACCTGGACTATCCTGGCACTTTGGCAAAATCATAATGTCCTACCAAAATGTATCCTACTAAAATATTTTCCCTCTACTCTTAGCATGAAGGACAAATAAGTAGAGCAGGTGTTCATTTCTTTGTTATTTTTTTCCCCTCTGCCACATGGAAACAGTGCCTGTTGAGAATACCCAGATGCAGCACCACCAGTGAACAGTTTCTCCTATTACATGACAAGTATCCTACCTAAAATCAATAAATATTTTTTGAAATGGAGTACATGTGACAAATAAAGTCCCACAGTTGATCTTTCATCATCTGTTTTTTGTTTATTTTGTCTTGATTTCTCTGGCTTAACATACAAATGCTACTGCAAGAGAGAGAAAAAAAAAACCCAAAAAAACCCCCAAAAACCCCCAAAAAACCACAAAACAAAAACCACCAAACCAAAATAGATTATCCCAGATTTGGGGCTTTAGAATGGGATGACGAAGATTCAGCATGGTTCCTCAGCTATTTTAGTCCAGGTATTTATAAAAATCCTAACTATCTTGGCAAACACAAATCAACCTCAATTGCATATACATCAGAAAGGAAGAGAATCAACAGGCAATCTCTCAATATATTTTATGCAAGCTTTCTAGCTGCCTCTCTGACTTTTTGGTCTCCTTTGCCATCATCACTAAAAATGAACTCCTGTTACAAGAAACATGGGGGTTATCTGGTTGCTCTGCTGCTCCTACTCTTCTCTAGCCCAGCAAAGGGATGCTGTGCCTCAGGAAAGGCACCACAAACAGTTCTGCTGATAAAGTGCTCTGGAAGTAGAGAAAGTAATTCCCAGAAGCGAAACGGATTGGTGTGTGCCTGCATGAGCATCCACAGGGGTTGTTCATGGCAGGTCTGTTCTATACAGAAGCACAAGAACAATTAGAGAATGCAGCTCATTTCCTAACAACTGTTCTCAAAAGCACATTGGCACGGGGAAGAAAGGTGGATTTTAGGTTAAAAAGTGCCATTTGTTCCCTTGGCTTCATTCAACTGGTTTTATGTCTCCACAGTTCATGAAACTGATTGATAGCATATATTAAAAACTGCAAAAAATTGCATTAATTAAAAAAAAAGAAATCTATGTAGATTAATGAAAATTGGTACATGAAAATTATGTGGCATTCAATCAACAACAAATAGGCAAATTGGGGTGACCCTCAAGTTCCTGGCAGGCTGCCAGTGCAGGAGCTGGAAAGACTGGATGGTGCCAACAAGTAGCTCAGCACACAGCACCACTGAGCTGCATGGAGATCTCAAATTGAGCATTTGTCCTGGTGCTCTGGCATTCAGATTACTGGGGGAAAAGGTACTTTAAAAAAAACACCCATGTTCATGTTTTGCACTTGATGTTCTAATGAAACGGGTATCCTTTGCCTCCCCTCAATCAGCTCTGCTTTCAGAAGTGCTGACACTGCCAGAGATGGCATAACCCCAGTGACACGGGACCCTGGGCTGGTTAGAGCTGTGGAGTGGGTGTGAAAGATTCCTGGACTCAGAAAATGGAGGTTTTATTAGAAACTTGACATTTTTAATTAGAGATACCTCAAAGGCCACATTTATAATTAGTAACTCAGATGTTTCCAAGACGATTCCCATGACCTGAGGCAGCTTGGAGTGCCTCATGTCTGTCTTGCCTAACTGTCCCACTGTCCCAAAGTTTAACCTGGCTCCTGGGGCTGGTCTTCTACCTGAGCAGGTTTCCAAATCATATAGAGCAGGGACAAAATGTGCCAGGGAACCTGCAAACAATTTAACAGCAAGGGCAAAAATATTCCTGTTTGGGAATATTGCCAAACATTGTTTACTAGCATATATGACACCAAAGTGATTATTTTAAATCAGAGAGAGATTATGCAGGGATTATACACAATTTTCTTCTGGCAGATCATGTCTCCATGGGATGAGAAGCTCAACACTTCCAGCCATTGCTGCTTTTAACTCAGGGACTCTCTAAGGAGCAGCAGACCCCACATCCGCACTCCTATTCTCTCTGTCCTGTCCTGTCAGAAAGTCATACAGCCTGGAAATGAGCTGCAGGTTCCCTTCTTCTTCCTGTGATCCTTTCACCTCTCAGACCTTGAAGCTTCTTCTAGCTTTTAGCACCTTCTCTTCCCCAGACCCTGCAGGAGCTCCCTCCATCTCACCCCAGGGACACCATCTGGCCCAGTTAGGAACTTAAGATAACAGTGAACAACTAAGTAAACCCCCAAATATTGTCTGCCATATCCAGCACTAATTTTAGACCTCTTAAAAATGTCAGAATTGAAACAGAACAAACTGATTCTCTATGTTCTTGTTTTCAGAAAGCTCTAATTTTCAATCTGAATCAAGGTGACATTTGTTTCTTCAAAATTGTCCTCTCTCTGTACCCAAAATAGGACAGTCATCAACCTCTTAGTCCTCTTGAAAATCTAAAACACATTTTAGCACTTCCACAAGCATATTCCCTTTAAGGACAGTAATTGCAACACACACTTTACACCCATGGATTAAGTAATCACACACCTCGGGCAGATAGCTAAGGGCTAAACTAAGCCCTGGGACACTGTCCCAAACAAAGAGGGCCCACAGACAGCTATTTAGCTTCTCCCTGTTAGTCAGCATTGACTGAATTCTGGTTTTGTTTACTCACCGACATCCCCTCCTGGGCTGCATGCCCCTAACATAGGGCACCATCTCCACAATGAACTCCTCAGCTGGTGCCATTATTTGGTATCACTGATCAGCATCCCAGACATCTAGGTAAATGCTGAGAGTGCTTAAAGTATAATTACTATTGCATTCCCTGGAAGCTCTGGTGAAAAGTCAGTTACCTTTTGCTTTCAGATGAAAAATACGATTTTTTTGTTAGCTACACATTTTTTCATGCCAGCCTTTGGGCAGAATTTGCCACTCAGATAACTCAAGACAGAGAATCAGGAGTCTGTTGTGAAGGTTTTATGGGTTCAGCTGAGGAAATAATTTTGCCTCTGCCCTTACATACCGTTTGTTGGTTTTTTGAGGTTTTTTCCCCATATAGCCATTGAAGCGAAAACTACAGCAGAACTTGCCTCCAGAGGAAGAAAACAGAACAATACCAGGCACCTTCACAATATGAAAAAATGTCACCAAAATGGCACTTTTGATGCCATGATGCAAACAAATTTCACCAGGGACTCTCTGTTAACACTGAGATCACAGCCACAGAGCTGGAGCTCACTGTTTGCACCTACAGTTCTCACGCATGTGGCTGAAATGTTGGCCAAGCCTTCACATAACACATGGATCCTCCAATTGGCTGCTCAGCCATTGCAGACCCTAAAGTTCAATTTATAGCAGTGAAAGATATGGCTCCAGAAAGGGCAAGATAGACTCAAAGGAACATCTCCTGGGAAGTGTTTAAAAGGTGTGTGGATGTAGCACTTGTGGGTATGTTTTAGTGGTGAACATGGCAGTGCTGGGTTAAAAGTTGGATTTGATGATCTTAGAGGTCATTTGCAAAATCCTTAATGATTCTATGATTCAATTAAAAGTTATTTCTAATTCCATGGGGATGAAAGCTCTGAGCAATGGTGTAGATATATCTTTGGGTGAAGATAAGAAAATTCTTAATAGTGTTGCAGAACATAGGGAACTATTCACAAAATACTTCTATTCAGCTTTCAGAAATAAATAGGATGATTCACTTTTCTTACATGGAAGGGATGAGATACCCGTCTGTAATTAGTAGAGTGCACACTAAAAACAAAGTAGAAACTAAACATTATTAACTGGGAATAGATTATATATAAAGAGACATGATGAATCAATGTCTAAGAGCCCTTGAAGTGACAGATGAGGATACATCTGTTTTATAAATTTTCCTCCTTTGTGCACCTTGAACAGCAGAGAAACTCCAACAGGCTGAAAGAATTGTGATCCAGATGGACAGAAAATATGTCTGGGTAAGCATCAAGTAGTCAGTCTAATATCAGTGCAATAAAAGTAATTTTTAAAAAAGGAAAGAGCTGGGAATGTAATACCATTGACAGACTTTTACTGAAAATATTCCCTCTCAAAAACAGCCTCAGCCCTGACTGTACAAAGAGGGCAAATTAAAAATACTCTTTAGGCATAGAAGTGTTCTCTGAGTTTCCAAATGAACAACCTATGTACATTACTGTATTAGTAAAGCCCATATTAAGTAACAAGGAAATGGTTTGTATTTTAAAATGCTATTTAAAAGCACAAAATGATTTGTGAATGAAGATATTTTCAGAGGGGTTTCACATGGATGAGTCCAAACTCACATATTTTCCACCATTTTCATCAATGCCTTTGAAAGTTAAGCCTCTTAAGGACTAAATGTAGGCTAGAGCAAAGACTGTTAGAAAAGGTAACATAAATTAGAGGACATAAGTCCTGCTTTATGGTGTGGTTCATTTACTAAGTTAGACCTTGTTGAATGAAATTTGTCTCAATATAGCCAACAAATATGAGATATATATATATATGTAAAGAAATAAAGCCATTTCTGTTGATGCTTGAAAAGAATGACTTTGCAGTAAAAAATGGCTGGGCAATTCATGTGGCTTTGGTGGCTTAGATTGAACAGAAAAAGGAGTAAAATGCAGACTAAAAATGTGGTTTTGGGTAATGAGGAAACTGGTATGAAAAAACTGAAAGAAATTCTGTTGCCCAAAAATGATGGTGGAACATTGGGGCAAAAGTCAAAACAGCCCCTAAGAAAGACAGCTGAGGAGTGGAAGAAATTGATATAAAGACTTTTAGTTTGGCAAAGAGAAAATAGGGAAGTTGCAATGTAGGGCCCTTTTCATAGGACAAAATATTAGGTACTTAATGACCTTCATTTAGGAAGGCATGAAAAGAAGAGATTAGGAATTGAAAGACAGAAAAATCCACATGGGACATAATGCACATATTTTAATAGCTATTAAAATGAATGACCACTGGAATAAATTAGCACATGAATTGCTGAATCTTTAAGATCCCTTTTAACCCAAACCATTGTAGGATTCTATGATCACATTTTTATGATTTGAAAAGCTTTGTGACCTATTCCTCCTCTAGATTTTTACATCTGTGGAAATATAATTGGTGCAGCCCTATTCTGACATTACAGAAGTTCATAAAATATTGGTTTTATTTAAGTGTTTGTGGATTTTTTCCACATTGAAACACTGTTAGTGTCTCAAAAGCAGCATTTTGATTAAAAAAGACTCCCTTAAAATATGCTTTAAAATCCCTTACATTTAATGAAACTAATCTAAACTGTAAGCAATTTTATACAGAAAAGCACAAAATATGAATGCATATGAGAACCTCTGAAATACATGAAAGTATAATAAAGCACCCAGGTGCTTCCCAGCATAATGGTGCTCTGGGTGAGCTCTTCATCCTTCCCAGGCACAAGCTCCTGTCCTGTTTCCTGCATCATTCCTACTCCTCTTTTCACGAACTCTGTACCAAAACAAGTATAGCTTAATCCTTAATCCTCCAAAGCATGCTGGGATAGTGAAATTAAATGTATCTGAGATCTGTAGATGCTTTTATGAACTAATTAATGAAACTTTAAGGAAGAGAAGAGCAGACAGCAGAAATCTGGTTTGTTCCACGCTACAGTAAGGTTTGCAATAAAAGAAGCAGTCAGATGGAACAAAGATGTTCCCCCGTAACCAAGCAATGCACATCTCTTCTGTCATCTACCATCAGCAGTAATTCACATCAGAGCTCCACAGGGCTGCAGCACTAAAGTGGGCTGGCAGAGCTGTCCCTCTCCTCAGAGAGCAAGTTGGATACTCGGCACAGCAGGAGATTTGCTTTAATATTTGTAGCTTACTTTGAATAACCCTGTTGCAGGCATTCGTGCAGAAGGACAGGCTGAGACACTTGGGTTTGTTCAGCCTGACGAGTAAAACTCAAAAGGGGATCTTGCTGCTGTCTGCAGTAACCTAATGACAAGGTCTAGAGAAAGTTCAGAGAGATCATTCATAGGCATGCACAGAGAAAGGAGGAGAGGCAAAACCCATAAGTTCCAGCCAGAGCAAATCCTGACTAAACCCAGGAGCAAAAAAATCACCATGAGCATGATGAAATACTGGAACATGTTACCCAGAAAGACTGTGGGTCCCCACCACTGGAGATACAAAGAATTTGAATGAGGAAGGCTAACTAAGTAGCCTGGATCAGGTGCTCAACCCTTTGAGCAGAGGGTTGGAATAGACGGTTTTCAGAGGTCCCTTCCAACCTGAATAACTCTCTGTTTCCATGCAATTAATGGATAGTTTTCTGAGCATTCCCTATTGGCCTAACTCTCCTTCTGTTAACATCAGGTTATTGAATGCTTTTGGAAAATTCTATTCCCCAGCCAGCAATATTATGGGACCTTTAAGGAGCCAGCCTCATCGCACCATTTTTCTTTGTGCTTCAATAAAGTATTTATGTGTACTTTTCCTTCTGTTTTTGTAAAGATTTTCACCTAAAGACAATTATTTCCACAGCATTAAATTATGATATCAAGAGGTTGACATTGAACCTTTTGAAAGAGGCCCTGACTCTCACTGACATAATTTCAGAGACCAGCTTCCCTGCACTACAACAAACCTAAATTCATCATGTTTTAAAAAGATTGTTAGGTTTTAATTTCGCTCTTTGACCACAACTTCATTCAGATTCTGATCTCCTAGGAAGATGTAGCAGCTCAGAAGACCCAATATCACATTTCCTGCTAATAAGGAAGGACACTCCTTCCCCTGTTTTCTTTCCCTTGTTTATCTACACTAACACCCCAAAATTTGGTGCCTGTGAAATGGCTCTAAGTATTTTCTGCTCCTCTTCTCCATAATTTTTAAGATTAAAAAAAGACAATTCTTGTACTGTTTGAGCTAACTTGAAGACTCTGTTTCCTTTTGTGAAAACAGAACAAAACAAAAAAAGAGGAAAAAACCCCAAACCAACCCCCCCCCCCCCGCCAAAAAAAAAAAAAAAAAAAAAAGAAAGAAGAATCATAGAATGGTTTGGTTTGGGTTCAAAGGGACCTTAAATTTCATCTAGTTCCCACTCTACTGCCACAGGTAGAGGACCAGATTTCTCAGGGCCCCATCCTACCTGGCCTTGAACACTTTCATGGACAGGATATTCACAACTCCTCTGGGCTACCTGTGCCAGTGCCTCAACACCCTCAAAGTAAAGAATTTCTTTTAATTTCTTCTTAATATCCAATCTGAACCAGCCCTCATTATTTTTGAGTCATAATCCCTTTCCCTATCACTACATATCCTTATAAAAAGTTGCTCTCCCGCTTTCCTGTAGCCCCTTTAGGTACTAGAATGTCTCCCTGAAGACATCTCTTCTCCAGGCTGAACAACCACACCTCTCTTGGCCTCTCTTCATAGAAGAGGATCTCTCATCATCTGCTCTTCTCCATGGCCTCCTCTGGACGTGCTCCACCAGGACCACGTCTTTCCTGTGCTGGGGAACCCAGAGCTGGATGCAGCACTCTGGGTGGGGTCTCATAAGAGCTGAGCAGAGGGACAGAATTGCCTCCCTTGCCCTTCTGCCCACACTGCTTTGGATGCAGCCCAGGATGAGGCTGGGTCTCTGGGCTGTGAGTGCACATTGCCAGGTCATGTTGAGCTTCTCATCAATCAACAAGTCCTTCTCATCAGAAGAACTCTCAATCTGCTCTCTGCCCAGCCTCTACTTGAGCTTGTGATTGCAAATAACATGTTTTCATTGCTGTAAACAAATCCTATACTAAATCATACACAGGTCCAGAAACTCTCAGAAAAATAAGATACAAGTACACAAGTAGCAGCCAATTTTTTTTTTTTTTTTTTTGCTTGGGAAGAATTTTTACTAAACTGAGTAAACACAAAATATGCAAGCTCTAAAACACAAGTATGTGTCTCATGTAAAAATTACTTTATAGTTACATGTAGAAATAGCTCCAGGTTTTCACTCTTTGTAAGCCTGCTAATCCTGAAGAAAAGAGATGAAATTTTTCCTCACTGCACACCTCCACATTTTGAAAATCAAGCTCCAAGATGCAAAGTATTTATAGTCAGTTCTGAAAGTTGCACAAATGGTAACGACCTCCACTTCTCATTTACTGATCACAGTAACCATCACTAATTTCTGGGGAATCTCAGGATGCCAAACATTGCTTGTTGAAGTCTTTAAATAATCACCAGTCAAATGTCTCTCCAAAAAAGCTCATCATGCCTCTGAAGTGTCGTAGTCTGGAAAGATTATGACCAGCCCAGAGATGTAAGAGCTCAAATCACTCATGGTTATTTCGGATTTGAGTAAGTACGAACATTTGCAGCTCCTGGACCTGCAAATGTTCACAATCAACAAGCATTAGTTGCAAATATGAAAGCTACTATGGCTGGAAATACACCAGTATAACTCAGACCATGCACACCAAAGCTGAACCCCATTTTGCTAGGTCAGCCAATGGCTAAGGAATGAATTCCCAGCAGAACTGAGGTAGTCACACACCTCACTAGATTTGCTTTGAAATATTTCTCATCTTCCTTTAAATAATATGAGTATGTAGTAATATGCATGTACAGATAACTTAAAAAATCCAAGTGAAACACTTCCCTGCCCACACTGTTTTCCTTCCAAAGGTAAGGTGAGAAGAACCATTGCTGGCATATGTTTGCTACAGTAATTAATGCAGAAAAGTGGTGACAAAAAAATCACCGCTTTAAGGCTATATAAAATCAATAGCTCTATTTCAGAAGCTCTCTGCTTTGCCTAGTGATTGGATACATCTTGTTATACAATCCATGTCTCTGGTAAAGGAGACAAGCTCCGTGCTCAAGGTCAGGCTGGATGGGGCTCTGAGCACTCTGGTCTAGTGGAAGGTGTCCCTATCCATGGCAGTGGGATGGAACTAGATGACCTATAAGGTCCCTTCTAATCCAAATCATTCTATGATCTCGTTATTCTCTGTACCTTTCATACAACTGAACAATCATATTCAACCTTAACCAGCACACACAAGAATGAGCAAAATTTTTTCTAAATAGGATTCTGAGAGAACTCTTCCTACAACTATTGTCTGATAAACGCTTGACTTCTGGACTGAATGATTGATGGCATAGTCTGAACAGCACCACTTTTGCTAAAGCTTAGGGAAAAATGTTTTCAGGATTGCTGCTGCCACAATAGCATTTTTGATAGAATAGATCAGACAGATGAAAGACACAAGTCAATTCACAACACAGGCAGGGCAACTTCTCATCTGCCTAAACACACCATGTAGACAACACTTTAAATGATGAGCATTTTCTCTTTTTGTTTTTGATTCTCTAGGAAGTCAGTACACCACCACAAAATGAGAAAATGAGCTTTTGATGGGAACTGTAGGGAGGGGACTGCAGCTGCTTGATAACATAAGAACAGAAAAGAAATTATGAATCCAACTTTGTAAAGTAGTCTAGCAGCTCTACAGCCCAGCCACAATCTGAGACAAGCCTGGCATAACACATTAGGAGTAAATGTTTAAAAAATCTTGAATTCTCTCTACTCAAAGTTTGAAAAGTATTTAGAGTCTAGAGATGCAAGGAATCAGTCAGTTTTCTAAAAGCTTTTAGGTAGATATCCAACCTGAAATTAATAGTTGTTACTCAACAGACCTATTTGGTAGATTCTTGAATTTAATTACCTGAGAAGAAATCTTTGTAATCTGGTCTTTAGAAGCCTTATGTATTTTTACTCAAAGCTAAAGACATACTCACTGCTAAAACCTACAGTCATTTCTAGGAATAGAAAGCATTTCCCTATGGATGTTATGGTCTCTCAGAAGAGTTTGAAAACTTTAGCCAAAATCTACAAACTACAAATAGTTAAAATTGTTTTTCCAGGCCTAGGTAGGATTATTAATGCTTAGCAGAGTAAATTCTATTCCACACAACTAAATCTTGTGCTCAGGCTTTTACTGCTATTTCTTTTTCTCTGTCATTGGCAAATGAAATCTTATTTTACTGAAGTCTATCCAAAATTAATTTTCCTAGATCTTTGTTTTGATCAGCTTTTTCATGAGGCAAACAGAACTGAAGTGGTATTATTAGGCTACAGTCCATCTTACTGATCATTATTGTTTCCCTTGCACTCTGTCTTCCGCCTTTCTGCAAATGTCTCTAATCACCTCTGGTACCTAAAATGTAACTGGTTTGAGCAGAAATGACCTGTAGGTTCTGTACTTCTAAAAAGCAATGTAGCAGAAAAAGTATGTGTAATAGAGGATCACTGGGATAACAGAAAGACATGACAACAAACAGCAGCCCCTGGTCTTTGGAAAGAGTTAGTGGGTTTTGAAAAGCTGATTTTATACAGATCCAAGAGTGGAAATCTATATGAATAATGTGATGTATTTTATCCTGTCTTCTCATGTTCAGCTGAGTGGACATTATCAAATATTGTGCAAATATTTAAAGATTGTTTCACTCTAAGCAAAACATCACATTGGAGAGCAACGTGTTCAAACACTCTCAAAGCAGCCCAGCACTAAGCATCTGATGGGTATGTAACAGACTGTGTCATTACCATCCAGAAGCTCCAAATGGGAACATCTTGTTGATTTTGTTTGTGATAGACTTGTTGATGGATTGTGAGAGCTGACTGAGAGAGATGATTTTTATTTGCTGAGTACAGTTTGTATCTGCTTGTGGAGTAGCAATGGCTATCTGACTTGATGGAAGCCCAGACAGACTGAAGCACAGCCCTGAGAGATCCTGCAAGTGCCTGGTAGTCTCTGGAAAATGTTATTTTCTGCAGTATCCTTTCATAACTAGTTTTGAAGATTAAGGATGAATCCCACCAGCCTACCTTGCTTGCCAGAAAGAGCATGCCTGTTAAGTATCTCAAATGCAGAGAACCCAGATTCTTATTGCAAAACACACTTACATATTAAGAACATCCACATTCCCCCCAAACAAATAGGTTTGATCCCTACCCAGAGTGAGTCAAGCAGTACCAGATGTGGGGCTGGAGATGTCTGAGCCTTCATTCTGTAGAGGAGAGGCTGACACAATAATACAATAGTTGTCTTTTTTTTTTTTTTTTTTTTTATAATGCTGAAGCACAACCTAAAGTGTGTACGGAAAGTGTGTTTCCATAGGAACCACACAGCTGAAACGAGTAGAAGAAGTGAAGTGCTGGGGGGAGAGAAGCATTTAATGAAAGGGGGGAAACACTGAATATGCTGCAGATGAAAAGCCATTGGGACTGAAAGATATTAGCCAGGTGTTAATAAGGTGCTTAAATTCAAAAAACATAGCAGAAAAGGCATATAATCCAGTGACTAATTGAAAGGGAAAGAGCCAATTGTGTCAGAACCAAACAAAACAAAAGTATAGTCAGCTTTTAGCATATTCTGCTAACAAAGTAGCAACAAAAAAGTAGAATAACATCTATTTTCTGCATCTGGCTCCAAAATAAGTTGACATGTAGGCTTTACAACAGAAGACAAAAAAAAAAAATATCCATTTAGAGACCATTTATAAATAAGGTAGTTTCTAGAATTCAGTCTCGTAGTCCACACAATGAGCAGTATGGAAGGACCATAGAGAGCTGGAGCATGTCAAAGCAGGAATATATGCCCTTGGTTTCTAGCCCTTTATGATCTGAAAGATGAAGAGTGTTGCCCTCTCAATTCCAGTAACAAAGAAAAAGCCACCTCTAAAACCTTGTTATCATCAATAACCTCGTTACTACAGTCAATAGCTCCAGGCTGCCTAAACGTGGAGACCTGCTGTGCTGTGAATTACACACCTAGAGAAAAGCTGCTCCCTCCTTAGAGATAAACAGATGAAAAAGGCATAGGCTGTGGAGAGAGCATAACAGGCAGCAAAAAAGCATCACCTGTCTTGGTATCTCTTGTGCAGAGTTAATTAATGGGCAGAGAAGTGTAGGTACATGGGGCTTTTCAAGGGACAAGGAGGAACCAGGTGAGGATTAAAGGGAAAGGCAAACAATCCTGGGGCAAAGATGAAGCACAATGACCTGACAGGGCGGAGAGGGTAAAACACACGCTCCGAACCGCAAGACCTGCAGGGGACTGAGATGTCCACCTGGTGCTCAGGGATACCGGTGGATTGGAGTCCCCAGCTCATTCCTCTGTGAGATTAATGGGCATGCAGAAATAATCATTTGCTCTTTGCTTGCAGCAAAGAAAATATCCAGACAGAATATTGGTTGATATATTTGTAATAATGTAAGGGTGGGTTACATGGTTTTGATTTATTCCTTCTATTAGAAAGGAAATGCTAGAACAATGACTATAAAATGCACTGCAAAATATAAATTCGATCTTTTTTCTTCCTTAGGCAGCAATAGATATACCAATAAAACTGTCAAGATTGAATCAGATTTTATAAATTAATTTTAAATATGACCCCTTTTTAAAAACTGCAATCTACAAGTTAAATCTGATATTTTTTATTTATTTCTCAGGCAAAAGTTTTGGATCACAATCTGCTAAATGAATGCAAAAAAACCCTTAAGTTATACTGTCTATTTTTGCTATAATTTTATGTTCAGTGTAGAATATACATTGCTGAATCACAAAGCTTGAATCTGTCAATAATATCAAATATGTTGATGCATTTGTAAAGCTATAAAAATGCTTATATATTTAGATCTATGTTTAAAGTGAACAATCTGAATAATATCTTAAACTGTGTATTATCATTAAATTTTGTGAAATGCAAATAAAAAGATTCTCTACCGTTTAAGAAGTCCAAGAAGGTGATTCAATTTTCATTTTATACAGGACAGTAAGGGACGACCAAATAAAAGGATTACACAGCCCTTAAATAGTTATGTTAGCTGCTCAAATTTTCAAGGCAACTATCTATTTAAAGTCACGGGGCTTTGGCAATTTACAAACACTAACCATCTGCTCTTCAGTTTCCAGAAACCAACTACATGGAAAAGACACCCAAAGCCCACAGGAAATGATATGAAGCAAAGTGAGGGAGCCTCAGCTAGGAACATCAGCAAGGAAAAAGGTCACAGTGAGGAACAAGCGTAGTTTCTACATTTCAAACAATTCTTTCAGTTTCCTACAGTGACATAAGAGGATTTTCTCAATAATTTCTGTGTTTTGTAAGGTCAGGAACTGGATCTCAGCAGCAAAATTTTGTCAGTTTATTGGTGTCTCACATGGAAGAAATTTTCTCACCTTATTAATCTTTCTTTTCAAACTATTAGCACTTCCTTTCTTAAACCTGGGACAATATTTAAAACAATAATGAAGTTACTCAGTCTTGGTAAGCTGTAATTCATATAGTTTTTTTGAATTAACATTACCAGCAGATGTTTCTAAAAAAGCGCTCAAACTAGAAAGGACTATGTTAGCAGCCCTTTCTTCTAGAAAGCTTCTTCATTATAAAAGTGTCTCCCAAACATTTACCTGAAACAAACCAGTCAGAATAAACTGCCTTAGGGTGCCTCTTAAACTGTATCTTTATCTGTTACTGACTACCCATCCATCCTAACCCTTGATTTTTTTTTTCCCTGTACCTTTATAGAAAGAATTTACATTTGCATGTTCGCTTTGATCACAGCAAAAGCTCATTGACCTGCATGAAAAAGAAACAAGCCCTGTAGGGCAGAAAAAACGGCTGAGAAAAAAGTCATGACTGCCACACAGATACCAATGTAATTCATTATGATTAATGTTATTATCATAAATCCCATGGGTAGGGATAATGCTTTGCCACTTTGTACAAAGCACTGCCTGCAGCAGAATTTTTAACATTTAAGTTAATACAGCACTCATCAGTGTACTCCACAGGTCCCTCATCAAAATCTGTTCCCCACTGGAAAATACAAGTTACAGATGAGACCCCAGAGATCTTAGGAAGAAGAAAGCCACTTAGAGTCAAAATCAACAGCAGGAGAATTCTGTAATGAAACTCAAGTATTAACTGAGACTACAGTGTGGTATAACTGGAACTGTGTTCCTACTGCAACTCAGCACCTGCATTAATATAAAAAAATAGCCACAAGTCACATTTCCCTCCTTATCTCCTGTAATCAAGCACTGGTATATCTCTAGGAGAGCAGTCCCATGCAAAACTCTTGATGCTCCAGTGCTGCCACTGAAGTAGCCAAAAGTTTCTCTAGTGGAAGTTTATCACAGCAGTCCTTTAATACAGCAGCCCATCACATCAAAATCTTCCTGATCAAGTGAAAACCAGAGAAACATCACAGAATCACAGACTGGCCTGTGCTGGAAAGGACAAAGATCATCCCATTCCAATCCCCCTGCCATGGGCAGGGACACATTCCACCGGACCAGGTTGCTCAGAGTCACATCCAACCTGGCCTTGACCACATCCCCAACTTCACTGGGCAACCTGCTCCAATGCCTCACCACCCACACCTCAGGCTCTTCTGATTTCAGTCAGGATGAGCTCATACCATTGGGGAGCTCATGTATAAGTCCAGAGTTCAAATATCCTTTCACATACCAAAGTTGTATCTGATCGGATAGATAATAAAGCATGCTGACCTTTTCCAATATCTTAATCTGTCCAGTTAAGATTTCAGTTTCTTCAGAAAGGTTTTGTCTAAACAGATGCTTTGATTCAAGTCAAATAAAACATAAAACAAAAAACAAAAAACAAAAAACAAAAAACAAAAAAAAAAGAAAATCACAATCTAACAATTGCTGTACTTTCCTGACCTAACATTTGTAGTCACTGCCCTTCTACATGGATGCTGATTATGGGTTCAGTCAGCAACTATTTCACAGGTTTATAAACCATCATGAGCATTCATGGCATGCCTTGAGTGTGAGAAGATAATTGCACTCCTAACATCTTCTATCAGCATGGTGTGGTTTCATGACCTTCTAACTTGGAAACTGCAAAGAGCCACAATCAAAGCTGCATTTCCTCAGAAAAAATCATAGCAATGGCTTTCCTATGGTGTTGACTATTGAAAATGCAAACTTTTCTACTCTGAGAGTGCTGTTTGCAAAGTCACTGGGAAGAGGAAAGATGAATATAGTATCTGGACCTATTTTTTATTAAAGCCATGGAGAAAACAGTGAGAAAATTTAAGCGCAAAACAGATGAAACATTGTGAATCCTAAGATCTTCCTAGAGCATATATGCACAAATCAAAACCTCTGCAAGCAGAAGGACAATTTCAGATATATCTCACCAGCCTCTCTGACCACCAGTTATCTTCTCTCTTGCAGACAGACCCCTACTTGCTCTGAAGTGCTCCAGACCAGCCAGATGTGAACCAGCTACCTGTAGTCTGGCTGCACTTAGGTATCTGTTACTGCAGCCAACTGCAAGGATTATTCACATGCCTACAGTGCTCTGCTGGTCCTCCTGCACAGATTTTGCACTGCAGCTTGCTATCCAGGTGTTTTGGGGTTGCCACTGCAGCCAGTGTGACCTTGTCCTCTGGTGTGCTCCTACACCCCAAAGCACACTAGTGCTGCTCCTCCACTGTTACAAGACAAGCTACAGGAGATCAGCCACTGAAAACAACAAATTATATATTTTTTATTTCATTTTTCTAAATAGATTTAATTTTATTTTGGATTTGCTCTTTGGACTTCTTCCAAATGGTATCATTCTGCCTGAAAGCAGTTGTTCTGGCATCATCAGGACAATTCCTTGAATAAGCTTTGAATGTGCTTCAGAATCAGTAGAAATGCACAGAGAGATAAGTAGGTGCTTATCTCTCTGTTGTTCACAAGAGAAAATCAGATACCTAATTTACCTATACTTTACATGGCTAAAATTAATTGAGATTGATATTATCCTTTGAG
This sequence comes from Calcarius lapponicus, assembly GCA_039654755.1. Lineage (NCBI taxonomy): Eukaryota > Metazoa > Chordata > Aves > Passeriformes > Fringillidae > Calcarius > Calcarius lapponicus. Next base: position 62,813,219 of record CM077462.1, on the reverse strand, counting down.
TTCCTTTCTTCCTGTCACTGTTGGCAATTCTTCATGTAACAGGGAAACTTCTGGAAGTATTTATGTTGAAATATATTTCAGAATACTTTCACCAAAAGGCTCAGTTTTAGTTAGTTAGGATAATCTCATTTTTAAAATCCCTTAAAATCCTGATCTGTTTTAATTGGGAATTATCTTCTTTATTATGATTTTCCAATATTTTGATCTTCAGTTGTAATTATTACTGGCTTCTCATTAGCTTCACTTCTCAGTTTTTTGCTCTCAACAGCATGGAAAATAAAACATATTTCCCAGAAGGATCTAGTAACTAGTACAGATTAGGAGAATTTCTATGGAAAATGCAATCCTGTTTCTGCAACGAGTAACAATTTTGCAAATTTGAAAACAATCGTGTTTCTGAGGGCTGGTTTTCCTCCAAGAAAGGAAATTAATGAGAAACAGTAATTAGCAATCATGAAAGGATTAATTTCATGAAATGACAAAATATGAACGTAGGTGAACAATGAAGGACGCTTTGCAGTGCCATACATTGGCACAGTGTAAAGTGTGGGGGGAGGATTTCCATTGTCTGCTGTTTCTCTCTCATTGATGTACTTCCCTGTTAAGACTGAACATCTTATAACTCTGATTCATTTAAGGTTTTGCTGATAGGTACCGGGCTCTAGGCAAACTTAGTGGGGAGAAATGAAAGAGGGAAATCACTGTCACTGATGAACACAAACAGGAAGTCAGAAATCGATGACAGAGTTCCTAACAGTGGCTTACAATCTCCATCTGCCACGCAGGACCAGCCCCCAGCTGGCCTGTGCCTGCTCCTGGCTGTTTACTTCCTGTCAGCTTGTAGAAAGGAGTTTTTAAGGAAAGAGTTCAGGTCACTTGCAGGAGAGGAAAGCACTGGGACCCTGGGGGATTTTATGTCTGGCAGAGATATATAGAAAGCTTCAAGGTCTGTGTCTCTGTGTCTCTTGGAGAAGAGTGTATCCCCCAAATGCTTTTCTCCTTCCACCTTTGCTCCTCTTTATGTGTTTTGCTACATCATAACTTAATATTAAGGTTATTGCCTTTCTTATTTTGTTCCTGCTCATATTCTTTCTTTAGGGCTTAGTATTGCTACTTTTCCCTTTCCTACAAAGAAGCACACAGAGCTTTGCCACAATTGCCTCTCCCATAATGTCCAACTGAGACAGATTCCCCAATTTCACATGAGACTCAACAGCCTTTAATCTCAAAACACATCCTAAAATTACTCCTGTCCTCATATCATGTACAAGTATGTCTGCTTAACATTGATATTCCTTTAAACAAGGGCTAACTAAATTTTAAACAAAAGAAAACATTCAAAGAAAGAAGTAATTCAATCAGTTATATTCACAGTTAAGTTTTTACAATTTTCTCATTTTCTTAAAGTTACAGATAATGTATTTTTTATACAAGTGAGTCAAAGGACAACTTTAGTTTGCTAAACCTTCACACCTACCTTTACTATCATCTGTAAACTAGTTTAGGTGGATGCAGAAATGCAACAGATGCATGGAAAATTATGGTCTGATTCAAATCCTGAATCAGAAACTTCTACCTCCTTGACTGAGTCATATGCTAACATAAAGAACAATGTGCACTTTCTGATTTGCCAGAAATAAGTATTTCTATGCCCTTTCCCCCTAGGCTTTATTCACAACTCACAGTCATCGCCTAATTGCAGTAAACAAACAAAACCCAGACTCACCGAGACTAAGAGCACAGACCCAATAGCAGGGATACTTCAAAAGTACTTGCTAGTGATACAAAAATAAGATTTAGCACTGCAATAGACAGTGATGACTCAGTGTCTTTCAAAGAGTCAGTCTGCAATTACAATCTCTATGCTTGGAATGAATGGGGGCAAAAAAAAAGAAAAAAAACCTGGCGATAGTCCAGCCTGTCGATCCAATCCTGTGTCAGTCCCATTAAGCTCAGCTTGATGGCCATGCTAGATGATAGCAAATGGAACACTTTCTCCCACAAGTGCACTTGACAGCATCTCCCTCTGTCTTAGAAAACAGTCACTGATGTCTCTGTGAAAAAATATGACCAAGCCCGAAGTGAAATTAGGCTGTCAGAATCTGTTGATAATCATAAAGACATCAATTTTATGTTATAATAATGGACTACAGGAATTTCATCTAAAATAGGATTCAATGAGTTTGCAAAATCTTCTCTTTTCCCAAGGTGCCTATGCAACATCATGTTGTCTCTAACTGATGCTTTGATTAGTCACTCCATTCTCTGAGGAGGTAGCTTGGAGTCTCTCTGCTTATTACTAGAGTAGCTCTTTGATTTGTGAGCAGAATCAACAGGAAACTTTAAATTAGTAATCAGGAACAGAATGGCTGCTAATGTGAGAGCAAACAAATTTTGTTTCCAGTTAGTCAAAGTCTGATGTCTCACAAAATTGTAGCTACAGATTTAGTAGATGCACTAGCTACATATTTAGAAGAACATTATTTTAAAGGTGACTGAACAGCCCCTCTATAGTAACAGACCAAAAAGCTTAAATCTGTTCTGTTGTAGAGTGGTGACTCTGCCTTTTCTTAGTCCTCTGCTTCTCAATTCTAGCCAGTCAAATCTAGAAGACAGGGTGTAAAAGGAAGAGACAGATGCATTACTTCTTGCCTTGGTTCTCTGTGACTTTCCATGGCAGGCTGGCTTAGGCAAAGAACCCGTTTATGTATCTTTTGTCCTTTCAAAGCTGTACAAGAGGAAGCCAGTACCTATTGCTACCCAGCAGAGTGGAAACCATGTGCTGAAAGATATCTGCTTTTTACCATCTCCACACAGCTTTCTGAATTCAGTTTTTTCTCTTTACAGTCCCTGACATTTCATTAGGGGACTACAAAACAGGAAACGTGTTTTGAGTGTGAAGTCATACTAAAGATAAACTTCAAATTGAATTAACTATCAATATACTGACAGTGAATGAGTCAAGGCTTCTAAGAATTTGGACTTTTGGTCACACGAAATGCCATCTTTGTATTCTGGTTCACGGTTGCTGTATGGAGCAGTGTTATTTGCAGTTATCAAATGTTATGATCACCATGGCAACTCCCCACTCAGTTTTTCTACTATTTTGCTTGTTAATCTGTTAGAGGTACAGAGTTTTAAGGCACAGCTCTGCAAAAGGCTGAGCAATTTTGACACCCTTCTTGCACTCAGGAAGTGGATGTTCTCAGCACCTCATGAGAGCAGATCAGCCCCTCGTAAGGGAAGTCATCCTGCACTACTTTGCATTCAGAAATATTCTGTCTCAAGTTCAGCTAGAGTAAGATACTAGATAAAGTCATTTGTACACATAGATAACTTCATTATCCATGTTCCAGCAGCCCCAGATGCCCCAAAGAGCATGGCATTAAGCCCTCTCTTAGAGATAGTGAATTAAGGTAATATTTTTATTTTTTTAAGGCCATTAGATTCTTTTGCACTTCTGCTTTTTTTTCCCCTGTAGTATGAAGGATGCCATTCTTCCTTCTGCCCATCACTCTGTCATGGAAAGAGCAGCTGGGAAGATAGAGGAGTATTTTTTGCTTTGAATGCATAGTACTTTTTCATAGCAATTCACAGTCAGAGCACTCTAAACCTGGACTGACCTATCATAATCTACCTTCTCTGATTTCCTACTTGTGGTATGAAAAGGGAAGAAACTAAGATTTAAAAGACACTAAATTAAGCCCTCAGTCCAAACCTGTCCAGTCCAATTATCATTTCTTCCAGGGAGACAGACTTCATGAACTGTGCCCTGAGCTCCACATCTGAGCCAACACTCCTCCAGGATCTGTCTGTAGGGCAGAGATGTGTGTCACACACAGATCCTCCTGCAACCTGTTCATGCGCCACTAGCAGAGGCAGCATGTGCTTTAGTGCAGGCTGGGCCAGCTTACCTAAAAAATTGCAGGAAACTCAGGAGAGCAGTTGGTAGCAAACCACATGGCTAAATCAAATGTATTCATGCAGGTTTCCAAGTACGTTTAGATCAAGCGTTACCTGAGTGGTTATTTTTGCTTCTACCCTTCCACATTTTACCCCTGGGAACTAAAGAGCAGAAACTTCTACATGGAAGACTTCTCCACTCCACACTTGGTAGGATAGAACCTCCACCATCTAAACATAAAGGTAAATGCAACTCAACTGGTCTGTAATTACATTCTAACTTTCCCCCCCCCACCCCCACACAATAGTGAGGAACTCTCTTCTAGTTTATGGATGTTTCTAAATCTACAGGAGCATCCAAAATGAGATAATGGGCAAGACTATAATTTTTAATATGATTAACCACAAACAGCTCCAAAATGATGAGCAAATCTTCTACAGAGTTGAAGTTGAGATGATGTCAGATTAAGTCACCCTGCCACCTCTGAAGATTGTAACTTCAGTTGCTTGGGAATTTAATGAAATATAATGTCTGAAGCCTTCCCGGGCATGAGAGAAAGACATAATTTTTCAAACTTGAAACAGTGATGAGAAATTGCTGAACGTAACTATCTACCAATCCTTCTGAAAAAACATCATCTTACATATTTCACAAATGTGGTGCATCTTGGTCCAAATGGATTTTGTTAGGAAAAGTAATATAATCCAACACAGATGCTAGAATCCAACACCAAGCAGAATATCCAATGTGTTCACATGGTAGAATAATGAGTTGATGCATTCAAAAACAGATGAATAATTAAGATGACAGAATTTGTGGTATCAAGTTAGAATACTGATTTAGGTTTAATGGTGTACCCTTAAAAATACCAGCTGGGACATTCATACCAAAAAGAGCACTTGCCCAGTTTCTAATAAACAGGCATCAAAATGCAGCTTGAAACTCAGTAGTACTATATATCAAGAGAAAAGCTCTGGATACCTTGCCAAGCACCTAAACGTTCGAAATGGGAAATTTCCACTCTGTGTTACAAGCTGATCAGTAACCTTACTGCAAAACGGCACTTAAAAACACCTGAAAAACAGCACCCTGTCTTATCTGCTAGAAAAATGGCAATCTCACTGCCATCACCCCTATTTCATCAATCGATTAAAACTTGGAGGCTCCTGGTAATGGAAAGCAAAAAAGACAAATAAATGGTACTGTTACAGCTGAAATCTGAGCCTTTCCAGTGAGGTAGAACTACATACTAGGCTTCACTATTCAAAGCATAACAAGAGGGTTTAGAAGAGGGATTAATCCCTGCTTTGTCATTTCAGGAGACTACACTGGAATTCTGTCCAATGCAGAAGGACATTAATAACCTGCAAAGCATCTGGCTGAGGGAAAGAGAACTTGCTGTGCAAGGAGAAGTCGAGGGAGCTGGGTTAGTTTGATCTGGAGGAGAGGTCTCACTGCTTTCTTCAGCCACCTAATAAGTGGGCACAGAAAAGTCAGAGTCAAACTCTTGGAGGTAATCAATGACAGAACAAGAATCAATGGACACAAGCTGCAGCAAGGAAAATTCTAGGTAAATACGAGGAAAAATGTAGTTAGTGCAGCAAAAAATGGAATGGCTTGTGCAATTGCCACCCTTGGAGGTCTCTGAGACCACCTGGACAAGCCCTAAGCAACCCCATGTAATTTAGAAGGTAAGGGCTTTGGGCAAGGTCACCTTCCAATGTAATTGTTCTGATTCTTCAAAAGCAATATTTCGGCTGGAGTGAGTTAACTGAGCTGATTTCTTACCCCCTGGTTCTGTTGAGAAAGGCTGACTGTACACTTCTGCAGGGAAAAACCAGCACCAAGTTGAGCAACCTCATAAAGAACATGATCTGACCTGAATGTTTTCCTGGATGACAAACACAGTGCATGCTCTTTTGATGGAGATATTAGAATTTGCTGGCTGCTGTGAGAACAAAGTGTATTTCTGCAACACTCAAATAGCAGTTTTGATTGTGCTTTCAGTATGGTTCCAGCAGGGGCATGAATTTACAGGATTTCTCAAAATTGAATACCTATTTGTTTACGCAATTAGAACAAGGAAGATGATAAGTAAAAATGTCAAGATTACTACGTTTAGAAAAATGGTACTTTATCATGGCACACAGCAATGTGTGCCATAACCTAATAAGCAACTATAATCTTGTGAAGATTTTTCTTGAAAAGTGCATTTACTTATGTTTCCTTGTATAAATGTTATTTGAGTGGCAAAAATAAGGTTGTGGAACAGGATGCCTGAATTTTCTTTCTATTGCTTTTGCTGAATTTGTGCAAATCATAGTCCTTCTGTCTTCTGTCTCGGTAAAATAACAGTTCTGCAAGCTTCTTATAAAATTTCATTGCTCAGTTTTTTGAAGTCTTTGTAATGCTCAGTCAAAAATTGTTAAGTGAATATTTAAGTACTATGGTTATTGTAGAAAATGCCCATTTACTTTCCAGAAATATATTTAACCAGATATTTACTGCACTTTTTTCCTTTCAAATCCTTATTCCATGTGAATAGATCACAGCTATTACACATGCATATGAATGCACTAAGACATCGAAAATTTACTGGATGCTTCAAAGGTCTGAACACCGCAGTTCTTGATACTTTAAATAGGATTTCTTTTTCAGCTTAAACTGAGAAATATTTTCAATTTAGGGCAGACTACAATGGCAGAGCCCTCACCCCCATAATTCAAAGGAATGAAAACAGTTTCAAACTGAATTAGAGTACAATATACTAAATCCAAATTCAAACCTTCTTCCAGCTAATTATATTGCCACAGATGGAGGTGTGCAATTTACTGAGTATCTGTGCATAGCAAAATTTTGGACAATGTGGGCAGTGCAAGCTTTACACCACACACATTCTGTGACTGAAGCAAAGCAAAAAGAGCCATTGATGAAAGTTACTTTGTGATTTCAAACGAACCCAAACTACTGCATTTCACAGTGCTACTAAGTGCATAAAAGCACAGTGGAAAATGCAAACCTGGTTTCATAGTGGGAATTAGACAAACAAATGTGTCCTTTAGGCATAATTCTGTCACTTTGGTGTAAATCAAAGATAGACTTAAAAAAGAAATGTAGATAAAACCAGGTGAGAAGCAGAGCTGGTCAAAGAGCAGAAAATCCTTTCCCCAAAGAGCATGCCTTCTTTAGAATATGGACTTTTCTTGGCATCTTTGCTCTCTCCTAGACTGCACTGCTCACAGTTTGCTTACAGCTGCAGCTTTGCCAGCTTAACTCTTCAGCTGGGGAGCTGCTACCAAAAGATTATGATCTGATCCACAGGAATCCTTCCTTCAGCTAACCCCCACTGGCTGGACCTGCTGTGACTCAGGCAATTCCATAAAACTTGAGAGGCAAGGAAAGAGAGAAATCCATGATCAAACATGCCCAGGCACAATTACTTGATATCTAAATCTCTGACTTCCATTAACTGGCAGTGGCATGACTACAGGCTACTAAATGTAAGCACCTGAGAAAATGAGCTCAGAGGATGCTTTGTAGCACTGGTATTTTGAGTAACATTTAATGTGAGCAGATGTACAGCCCCCTACAAATTTGCTTCAGTGATCTAATACACCTGGTAGGTGTAATGAAAACTAAATCCAAGGTGGGAAAAAAAAAAAAGCTGAGAGCTCACAATTGCATGGTGCCCACTCTATCACCAGCAAGTGTTTTTTTTATGGTGCAAGAGAGAGTAAACACCTTCCCAACCAACCCCCCAGTGCTTGTGCTAGACTTTCTGCTGCTCTATGTGCAGCTGCTGGCTTTATGCCTGCTGTGAGAGAGGATATTTGATCTAGCATCAAGTTAGGACTCAGAGGCACAGAGGGTGCCATATGAACTCAAAACCAGTCAAATTTTCTGAAAATGACTGAATTAGCAACCTAGGCTTACAGGGCATCAGCCCTTTACATCATTTTGCAGCAGGGGCTTGGTCCAGAGCCCTACTGATGGATTCCATCAAGCCACAACCTGTGAGGCAACGCAGTGGCACAGGCACAGCACCCTCTTTGCTCAGGGTAGATTATGAACCATTCTGAATTCCCACAGGAATTAATACCTTCCTTGACTACTCTTAGGAAACAGGACTTCCATGAGAGTCAGGTCTGTGAAGAAATAAGGACAACTTAGCTGAAAGCGTGAAGGGTAATGTCACTCATTTACTTGTAACAGCAGGAAACTAACACTATATTTATGCACAATAAGTCATGCTCAGAGTGCTTCCCATCTGCTCCCATGACAAACATGCTTCCACATGCCATTTCTGCCTTTATTCATACAGTCCTCATTGAGAGCTTCAGTAAAAGGTTAGTGGGTCCTAGAACAAGGAGTGTCTACCAGCCAACAAATCTCACCTCTAGTGCCAAGTGTTTAATAATTTTCATGGATAGATGAGTTCCCATTGCTCCTGTTCTTGAGGTTCACTTTTGCTATAGTGGCAGGTTTTTGCCTCCTCATCTGCCTCATCCCCCACCACAGTTCAGACTTGATAATTATGGATCTCACTTTACTCGGTGCTGAGAAAGAGAAGGATCAAGTACTGAAGCACAGGAAAGCCAGCTGTAAGGAGTAATACTTGTGGTCCTCCTTCTCCCTCACACAGGCACTATTTATCTCCCTTACCAGCAAGAGCAACAAATGCATTTTTTTCAGGGTTTTTTTCACTGTTTTTTATCCTGGTCCCATTCTTATCACCACTCTTTTCCAAATTCACTGTTTTAGCACCTTGGATGTTCCCCTGTACCATATCCTTCTCTGTGGGGTGGCAGAACTGAATCTTGCTGTCCTTCTGAGAAACCCTTTGCTGCTTCTGGAGATGGACACAAGCTAAACAAAGATTAAGCCAGTTACATAATGAGCTTGGTGAGGAAAAAGCAACAATATGCAGGATATACAGCTGACCTGTCATCAAAATCAAACCATTAATTTCATAAAATTGCCTGAACACCTCTTCTCATTAGTTGGCAAATACAAAGCTACACAGTGATCACAAAATCTGTTCACTGAACCATATCAAGTACAAACAAATTCATAAACACTGTCATCTGACTGCAAACATTTCATGAAGAGAGGAAAGCCAAGACATATTTTTTCATACTAAATTGTTTACCAGTAGAAATTTGTGATAATGCAGCTATAGAAGCAATACAGAACATCTTTTATCTGAAGAAAATGATCTGAGTTCATCCAAGGTTGTTGTATTAATCAAATGAGATAAATAATTTAAAGGCTTATCCAAATGCAAAGATCAATGAATGTACAAAATTTCAAGTGCTGTGTATACACTTGTGGTTCTAAGCATAAAGGGTGAAACCACTCTGTATCTGGTTAGAGCACAGTTTTTTTTGAAAGAAAATTTTGCTGTGAATATCTCTGAATATCTATTTTTATGGTGGTTTGTTTTCTCTATATGATATTTACTTAAAAGCACCTAATCTTCTTCCCTCCTTAGAGTCCACAAATGAAAGCAGCATGATGGTAACTCTCATGAAATGGAGCCCATGCTGCATAGCAATCATTTGTGAGTATGACTGTACTTTCAAGTACTTTCAGATAGCTTTATATGTTCTAAAGAGGAAAAAGTAGTTTTTCACTGTGGATCATTTAACTAGATAACAGTCATGCCTGTATTGACCATTTTCTTGAGGTGGTACATAGCCCATATTTTCACATCTCAGCACACAAATTTAGATGAAAATATTTTTGAGGATCTCTGCTAAGGTAAGATACTGGTAGCTGTATTATTACACATCCTGACACTTGAAATCTGGCCCTGACATGAGCGCTTCTACAAGGGTGTGTACCTTTGAATTAAGCACTAATTTCTGAACCAAACCTCCCCAGCCTGAGGCCATTTTCTCTCCTCCTGTTACTTGTTACCTGGGAGAAGAGAGTGACATGCTCCTCACTACAACTTCCTTCAGATGGCTGTAGAGAATAATAAGGTCTCCTCTCTGCCTCTTTTTTTCTAGGATGAATGTCTGAAGACTCCTGAATGAAAGGTTGTGCAAAAATGCAAATCAAGTTCTCTGAAACATCACATTGTAATCAGTGAACAGGTGCAGTCAAGTCCAAAGGTCTTGTATCAAACAATCCTTTCTTTAAAAAGATTGATGATACTGATGCTACACCAACATCTGAAATGTAAGTAGAGACAAAGCTGTTGGTCAAAGAACAGTGGTGAAAGCAAGTGATAAATGGCAGAAGGAATCGATCTAAATGGCACCATCAATTACACAGAACCTAAAATTAATGAAATCCAGACACATACATAAATATTTTAGTTTCAGCCATATGTCTATGTAAAAGCAAAGGAAAAGCATTGAGGTCAACAAATTTTAGCAAGAAACCAGCTTCTAGCATTAGTTTTCTGAAAGACCTGCTTCTGCTGAAATTATTTGCATTAGGATGAATTATATCACTTCTCCTCTGCATTGTTGAACCACACCTGGAATATCGTGTCCAGATTTAACCCATCTCCAGACCAACAGAGGTATCAAGAAAACAAACAGAGTCTAGACAAGAGCCATGAAAATTATTAGAGCCTGGAGGACCTAATAAAGAAATGTTGAAGGAATTGGCTTTGTTCAGCCAAGAGAAAAGGTGGCTTGGGGGCACCTAGTTACTGATAACCAATGCTCAAAAGTTTGTTACAGAGAAGATGGAGGTGCTCCCTTCAAGAGATGAGCTGTGATGGGACAAGAGCCAAGGAACAAGACCTTCTCTGGGGTAGATTCCATCTGGATGTAAGAGAAAAATTACAGAGAGAGAAAAATTGCTCTCATCACCATGAGAGCAATTAAACATTGGAAGAGATCATCCTGTGATGTGGTGCAATCAGCCTTGCTGAAAATATGTAAGTCTTAACCTGATTTAGCCACAGAAGTGCATCAGATGATGTCCCTTCCAGCATGACCTCTTTTGTGATTCTGGGGTTTATAGCTGCGCAATTATTGCTAAACAGAAGAAACAATTGATGACATAATACAGCAGAATCATTCTTTAATAGTCTGATCCATACTTTATGAAGGCTGTGCTCCATACCTTACAAAAGTAGTCTATTAGTAATCAAAGATTTGATGATATTTCAACAGAAGGGGCAGCCTTGAATAATTGTAAAGGGATTTCAGAAAGAAAATTGTTAACAAAATGACCATTCACCTACCACCAGAAAAAACCCTTTTATTTTCTTTTGAGAGCTACTGTTATTTGGACTATTTCTCTAATTTCTTCTATGCATTGTACAGCTTAAGAGGATTGGAAACTTCATCGCCACAGTCACTCTAAGTAAAAAGAAATACCCAAGACTTATATTTGGAGAATATCAAAACAGATGTTGATATAGTAAAATAAAGATTTCCAAGGCTTAATGAGACAACAAACAGCACCAGAAGTCATCTGTATTGCTGGTAATTCTGTGTGCTTTTAATTATTTAACTAATGATTTCAGACAATTGAGTCAAATATGTTTGAGAGGTATGAATAAAAAACACTAACTTACTTAAATTCATCAAGGACTAAAAAAAGAAAAGAGATTCATGTGATCACACCACACCTAATGTGTGGATAATGAACAAATTGCTCTCCTTTTTATATGAGTTTATACAGAGAGAAAATGTGTTTTCAATGTGTTAAACTACAACTGTGTCATCAGAATAATTCCACAGTGACACAATAATCATCTATACAGGGAAGATGTTCTCATTTTCTCAGTAATTCTGTGAAAAAAATAAAGGGAGACCCAGCACCATCCCCCACAGATGTCTGTGGGGAAAGGACATTTCTTGCAGGTTTCTTTTTACAGACCTGAATCAGTGACAATTCCCATGCCTGGGTTGCATATAGGAATCCTCTTCTTGCACCCATCAACAGTGTTGATGCTGTCAAGTTATATCAGACAGAAGTATGTGGGAAAGATATAATGCATCCTCTGGGAGCTGTCAGTTACCAAGCAGTTTTCCTCAAACCCTTCATTTCCCTGAAAGCTGTGGTCTAAAGAAACAAAACTGAAATCACAAGTCCCAAATTTCACTTCTGCTAGCGTTACTCACACAGCTTTGTCAGTTCAGAGAGGCTTGAAGTTGCTCTCTTGTGAGTGCAAGCAGAAATTTTGCTCATGTATTTGAGAAGATGGTGCAGAAATAATTGAACACATCAGGAACTGTGGCCATTTCCTACTTATAAGTACCATGAAGGCAGGCTGCTTCTTCTGTGAGCTATTCAAATGTTGTCTATTCCATAGGCAAATATCCCATTATATTTAATTGATAAACTGAGTAACACATCAGAGACTGGCATTTCAATTTAAAAATGCCATGAAGACCCTTTCCACCATCATCTGTTAAAATACACCACAAAAGAGTAATAACAGATTAGTGCTACCCATGGGAATTAGGATTTAGCCTTGAAAATTCAGATAAAACCTAAACAGAGGAAGTCTCAAGTAAAAGTTGATGTCATTTTACCTTCTGGGACTAAAGCAGCCCAGCTATATAAACACAAACTCCTGGAACACTTTCTCAGCTGGTCAGAATGTCATCTACACTCACTTCAGCTGCACAGGGCCCTGAGCAGACAGAGTGCTTCACCTCCCCTATTGACTCCTGGTGTTTTCTACTGATACCCAAATAAAGCGGGAAGAAATGTACTCCCTATGCATGCAGCAGGGTATACAAGCACACAAAACCATTCCTGCTCTACAGACACAAAGGCACATGTCCTAACCTGGATTCCGCCCTAGAACAACAGTACTTCCCAACTGCAATTATTATCTAAACATCTCACCTTATCTACTCTAGATCTTAATATAGTTTCAAAGTTATTAGAGCAAAGTGGTTAACAATAATAACAATATTAATATGATTACTGAACAAAAGCCTCTGTGAAAAAACTTAGTTACTTGTTATGCAGTGTAAGATCACATAGAAACCTTTTAAAAAATTCTTATTTCTGAATTGTTTAATGCTGACTAATTCTCCATTTAGACTATTTCCTTTTCTTTAGCCCAAATATTAAATAGTCACTAATAGAATATGCATTAAAAAACAGAGACCTATATTTGCCAACAAATTCTGAAATCATCTATCCCAGGTGCCAGATACCCTTAGAATACCCTTAGACTAATAGCATTTCTGCATATAAAACTTTTATATTATCAGTGAGTCACAAGCAACTACATCAAAACAGCAGCTTAGTTTAGCATTAAATATCTTGAACAGAACTACTGAGCTGAATCAGAGTTCCTCCTTCATGTAACTGCTTTATCAGAGTGACAGAGACATCCCAAAGGGAACACAGCTGCTGTCTCTCCCAAATCTCTCCTGCGTTTTGAATTCATCTACAAGCTTCAGCGCTTTATTCTCTGATCACATCAAAATGCCAATCCCTACAAAATCATTGTACATTTTTAGCCATTTCACAATGAGCTTCATGGCTTGTTCATAGGCACAAGCTGACTGTCTCTCTCCATACACCAGATGGAGAATGCTGCTACTGATGACCACTGGGATATGCTGGATCCTCAGTGTTCAGATCCCTACGTTCCCTGCAGATGCTTGTAGGATCTTCCGCCACAGAGCCTTCCAATTTTTCCTCTACTTTCAGATACCCCTAAGTCCCCCAACAGCCCCAGGACACACTGACAGCATGGAGAGGCACTAATACCACTCAGAAACACAAGTGCAAATATTCTTGGGGGTTATTTAAACCATATTTTGAATTTAGGGGTCTTTGCTAGTGTTTCAGCTATTGCTAATAAGTAAATAGAGAGTGGCACAAACAAAAATGAAATTATTTTGAAAGATGTGGTCTGAATTTTCACACTGCAGGGCTTTCTTATGGTATATTTGCTGTTCCATTACTGTTCATGTCCTGGAGTATCTAAAGGAGGCAGAGTATACACCTCCCAGAACAGTGAATTATACAGACAACTTAAAAATCAAACTCATTAACTCCCATTTCATTCTATATGGATTAATTTGTGTTAACTGACAGCCATATGTGAGTCTACAAAGACCAACTCACAGCGTTGGAAAAATCTAATTTGACACTGATAATAATTTGGAAGGTGTGCAAACAATAGGGAAAATAGACCCATGGTAAAAGGTGACAGGCTTTCCAAACTTACCACCATTTGTCCTTGGTTCTGAGTCTCTGACACAACCTCACCTTCAGAAGTCTGATGCATTCTCAAATCAATTGCATTACAATTAGTCTGCACTGCTAAAAGGAATCCGCTAAACCCAGAACATCTAAAGTAAGTATAATTGTAAGTATAATTTTTTTCCCCAAACATAGCTCATATTATCTCCTTGGGATATAGGTAGATCCCGCAAAAATTAATTTCTGGACCTATTACCCTTACCAGTATTTCCTGGGGATCTTAAGCATGATTGCTTTACAGCAGTTAAATGCCACTGAATTTAATATGATTATGTTATTTCCTTTGGTTCAGGAAATGGAACCGGAAAGTGAGCACACAAGATTTCATAGGTCTTCAAGCTCTGCCGCCTCAGTCCTTCTGCTATTTGTAGACTTTCACACATCTGTAAGCATGCATATGGTAGGTTATGGACACCAGCAAAGGATCTCCCAAATCAGCATTGTATCTCCACCATCTTAGTTCTGAGATGGGGGTGGAATAATAAAAAGGAAAAAAAAAAAAAAAAGAAGAAAAAGTGACTGTGGAGGCCTCTTCCCAAAAACCACTAAGAAATATCACTACAGTCCTTGGTCTTAATTGTCATGGACAATCACTTTGGCATTCCATTAAGTCCTTTTTCCTCTACCAGCAGGACAAAGGATGGGTTCTGCCCCTTGGCCCTGGTGAGACCTTGTGTAGGGTGCTGTGTACACCTCTGGGCTCTGCAACATAAGAAAACTGGAGCAGCTGGAGTGGCTCCAGAGGAGGCCATGAAGATGCTCAGAGAGCTGGAGCACCTCTCCTACAAACACAGGCTGAGACAGCTGGGGTTGCTCAGCCTGGAAAAGAGGAGGCTTCAGGGAGACCTCCCTGCAGCTTTCCAGTACTTGAAGGGGACCTATGAAAAAGAAGAGAAGGGACTTCTATACAAACAGTAGTGATAGGACAAAGGGGAACTGCTTTAAACTAAAAGATGAGAGATTTAGATTACATATCAGGAAGAAATTCTTTTCTTTAAGAACGGTGAGGCACAGGCACAGGTTGCCCCATCCCTGGAATTGCTCAAGGCCAGGTTGGATGGGGCTTTGAGAAGCCTGGTCTAATGGAAGCTGTTCCTGCCCATGGCAGGAGGGGGTTGAACAGGATCATCCTTAAATCCCTTCAGCCCAAACCATTCTGTGATTATGTGATTCTATGACTTTTAAGGGCTGCTGGCATTCCTTGAGACCGACAGTCAGCAAGATGGAGTGAGTCACACTCTATCTCTTGTGGAGTAAGTCCATATAAAATATCACTTAATGCCAGTGCAGACATTGTCCCACCCCTCCCCAACACAGGGAACAGAAGTAGGCTTTACAGCAAACCTTAGGAGTACAACAGAGTTGTTGTGGGACAGCAGAACACTGCTTTTGGCTTCACAGGGTTCCTATATATTTATCCCGAGTTTCTAGAGATGGGTAAAATTATGTAAAACATATTACCCCACCAGCCCCTTGCCTATCTAGTCTGTATTAATTTGAGGAATATGCTGACATTTTGCATTTTCCAAAGAAGTGTACCTTCTTCAAAGTTCATATTTCATATCATGCTCCATGCAGCTGAAGATTTCATCTGTAAAGATTAAGCCTAAGAGTACAAAGAAGTTGGATTTGCCCATCTTTCAAAGCCATGTTGCTGGGGTTAAAACCAGCACTTCTGAGAGATACTATCAGCAGTCATCTCCCTCCATGTTACCTCCTGATAGCAAAGTTTGAAACTAGATCCCTTACAGGGAGAGATTTCAGTCCCATTTATCAGTATTCTACATGATTTAGGAAATATGAACAGAGCTTGGTATGGAAAAATACTTTACAGCAATATCTGAAGTAGATGTACTTCTCATCTTAGCATATTTGTATTTTGATTTCTTCCATTCTTTTTTTTTTAGTGTTTGATGGCACAAGAAATCCTACAGGGGAAATGATCAAGAGGGTTGCCACCTTTAGGGCTGCCACCTTTAGGGCAAGTGCCTGGTGCCTAATTCTAAATATTTTTTCTACCTGTGTCATTGTTTTGGGTTTTTTAAAGTAGCTTTTAATTTAGTGGCTTAACTCCTATCTAATTTTTCAGCATTAGGCACAGATTCATTGAAGATGATTATGATAAAAACAGTGAAAACAATGGAATAAAATTCACCATTTGTAATACTGATCAATATTCTCCTTGCTTACTGCAAGCAGAATTAGAAACCAGAAATGTATTTCATTGGAATTCAATGCTTGGGAAAACTGAAAAAAACAAGTTGCTATGGTCAGCATGAAACAGGAAAAAACATCCCATTACTGCTCACACTGCTCATTTCACAAAAGCATTTGGTTACTAATACATCAAGACATTAATTCACAGTCTTACTGCCCTTCTTCAAAATTCCCTAGTAAAGTTCCTCCTTACTGACTCACCTTTTACTTTATGTTCTTTATGTCCTTTCAGTCTTGCCTGTTGTTCCACAGGAACAATGTATAGATTTAATCTGCAGCCTAAAATTTATAGTAGAAAAAACACCTCTGGGTAAACTTTACTTGCACAAAGCACAGAAAACCTACTCCCTAATATCTGATAAGTCCATCTCCTTTCTGCATTCACTTGATATTTCCCTACTGTGCAGAGAAAGGCAAGATAGGAAAAAAAAGAACAAAAGAAATCCTTCCTTATTTTCCCTTTTAAAAACAACTTCTTTTCACGACAAATAATAATAGTTGACCTGCCTTTCTGTCATTCACCTTTTCTGGCAGGTGTAGTACAAGTTAATTGAAAAAAGAAAAAAAAAGAAAAACTGAAGTTACATTAACGTTACTTATTACTGCAAAGGTGATAGAACAGGTTCTAGTAGCCCCAAATACAGCAATTTATTTTTCTTTCAGAACAGAACCTCTAACATACTCTGGTTTAGGCTTCTCATTTACTCTCCAAATATATTTAGCTAAAGATGAAAATTAACAAATAGGTAATCTGATATAACATGTATTAGAAGAAACTCCTGCTCAAGGAAAACCCTTACCAACAGACAGAAATCCTCATCATATAACTGAAAAATTATCTCAATTATTAGTAAATTATAAAAATGATGGAGAAGTTCTGATTGTCACCACTTCTAACTGGAGGTGCAGAGGTCTGTAGGTTTGTCATTTCATCTAGTGCTTTCTATAATTTGTTACTAAATCATTTTCATTTTATGTAGATCAAATCTTAAATACTTTCCATGAAAACATTAAGGATCTTTTCAACAGCACGGTATTTCAAAGCTAAGTTGACCTAACAAGGTTTATTTAATTGTAAGACAATATAATCTATATTTTTTTTGGTTACCTAAAAATATATTGCCTTGCTTGGGGTCATAGCTTGACCAAATATTACAATATTTGCCATCTGCTGAAAGTCAGTTCCACTGTGAAGTAATCTTAGCTATTGATTAAAAACCAACTTGAGCTTGTGGGTACTCCATATTGTCCCAACCACACAACCTGGGAATGTAATGTCTGAGAGTAGCATCTCCAAAGTCAAGGAATATTATTTTTCCATTTGATGTGTCTGTGACACACAAGCTCTAATGTCCTCGTATTTTCCAGCACATTAACATGAAAGCTGCCATTTTAACCTAATGAATAGGATCTGGACCTAATTGAAGGTCATACAATATATCTGGTAGAGCCAGGAAGAAATAAGAGCTCTTATTTTTAAGACTACTGTTGTACCATCTAACAGAGAGCAGTTAAATATCAGCACAGCAAACATTTTCCCATATGGCATTGGCAATATTTTATAAAATGAGAGAAATGGAAACACATTATTGTAGAGAAGAGGGTACTGAGGCTGAGTTATAATAGAACGTGAAAAACAATATTGAAGAAAGAAATGCATAATATGGAAAACCCCAAAGGACTAGTGGCATTCCTACAGTGTTACCCTCTGAAAGGACAAACTCACGTAGTACCTCTCAGTCAACTTTTGAATGCACTCACAGTTCAGTTAATCCTACCAGCATGAGTGAGAGCAAGGGTAAGCAACACAGAAATCAAAGAAATTCACTGGGAATATCTCAAACCACTGCTGCTCATTGTGTTTATAAATTGTTAGGATTTTCACAGAATCATTAAGGTTGGAAAAGACTTCCAAGATCATTGAGTCCAACCACTAACCCAGCACTGCCAGTTCCACCACTAAACCAGTTCCCTAAGCACTCCATTTACCCATTTTTTGAATATTTCCAGGGACAGTGATTCCACCTCTTCCCTAGGCAGCCTGTTCCAATGCTTGGCCACCTTTCTAGTGAATAAATCTTTCCTAATATCCTAATTGTTCAGAAATGCACAGGACTGCAGAATCCAAAGTCATGACTCCTGTGAGAAACGAAGACACAGATTAAAAAATTTAATTAACACTGCTGAAAAAAATGTATGAGACTTTTTGAGAAGGCAAATTTTAGATCACTCCTCTAATGACAAGTGTTACATAAAGACTGTCCTGGGCAGCCTGGCAGCCTTTGCTGGGATGGCACGCTGCATGTTGACTCACACACCCAGACTACCCCAGAGCTTTAGTGAGTCCTGACGGGGTCACACAGCCTTACAAAGACAGGCACCCTGGCTACCAGTCAACTGTAAGGGAGGGGAGGGATGAACAAGAGCAAGGAAGGTAGGAGGGAAGAGAGCAAGAGGTGCAGCGTGCTGACATATAAACTTAGAAAAAAGCACTTTCTCACTAAAGCTCAGCATTCCTCTTTAACAGCTGCACAGCAATAAGAGGGCAATACAGGAACTGGATGACTAAATGAAGACTTTAAAGCATCAAAGCAATGAAGACTTTGGAATATCAGCCTGGCACTGAGCTGCTGCATCCTTGTACTGGTTCCTAACTAGGCTGTTGAGGCAACAGTGGGAGTAGCTACACAGTGAGGAAATGTATGTACAGGTGGGATAACTTGATGTGCACAGTGTTCTTCAAAACAAGAAAGGAACATGGCCCCAACACAGGTTTTAATAAGACAAAGTGGGAGTGAGCTGCATTTTATAGGTACCGTGGCTCTTTCCTAAGGCAAATTTTGCTAAGTGTCAATGAATCATAGAATCACGTAGATTGGAAAAGACCTGTAAGATCATTGCACCCAACCATTAACCCAGCACTATCATGTCCACCATTAAATCATGTCCCAAAGCACCACATGTATCCATTTTTTGGAGCACTTTCAGGGACTTCACTGTTTCCCTGGGCAGCCTGTCCGAATGCTTGACCACCCTTTATGTGAAGGAATTTTTTGTGATATCCAATCTAAGCACAAAGTACATGAGTACCAAGTTCTTCCCAAAGGAAGAAATACAATGAAGATTCTCTGCAAGAATTAAGGGAGTGCAATATTCCAAGGGGGAGATAGCTGGATATTTTTATATTTCATATTATACTGAATAAATGCCATCTCTCTTTACTATGCAGCTATTTTTGAATCTTAATGAATTATTTGAGTGATAACCAGCAGCTATATTTGTTGAAAAATGAATGCATTGAAGTGATAAGATTCTATTTTAATATTTATGAATTTTAGGCTTCATAGAAACATTGAAATGTGATAAATATCAGTGAAAGTTTTTTCCGGTCGCTGAAATGGAGATTGGAATAATGTTTTGGATTGTGATCTATTCATCACATTTCAAAGGAAAACACAGCAAAAATATCTAAACTGCTCTCCCTCCTCTCAGGCCTGTAGCAATAATGAATGATTTACAAGAAACTTTCCAAACTTGAGAGCCACCAAACTCTTTTTTTTAAAATCATTTGAATTTTTTTTTGTTTTCCACTAGTCACCTATGCAAGAGAATTACAAAATGATGGATAAGGACTGGATTTACAGGACTGGATTAATACCAGGGGTAGAAAGCTCTGCTGCATCTGTAATCCAAGTTTTTATATTAAATGAAATAATAAAATGTTTTAAGATTTATAAAATATAAATATTTTTAAATATTTATATTTATTTTAAGGTTTTGAGCAAATACACTGGAAATGGCCATAACTTTCATTATAATAGAGAAATCTCAACAGATACTTTAGCTGTTTACGTAGTCTTGTGCCCATACCATGATCCCTCCAGCAGCATTTCTAACTTTCTGTCTTCCTGCCTCTCTAACCAGGATGATTAAATGAACCAGTTAAAATAATAATAGTAAAAAAATCTACTCTTAATTGCATTCTAATTTTGCCTTTTTTAGAAAAGGCTCATGAGCAACAGTGTGCAAATATATCACTGCTCACAGGGCTTGTGGGTGTCCCACCTCTCACAGCAGCAGAATAGTAATGCTTCCCAAAAGAGGTTATTACATATTTATGGAAAAGAAAGATAATGGAATGACTCAATTTATTCACCTGCATTGTCTTCAAAACAGCCAGCTTAAGCCTGAATTTTGCAGTGCGTTCTTTTGAGAGGCGTCTCTTATGACTGAGCCTGGGAAATCTCTGTGGGTGCCTCCACAAGCCCAGTCAGTGGCTAAAAACCAAAATGCCAAAACTGGCTGGCCATAAACTGCCTGTAGGTCTGTGAGGTGCCTGAATGCCCATGGTGTGACTCACCACCTGATCCTTTACCACAAAATTTACCAGGGCAGGAACGTCTTCTAGCTTAGATTTACCAACAAAGATTTGAGCTCTACAATATGCAACAAAAGGTGATACTGGCAGAGATGGAAATGATTTTTGAACAAGTGTAGCTCCAATTTTTCCACTGCTGTTGGAGACACATTCAGCTGACTTAAGAAAACGGGACCAGATTTAAGGTCTGATGCAGCATACAGTGAAGTAAATAACAAGATCCTTTATTCTTGCCTTGAAAAAATTAATTTTTAGACATTTTATAAACATTTTTAGAAATATGACTCTATAAATGGAATTTTTTCCTATAGAACACAGGCTCATGAGGACTTACTGCCATGTTCTGTTTATAAATTTTTATACTGAAGATAACTGGTACAACTTTATCCCAAGGAAGATGAGGGCAATAATAAATACTTCTAAGAGATTTCCCCCAATCTTTCATTTTAGTATCATTTCTGAAATCAATTCACATATGGTGTTGACAAAATAAATGTTAAATCCAACTAGGCAAATTCAGCACTATCCTGAAGAAGAATTCACTATTTACAAACTCTTAATGGTAATAACAATACCTAATGTTTCTGTACAACTGTCATTATTGGAAATACTGTGCCTTTGTAACACTGAGATTTTCTATATTGAAACAAAAATCACTTACCTTTAATGATTTAATATTTTTTTAGACAGCTTATTACATAGCCGTTATCTTAACTCTCTGACATCTGAGCACCCGGCTTATCCTGCTAAGAGCTGGCTAATTATGACAGGAAGATTAACAAAATGAATAAAACTGCTACATTTTCTTCATAATTTAGAACCACAATCAGGACCAAGCCAAGATGTCAACTTAACAGCACCCACAAATGGCTAAAGTTTAAATATTTTCCTTTCAGAATATTCTCTTCTTTATATTAAACATTAATTCACCAGGAAAAAAGAATGCAGTAGTGTATAAACACTGAAAAGCTTTTCAGAATGAAAAATTAGTATTTATCCAATGAATAACCTTTACTCAGGCAGGAGAAGTGCAGTATGACTAAGGAATGGAAGAGGAAAAAGGGGAATGATTAAATGATTTGGATCATAGTAATGTATAATCTGGTTTTCATTCAGTTCCATTTGTGCAGGCTACAATCCTTATTCTTGCCACAAAGCAAGAAAGAATATTCTTCCTTGAAAAAGAAATGTTATTATGCCTATATTTTTTTTTGTGCAGAAATGTACTGGGTTGCTAACTGCTGCATGCATTTTCACAGTTGTTATATGGCACAAAAAGACTACCAGATAAAGCCTATTAATTGGCGGGTTATAATACTATCTAATTTATTTTTTATTTATTGTGGAATGCAAAAATATTTCTATTTTGCTGCTGCACTTAAAAATTATAGCTAGTCCTTCTATTAATGTATTTTATGAATAGCTAGTCCAATTCTGTTTAATTTCCACTAAAGCATTCTGTTAAGAATTGTTTGTATGTTAGGATGCAGCATCTCTACAAATTAGAGTAAATGAGAGAAATTAAATACCATGCTATTTTTTCATGTGAATAGAGATGATTTCCAAACACCACAGAAAACCCTGAAGAATCTCTCCCTGCTTTCCACTCAACTTTCCCTCAATTCCACCTCTTCCAAGAAGTTTTGCTTGCTCTGAAGAAGGAAAAGCTTTTCTTGGTAGTCATGCCCTCATGAAAATATAAATGAACAGCAAATATACATGAAAAGGTGGTTTGAAAAGACAAATTTTAGCCAAAGGAATGCTCTGAAGGTCCCAGGTGGAAGAAGAAACTTCCCCGATTTTCAGAAATATATGATTAAAAGAGTAAATTTGGTACTTTCTGCCATCTGACTCAACTGTTGCCAATGAATCCCATCCAAAATCCGGCCCTTGGATTCAAATTTTTGTATGGCTCACAGTGAATACAAACAAGCCAGGGAATTAGTTCCCTTTAATTCCTGTTTGCTTCCATGGACATGAACAACCTTTGGCTGTCCCATAAGTTGCTGGAGCATATAAATCAACTTTCAACCAGCTGTAGTCTCCTGCTTCAGCTGATGTTTTAGGTAAACATCTCGGTTCACTGCAGCTGAGACAGGTTTTTCCTGCCATGTGGAAGGAAACAACACCTACATATGGGATATACTATCCATGGAAAATTGTTGATGCAAAACATAATTAATTATGACATTTAACTCTCTTTAGTGTTTATTTGTGAAGGCTGGAGGCCAGGCATTTTCAGAAAAGGAATCCCCAGTCAGGGAATGCATTTCTTGATTTGGGTTATGGAAGCCCAAATTGGTCAGTTCTGTCTCCCTCCATCCATCAGACTTTGTCTGCCTGTCTCCATCAGCAGTAGGTGCACATGAAGACAGTTTTGTCTTCTGCAAGTTTTGTTTTCTAGGTGGCCTTTTTTCACATTTATTGCATGACATTTTCCTCCAAGAACTCTATTGTTTGCCACTTTATTTCACTGTGAAAAGCCATGCTTAAGCAGGGTGTCAGGGAGGACACTGTCTTGTCTTCATACTGACACTGCCTTTATTCTTGCCTGATTTTCTGCCTTACTGTATGGCTAGACATGAGCTTTCCACTTCACTTTCTCAAGGCTGAGGTTGGTGATTCCAAACTGTTCTGAGTATGTCTTGGTGACAGTGTATGCCTGCTCACTTAGACTTAGAAACCTCAGTACATCCACTAGAAGATGGTAATGGAACTGACTGTCAACTTATTTTGGATCATGCCATATTTAGGTCAAAGGAATAAAGAGCCTGTAAGAGTGGGATGGAAAGGTTTAAGCTGCCTTTTTTTCTTTTTCTTTTTACATTTTTTAAAATCTAAATAAATAACACAAAGCATTCCAAACATCATAACATTTTGAATGACTTATAATGGAGCTCTTTCAACTCTTGCAAAAGTATTCATAATTCCCCAGGAAAGATGGCTGTTATCAAAGCTAACCAGGGTGAGCTGTGATTTACCAGCATGCCTGCATCCTGCATCAAAGCATCAATGCATGGTCAGCTGAGAAACTGCTAAACAGCTTGGAATTCATATTCCCTACCTTAGCATGCACCACAGGGAAAGAAGCTTTTTCCCTGTTATCCAGCTACTGCTATGAGCACAAGGATAGAAACACATATAATCAAAGACAAGGCACATTGAACTCATTTCCTTGGTACAAGTACTACAGACTTTTAGTGCTTTCAACTCACCATCAGTTTTGGTGAACAGTATATTGAAGAGCAATATTGAACCTCCAGCTCTGCTCTGGCAGGACACATGAGAGATTAAGTCCCACGTGGGAAACAAAGATGGTATGATGTTGGAGATGGGCAACACGAGCAATGAGAAGGAATTAGAAGGATTTATTGTGTTTCTGCAGAAAAACGAGAGATGCTAGATAGTGTGGCCTGCATGTGTGGCATCCAAGGGTGCTCATAACAACGGTCATTGCAGCCTGATTTAAAAATGGACAAAAAGAGGGGACAAAACTTGACTAGATAACATGAAGGAAAGATAGGGCAAATGATTTTGTGGGACCCTTCATTTAGTAAAATTTCTAAAGGAAGCTAGATGGATACCCTGTGCCACAGCAAAAAAACCCCAAACCATTCAAGATCTAGTTTCTGTGGTAGGAGGATGAGCTACATGGGATGCAATTTCTCTTTTCCAAGGTGCTGAGCTTTTCCAGTTCCTGAAAATGCATCATAGCATCTCAGGAGACTGTTTCAAAGTTTTAGAAACACAGCACAACCCTCCTGGCTCTCAGAGCTCATTCCCCTGGCAATGTTTCAGAGTACAATTCCACCTCCAAGCTTCCTTACAGCAGCACAGGAGTTTTCTGCCTTTCCCTTCTCCCTCTCACATGTTATTGCACCTTTGGTGATGCTGACTCAACTGTTTTGCACTAAACTAATTTTGTGAATTTTTTTGGGTTACATAAACCCTCCCCCTCCCACTCCCATCCCCCCTTTTTTTTCTTTTTGAACTGTGATCTGATCCTTATTCTGATGAATCAGTAATTGATGGGGTAATAAACTCTGGTGCATGTGGAGAGAGGAAAGGATAGTAGTGTTTGGGGGCAGTAAAGAATGGGAAACTCCAACCTGCTTTACCATCATGATGCCTCTCTGAAATCGTGTTTTCTTTTTGAAGTGAAAGAGATGAGCAGAATATATTCACTTTGGTTTTGAGCAGCCTGAGAACACAGATGGCACAAGAAGCTGCAGGCACCTGCCAGATGAAACACTGGGTGGAATTGAGACAGCCCCCGAGCTGTTCAACACTGCAGAGATATTACTGTCTGCTTCAGTGAGTGTGCTCCAGCTACCTCAGTAACAAAGAAAATCATTAAAAGAAAGGAGGTTTAAGTACAGTCAGTCCATTAATTTAAGTTTCAGAACGTACAGATCCTATTCCATCAAAATTTGGCATAGTGAAAAGTTGGAGGCACAGCTGCTATGCTGCAAGTGAATCCCAGGAACAATTCTGCTATTCACAGAGTACCTACTCTAAAGAGTGACAAAAGTGAGTAACTGACATAGTGCAATCCTATAAATGGAATTAGTCAGAGTCAGACCATTTAATGCACTATTGGCATTACCTAAACCATATATTTGCATTATGAGAGACATCAAGTTATGTTATATGTTATGTTAATTTATGCTATGCTATAGTAAGAAAGATGACTGGACAGGTTTATGTGTTGTATGATCATTAAAAAAAACCTGACAAAGCAATCTTGAGCTTACAAGAGGAGAATAAAAAAATAGCTGGATAGAGGTAGCTGTGGGGAATGGGAGGAAAAAGGACATTTAGTCACCTAGACAGGCTACAGTCTTTGCCCAGTGTGTACATTTAATCTTCTGTTTCGTTCATTATACAACCAAAGGTTTTTTTTTCAACATGAGACTTAAGAAGGATTAATAAAATATCTCAATAATGGGTAGAACAGAATCAGCAGAACAAAACCAAATCTATTTCAATTATGTCAATTAGACCTGCTCTATAAAACCTTATATAAAACTACAGAAATTGCTCTGCTTTTCCACTTTATACATGTTGTTGATAGTTACCAAAGACAGGATATTAGTCTAGGGAGATCTTTGGTCTTTCCTGTTACAGTGATACTCCTGTATGTCCAGAGAAATGCATAAATTATGAACACTAAAACATTCCTTTCTCATACTGAAGATTAACAACAGCTTCTTTTATAAGGATTTTTACCTACTACCTTTAAATTAGCCTGGACAGAATATTATTAATTTTCTTTGCTGCTCTTACACTTTTGGTGTTATTACAATATTCCTGAAAGAAAGCCCCAAAGCCTTTCCACATTCACTGTCCCATACCCTTCCTTCCTAACAATCTCTAACCAGGCTGCAAAGTGAGTGGAATAAGATAAATGTCCACAATTACTAAATGAACTGTTGACAAAAACAATAGCTAGCTTCATAATTGGTTATCATAAATAATTAATAATAACTAGTGAACTATTATCTGGTTGTAAGGAATTGCTGTCACGAGATTCATTCTGCATACCATACTGGTACTCAAAACGGGAGAATACAGGTCTCATCTGAGATGACAACTCCTGTTGCTGTTTTGTGTGCAGCTGAGATATAAATTATACCTTTCCTCCTTCATTCTGCCACATTTGAAAATGAACCAAATAAATGTCTAGAGAAATGATTAAGCCACTTTTTCCTTCACACTGTTTGTGGAATGACAGCCATTCATTCCATATTACCCTTCTTGCAAATATAATTCTTCTTGTTTTAAAGAATTTCCCGATAGTTTGATCCTGTACCAATTTGAATGCTTCCCTACATTTGTGTAAAATATTTTCACTAATGCACCAAATGTTTTGGTTGTTGGGATGAGTATTGTACAACCTAAAATCCCTTCCTGTTTGTTTACTTCTATCTCCCATGTCCAGGGACTTCATCCTTTTCCCTACCTGTATATATAAGCTGTTGATTTTGTATATATCCAAGATTTGGCTGGGACACCAATAAATTTATCCATCTTTCCAAGACATTTATTTCCAATTTCAAAAAATATCTCTAAATGGTTTAATTTCTTAGATTTGTAAAGATAAAACTTCCTTAGTTTTGAAGTGTATAACCTTTCACCATTCTTCTGTTTCTTATTGATTCTGCTGGGATGCTAATTTCTTTCTTTCACATGGAAAATGAATAATGAGCAATAAACACTCCACTATGTATTCTTTTTTTGATAGTATAGCAAAAAGCAGTACCACTGCAGTGCTCCTCCCTGTTTTTAAAAAAATGTGATTAACATCTCTAGAAGCTTTTCTCAGTTGCTTTGATTTATTTTTGTAAGGATAATTTCAGTTTTTAACCAACTTCAGTTTTATTTTTCAGATTTTTTCCCCTTCTGTTGTTAAATTTATTCTGTCACACTTCCAGGATCAATCCCCATCTACTTTTCTTCAAATGAATTTATTTGCACTGAGGTCTTTACTCTTTCTACAAAGGCAACATGTTGTGTTGCTGCTCTAGATGGGTTGCATAATTCTGGAGTACTTGTTTAATCCTGAAACAATTATTTAGTTAATTCAACACGCCCCAACACCCCCTCTCCCACCTCCTTCCAAATACTCATCAAAATAGCACCTCTCACGCATGCTCTGCTCAACTATAGTAACTATGCTCTGGAAAGAAATGAAAACGCCTTTTTTTTGGTCTCTGGGAGTCACAATCTTCAGTCATAACTGTGCATTACATTCCTGAAAAAATATTGGATCTTAATATATTTCTCATGAAGTTTCAGTTGCTTTTTCTCTATTTATGATGAATCCCCCTTTTCTCTTCTAACATAGCATATATATGATTATAGCATCATTTCCACATTTCCAGTCAGATTTGATAGAGAGCACTGAAATACTGAGCAAAACCAACTGAAGACAGAGATGTCAATCACAAATCAATAAAGTCAGAGTGCCTCAAAACAAATAAAAACAAATTAGGAAAATACAGCACAGAAAATTACATCTTATAGACAAAGAACAGTTCATGCTCTGTTGAAAGCTTGATTTTTTTCAAGCAGTTTGAAAATCAATATGGCAAAATACTTCCGACTGTAAACTGCAATATGGTAAGATTAACTTCTGACTCTATTTTGTGTCAGGACAATAACTTTGAATCATTGATGGTTGATGATTAATGCAGGTCCATTTCTGATGTCATGTATTTAATAATTTCAATTTCTTCAGTTCATTTGGCACATCAAGAAAGACAAAGAAATATACAGTCATACAGAAGAAAATGAGGACATTTTTTGAACCTCTGATCAGAATATCATCAAATGCCTCCATTACCCAGATAATTTTCTGAATTCACATGGGCTGGAAAACTAACATGAAAAAAAAATTAATAATCTAGGTACTGAGGTAACAATAATTTGTTTTTACTAAGATTAGGTCTTGAAGAGATATGTCTTGTGAGCATTTTGTACAATTAGGAAAATTCACACATCATTAAATCCAATGGAAACCTCTAATAATACTGGTAAAAATACCTCTATGAAGCTTAGTGAAAGTGTTTTTCAGCTGTTTAGGGTTTCAAATGAATGAAAATATTTATTGTGTATAGAAAATGTCTGCTGAATCATTATTGTTTCTTCTTTCTGGAAATGAAATAACTATGAAAAACCAACCATAATTGTCCAGTGTTAGTATTCTCTTTCAACTTTCTCATCCTCTGGACTCTGATAAATATAATTCATAGGCAATTCTCTCCACTGTCTTACTGCTTCTGTATCTCACACCCAAAAACTTACCTTACAAACACACAAGGGACATGTTGCCTTGCAAGGGGCACGTGCAAGTTCCAGGTACAAGAAATGTGTCAGCAAAGAACCAACCAGGTAACAAACAAGATACTACAAAAGAGAAGCAATATGGCCTCAGTTTCTGCATTACAAGTTCCTGCGCTGGTTCTCTCTTTTAAATGTCTGTCCCACAGTGAAGAAAGAGCAGGACTACAAACCTACAGATCCCATACACAACTGCAGCAGAAGTGGAGGGAGATGGATACGTGTCCCACTCCTGAAATAAAACACACAGGAACAAACCTTGCCTGTATTAAGGTGGTCTTTTCCTGCTCCCTAGACTGATATGTGTATTTTAAAAACAGTAAAGAAAATTGCAGAACTCTTCCCCAAAAATGTCTTCCACACTTGTCCCAAATTTTCTGGCTCCTTGACATGACTGCTACATGATATCAGCACCCTGGGGCCCTTTTCTGTCAAGAAGAGTCTTTATTCCATTTAACTAAATAAAGAAGCATGAACAAATGCACAGACACATGTCATAACATCTGCCAACCATGACCTTGTGCAACCTTCTTAATATTCTTCTTTTATGTTTCTGTTACATTGGTTTTCATTTTACCCTTCTTGACAGAAAACATCTATATTATGAACTAAATCAAATAACCATAACAGAATGCTGTTCAAACATTTTATGGCTAGTTATGTATTTTCCTTCCACATAAACAGTATTAAACTCCCATGTTGGAACGAAGAGCTCTTCAATACCTTGTTGCTGGGCTTTTCTACTCTGTATGGACAGGTACTAAGAGCAGGGTTAAAAAAAGTTAAAATGGCCCATATCAAGGCACTCATATATTCAACCCATACCACTTTCTCCTCTGTAATTCCTGGTTTCCAGTTCTAATATGCTCTAATATTGACTGACACTAACTTTAGACTAGTTAGAAATGTTTTCTTGAAGCGCCCAACCAATATATTCAGGTTTTTCTAATGCCAGAAGAGAGCTGAGTATGAACAGCTACTGCCAGCCCAAGTGCAAAGCTGCAATAGAAATCTTTTGTGTGTCCATGGGGAAAAAAAACCAAAGCTCCTGACAACATCTTGTACTGTTTTCCAGTTATCACTGTTGTTCATAAGGCTCTGCAAGTTTCCAGAGGAGATAGCTGTATCAGGAGCTGGACTCCTAGGGGAGTTAGTAATGAGCTCTATCTAATCCTTTTTGCACCTAAATTGCTTCTGCTGACTTAGTTAAAGTTTCATTATCGTCCTGACAGTGGAGTTAACAGGCCCACCTCCAGCCCACCATCCTCACTGCAGTGTCACTGAGACAGGTGAGTCAGTGAAACATTGCCACCTTCGGGCTCCTTTGCCTTGACAATTCTCTGGCTGCCAAAACAGCAGGTAGCTCCATCCTGCTGTTACACCCTGCTGCAGTGGTGCACCCACTGTTCCCAGCAGGTGAGCTGTCCTGTGGGCTTGGGCTGCCCAGCTGCTCCCTAAAGGGAGGGCAATCTCCCTCTCTTGGGGTCCCTGAGCACTCCCACAGCACAAATAACCTGAATGGCAGACTGACTGCATAAAGCACAGGCAGATTTCTAAAAGCAGAATCTCAGTGTTAATGCTCAGGATTGGTAGAAAACACCCGAAACTTGCAGTGGATAAAACTCCACAGAGCAGAATAAACCTCCCTCCCCCCTGCTCATACCAATTTCTCTGTTCCTTTCTGATAAACAAACACATCTCAATATAACAGCCTAAGAAACACATATGTGAGGCAGACAGCACAACCCCTCGAGAATGGATTATTTCCCCAGAGTTATTTTGGGAGTGATGCCACTGATCACATTTCTGGGTGTAACTGCTGTGCCAGCTTCTTGAAGCTGGATAACACTTGAAAACCTGATCTCAGGTAAGCAAAGGCGTGAATTCACCCTGTTCAGAGTGGTACCACGATCCTGGTGATGCTCAAGGCCAGGGGAGTGGTAGAAGGGCTGGAATCTCTGGTCCCTCTGTCCCACCACAGCTGAAAAGATAAATGTTTTCATCATGGAGTTACTGCTCAGAAAATGCATCTGATTTCTGAGCAGTAGACATTGCGCCTTGTCAGGAGAGTATGACCCACCCAATGCTAACACGTAGCAAAAAAAAAGTCCATGAGTTTTGAGAAAGCACAAGAAAGTTTAGAGGGTTTAGGTAGTTGAGCAGAAATGAAGTCTTGTCTGTTTTTGAGAAAAATCTAACTCATCTCAGAAAGAGAAACAAACCATATATCCCCTTTCTATAACAATTCCTGCATTTGTGACAGTCTCCGAAGAATGAAATAAATCAGTTGGGGCTGCAAAATGAGATGCACTGCCGCACTACGGAGCAACAGTCACAGAAAAGAGAGTGAACTGAACAGGATCTACATGAAGCAGGGGACACAGTCATTAAAAACTGCCATGAAAATTGATGTGAATCCTTATTAACTTGCTGCATTCTTTTACTTGTTATCACTTATGTTCTCCATGCTGTAAAAGCCAAAATCAGCAGCACACAGAGTTTCTGAGTTTGAGCCAGACTTGTGGTCTACAGGAGAAGAAAGTCCATGCTGGGAAAAAACAATGACTAATAACACTTGTGAGACATGTTGTTCAACACAAGTGACAGTAGCCAATCATTAAGACTCCAGCTGAGCCTCAGCTACAAAGTTAAGACCTGAAAAATTCTGGAAGAAGGCTGAGGACAATAATATCTTTTAACAGGGACCACTTTGCACTGTTTGCACCTGCTGAGCTCATACGAGTAAATCTGTCCCCAAGAACATGCCATGTGGATTGTACAATGTGAACATGAGGCACACACAGGTGCTATGCAATTTAAACTAAAGTAATCTTTACAATAAAATACTGCTTATTTTAACATGTATAATTTTTTTTTTAAATCATAGCAGGTGCAACAATCTGTGACTCACCAAAGCCATCCCACGATGCTACTGGTGCCCTGGCTTTGCTCATCCTTCCTCCATCACAGGCAGGGTAACTACAGGTGTGAGATCTCAGGGCCTGTGAATGGCTATACATCATTTGTTTATACATCACTAAGAAAAATTTTGGTATTTGGCTCAATGCATGACACCATTGTTTGATACATTTAAACCACACCATGAAAGAGCGATAGTGGTGTGCAGACAAAGCACTTGGTGGTAACTTGGTGAACACTGGAGAGGTTATATCAGAAAAGGAGCAAGCTCCACATAGAGGAGATGTTGAGAATCAGCTACACCACCTGTAAAGTTCAAATTCAGCTTGAACTAAATTAGTTTTAAGTAGACCTTTGAGTTTGTAGGTTCAGAAATAAAACTAATGATACTCCTTATATCACGAAGAAAAGACAGTCACATGCTGGGGCCACAGACCTTGGGCACAAACAGATGAGAGCTGGAATAAATAGTTCAGCTGGTCCATCCTTCTGCCACAGAAGCAGTGTTCTGAATGACTGACTCCCATGCTGATGTGTTCAGAAGAGATTCAGGTTTGCCTGTCATTAGAAAGCCCGCTGGAAACACATGTGGTCTGTTGGGTTACATCCTAACAAAAGAAGCAATAGACATAGCAGGGGACAGAAGTTTAAGGATGTTAAATGACAGACGGATAATAAAGGACTGTGCCAGATCAGGAAAAACAAAGAGAAGCTGAAGCAGAGGGTTTTGAATAGGAGGCAGAGAGAACAGAGCAGAAGAGAGGTGAGGTAAGTCTGTGGGTGAGTGGGGACTGAGGCACAGAGACCACAGATATACCCTGAGGTATGGAGAAAACAGGGATAGAAACAACCACACCTTTGTCAGGACATTAACACCCAGCACAACGCACACTCATGGCGCTGGAGGGAGAACGAGCCACTGAGCTCTGACCCTCCACGTTACACGTTACAGCTGGATACAGTGCCAGGATGGTGAGGCTTGCAGAGCCAGAAACACACATCTCCCGACAAGATTTGAATTTTGGAGGCAAAGCTCTCTCAAACTGAAACTAAAATGATATTACTGAAGAAAAAGAAATGCTTTTCCAGTGTCAGGCTTGATCTTGAAGCTGCTGAAGGCACTCGAATTGAATGGTCTGCAGGAACTGACTACTCTGAGTAGAGAGAGATGGTAAGAAAATAAGGGAATTGGGAGCTCTAAACTCTGACTCCCACATGTAAAAGCAATTTTCCTAATTTTCAGTTGTCATATAGAGTTTGCAAAAAGCAATTCTGCACAATTGACATCTTCTAATAAAACCTAATTCATGGAAAGGTTATCAATCAGTTTCTGCTGTCTCATTAGAAGTAATAATAAAAAAGGCAAAGCATAACCCTCTTAGAAGACTATGGGGAAAACAAATAAAATAAGAGTAATGAAGGAGTTGAATGAGTTAGACGTAAGAATAGAGACAATAAAAAGAAGCAGTACCTCAAGGATGATATCTGAGAGCATAAAACAAAATTGCTTGTTTACATATGCAGAGGATTGCTAGAGAGAAAACAGGTCTTGATTAGACCACAGGACTGAAGAGAGGTCTTGACTTGAAATCAAGTAATAAAATTATGCATGGAGAAAGCATATTGCATAAACATTTTGGTCAGGTATTCATTGATGTGTTTAAACAATTGAGACCCAACACAAGAAGAATAAAATAAAACATTTTAGATGTAATGATAGGAAGTGTAAAATAGAGCCTGAACTAAGATAAACAAATTGTATCAGTGTAGGTCACAGAACAAGAAAATGAATTTACTGTTGAACCTAAGATTTGAATAGCCAGGGTGCAGTTATATACCTAAGGCAAGATTTCTAAAAGCCACCACAGTTCATGCTGTCAAATTCTTGGCATTTTTGCCATTTTCTTTGATTCTACTCTCAATTAAACAGAGACAAACCAAGCCTAATTCAAAGAGACTGGATTAAAAGCAGCTTTACCTCAGGGATGAGCAGAGAAAAGCCATAGTATTTATAAAAGGCCCATTAATGAATTCAGATTATTTATTCCTCCAGATTTAAATAAAGCAGATAGGCTTAATTCAATACAATAAGCACTATCCTGTAAATCCATCCTTTTACATATCAGTAAAAAATCAGGACACGATCCAAAAGAGATGGAAATGAAAACTGAAGAGGGAAGAGGAAGAAAATAAAGACAAGAACAGCCACATGGCATCTAGATGCAAAGTTCTTACAACATGTGATATGATATTGATCTCATCTTGATA
Organism: Calcarius lapponicus; assembly: GCA_039654755.1. Classification (NCBI taxonomy): domain Eukaryota; kingdom Metazoa; phylum Chordata; class Aves; order Passeriformes; family Fringillidae; genus Calcarius; species Calcarius lapponicus. The sequence goes on along the minus strand of CM077462.1, from coordinate 62,779,491 downwards.
AGCAGCAATAAATTCCTTTTTAAAGTAATCGCCAAGCTAATGCTGATACAGCTTATATATAGAACAGCAATTCGAGTATGCTCTGCCATGTAAATTGTTGAATAAAATTATGGAACCAAAGCTGAAAAAAATATTTACTTAAAATCAAGTAAACACCCACTGTAGTGTCCATAACCCAAACATTAGCAAGTGCTGGTACAAGCAGGAGAAACAGCCAGTGAATTAGTCAGCTTTTGGTCAATAAACAGAATTATTACTTTGCACTCTTTGCTTACTTTTGGCTAAAAGGAATCCCACTAGGAAGGTAATTGAATTTTGTAAAGCACCATGGTTTGAAAAAGATCAAAGTGTTCTTTAGAATCAAGTTATTTTTTAGGTCATGATTTTGTGCTTTCTTCTTAAATGCAATGCACTCAATGAAGCAACTGTTTTAAAAGAACAATAGGTCAGTGATTGAACAGGAACTCAGGAAACACAAATTTGTGGCAAGGAAGAACATACGGAATACAGAGACAAAAAGAAATGAATGTGAGATAAATATAACCGTAGAAGGCTGGCTGGCTGGCTTGCGCGCAAGCTTGTCTTTTTTTTTTTCTCTTCTGGATTTTTGTTTGTTTGTTTTCCCCCTAAGGTAAATATTGATTGAAAAAACAGTTAGTTAAGAACTGGGATAATTTAGTAGTTATAAATATAAATTTACAATTATAATAAGTTATTATTTTGTTATTAGAAAAATATTATAGCCAGAGACATACAAACTGAACTGAAGAGTCCAACTTCTGCCACTATGAAGGGCAAGTCCATGTCTATAGGAGAAGGTTCTACACCTATATATACCCTAGTTACTGGTCCAGGGAATATTTTCTGGCTTTTACATCAACTGATGGGTGTTCATAAGGGTAAAATGGTTTCACTATGTTTAAAATACCAAACAGCAAAGTGATGTTTTTTGAGTTAATGGCTAAACAAAGGCCAACATTTGCTTGCTAAGGTCTTTTGTCCAACCAAAAATCTATTGTGCTTTAATTGCATCAGGCAAATAAGGAGTTGATATTTTATTAGAGGTCTCACTCTCAAATTGACAGTCGTGTCTTACTGCAAGATGACAAGAAAATGCCTTCTTGTCATAACTGCATTGAGACAATCTAGGCGTGATGGCAACCAAGCACCGCAGCTCCTGCCCCTGGTCATGGAGAACTTGACCTTGCAAAGAGCTGAGAGCCTGTTGGCACATGGGCTTGTAGCCTGAGCCCTTAACCATAAATAATGGCTGCTCCTCTCCAGGAAATCCCTCTGACCATGAGTGGGTGAAAGCCTGACTTAAGAAATGTAGTTTTGGTAGTGGTCCAGAAGCAGCTGTTGACATAGTGACACAAGATCTGCAGCTAACAAAACCTGCACCATTTATAAATCCTTCCTGAGGAGGCAGATTAATTAGACCCAAAAGCACTCTTTTGTAGATCTGCAAAAACAGTTAAAAAGATATTAATTTAATGTTAAATTTATCAGTGACAAAATGACATACTTGTTTTCTTGCTTTGTCTCTGTTTTGTCTCAATTAATGCTGACTTCAAAACAAGCTGTAGAAAAGGTTTTCCTTTTGCTAAGGATCAAAATCAGTTTCTTTCAAGTCACCAAAAATTTCTTGCTATCTGAGTTTTATCACAGGTAAATATCTTGACTAGTCAGACTAAAATTAGGGAAGGGTAGTATATAAAAGGCTATAATCTGAAACATGTTTAAGATAAAAACCTTTGTGGTTTGGAATACTATAACAAAGAATATCCTCTAGGAAGATGAACCTGCCGGTGAAACTGAAAGATTCAGAAAAAAAATAATTGGCTCCATTATTTAAAAACAAAACCTACATGAAATAATTTTTTCTTGTATTTCTCTTTTTCTTGTATTCATGAACACATTGTATTTTTTCATTTGCTTTTCATCACCATCCTATTATTAGGAGCTGCATTTTATTTGGACAAATTAATTGAAATATATTACAAATAATAGATAAAGCAATTTTCTACACAACTTTTGTATAAATAATTTGAGATATGGGAAGTACTAGCTTTGTATTTTCTTATCTTGCTCCTATTGATTGCTAATGCTGTAGGCTGAAGTAAAACAACCAGTTTTGAACTTTCTATTGATTGTCATGCATTAAAGATTCACAGTCTAGAAAGAATTAAGGGTGAATGCATTTATTGCACTATAAATAATTTTAGATTATCTAATATGAAAACCTAGATTTAATTTTACTTACTAAAAGCCTAAACAATAATTGCATTATTATGTATTAATGTTGTCTATTTATGTATTTATTGCAATTTTATATTAGTCTTTTAAAGAACTTTCCTGTAACCAAACACACGACAAACCACTGATCAGGAGAGCACCATCAAGAAATCCTCGTAGTCTCTCATGGCATATCTCCAAACATGTAAATCTGTACATCAGCTCTGTACAATGATGAGATGCAAAGCTGGACTTAATTCCAGCAATGACACTGGAATGGGATGGTATCAGGGTAATTTAACTCATGTTTACAATTGCTGACTTGTTGAAAATTCAATCTTTTCAGTGTTATTACAAAAAATCAAAACTAAAAACCAGGTTATGTCAAACCACGACACTGAGCCATGACTGTAAGGTGTTTATGTGCTGCAATGAAAATCTTTGATTTGATAGATCCAGTGTTTTTATAGAGTAAGAAGAAATCAGATCCCATTGTCTATAGGAAAAGCCAGAGACAGACAGGGTATCAGAACTAGGAAAGAATTACATGCATGTGCGTGTGTGTCCACACGTCTCCCACTTGGTCATGCAAGCCTTCTTGTGTGCCCATGGGCTCTACAAAAGACTGTCAGTGACTTGGAGTTTACTTGATGGTATCTTCTGTAGAATCTTTCCCCTTGTAGCATTTTGTTACAGTTGTCACCTTATGACATTGCTGTGGGAGTGAAGACCTCTGCTGCCCTATGCCCTTGACAGAAGCAGCCACATCCCCCTGGACCATGGCACAAGAGCAGCAGCAGTGTGCTGGTGGCCAGCCCGAGCTCCCCACTGCACCAGACCTCTACCCCAGCACTAACCACAAACAGGGCTTTGGACAGTCCCCTGGACACTTCATGCACTATCTGAAGGACCTCCCTACCCCCATCTGGCCCGTGACACTGGGTATGTGATACTGACTTCATACTTTCTTTCAGGGAATCCCTAATGCTTACAAAATCAATTTGGAATATCTGCACACTGTTTTCACTGTTCGAGTCCTTGACTTTACCTGTACCGCACGCAGAGAAACCTGACACAGCTGGACAAAATCACCTCACTTCTCCCTTGGGATATTGGGCTGTCTTTGCCTATTTAGTGCTTTTTGTCAGCTATCAGAAACACCCAGAATTGTTGTGTTTTTACAATGCCTTACTGCCAGCTGTAAGTGGGCCTTCCAGGGACTGTAGCAGTACAAAAAAATTAATCCTAAATTTAATAAAATACTGTCCTATAAATGAGAACTACACAAGTCCCAGCAGCCTTTATCACATTCATGAAGAAGTAAATCTCCCCAGTCGGTAAGAATACAATGAATACTCTAGAAATTTATCTTACTATTTAATATCTAAATTTCTTACACAAAAGCAATTGAGGACTTCTTAAATAGCATTGTATAATAATTCCCAGACAAAAACTGAATTAAGATAAAGTTACAATTGAACATACATATCAATAATTTAAAGTAAAATACATTACAGGGATATATATTTAGCCCCAAGAAAGATTTACAAACCCCAGAAGGTTACAGATCTCATTATAGTGAAAAGAAAAACAAGGGAGATTAAAAATTGGAAGTGTGAAAACAGCTGCCTCAGAACAGTGAAATATGATGGCCACTATGAGAGGCAGTAAGCCTTTGGCATCAGACCTACTGAAAATACTCAGTTTTCTGAAGAGAAACATTCTTTGTGTAATTCTTTGAATGCAAATATCATATGGCAACCTCTGTTGAAGAAGGCACTCAAAAAATCTGGCTTCCAGTACTAAATAACTGAAGAGATCTATTAAGAAAACTGTTTTATAATTATGTTTACTTGTTCTTAAAAAACTGTTTATCAACTAAGTTATGTCACTTTTAATAATACATTGCTGTCTTGATATAGACATGAAATGAAATCTCAGCTTTTGTCATTAAAATTCATCTCTGTATGGAACAATTAATTGTGTTTCCAGACTTTGTTAATTTTCTGCTTGGAAAAAATACAGACTATACTACTGTGTAAGCTAATGGACCTAGGACTCCAGGTCACATGAATTAAAAAGATTTAGGGCTCCTGTATTGTCTGAAGTTATAGAGGGATTTTAAAAATTGCACACAATTAACTGAATGCATGAACATAAGGAAACCACTTAAAATCATGAATTATTCTTGTACTTAATTAATGCAGGACTCTTGTCACCAAAATACATTGCCAACCACGGTGCTCACAACCATTATTTATGCCCAAAGACAAGCTAAAAATCAGCTCACTCATGTAGTGCATACTAAAGATCAAATAAAAGCCTGACTGCCCAGCAGATCTCCGAGTACTTTACAAATGAAAATGGACTGATACAACAATCATTGGACATGCACAGCTTCCACTGAAGTCACAAAATGTATTTTAGGATTAAGCCACAAGAATTAAGTCAAAGAGCCTGTTTTTGCACATTACTCACTAAAAGACCCCTTGGCTTCCAGACCCAGTGAGCCCAGCAGGGATTCTTTGGTGAATGGGAAGTGCTGAACAGGCTTCTCATCAAATTTCACAATGATCTTATAATCATGCTCCATTACTCCTTGCTACATCACACCTTGTTTTACAAACAATGCCATATAAAGGACCAAAGTGAACTGCAATACCATAACAGTAGAATAACCTAAAGGAAAAAGGTAAAAAAAACCCAACCCAAAACCTTGATAAGCAATGCAAATGCAAGTGGTAGAGTTAAGCAGAACCCACGATGCCTGGTTGTCAATCTTATGCTTTAATCGCGAGGTCAAGAGGCCCTCTTCTGCTGTCATTGTCACAACAGACCATGAACTGAGAGTGAAAATCTGTGGGGAAACAAGGAAAAGATGTGAAAGCACCTCCTTGGGCTCGGAAAAAAACCACTCACAGATCTCTCCTTTATGACAATCACATTGGAAGAGTGGAGACTCATGTCTTACACACAAAGTTCCAGATTCCTCCGAAGTACAGGAAAAAGTGATCTTTTCTGCCCAATGATAAAAGCCCAGGACACTTCTGCAATGAAAAGGAGCGGGGAAGAGAGAAGGGGCAGAGCTGGGAGGGAGAAGGAAGGGAGAGCCTCAGAGAGCCAGGCTTGTCCCTCCAACCAATAGCTGAGGGACACTGATCCCATCTGTGAAGCTGGAGGCAGCTGCCTGCATGGCTTTCCAAGGCTCTGGAACAAACAAAACAGGCAAAGGGGTTTTGCAGCCCTTGCCTTCCGTAGTGCTTTCCTCCTGCAGTCTCAGCACACTGCCTGCTCCATGCTCTAAACCCCTTTGTTTCCACAGCCCAGTGGAAAACTTGTTTGTGTTAGTGTTTCACTGCAGCCAACTTCAAAACTGGTTTTGCTCCCATTTTCTCTGGAAAGAGGAATAGAAAATTGAACACTGCATTCTTTCCCATACAGAGCTTGAATATGAAACTATTAAACAACCTAAATGCTATTTTCTTTTTGAATACATTTACCTATATTTTTGACACTACCTACAACTTTCTTGCTGGTATCCATTAATTATTTGGATTATTTGGAAGATATTTTGTACCCTCCTTTGAGCTTGTACATAGTTTTCCAGCCATTATGTTTTTAATTTCACATGCAGGATTTTAATACATTTCTACTGCAGCCATAAATCACTTAAATGTGTTAGAAATGAGATTGCTCAGTAATTGCCATTTTATTTACTATCCTGATGTAGGCAATTTAAATATGACTCAGTTTTCAAACTTAGAAACAATGTAAAGAGACTTAGGAGAGAATGCAGTACAAGCGCCAACAGCAATCAGCAGTCATTGTTTTCAATCCCATAAGTAGTAATGTTTTCTTAAAAAAATTTCTAGGACAACTTTGTGAACTGAACCACTTGTGACTCAATGGATGCTGTTAAGGTCTCAGTAACAACAGCTCTCACCTCAGTGTTTTCCAGATCTAGAAATGCTAAAGGAGACAACATACAACATCCCTTGGAAGTGGCAAAAAAAAGCAGAGAAATATGTTGTGCTCTTGTTCAGCCACTCTTGGTGAGGTGATAAATACACTGAGATTTCAAAGGCAAAATCTCTCCTAAATACAAGAATGGGAATCTACCCATGTGACAATGCAATACTCTCCAATTTCTCCATAGAAGTTAAAACTATTGTAAGAGGCAGAACGATAACACCAGTGGTAAATACTGACTTTTCTGTAGATATTTTCCTTCAGTCTCTTACTGAACAGACTCAACAGACAGCACAGAATCACACCTGGACATTTATTCACACAAAAGAGAAATATCAACCATGGTTACTATGTTTGGACTCAGATTTGGACAGCCTAAAGCCTTCCTGTGCCAAGCCTTTTCTACTGAGTGTACTGGCCTTTCCAAAGAGAGAATATTAAACATAATCATATTTTTACATCTATATATATTTTATACCATCTACAGTATACTTATAAAATTTTAAAATATACTATAATACATAGTATTAGTATTATACACACTAGCAGGCACATTGGCTTTAAGTCATCTGAATCTGGGTAGAAGGGAGTAAATATAAAATATTTATCTCTATGTTTATTTATCTTTGTTTACTTTCTCAGCACCCTCAAATTTTCCCATGCCTCTTTATGGCATCTACAGACTTATTTTGAAACACCAGAGAAAAATCTGACAGAAGCATATCTAGAAATGCAATGCAACTTGCAAAGCTTAAACTGAACTTGTTTCCTGATGGGGGTAATCTGCATCCCTTTTTCAGAAGGTCATGTTTACCAGAATTGATTTCTCTCCCTAACTTCTCCTAAAATGACTGTATTTCTGACAGTCAATTTCTGATAGTATTGGCATTTGGAAAATAGCTCTGCTGTGCTCCTACACTTCTACTCCACTCTAAAGGCCAAGAAATGAAGCATCTTATGGGCTCCTGTTTACATGATATGCAAAGAAAAGTGATCCCAATCCAAGAAGCAGAAAGTGTTGATTTGAGATATCCCAACTTTGTAACACATAACACAAAATCACTTTCAAATTGAAATAATTTGGACTTCTTCTGAATTCCTATGGTTTTGAAGCACGCTGTTTCATTTGACAGATGAAAATTTCTGGGGGAACCAGATGGCTTTGTGAAAAAGTCCATTTAGTAAAACAACTTGATTTTCCATTATGAAAGGATTCAAGCAGAAAACAGATGACCACACTTCTAATTTCCTTGAAAATATCTTGGAGGTGAAGGCCCAGATCCAGCCAGGCTTGGCCCTACTCACACGCTGAACTGAGTTCCTTTACTCTAGAACCAACAATTCTTCATTCCCAGTACATTAAACTTACCTTATATGGTCACTTATCAGACATAATGGACGCAATTTTATCTGAAATATAATATTTATGGGGAACACACAGACAAGACAGAATATGGCAGTTACTGTACTCAAAATAGTCAGCATTTTCCTTTGCAGCAGTTATTTCCATTGTGCTGCAGATAATTCTCCTTTTCTTGGGTTATTTTATGACAATCCTAAATGTATAAAGTTTTTGAGTAATGACATTTATTTAAGAATTCTTTATTCCAATGCAGGTTGACCCCAAACATTGAAACTTACAGTTTCTGTCCAATAAGTAAGACTTACCATTTACATTGCTCTCTCTTTACTTTCAAAACATAATTACTGTCTAACTTGTCTGATCCTTAAAGGTGGCTGAGCAGTTTTAGTAAATATTAAGAAGAGAACTGTGCAAATTCAAGGACAGAGTTAGCACCCACAGCCTGTCAGAACCTCTGCTGTCCCTGTGGGCCTGTTCAGAACACCTCTCTTTCGAATTTTTGAATCCAATCAAGAATGATAACATGAACTATTTCCTGGTACTTAATACTGGGAAAGATTAGAATCATAGAAAGTCTTGGGTGGGAAGGGACCTTAAAGATCTTCCGGTTCCAACCCTCCTGCCATGGGCGGGACACATTTCATTAGAACATGCTACTCAAAGCCCCATCCAACCTGGCCTTGAACACTTCCAGGGATGAAGCACCCACTCTGGGAAACCTGTGTCAGTGCCTCACCACCCAATGAGTATCGATTTTCCCCCTATCATCTAATCGAAACCTTTTTTCAGTTTAAAAAGCAACTAGAAACCCATCATAAAGAAGTACTTACCTAACACTGAGTAGCCTTCCTTTATAAAGAGAATGAATTTCTAAGATGCAAATTTCAGCTTAGTTTTCAGAGATGAAAGGCATATAATTGCAGAGAAGAAAAACAATGCAGGTACATTACTACTGGGACACAAGCTGGACTGGCTGTGCATTACCCTCCAAGACATGCAGGGAAATCATTCTGATCCAGACATTGCTTTGATAACTTACAGCAGAGGCCGCTCAACGGGTTAAGGAGGTGGGGAATCACCACCCAGAATTTTGCACAAATACACACCTACACACATGTAACACAATGGGAGATTTAAAAGAGAAAAACTGAAAAGGATGGACACACACACATAAAAAAGCCCCTCTTACAATCACCACTGAAATTCCCAACTGTACAAAGAACTTCTAGCACTCACTTCACAAATGAAATGATAGAACACTAAAGCATGAGAGTTTTCCATCTCTCTCCCCTGTCCCCATTGCACACTCACTCCCTGTTGCCAAATGTCTGTCTCTGTAAGCCAGGAAAATCCCTACTAATCTGAGTCTCTCGAAGAAAATGAAAAATTCTTGTCTAGGAGGCGTATGCATTCAACTGAAACTAAAGTAACCTGACTCGTAACATGTGTGTTACACATTTCTTGGTGTGTTTAGGCGCCAAACAGCACTGAAGCAACAATTAAACTCAGTATTCAGAAGTTTTGTTCAAAGTTATCAAAATCTGAATTTTCCACATAATTCTTAGCTGTAGACCAATTTAAACTAAATGTGCTTATTAAATCAAGTGCTAAAAATAATTATTATAAGTGCTGAAAGTAATTATTGCTTGGGTTAGTCTCACATGTGTCCCTTGAAAACTGTAAAGGAAATTAGAATGTCACAAGAAAGATCTTCAAGATGTCTGAAAACAAACTTTACTGAAAGGTGACTTATGCCAGACTTCTATGTCCGTGTTTAAGCTATAAAATATAATTTAACTGAATTTTATGAGAAATGATCAGTCACATAATTCATATTAGGATATTTCTATTTCAGAGCATAATTTGAATGCATGGCTTTGAAAACATTAACTATAATATTGTTGAAACCATCTTCCATCCTGAAACCAGGGCATAAAGTTACTTTCTGTTCAAGATACTAGAGCTTCTAAAAGAAGATGGATTCTCAGGTTAAAATATATGGACATTTTAACTTTGTAGATAAATGAAGTTGTATCTTTAAACACTTCTTGACACTCAGCTGTAGTTAAAACCTAATTTAAAAAATTCCATTTACTTCAGCCTTCACTTAAATTTCTAATTCAGTAATCATTATAATTATATCTAATTTCTATACAGTAACCCATACAGGTGAAAGAGGGTAAAATCAAAGATAATACGTATCTTCAGGGCATTTTTCTGTTGAGCAAAGGTTTTCCTACTCAAAATTAATATTGAAAAGAGGGGGGTTTTTTTGAACCTGACATGACATATGGCATTATTTCAGTGACTCTGCAGTTAATTATTTTCAATGAGTCTATAATGAAGTATTGAGATTGACAATGAAGTCTAAATCTCATTCTTATTTCTCTTGTCAGCTGCCATCTTAACGGTCATGAAAAGGCAAGTAATGTAAGAAAGAGTGACGTAGATCAAGATAATGGAAAAAAGGGGGAATTAATTGTGGAAGTAGCTCAGTAGCAAAGATTTTCAGAGGCATTGAGTTGACTTGCTGAAAACCAGTTTTATCCCAGGCACAGCTTAGTGTATGAGCTGAAGCTGTTTACCTTATTACTTACCATTCACAAGCACCGACCATCTAAGAATGTGCAGAATATGAGAGCTGTGATGAGATCTCTTGCAGATATGCCCTTTACCCTTTAAGACAGCTCTTAAAATCTGGCCCTGTGGATCCCAGATTCCAGATTCCAAAGGCTGCATGAGTGTTTATGTCTGTGTGTCAGTGTGCATAGAACTCTACTCAACAGAATTTCTGTTCTTAGTAATGCCATGGTCACCTAAACATTGAATGCACCTCAAATCAGTATTTTTACTTTCACTGAAGATCCCATGTATTACCACTCTCAGGACGCAGAGATCAGAGCTAGGAAGGCACATGGAGCACAGTAACTATTCACTGTTTTAAGTGAAATCCTTAAAAATGCTGTGCATGCAAGTGCAGCAAATAGAAGTAGATCTAAACAGATCTTCCTTCTTATCTCTTTGTCCCTCTCTGTATAAAAGTGCACACTTTATGTTTCATTTATCAAACTCTGATGTCATTCTTGCCCATAGAGAATAAATTAAAATTAGCCAACCAATCATCTAGAATTTATTGTCTTGCAATTTCCTATCTTGCCTTGAAACTCTTAAGTTTTTATTTTTCTACTGGAATCACAGCTTTAAGTTGTCTGTGATTTTTCCCATTTTTCTTTCCCTCCAACAAAATAATGACTTCACTAACTCACCCGAAGAATTATTCCTGAGAGAAACTCTTGGCTAGCAATTAACCAAAGGCAGAAACCTCAACAAGATTTTTTCTGGCTTCATTAGTGGTTCACCTGTTGAGCTGGGGAAAGCAGTTTGATGTCTGCATAGCACTTTTCAGTAGCTGCTTTGCAGGGACACCAGAAGAGGCCTATTGATCTTGCCTTAGCTTTGTCCATCCAGCCTAAGTTAGTCATTGATATTCCCTCTACAGCTGGTGAGATGAGACTCACCTCATTGACAAAGGCTGAATGACCTCAGAGAGATTACATCTTGACTGAGAGACCTCAGGCAAGCAGCTTAGCCAATGGCCTCTTTTTAAGAAAGCATTACTCTTTTTTTATTTGTTTTTGCCTAGCTCTGTATTATAATTAAAAGCAAATCCCTGTATGTCTCAAGAACTATAAACTTTAAAAATACAAATCATGCAAGACTGTCCCTAACATTCACTGAGAGTTTTGTGCTGACAGCAGCCGCAGCACTGGGCCAAGAAAATCCCTGATATCCTGTTGTCTCCTGTGATATTTCTCAATGCCAGCATAATGCTTGTCACTTTATATCAGACTTGCTATCTTTCCTCAGCATGAGATCTTTAGAAGCAGGTGATAATCTCTGCATCCTTTGGGAAAACTTCATTCCTGTGTATCACAGAATCAGTCACAGAATCACAGAATGGTTTTGGTTGGAAGGGACCTTAAAGATCATCCCATTCCGACCCTCCTGCCGTGGGCAGGGACACATTTCCAAGCCTCACCTAACCTGGCCTTGAATGTTTCCAGGGATGGGGCATCCGTAAAGTCTCTCGACAACCTGTGCTGTGCCTCACCACTTTCTCCCTTGCCGGTGTTTTGCAAGCAAAAAAAGTAACACCAGAAACTCTCTCTTCAATTTGTCTGTTTCTGACTATATGCTGACATAAACGCACTGTGAACCTGCAGGATAGATTCAAAAGAAAAACGTCTTTTTTTTTTTCTTTTCAACAGGCTTCTTATTTCTTTTCTTTTCAAGAGAAGCTCTGCAGGAAACACCAGGAGAATGTACTTTTAATTTCAAACTGAAACATTTTACTTGCTCAGTATTTTTACATAAATTACTGCAAGGAAGGGTTAAATGTTAGTATTCATATTTTCTAGGGACATAAGCTGAACACACATGGATTGTACAGAAGCTATATATTATTATTTTAAGCACATGAGCATTGATAATATTGACTACATTGTGGAATGTCAGCCAGTTAATGAAGTACTTTGTACTTTCAGTCATGTCTCTACATGAAGTAATTCACCCAAAGGCAGAAGAAAAACAGGTTTCTAGTGAGTTTTTGAATTCCAATATACTAAAATGTGTTACATTTTTTGGATATAAGAATACTTTAGTGAAGAGCCTTCAGCATCTTTAAAAGCCCGATCACCCAGGGCCAGCTATGAGTTATATAACAACCTCTAAAGCTGAAGTTTGTTAGTTACCAGGAAGACGAGGAAAGACAGTGGCAATAGGATAGGACAGACTTATATTAACTGTAAGAAAAGAAGGAAAAAAAATTGTCTTTTTTTTCCCCTTCTTTTCTTACAGTTAATATAAGTCAGAATATAAGTGACAGAAAAAAAACTGCCACAGAAAGTAACTAAGAAGCAGAACAACAAAGAAACAAACCATGTCTTTGCAAAGTGCAATCATCAATGAGAAGGAAAAGAGAACACATTTTAAAATAAATAGATAACAATAAATAGGAGAGTCTCAGGGTCATATGATATATGAAAGGACGCTGTTGTGAAAGAATTTAAATAGAAAAAATGTTGGCAAAATCATTATCACCCAAAAAGTAAAAATTGAAAGTAAACACAAAACATCTTCAGCATAAAATGCATTTTTCCACATGAAAATCACAATAAAAAATTGAAAGAAGAAAGAGTTTAAGAAAAGAAACACTGGAATGAGTTCAGAAATAATGTCAACCTTATTCTGGTTCTTTAGGGAATTATCCTTGGGCCCCCTCTGCTCACTCAGCAGCATACCCCCTTCTGAAAGACGTGGACATATCCATACATGTCTTTACCATTGAAAGAAGACCTTGTTTTCTAAAGGTCTGTCAGGTAAGGGCAAAAACAGAGTTTCAGTGAACTGTAAGACAGGGAAGAAAATTTGTAACTATCTGTAGGCTGTTTTTACCAGTTAAATGAGCAGCTGCAAACATCAGTCCCTGTTGCAAAAAAACCCCAAAACCAACTCTTATTTGTATTCCCAACCAAACTTATTAACGAACCTCAAGAAAACAGTAAAAAGTGTAAAATACTAAATTTAAATTAATAAATTGTCAAAGGAAAGTAATTCATCTAGCAGGAATTAACAGATACACTTTCTATGTGTACATAAATATGACTAAGCACAGAAGGCTGTGTATGAACAACAAAAAACTAAGCAAGACCTGCACTTCTAATGAAGCTTAAAGGACTACAGGAAAAAAACTCCCAACCACATAACTTCATGTTTTCACATTTAAAATGAAAAGAACAAAAGATGGGTTTTAAAAGGAAATCATACTTTTCCTGCACAACATTGACAAGGGTATATTCTTCAATGAAGACTGTACTATTTAAAGCCAGTTGATAGAAACAAGAGTTAAATATGGCTGAATGAAAAACTAAGTACTTAAAATGAAACATTCATGAAAATGGGAATTGAGAAAGCTCAGGAGTCTGTAAGGAAACAGCAAATACACTCTAGCAGACACGGATGACTACATTAAACACAAGTGAAGCTGCAGAAAAACCTTAAGAAAATATATCCATAACTTGTTTCATGCATAGATGCATAGTGAGTGCTGACTATTTTAGAAAAGACAAAAAAAATTCTTCTTTTTATAAAATATTTAATGTACAGGTTTCACTATGTAACTCCACTAGAAAAGTGATCTTCAAATTTAACAGAGGAATTAAAATGTAACCTTTTGTGTCTTATGGGAAGCCTACTAAGGCTTAACTTTACAAGAACATTTGTAATCCCGGGTGCTTCTGCTGTGGCATCTGATGAGCCCCAGAAATATCTGTCTGTGCTGGGGCAATGTCCATGAACATAGACAGAGTCACTCAGGGACTAGAGTTAATCTGCAGTAAAGTGGAAGCTGTGGTGAGGACAGCTCAGGCAAACAGAAAGAAAATGCTGTGAGATGAGAAAACAATTTGAAAGTTTATCAGGGAGATTTTTTTAACCATCCTTTCCATTTTAGATATGCTTTAGGGGTTTTTTACTTGAAGTAAAGATATTGTGAAACTTGCAATGAAATGATAAATTTAAAGGCTTTTATTCAGCAATGTGAAAATAAAAGCAGTATATTCTAAACAATATGCAGCAAATAGAGGCACTAAAGCTAAACATAAGGCAAAGGTCTTGCACGGCCAGACAAGTGGGTACTATATTGGCACTTGTGCATTTTCCAAAGGGTAACAAAATAGTATTTATTAGATCAAAAGAAAGGCAGAAAATACCAATCTCAACATTTAACCCTGTACATTAACTGCTGAAATAGCCTGGAGCACTCAAGGATTCGTTTTGAACACAACAAATACTATTTGGTGCGCCAGAAGAAGTTGTGTATTGCAGCCACACAACCCTGTTAAACATCTCCACTAACACAGAAATATCTGCAACAAAGAGGCAATTTCTTGCTAAGTGAACTCTGGAACTTTTGTTGAAGCAAAACATGTTAAAACTACAAGAAGGGAGAAACAGTTTTGACAGCATCATCTGTCATGCCAGCATTGGAAACATTCAAGGCCAGATTGGATGGGGCTCTGAGCAACTGATGCAGTTGAAGATATCCCTGATCGTGGGTGGAGGTTTGGAACTAGCTGGCCTTTAAAGGTCCCTTCCAATTGAAATTATTCTATGGTCTGGCTAACCTCTTTTCAATGGGCACTTCACAGACAAGTAAGGGAGGTATGGGCCTGCCATTTAATCAGCAAGAGAAAACAATTTATTGTTCTTCAATATAGTAAAAAAACCTCTGTGGGTAAGTAGGAAAACAGTAGAGTTGGAGATGCCACTTTAAAAAAGAGGGGGGAAAAAGCAGCCTTTAATATTGCTATTTGAAAGAGTCTTTTGCATAGGAGAACTCTGGTGCACTATCAACTATTATCAATGAATTGGGATTTGAAACAAAAATTTCTCTAGTTCTGGAACAATGCTTCATCTCTTGCGGTGTTAAGTAAAAAAAAAAAGTTTAAATACAAGGGGAAAAATATACTATCATAATGTTGAGTTTTGTCATTTATATTTTTCATTCTTTCTCAATTTTCCTAACTTAAAAAAAAAATGGACCAAACTTCTCAACAAAACTCACTCACTGAACTTCAGTAGGACAATCTATGAAACATACCTCTAAACTTTTTTTTTGCTTTTGTTCATCTTTATAGTGGTGGTGTTTATTTGCCCAACAAGGAGAGGACTTTTCACCCCCACTGGTGAGTAGGACAGTACTCAGGGCAAGTATCACTGTGTGCTTGTCCTGGTCCTTCTCCTCCCTCTAAGCTGCCAGCCACTCTTGGAAACTGGATCCTCAGCAAATGTGCTTTGGTCAGATCCAGCTTGGCCATTCCAAGATTATGTTCTGCTCTTTAATGCACATGCATGAAATGTAACTCTAATATCTTGCATTCTTTGGCAATTGGATACAGTGGCTTCCAGATGAAAGCTCACTGCTGCAATGCAACTTTATCCAAGTAATTAAGCTGCATTCCTTCTTAACAGCTGGGGAAAAGGAGTTATAATATGGCTAGTCACATTTCAAAGTATAGAAGTAACCTAAGCAAAGATGAAAAAGTAGAATTATTTTCTTTTTCTTTCGTATTTTTTATCTACCTAATTCCCACAGCAGCTGGAAAGGTTAAATGTCTGCATCAGGAATCTATGTGACTATTGTACCAAAAGAAGAGAGAAGTGTTAGTGCTCTGAGGCAAGAACAAGGAATAAAAAAGGGGTAAGTGCTAAAAAAATATCCATAATTTCAGAGACCTTCAGAAGTTACTCCTGGATTTTTCATCTGATATTTTCAAAAAAGTGAATCTCAGCATCTGCAGCTCAGGCAATGTGCAAGACAAGGGGTACTTTTTCATAAAATCTGGGGCTGCTCATAAAAGTTAGGTCTATTCTAATGTACTATGGATAGTACATTAGAATAGACCTAACTTTTATGAGCAGCAGAATTAGGAGCAAAAGAATAAGAAAGTAAATTTAGTTATCAGAGCTTCCAGGAGCTGCTTAGGTGCAGTTCTTCAAAAATTCCTTTAGCTATTGCCTGCAGAGACAGGCACTGCCTCCCACAGTGTCTCTCCCTCTCACACTCTTTCTGTATCTAAAGCTCAGCTCCTCACCTCATAACAGGCACCGAGCAGCAGCTCACTCACAAAGAGATAAAGCACAAATTCTTTCACTGTAATAACTTTTTAACCTCTGCAATGCCAGCTGCTCTAATCAAACTGTAATCAATGAGCTGTTAAGGGAGCTGCCTAATGAAAGACTGAAAGCACAGGAAACTTCAATTGGTTTAACACTTTTCCAGGGACTGTTGTGAGGCAATAGCTGCAGAGGTACTGCAATGCAGCACAGCTCAGCTTGCAGACCACTGACACAGAATATTTTTCAAAAATCTTAAGGCTACACTTCACTTTTTCGCACTGCTGTGGGGGAAAGGAACATGAGCTTTTGAGACTAAAATGTGCAATAAAGCTTTTTAGCAGCTTTATTAGGAGACTAGAGCTCTGTTTGTCCCCACTCCCAAGCTGTGTCTTTCAGGACAAATTGTCACTATTTCTACCAAAGTCCCTTTTTCTTTCAAAATACATTGTAGCTTAACTGAAAAAATGCTGTTTTCTTTTTCTTAATTCATTTCATACTGAGCTGTACTCGCAACTTTTGCTGTTAAACAGCAAAATATGTCCTGAAGAAAAACCTGGAAGTGTAAAATGTGTTTCCCTGTGTGATACATATTCCATTATAATTTACACTTAATTGTTTAGTAGGGACACACTGATCCATCCTAAGATTATTTTCCAGGTGAAGGTTTTTATTTTGCATTTACTTCATATCTGTGCAGTATTTTAAAAGAGATCTGAGAGTCGTTAAGCTGCTAAGGAAAGTCAAAATGCTTCTGATTATTAAGAAATTGGAGTACAAAGCTTAATAGAAGTGACTGGTTTGTCTTCTAATTTTGTTCTAAGTAGCTTTTGGTCCCTAAGTTATCTTTATTCTCATATCAACCATATGCAGAAGATGTGAGTTTCACAATAATATGAAAGGTTACCTTTTTGAAGCCTGTGGGGACTAGTTAGTGTAGACTGAATACATCAACAAACCTCCATAAAAACTACATCCATAATGATTATTAAGAGATCATGATGCTTAACATTCATTCTCCATTTACACAATACATGTGTACATAACATACAGTACACAGTTTATTTTCAGTTTTTTAATAAAAGTAAGGAATCACTAAAAAAGCCCGGAGTTATGGCTGCTGTTCCTAAGTATGTACTTCTACTGCTGAGCTCTCATTTTTTCAGCTTCTGAATTTGATTTCCTCTTGCTCTTAATAATCTATCCCTAATTTTGCTCACAGAATTTAGATTTCTGTTTGGATTTTCATAATGCTTTGCATCTTCTGTTTCTCAGAACAGGGAAATAAAGGTGGTGAGTGTAATAGAAGAAAAAAGAGACTGATGAGCAAAACTGAGGAATTGGTTCTCCATTTATACTATTCCTTTTATTTCCATACAACAACTTTGCATGAAATCACTGTTTGTGTCTTCTATTCTCCCTTTATTCACAGAATCTGTGCCCTTTTACAGCATTTTCATCCAGACCACTTCCATCTGAGGGATGAGCAGTGTGGTTCAGTTGAGCACCATCACCAACCACAGATCTGACAGCATTCAAAAAAATGTTGTGATGCTATTCTGTTTTGTCTGAGCTCATCTCTGCATTTGTGCATTCCAAACAGGATGACCAAAAAAAGCACCACAATATTGATGGGAAAAGCTATTCAAATTGATGGCAAGAACTAGGGTGGTTTTTTTTTTTTTTTTTTTTTTTTTTTTGTAGGAGTTACCATTCTTATGAGATTTTTTTGCCAAGTCTCTACACATAAATGCGAAGGAAGTTTGTATGAGGCTTCGAATGGGATTCTGTTTGAAACAAGGAAAGGGACATTTAAACTTTGAAAGCTGTGTCTATAATATTTACCTTATTTTCTTCCCACAGCACAGCACATTATTTATTTTTTGAGGAAATACCAAGAAAAGCATACTGGAAGCTTTTCTTCACTGCATAAAATAAGCTTTTTCTACTCACAATTTTAATTGCTAATCATCAGATTGCTTACAGTATTGACTGGTACTTACATCATCATCACTCAATACCTGAAATATCAATAGCTAAAGGGTTCATTGAATGTTAGCTTTTTTTTTTGCAAGGACATCTAATGACTTAATAATCAAAGACATTTAAAAAAGTACTGATTAACATTTGTAGTGACTATTGGATCTCCCCAGAAAAACCTGAGGTTGTAGTAACAACTCAGAACTTGTAGTGTGAAAAGGGAAGAAGCTACCAGCCAACTTAGCTTATGTACTTTACTAGATTTGGAAGCATTTAAAAGTGAGAAGCCCCTGAGGGAAGGACAGCTGTACAGTTTTAGGGCTATTTATGACTCTATTCCAATATATGCAACAAGATAAGATATAGTAAATAAGAAATCAGGTATAAATTTCAAATCAAGGACAAAAAGAGGTCTGCAATAACTTTAGAATAAACAAGTATTTAATCTCATATAGAGTGTGTTTGTCTTTCTGTGTATCCTATAAATCTTTATATAACCTCTTGTGAAGGTTATGTAAGTCTTTAGAAGATTTTTCATCTTTCTTGGCTGAGGGAATTCTCAGGAAACAAATGTTTCCTTTTACATGTGACTTATGCAGTTTGCATTAACCAGAATCTCAAATTAAAATTAAATATTTCAGCTGTAACATAACACATGCTGGACAACTACAGACAACAGCCCTCACCACCTTTAAAGATTAAATAATTTGCTATAAAACCACAAACTTTTGGGCCCTGTTCCTCACAAGCTTCACTCTCAGTGGTGTGTTTTGAGCTATTTGGCTGAAACAGAAAATTGGCTTTGCTTCACTGACAAGAAGTGATGCAGTTGGGACTAGTCTGCCCTCAACAGGGGCTTTGGTGAATGGAGCAATGACACAGAATAAATAGAATACATGGAATAAATATCCAGTGTAATACCTGATGGATTTCATCAGTATAACTTGAATTGTATGTTCATCAAAACTGAATTTGATACAGGACTGAGCTGCTAAAATGTAGGGTACAAATATATTAACTAGAAGTTCAATCCTAATAGGAAAAAGCTGTCAAACAATGTATTTTTTTATGTATTAACAATGGCATGGAACAACTGTGACATGCCAGTGATTGCTACAAGTACCCAGACACCATGGTGATATTTGCAGTGCAAAATCACCAGACAGCAAAGAAGATTGCTGTAACTAATAGGAACATGGTTTCATTCAGAGCCCAGTGAGGATCTCTATTTGTAATGGAATTGCTTTTCAATACTTCTTTGAAATAATGCTGATTATTACTCATGCATTTTTATATTAATATGTTCCATTTATTTAACTGAAGATAGATACTTTCAATTTCATTTGCCCTCATCTGCCCATTTCTTACTATAGCCCAATTTATTCTGTTTGATGACTTAAGCACAGATAAACTCATAAATGGATGCTTGATTCCGGATTTGAAGCACAACTGTACATTTGACTAAAATAGAAGCTGTTTTTCTCCTTGAATGCTATTGTCAGGATCCAAAGAAATAAAAGAAAGTATCATATTGGATAAATTCTGGAAGTACTAATTCATCTTCCCTAAAAAAACCTGACTGACTGAGCATGTTATTAGAGCTGGTGTTTCACCCATGAGACTTATGTATCTCCTAGGCTGGGCACAATCAGGCAGAATCAACTTGTGAATTGAGATAGAACTGCTTCCTGAAAAATGATAACATGGTGCCAGCAAATCTTCACAGACACTTGTACTTGCTGAATTACTCTGGCAAAGACTTTAAAGTAATAACTACTGAAGAGAAAAAACCTTGAGTTCCAATTAGAAGGTAATATTCCTCTGGCAAATTCCTTGAGAACTTCATATAGTAATTTGGGGCACTGATCATGGACAACAAGGAGTCTTGTCCTTTAATTCTGGACTTCAAATCAATCAGTGCCTACTTCTGCCCACTGAAACTAGCTTAACTTCTAGAAAGCTAAATATTTGACAGCAAAATTTGAATGAGATGCATCCCACCTTAAATGTCTTGCATTTTGCTGAATTTCCTGCTGATGCTTTTATTTAGAAAGCTGTCATTTTCTCTAATAAGTAGTTGTTATCCAGGCCTAATTGCCCTGAAGGTACAAGGATGCTGTCATCCAAAAGTAATAGCGGGAAGCTCTACACATTCTGCAGGAAGCATTTATCCTTGTCTAATTCTAATCTGACTGTCTGAAGCAATGGCAGCTCTTCCTGGCATTTCTGGTCTCTCGTAACCTATCTTTTGCACTACCTATTTCGGGGAAGAGACTAAAAAAGAACAGAAAACAAGCACTAATGAGGATAAAATGAATAACTAAGTGTTGATTACTGTGTTGTTATTATATGCACACTTAAAGAGTGCTCTGTGACAAAAATACAGCCATTTCCTTGGGACAGAATTGCCACTTTGAAATTCATTCCAGATGACTGCTGATGATAGCCGGGAAACTTGCTACCTACAGCAGCCTCACCCTGTTAAATGAGTGGCTCCAGAGCACTCCTCTTTTGCCATGTGCCTTGCAGGTGTTTGTTTCACTTACCCTCTGGCTGGTATTGTGCTATGATGGTTACCGTCTGCCCCGCTCCTTTGAGCGCAGCCGCAGCCTGCTCGTGCGTAGCACCGCGGAGATCAATGCCGTTCACCTGCGCAGGGAACCGAGACAACAGCAGCTATGAGCAGCTTGACATTAGACAGGGAGACAGAAGGTAGCTTCTATCCTAAATATCTGATGGGTGTAAAGGTCAGATGGATGCCCAGGTGCAGAAGCAAAGTACAAAATCAAAAAGGCTGAGAGGAAACTTCCTGTGACCAGCCAAGAGGACACACACCAGTACCACTCACCCCACAGTTCGACTGCGCTTATCCATGCAGATTCTCTGACCACTATTTTTGGATGTTTCCTGTTCTACTGAGTTTACATTTTTGATTATCTGTTCATCAAGCAACATCACTTAATACATTAAGTTCAAAAGATAAATTTTCAGCAATGCTTGAAGGTCACTGAAGAATACTGCAAGCAAAGAAGCTGCTCCTTCAGTCAAACTCTGCAGGCCCAGTCAATAGCATCAGGAAACCCAGAGACACATAGAGTGTGTCTAACAAAAGCTGCTGGCTGCAGAACCTTTAGAGCAAAAACCTCATCTACTGTTTTCTGTTCATGCAACCCCTCCAACTATTTCCTGGAACTATCCTGTATCTTGCACATGGCAGCAATGGAGTTACTATCAGACACAGCTTCCTCAACTCTGGCTATCCAACATCCGCGCAGCATTCTGTATGGTTTTTCTCAACCACTTTTGTCTGCACAAGAAATGGAAGAGGAACAGAGTAGAACAAAGTAGGAAATCCATCCCAAAACTCAGGTGCAGTTTCAGAACTCTTTGGATTTCTTTCTGTGATACATATTTTGTCAGCAGTATCCTAAGGAAGAAACAGAATTCACATACAGATTTATAAACTGATCCAGTAACTTGAATCCTGCTTTCCAGTGGGAGCATTACTGTCTGGCTGTACTTAAGTATGTGAGATTTCTTTTATTTATTTATGTTTGCATTTATGTATTTGTTTATCTTATGTATCTGTCTTTCCTCTCACTTCTACAGGTTTCCACTTTATAATATTTTACAATAGCAGGAAACTTTTGATATATAACAACCTCACCAGGACAGAAATCCAATTCTGATTACTGAGGAAAAGAAAAAAAGAGGAAATAAAGGGCAGGGAGAGGAATGAGAATCATGCCATACGGAGCAAATATGCCAAAACACTAGACCCAAATCCTCAGCTAGAGCAAATCTTTGTGTTTTTGTCTACCAAGTACCATTGCAGGATGACTAAGCACATATTAAAAAGATAGGCTTTTAAAACTTAAATTTTAACAACTTTTTAAGGATTACAAAAATAGATTTGATTCCACAGAACTTTTTAAGTAACAGCTATTGAGTCTGTTATGAATATATTTATTTGGCTCAATAACATTTAGAAACTGCCCCATCTTGCTGTCTTTGATCAGATTTTAGAGATTATGCTGTTTTGAGAACACAATTATTATTTACCATGGAATCACAGAGTCATATAATAGTTTGGGTTGGAAGGGAACTTCAAAATGCCTCGGCAATGAAGAGGGACATCTTCAACGAGACAGTGTGGCTCAGAGTCCTGTCCATCCTGACCTTGAATACTTCCAGGGATGGAGCTCCCACCACCTCTCTAGGTAATCTGTGCCAGCGTCTCACCACTGGCATCATAAAGAATTTCTTCCTTAGTTGCATAACAAAATTTAGTCCTTACTACTATGTAAACAACATTATTACTATTAGAAAAACTAATTTAAGATAGAATTTATATAAAGCCCAGGAGATACCACAGCTTCTGATCCAGAAAACTGCATGACGCTGTAAAACTGATGACTGTACACAGAAATTATGAGCATGGGGCAAATGCAACATGATAAACTTCATAATTTAATACAGGAGTCCTCAGTTGTCCCATCTCCCTGGGATGTTATAATGGCTGGTAGAAGCTTTCAAAAAATGAGCCAAAGGTTCAAAAGCTTTCATTAAAGTTGTGCACTGAAACCTCTGGGAAACACTCACTGAAAATCAGTCTAGGAATATAAGACCCTAGAGAGCAATAATTAAGTGCATTCTAAAAGAACAAAAGGAGAGAAGCAGAACTTTCAGTTCCATAAAAATCTACCATATTTTAATCTGCAACAGTGAAAATACATAAAGAGGAAGATGATGTCAGCTAGGATTTTGCAACACCTGTTGAGAATACCATCTTCCTGTAAGAAACACAAATTAGGGTACTGCTGTAGAAAAAGAGGTGCTGTTCCCTACCTTTCCTCAGTGATGGTGTTATGACACTTGATGCTGCATTGCATTGAGCACAGATGTACCAGAACTACAATTACTCAATAACTGAACACAAAACTGAGTTTTGTGAAGTGTGGGCAGAATTCCTAAATTTAAGAACTGTGCCTATATCATGGCATAAAGGGAACATCAGCCTTGATTCTGTGTCTCAAGAAGACACCTCTGAAGCCAAGTAACCTTTCCTTTAAGAGAGAGCTTTGATTTTATCTGTGTGCTTTTCCCTTTCATAACTGAAGTCCTTGATAGAGAGTCCCACAAAAGCACAGGATGATATGAAGAAAAGCTTAAAGGAACACTCCTGAATTCCTGAGTTCTTGAGCTGGGGAGATGGATATGGATTATGTCACCTGGTCAGCATTAGAAGGTCCCAGGCAAAAAAAAAAAAAAAAAAAAAAAAAAAAAAATTACAGGCTTGAGCTCAAAGAATATGAGAGGACACAAGCCTTTCTTAAGCAATACAGGAAAACATTGCAGTGATCTGTGAAGTCATGTTAATAGTACAGAAGATTTAAACATAATTTAAAAATCCCAATAATCTCTCTATAGATAAAAGGAGAGAATGTATGAAAGAACAAGGAAATCACATGCTTATTCTCCTTCTCCCTGAGAAACAATACATACATGTCTGTATGAACTAATAAGGACAGTCCTAATAACACCTGAAGACTGTGAATATAGGATAGGAATTTCACTTAAATTGTTATACAAATATTTTTCACTTCTCCTCAGAAAAACAAGAAGCCAGCTGAAATGAACATTTCAGCTGAAATGGCAGCTAATTACTTTTTGCCCTTTGCCTCCTTGGTCTAGAAGAAATGATTGCCTAAGGTAAAAACACAACACATTGCAGTGAATGAATTTTCCTGAAATTAATTTCACTTTTACGTTAGGATATAGCTGGGGATAGACACTTGAGGAAGACTTAAGAGGCCTGAGTGGCTGAAATCAAAAGAGCAAGGAAAAGAAATGTCAGAGAGAAAAAAACACATAAATTCTATCTTCTGCAATTTGGATCTAGATCATAATCAAGCTAGGCAAACTAGATTAAGCAATGTTGACCAGGGAAGTGATCTGACCACATTAGGTTGCCAAAACAGTGATCTCCCTCTTGGAGACATACAGCTGCAGAAAAAAAAAATCAAATAACCATTGCTAAATAGGGAGGGAGAGTTCTGTTTGCATGTTATTTTATTCACCAACAGTGACAGAATCTCACTGTAAGATAATAGGTATTACATTAAGAAATTACTTATAATCTAGTCTGACTTTGTAAAGAAAAAAAAGAGTAGATGCTAACTTGATTTCTGGGTATCATTTCCTCCTATTTAAAAGCAAATATAATCAGCTCCCAAACCTTCTAGTTGAAAGTCAGCATATTCATGTAGCAACTTTAAATCTTTATGAAAGGCACCATTAGTTTATATATTTTAATCAAATTTTTATCATCTGACCAAAATGAACAAGAATTTGGACAGAATAAAATAAATAATACTCTGTCTTGTCTCTTCCTCCAAAGCAATCTTAATTTAATGTCTCATAATAACTGTGTGCAGTAACATTTTCCCCTGAGAGGATTTCATTGCAAATTGTTAAATCTGATTGAAACTACTGCTTTTAATTAATTTAACATAATTTATGTGAAGAATAATCAGTAAAAGAAAATTTTAAATAATCAGAAAAAGGTGCACACAGGAAATTTTAATAAATATCAAAGGTGGGTTTTTTTTCCGTTCTATTATAAATGGGCTTGCTTCCTTTAGAATGTATTATACAATAAGCAAAGTAGCTGTTCTGAGCTTGACTGCACAGCCCTGATGTCCTGGCCCAGAATGAACTTGACTGCACAATTTCTGATGCCTAACTCTAAAATGAATTTGACATAATGGAAATAAGAAGAGCCTGCAGCTCCTACTGAAGACTGTCTCTTCTGTGTTTCAAGCTGGCAAAAAGCAGTTAGAAAGCTTACAAACAAAGAGTAGTGCTGCAATAGAAGATTAGAGTTGAAAACTCTAGAGTCAAAACTAAATTGAAATGGAGAAAAAGATGCAACAATAGCTCACAGTAATCACTGGGCCCTTGCTTTTGTTGACTCTAAAGCATGATCTTCTTAATTTAATACTGAATCATAATTGAAATGAAAGATCAGATTTACTTTTGGCATAGATTGAGCTCTTCTATAATTGGAAGAGTTACATTCCCAATAAAATATTTGAGTGGTCCATATTAGTAGAAATTTGATTGTATTCTGAACAGACTTGTTGCAGTTTGGCTTCTAGAAACTGAACATGATTTTTATGTAGGCTATTCTAACAGAAGCTAGCAGAATAATCTGGTTTATTTTGCCATCTCTTTCTTTAGGCCACCTTATTTTGTCTTCATACTGTAGTTAAATGAATACTTGGAACCAAATACCTTGTTGGATTGGAAAAGAAAAGAAAAACATATCATTTTCCTGAGCAGGAAACATAAAAGGTTTCTTTCCATTACTTCTTTAAGTTGTCACTGACATAGTGCATGCTTTTATACACGAAATTAAAAGTAGGAAGGAAAAGCATTCTTTTACCACAAAACAAACAATAGAGCAGAGTTTTCAAATTCTATCCAAATTCTTCTATTTGTTGAAATTGTAAAATAAGAGCTTTTGGTGCCTGAAAAAGCAAACAGAATCTGAATAATGACAACTGTTTACAGGCAGAATTCACATTGTTTGCATTAAGAGAAGACACAAAGACCCCTATTTTCTGCATTAATTCTGCACATCAACTTAAGTATTGTCAAGCACATCATCAAGAGATGAGAGGAAAGCTGGGCCATGCTCTCCAGCAGTCCTGTTTAGTCACTGGGAATGTAAAACAAGGAACATTGGAAAAACCCCATTAGGCATGATCTGCCATGAACATGTCTGAGGAAAACCTTCCTCACAAGCAGGTGGAATAACCACTCTACACAGTGGCCCCCAAACCTCTTGGCAAACCGGTACAATCCACCAAAAAGCACAATTCTAAGAAACCAGGACATGCTGCCAAAGTACAGCCTTTCAGCAGCTTTTTGTAAGGCAAAGAAGCTGCACATACAGCCTGAGGCCAAGGCTCTGCTGGAAGAGCTGGGGAAGGAAAAGGGGCTCAGCACCATGGACACTGTGGGACATGGCTGGGAGGTGGCACCCAGCAGGGGAAATGTTGGTATGGGACAGCCTTTGCCTTGCTACTGAAGTGAAGGGAGAGGAATGGGAGGAAGTGAGGGAAGGAGGGAGGAAGGGATGGAGGAAGTGGCAGAAGGAAGGAAGTGGTGGAAGGAAGTGGTAGAAGTGGCGGAAGTGGCAGAAGGAAGGAAGGCAGGAAGGAAGGAAGGCAGGAAGAAAGGAAGGGGCAGAAGCGGCAAAAGTGGGGAAGGAAGTGGCGGAAGGAAGCGGCAGAAGGAAGTGGCGGAAGGAAGGAAGTGCGGAAGGAAGCGGCGGAAGGAAGGAAGGAAGGAAGGAAGGAAGGAAGGAAGGAAGGAAGGAAGGAAGGAAGGAAGGAAGGAAGGAAGGAAGGAAGGAGGAAGGAAGAGAAGGATGGATGTGGAGGAAGTGGCGGAAGGAAGTGGCGGAAGGAGGAGGAAGTGGCAGGAAGGAAGTGGCAGAAGGAAGGAAGTGGCAGAAGGAAGGAAGGAAGGAAGTGCAGAAGGAAGGAAGTGGCAGAAGGAAGGAAGGAAGGAAGGAAGGAAGGAAGGAAGGAAGGAAGGAAGGAAGGAAGGAAGGAAGGAAGGAAGGAAGGATGGAAGGAAGGAAGGAAGGAAGGAAGGAAGGAAGGAAGGAAGGAAGGAAGGAAGGAAGGAAGGAAGGAAGGAAGGAAGAAGGAAGGAAGGAAGGAAGGAAGGAAAAGGAAGGAGGAAGAAGGAAGGAAGGAAGGAAGGAAGGAAGGGAAGGAAGGAAGGAAGAAGGAAGGAAGGAAGGAAGGAAGGAAGAAGGAAGGAAGGAAGGAAGGAAGGAAGGAAGGAAGGAAGGAAGTAAGGAAGGAAGGAAGGAAGGAAGGAAGGAAGGAGGAAGGAAGAAGGAAGGAAGGAAGGAAGGAAGGAAGGAAGGAAGGAAGGAAGGAAGGAAGGATGGAAGGAAGGAAGGAAGGAAGGAAGGAAGGAAGGAAGGAAGGAAGGAAGGAAGGAAGGAAGGGGCAGAAGTGGGGAAGGAAGTGGTGGTAAGGAAGTGGTGGAAGAGAGGAAGAGTCTTCACTCTCCAGCTTCTGCTGTACTTTCAGGCTAGATTTACTGCTTTTCTCTCACTTTCTCAATTCTGATCTGTTCTGAGCTACACTTTCTACTGGTTAGTTAGAGCAGCACAGAGAAGCACAGTGGTTTTTCTCATCCTGAACTCTGCTGAAAACATAGGATCATGTCCCAATCTACTCTTCTCCATGCCCAGCACTGTCCTTCTCTGTTTTTATGGGCCAGCAATTTCAGCGATCTTTTCAATTGTCCTTGTCTGCTACCTAGAGTTACAATTTTTGCCTCTGGTAAGCTGGTCTTTATGAACTGAGGAGCTGGACATTCTAGAGGCAAATTCTTCTCTCTTTGGAAAACAAGAACCACAGTGGGGGTATGAGCTGTATCATGCCTTTTTCCACCAGGAACTTTAATGAGGCAGCTAAGCCAAAAGAAAGGGATATCAAAACATATTTGGAGCAGAAAAAAAAAAATAAGACTGCTCTTGAAGAGGTGTCTTGCACACACTGCCTTTTACAGTAGGAACCAGCAAGATTTATGACTCACCAGACCACATGAATCATTCCAAACAGCACCTGTTAAGCCTAGAACCAGAGGCAAAGACTTATGCTTTAATCCAAACTGTACAGAAATTCCACTACAAGATCTGCTTCACATGTGATCATAGCTTTTATGAATGATGCCAGATTTGCAAACTTTGTCACTGAAAATAATTTCACTGAACGACATCTTAAGAGCCATTTCCCCTCAATTCCATCAGAATTCCTCAAAACTAGTTTAATGAATACAACCCGTTTAAGAAGTAAATGACCACCTTATGAAAAGGATGCACAGACTTACTGGAGCCCTTAATGGACATGACACAGTTTTTTTTATTCAGATCACTAAATAGCTACCAGCTTGCTCAAGCACCAACCTGAACTGGAGGTGATTCAGCAATTGCAAGGTGATCAATGGAATTTTGTCATATTACTAAATGGTAAAATCAAGACATACTTTTTTCATATTGAGCCAGCTGGTATTATCTGTGAAAAATACCTGTTGGAGTACTATACCAGGTAATAACACAAAACAGAGTCTATCAGCTCATTTAAAAATAAATATAACTAATATTTTTCATCCATTTTATACATGAAACATCCATCAAATACAATTGTTAGTAAGAGCATTATTATTGTTAAAATGAAGAGCTCATAATTAGCTCTTAAATTCAAATCTAGTTGCTACTTTTTTATTTTTTCTCCTGTGTGGTCGCTCAAAACCCCTTATATTCCTGCCACCACCTAATTTCATGGATCTCACTACAGGGTCATATTTTCAAGCATTCACACATTCCTTCTCCTTTGCAGTTCCTGCTCTGTTTCTACTCTGAATTAGTAAAGTATCAAACTGTCCCTCCTCCCTCCTACAGCTTTTATTCACACACGACTGTTACTTTCATTCACTTTCCTGCCTTTCTGAAATTTCCCTCTTTCTCCCTAATTCTGTTTTAAGCATTTGCATTTTCTTGTCTCCTGCTCTCATACTGGGTCATTTAGATATGCCCCTTTTAGTAGCATTTATTCCATATGCCTTGGTGTCCATATACATGTAAAAGGTATTTTTCCTTACTCAGTAACTGTTTCCTAAATTAACTCTCATATTTGCAAGCATAAGTGAATGGATATAACTAAGCCAGCGTTGTTCAGTTTTACTCATAATGCCACAGGGGTTTGCTTCACATTTGAATTTCAAAGCATAGTATAAGCAGAAAAAATGATTGAAACTCTCTTGCTTCTGAAATGAGGTAAAGGTTTCCATTTTACCAAGTTCCTTATACCTCGAAGATGATAAGAACTTAATTTCAGCTGAAGCCAACAAGAAATAGGTACTCAGGAACTGAAAAAAAAAAGGCAAAACAATTTTAGAGGCTGCCTAGAGACAGAAGCGACCCTGAGCACTGAATTAGAGATTAATTCAAAAATTGAAATCCTTGCCTTGAGCTCTGCTTGATAGGTGTTTTCATATTTCCACATCCAGAGAATGGCTCTGAGGCTGTGAGAGGTGAGATGGTCATTGGCTTGTGCCATGGCAAATCCATACTAACGCAACCCAGTGACCATGAGGCAACATGTCAATGGCTGAAGGGTAGACTGTCTTACTGGAATGATGTAAGTAAATGTTCAGTGCTCACTTTTCATATTAAAACTCCCTGAATCACAACATTCATAATTTATTTGTGGTTCTACAGATGAAGATTATGACACAGACACTTTGAATAGACAAAGTTCCATGCTCTCATATAAACCATGTTTTTTATAACCAGTGAAAAGGAAATAGGCTCTTGTATTCTCTGAGTGATTTTCTTTTTGTTCCCATTCTGGTGGCATGATTGTTCAGATTCAGGGTATATCAAACTTGTTTTTTCAAAAAGATCTCAGAAAACTCCTCGCACAAACCTCCTCGCACAAATCCCTTCAATACCCTATTTAATGGATGGCCAATTTCTATTACTTTGCAGCTTGTGTCATATGATAATTTTTTTAATCACTCTGAAACTCAAAACTGACTCAAAACGAGCAGAATGATTCCTGGAGACTACTTAGTTTGAGCACAAGGCAAAAGTCCAGCCTGGGGCAAAGCTCTGTATGAATAAAGCTCAGGGATTTTAGCCTGTGCAGCAGTAGCAGCTTGGCTTTCACTTTTTCATTGTTAGCCTGGCAGTGCAGCAACACTGAGGGGTGAAAACCTCATTACACATCTTCAGTGTATCAGATGTGATATAATTCTGCTTGACAGTGTTACACCAAAATTGCCAAGTCAGAATGTTTGAATTGAATATGCACTCCTCCTTAAACTGTAAGGAGCTGAAGAGCAAGCAGTCTGGCATGAGACCATTTTTACTCACTGAGGCAACAGTAAAATGAAGATTTTAGAGGCAACTGATGATTTAATCACAACAGAAATATAGAGCCTGTAGTCTAGGCCAATTTACTAGCTTTGTATGACACAGAACTGACAGGTCTGATAGCTAGCACCCTTGGGGAAAAAAAGATATACCTTATTCAAGAGAATTGTTGGTATAATTTATTAGCTTCTGATCATGTGCTTGAAATGTGAGAGTTAAGTTAGGAAACAGTTACTGCATCAAGACAATTCCACTGTTACAGATTGCAGAAAGATGTGGGTTAGGAGTTGTGAGGAGAGAGAAATCCAGCTGGAAGACAAATTCCTAGATTAATGAGATGAAATTATTCAGCAGTATATGCAGCATTCTTGAATATGCTGCTGGCAATTTTTTTCCCCCTGGAATCTCTATTAAGGTTGTATTTCTGAAAGTAATCTATTTTATTTTGAAGTCCCAGAGTGGCGAGTCTATGAGCTTCGCTGGCAATACAATCACTTGCTCTGATTACAAAAACATTGCCTCATATTTTCAGGCTGGATATGTCTAAGTTCCACTTCCAGCCATCAGATTAGATATATTTACCAACAACACTGAAAAAAAGTTTGCTACCAGCTCACTTCCCCAAGATTGGCTATTCCCAGATGGAAGTGTTAACATGTACATTGGCTATTCCCAATGGAAGTGTTAACATGCTTAATGTAGTATGCAGTCCATACTACATTAAAATGAATTTTTACTATCAAGGGGGATGCTAGGTTTTTTCTGCCATGAGTTCTAAACTTCACAGTCTCATGGAAAAAGAGACTTTGTTCCAGTGCTTGCACCCAGCTTCTCTTCACCAGGTTCCCAGTTGCCTTCTGTACCTTTAAATCTTTCTTCTTATACAGGGAAGTTGCACGGATGTCTCAGTTTTGTGAAAGGTTTTTGGCTCATCATGATGACAGTGAGTACTGAACATATGTCTGCACGCATTGTGAGGGGTGAAACTGAGTTTATCTGGAAAAGGCAGAGCACTGTGCACCCAGATGATCCCATAAAGACATAAACTTTCATCCCAAAAGCCCAGAATACCCAGCAATATCTGCCAAAAATAGAACAGCAAAACAGCTGTTTTGTCCTGGATCTTTCTATTAGATCTCACCCTCACAACATCTTTGCTTTTTTTCTGCTTTTCTCTATGTTTTTGGGAGGTTTATGACATGCTACTCTAGGAAGATGTTGATAGGTAGATTACAGGGGCTGCAAGTTTGCAGTAAAATGACATTTATGACTTCTCTGTGATTAATGCTCTTTCAGGAGAAAAATGGTATTTCACAATTTATTATTGAAAAATTCATAAGGATTAGTATTCCTTCTTCTGCTGTTTTCTAAGTATCTGCAAATAGATTGACTGTTTGTCCCAGAAATTTTCCCTGATAATTGGGCAACCTCTAATCCCAAATATTCCTTCAGTTCTTGAATAAAATTGTGAATGGCCTGCATTGAATGGTTCCTGAAGTATATGAGAATCAATTTCATCTGTTTACAACATCTAACTCATCTAAGTTCTAATTTGATTTTGCCTAAGTCCACTTCAAAGACTTTTCTGTTTCTTCATAACTGCCCTAATTGGATAATTGTGGATCCATCTCTTTTTAAAGACAGAACAACAAAAAAATCACTAAAGGTTTGAACTCTCACTTTTAAAAAATCTTTTTTTTCCAACTGTTTGGGAAATTAATTTCTTGCTTGGTTTTCTATTTTTATCAAACATAACATTTTCTTAATGCCTTTTCTAATTTTTGAAAGTACAGCTCATTTTACATTTTGCCCTTCTGAATTTCCCCCTGGATTTTACCTAACATTTATAAATTTTTAAGACTTGGGCTGTTATTACCACAGTGATTAATTCAGCTTTCACTTTTTCAATGTTGATTACTTGAGTTCCACAACTGTGACTGCACAGCAAACTAGTTTTGAAGTTCATGTTACTTCCTCATTCCCTTTCAGCACAAAATCATAAAAACTGCCTCTACATGATATGGTTACTCAAGGGCAAGTTGTGTTTTCTCCTTAGAAATATTTAGTGGATTAATCTGTTTCATTCTCCCATTTTTTGGGCTATTCTTCCATACTGGTGAGAATAAAACCCAGAATTATCTGACTTATTTTTCTATATTCTCCACCAAAAACAGATTCATGAATGTTTGGTCAGTTTGGATGGGATTTATTTCAGTAAAGGGAAGTTTTGCTAAATTCTCTATAATATGGGAAAAGAAATAAAAATTTTTACAGCAAAATGGGCATCTGACTCATGTAAAATGTCTGCTTTAGGGCAAGGTAAGTTATGGCTACACCTTTCTGTTAGATACAGAGGGGGCCTGAAGGGATATATACTCTGTGATTCCCAACCCAAGCAAAGCCTGAATTTAGATTAATCCACTAAATATTTCTAAGGAGCTTAATCTACTTGTCCTTCTAGTTGGTGTCATCCCAACATATGACAATGCCTGTGCTCTCAGCTCCTTTCCTTCTCCAGAGGTTTTCTCTTTACAGATCTGTCACATATATCACCTACAATAAAGTATTGATCCTTTGGATATATTTAGCAACACATTCTTGCTCGATTTTCAAACAAATTCTACTTTAAAAGAGTCCAGTCAGGTGCGCTGATTTACCCATTTAAATCATTGCTCTGATCATACACAATATGCAAATCAATGTTCTGATCGTACACCAAGCAGTGCTCTATGCACTGCTACAAAGAAGGTTTACACAGTTAACATACTGAGTAGGACTAATGTTAAAAACATTACAGAAGTCTATAGACAATTGCAGCTAAAGGCACAGAAACTGATAGACTGTCCCATGCTTGAGGAGAGTCATGCACCACTCACACCACCACGGGGAAAGAAAGCATCCTAAGAATATGGCCAGTGCCTCTGCAAACAATTCCTGCAGGGCAAAGGGAATATCTGTTACAGTCCTAACACTATTACACAAAAGGGATTAACTGGTGATCCAAGAAGAAAAGATATAGGCTCTATAGAGATGTTTCAAACATTTTCTAAGACAGCTGTGTTTTGGAAAAAAAGAAAATCTGAGAAGGAAAACCAAATGGTATTTGCCATTTATCATAGTTTTGTAACTAGGTAACAAAATGCACTATTCGCCCTGAGCAGTTTTTCTGCTTTTACCAGAACAAAATAACCATTTTAAATTAGAAAGCTGAAAGTTTCTCTGTACCAAAGGAAGGGAAGTCATTCTGAAGGTCAAATATAACTGCAGCAAATATAGATCATGAATATGTGCTGTAAGTAAGCACAGAGGTCTTACACTCTATCCTGCTCTATGTGGGCATTTTTGGAGTAGAAATTGAAGAACTCTCTGTTTTTTTCAAATGCATATTGTATTTTTGGCTACAGGTGTGAGTGAGAAGGTGGGTAGGAGTTGTGTGGGAGGAACCAAGTACAAAGAAATGTTTAAACTGTTCATAAAGAATAGCAAATGTCTCACAAAAAAACAACAGCAGGACGATGCACAGACACAAGACAAAATCTGATTAAGATAAGAT
Source organism: Calcarius lapponicus (assembly GCA_039654755.1). Lineage (NCBI taxonomy): Eukaryota > Metazoa > Chordata > Aves > Passeriformes > Fringillidae > Calcarius > Calcarius lapponicus. The sequence goes on along the minus strand of CM077462.1, from coordinate 62,745,747 downwards.
CCCTCTGCAAGGAAGGACTTTGTATAAAACACCAGAGACAATACTGAAGTGAGATGCTCAAATACTGGTGTTGCAAACTAGGTTTATACAGTGCCATGTACCAGTGACAGAAAACCCCACAGAGTATCTGCACCAGCCCCTTCCCAACTTGTAGTTGTTTAATTCTCAGAAAGCAGCATGGGGGAAAAAATGGTGTCTTTCCCCATATAGGAGTACATCCTGATACTACACCAGATCAACAGGAAAATCACACAGAATGCTTTGCTTAGCTTCATTCACTTGATTCAATTTAGATGAGAGAGGAAATGGGAATAGTACAAGAGTACTATGTGCCTCTTTGCAATGCAGCCTGTTCTTTTCCAACTCTTTCCTGCTGCTGTTGAGCAACCATCCTTCAGAAAAGTTGTTTTATTCCCTTAAAGTAACCTGTGGATGCATTGCATGGGAGCAGTCATCTTGCTCCAGAGCAAGCAGTCTACTTTTCCCCTTTATTCTACTTTCAGGCTCCAAGTCATGCTGCATCCAGCCATTGTGAACATAAAGCATTTCTACAGGAGAATGAAATAAAACTGATACTGCCTTTATGGTTCAGGATTTTATGTTACTTTTATTTGTGACTAAGGAAGCATGATAGCTGAAAAAGCAAATACATATCAAAAGGGCAAACTAACACGAAATGGGAGATGCAGTTTAAGACACCTAAATATAGATATAAATGCATTTGGTGCTTAAGTTTAAAAGTCAATACAGGTACTATAGCTTAGGGAGAAATTCAGCCTGCTCTATACAGCTCACAGTTGGTCACCTGAATGTCCTATCACTTCCTTTGACATTAATGGTAACCAGAGACTCAGCAAACACATAGATGTCTATTTTTAAGTATCTTAATCTGAGGTTTAACCTTGCACAAAGACATAAAATTCAGTAACTTCCAAAGTTAAGATTCAAATGCAAATACTTGCTGTTAACTCCTTATGCTTATTAATTCACTGTAATTCTCCCATTTGTACACAACTTGATGCAGCCTTACAGAAAATGATGAAACTGTTTGAAAAGAAATGTCATCATAGGCATTCAAGGAGCAATATGCACTAACTATTTCTGTGAAACTGCAAATATGAATTTTGCTGCTGAACTTGCATGTATAAACTAATTTGCTCCATTTTAGGTCCTGTACCTATTGAAAAAGTTGTCCACTTGGCACTGAAAATGCTTTGAAGCATTCAGGCTACGTCACCTAAAAGAAAGACTTACGTTTTATCAAGATTTTTATTTGAAACTGTAACGCAAAAAATGATGTGGCAATTTTCTTTGAAAAGGACTGTATTGCTTCTTCTGCCTCCCCAGGAATTTCTTCCCCTTAAAATTGCAATGTATTCACTACGTGCATCTTTCCAAAAATTGTAAGACTTGTACTGCTTTCTGTCAGGGTGTATGCCCAATGGGTGGCCATTTTATGCATGTGGCTCATGGAAAAAATTTGTTCTAATGCAGGTGGTTTTGACTAACCAACACTGGTTTCCCATTGCTGTTTTAGTAGGAAAAATATCCCTTAGCATTGGGAGTGGAACTTAAAACTGGCATCAGGGAACATTACATTTTATTTTTATTGAAGACTGCATTCTCCTAACAGATGGAGAATTTGGGGTTAGATCTGAGTTCAAGAAGCCTCTAAATCTGGCCCAGATTCCTAAAATTATTTTAAACAAATAATTTAACACACTGGCACCTCATTTCTGCTGCTCTACAATGGAAATGATTTTCCCATGGATATTCTGAACTGTTTCATTTGGCCTATAAGTATCTGAGATGAAAATTAATCTGAGTGTGCGCATGTAGTAAATCAAGCATTAATGTCTATTAGAATTGAAAAGTCTGCTTGATAATAGTTATGATATACTTAGTTTGAGGAAAATACTATAGGGGAGGATATATTCTAGTACAGTGATGAACTTACATTGGAGATGTGTGTGTTACTCCATTTAAAAGACATTCAGAAATGAGAAAAAAAAAATTAGTTGGGTGGTGACTCTAAGGAATATAATGAATTACAGCCAGAAGAAACCAGAATTTTAAGAAAACACTAGTCTTCTAGTCTTCTCAGAAGCAAAACACAAAAATTCATTTTTGGGCTATTTGAAATGTTTTACTGTCCAACACAGAAGATTTTCCATGATTCTTCAATTGACCTTCAGGTTTCAGATAGGATTCATTTGTTTTCTCTGCACAGGAGCATTGGGAATATCAGCCTCTTTCTGAGATATTTTTCAAGCATTTCCAACTAAGTGAAAACAGGAAAAACCTGTTATCCCCCCTCTTTTTCTGAAGTTTCAGCCAAAGGCAGACCACTGCCATTACTGATCCTGGGCTGCCACCTGGTGGCATTTGGGAAGAATAAATTCAAATTTCACTCGTCTATGGGGCCAAGGCTGCAGCACGTCCTTCCCAGTGCTCCCGGAGGGTTGTAGGGCTGGACCCCTCCCTCTCACATCCCAAAAGTCAGGCAGAAGGAGAGGCAGAGATTATGGGATTTGTCCAAGCCTTGTCGACTGACTCTGGGATGATGAATACACCCTCAGTGTGTCTCTCCAAAGCAAAGCCTTGCTGGATCTCCCTGGTGGATCTGCAGTCTATTTTAGGTATTTCTATAGGTACATTCCCAAAGGGGAGACTACACAGCTCTCAACTAGTCAATACTGCCATATTCACAGCAGAGGCATGAATTTGGAGACAGCCTATGATCCTCACTGTCCAGCTGGGAGACTGAGGCTTAGGAAAATGAAGCACCTTGCCTATGGTCACACAGAAGAACACCAGCTACATTGATAAAATTGATTAGATTGATTAAATTGAATCATAGAACCGTCTGGGTTGGAAATGGTCACCTTTAAAGGTCACCAAGTCCAACTCCTCTGCAATGGGCAGGGACAACAGTGGAAGGAGCAGCATTCTGAAAGATAATAAATATTAAAGGGATGGGCCAAAAAGCAGATCACACCACATTGTAAAGGCAGTAAAATATCACAGTAGAAGAAGTCTTGTAGCTTCTTTCTAATTCTGCAATACCAATCATAAGAAATGAAATTCAGATCTCTAAATCACTTACTATGCTTCTTGTCTGTAAGAAATTTAACCAAGCTTCATCTGATTAGAAATAGCAGCTTTGAGGGGACTACTTGTTCTTTTTAATCAGATTTGTCATGTTTTGAAAAACAAATGGAAAAAGTATTTCTGTAGGGAAATAAGTGTTTCTGAGGGATGAGACAAAAAGGAACAAACATAGAGAAACTGACATTTTTTCTGCAGTCCTTATAAAACTAAGGCGTCTGGGACCCTTCACTAGACAATGGTACAAGATTAATGAGCTCTGTGCATGCAACTGTTTTTTTCTGAATATGGCAAAATGGATCCATAATAGTTATTTGTGACTAAATAAATAACAAGGGCCTGACTGGATGATTGCCTGGGGACATGTACACAGTCTAATTTAGTAATAATTTCCATCCCTCTCTGCTCAATGAGCAAATAAACAACTCTTGCATGACAACTAAATGCTGATGTAACACTAGTAACATTAATTAGACCTTATGGAAAATGTCACTACTAAACAGAAAAAGTAGAGTTAAAAAAAAAAAAATTAAATTTTACTGTGGCTGTAGCACACAGTTGTAAATATATCCTGCTTAAAAAGAAAAGAAAATGGACTTTTAAATTTGTATTTGAGCTTCTGGATTTTTGAATACAATGTACTGTGAAAGGCTTTGATCTCATTAGTCTCTGTTAGTCAGCCCTATTTTGCTTCATCTAACCAAAGAAAAATAAATTGCATAATTGTCCTGAAGAAACTTCTGTTTCTATTGTTTGGGTTTCTTGTCTGTGCTCTTCTTGACACAGGCCTTTTACTTTCTTATCACTTCATAAGGATAACTTCATAAGAATTCACTTGCATTTTCTTGCAATTCCCTAGAAACTTTCTACTTGGACAGCTCTTTAAGGCACTGTTGGGAGGAAAGGGTTAAAAGCAGCAGAGTGCAGAGGAGGATGCGCGATTCCAAGAGACCTTGTAGGTGGGAATGCTGGGACCTAGAGAATATCAGTGTGGGAATATACCCCTTATGCCCACTGCTGTCTATCCTCTGTCTGGCCTTAGAAATAGAATTTCTGTTTCGAGATAACGTAGGCATCTGAGGGACTTGGAGGCACTCTCAGGGACACGCCTGAGCTCTCTGCTTTGGGAGAGAGAAGATCAGAGCTCAGAGATCATAAAAAGCACAGAGATCACAGCACGGTGGTAAGCTCCATGTGCGTGGGGCCTCAATAAGTGGGTGCAAAGAACAGCCCTGCCACCCCTCAGGGTGGGCTGAGCCTGATGGTTCCTGTGTTCCCACCCCTGGGTCTCTGCCCAGGTGCTGCTTTGGGATCCTCTGGTTAGTGAGGTAATGAAATAAATTTACTGTCTGCATTTCAGATGTACTCATGTGGTTGCTCTGCCTGCTTGCCTGTTTTGGGTGCTGCCTCCCAATAGCACCCAAACACCCTTTATCTTGCTCTTGCTCATTTTTTCTTACAGCACTTTTAAGGAATAGGTCTGGATAAAATACACTGTTGTGATCCTCACAATGTCAGGTTACTGCCTCCCTCTGGTGATAACTTGACCAGATTTTCTATTGAAGAACACCCCCAGCCACCTCTTTACAACTTTTTACAAAACTTTGACAGGTGTAAGGCAAATTCACTTTTCATAGAATAGGCCAAGACAATCCTTAGCAATGTAGGAAAACCATATCCAGCTTTCTTATGAATTTAAACATTGACCAGGAAGGTGTTCCATGAACACATTACAAACTATCCAGGCTGAAGCCATCTTCCACCCTCAACTCTAACTAAACTATAGCCAGGGATGCAGGATTCACAGGGAAAGAAGGTACAACAGTGGGAAGCAGTGTGATACTGCAGCCTAGTGCGCCCATCATTTATTTGGGATAAATAATTCCTGTATTTCAGCTCTTTGCCTTAAGGCTATTGTACTTCACATGAAACAGTCACATATGCATCAATTTGGGATAGCTTCCTTTTTTTTTCTCCTGTAAGGAATGTGAATAATGTCAATGGATATTTAACTACATTTTCAGGGCTTTCATTGTTATTCAAATTTCTTTATATTCGGATTATTTCAGTCAGATGTTTGATTACTTGACAGAGTCCAAAACACCAATGTTCTGGTTTTAAAATGTGTGACATCAATATATACATGAATGAAAAATCAAAAAGATGTTTTGGAGTCTAAGTATGCAAAATATAACCTCAGGCTAAAAAGAATTTTATCCAATAAAATTTGAAAAGAATTTCAGAGGGATCATCAAATTCATCAGAGGCAGAGAGATAAGGAACATAACCTAATTAATCTCCTTGCTGTGGCAAGCTATTTGCTAAGCACCTGAGTGCACACTAGATGGCAGCCTGAGCATAGATGATTTCATCCCACTGCTTGTTCTCCAAGAAAAGGTGAAATTGAGAAATATCCTTTGACTCAGGTGTGTGTTTTGGGAAAAATGGAACTGAATGATGGGCCAAAATATGGGATGCTTAGGTCTGCAATGTTCTTAGGTCCTTCCTGAGGTGTCACTGTAGTGTAGGTAGCATTAAGTAGAGAAAAGTCTCATTCTCAGCTAAATGCAAGTAACAGCAGTAACAAATGCTCTAAAACCAAAGGGCAGAAAACCCCAAAATATTCAGGAATAAACTGTTTGCAGCTCAGATTTCACAACATGGAAGCAAGAAAGACTTCTTTGTGTGCCCCCTGCAGTATAGCCAAAGAACAAGATGAAGAAGCTGGTCAGGACAGCCCAAGAGAACACTTACAGACAAGATTTGATCTCCTCGCTGCAGCTCTCCGCTGAGATCCGCTGGCCCACCTGCGAGGATGAAAGACACGAAAATGCCTTCCCCGTCTTCACCTCCCACAATGTTGAAGCCAAGTCCTGTGGAGCCCTTGTGCAGGATGATTTTTCGAGGCTCTCTGTACAGAAACAAAATCATAATGTTTAGGCACTCTTACTGCATATGCATTTTTCAGAGCATCGTAAGCATGCGATATTTTGCCTAAGACACAATGGCCTGCTATTGTCTAATAACAGATGTGACAGATGACAAAGCTGTTAACTGGTGAACAGATAAGGTAGGAATCAACCAGCATTATTTTTTCCCACATGGTTGAATTCAAACATGTCTATTAATTTCACCCAACTGGAGTCATCTTCACTATGTTAAGTGACAAATTTATTAAAAGGAAAAAAAAACCGCACTGAATTTCTATTTACTATTTATTATATTAATATATTATATTAATATTTATTATATTAATATATATTTAATAATCTAATTTATAGTAATACTATATATCCAGGTATTCAATCTTTATGTAGTACCTTTTTATTTTAAATTCTAGCCTTGCTTTTCAAACAAATGAACAAAGAAAAAACTTATAACTCCAAGCAAAGCAATGGTAGCTGTGATCCTGACAGATTTGGAGCAGATAACATTTATGTGATCAAGCTAATCCAGCAGAATCTCATTAAAAACTTTGCTTTGACACTATCAGGATCTTGCATTTGTTAAGTCACATTGCAGCTTCATCACTGAACCACCCCAAGGGGCAGCTGCTTTTGCCACACTTTAAAAAAACTATTAATTATGATAGAAATCAATAAATAATAACAGGTATATCTGACACAGCTCTTTTCATCTGTAAATTGAAAATATGACCCAGAGGATGTAAACATACCATGCAATTTACTGATGGGAATACTTATTTGCAGAAATAGGTAACTTTCCTAAGCAATAGCATCCTTGAGAAAGTGTCCCAAATATTCTTATTCCCAGTCTCTACATACAAGGCCTCAGAGCTGGCTCTCCCTTGGATACACAAGCACACACAACCACATATACATACACACACCCCATGTGTGTTGGTACTTACCCCATTTCAAATCCCTCTAAAATTTAATTTTCAGAAAAAAGTGTAAATGCTGTTCAATTATGATGTATAAATTTTAAGCCCAGCCCTGCAAGTCTCCCAAACACACACAGATAGGTGACTGTGACTCCTCCCAGAAAAATAAGATGCTCTACTCATTCTTTAAGTTTACAAAAAAAAGCTGCCAGCAACAAAAACACACATTCCACAGAATGCTTCTTGTATAAAAGATTCAATATTTCCTCCATATTATAGCAGAGTTCTGCATTGCACAAATGGATCTTTCATTTCTGTTTTGTTTTTAAATAACAAAAAAGGAAGAGAAGAGATTAAATTGAGCGATGCTTTATTTGATACAAGTTTAATCATACAAGTTTAATCTTATGGACACACGGAGACTCTATCGTGACATGATACTTCTGAAATTACAGGCAGTTGTTAATCTTTGCCTAGTGCTAATATTCAAATGGTATCCCCAACTTGATTATGATGTTAAAGTAACATCTCAGCTTTCTGAAATAGAAGTTTCGTATTTTTGAAAGAGAAGACTAAAGCAAAGTATTAGCCCTACTCCATATGGTCCTTCATCCCTTGACTTTTTTAATGTTGTAAAGTCAGAAAACAGTTAAAAATACAGCTGTGAGCAAAAGATATATTTCATTGAGTTTGTGTATTTTTGAAGTATTTTTAAGAATCAGAAAATAAAGGTAGAGGTTGTTTTTTCTTTTGCATCACTGCTGTTGATTTGCCCTGTAGCAACTCCTTTAACACCTTGTTAAATATGTGCAGAGTAGACATAATGCGATCCAGAATCTAAGAAGTCTAAACAGGTTTTTAATTAGAAGTGTGGCCTGGGGGTTGGAGCAGAACTAGGACAGTGAGCTGAAAGCATGGTTTCTCTTCTCAGCTTAGCCCATGCACTGCTGAGTGTTCTTGGCAACTCATTTGTTCTCCCAGCTTCAGTTTCCTCATCCACAAAATGATACAGTGACACTTTTCATCTTCAAGCCCTACTCATCAGAAATACTTTGCAGGAGTTGAGCAGCTGCCATTTATTATTTACCAGAATATTGAGGAAAAAGAGGCAGCAAAGTCAAACCAATATATTTGCATGCTCTGCTGGTGAGAAATCAGAAGAGATCTTGTTCAAAATAAAAATGAGGATTTTCACATATGACAGGCGGCTTGGATCAAATTAGTTGAAAGCCAGGGCCATGGACAAAACTAGGTCAATACAACTGGGTATCTACTGAATAGTAAGCTGTGCAGCTCAACAAAATGTTGGCCCAGTTATTAATCCCTGTCTCTGATCAAGTCAGCAGATTTATGCCTAAAGTACTGCCAGTGCTGTTTTATAATGTTGGCCTTTTGACAGCAAAATTCACATTCTGCTCTTGGATGATTATGTTCAGAGGAAGTTCAGACAATAAGGGGAAAATGTCAGAAGCTGTGATTAGAATGCAATGGGTTTCTGCCCCTGCTCTTTTACCTAATCAGATCATTTTGATCATGACTCAGATTTGGCTGAATAGAGGCTGACCATCCTTAACATGTCTTTATATTTCTTTCATATCTGAGTACCCTGCAGAATCTGAAATGTGGACTCAAGAACACCTAAGTGCTGTTGTCATTAAAAAAATAACCTTTAGCCCTTGCTGTACTACAGAAGCTATAGGAAGTAGAATGTATATGCCAATTCACCTTAATATAATAAATATGTTTTAAAAATATGCAATTGTTGACATTTGCATAGTGTACTTAGAATGACAACAAAAAAAAAGGGCTAATGATGGTAAAAATGTTGATATAAAATTTATGAAGTTGAAGTAGGACAAATATTTATTAAGGAAACCAACTACAATACCAGCCATGGCCCACGTGATCTTTTAAGAGTGATGCAGCAATTAGTTACCTGCCAATGCTTTATCAAGACTCACTGAAATGTCTAAGCTGAAGATGAGGATGTTACATATTTTATCACCTGGTATAAAGTTACAGTCAACCCTTAATATGATATTTAAGGGGGTCCAAGAACAGCCGTTCCAACTTTTCTGGAATATGTGGGAAACAACACTAGGAAAAATTCCTTTGCCTCTGTAAAAAATCGTTATGAATGTAGTTCCAGTACACGAGAGAACTCAAGGCAAAATGCAGATAAATGCTGTAAAGGAGGTGATGAAATCAAACACTTAAAGGTGACGTGGTGATGGGAGATTTGAGAACTGAATGTAAAGTAACTCAAATGGGAATGATGCTTGCTTGTAGTTAATGCACTCAGAATGTCTAGCTGTCAGCAGAAAACAGCAACTAAGGCAGAACTTATTTTAAGATGGGGGTAGTTGGGCACTGAACAGGCTCCCCAGGAAAGTGGTCACAGCACCAAGCCTGACAGAGCTCAAGGAGCATTTGGACAATGATCTCAGGCACATGGTGTGACTCTTGGGGATGTCCTGTGCAGGGCCAGGAGTTGGACTCAGTGATCCTTGTGGATCCCTTCCAACTCTGTTCTGTGAAGATGTTTTATTTGGATACAATAGATGGCACTCTGTAGCTATCCTGGAAAAGGGAGCAGTCTGACATCCAGAGTTTCTGAAATTCATGTTTCAGCCTCCAGCTTTAACTATTTATCCCATTTACAATTTCTTCTGTGATAAATACAGCTGAAGGTAACTTTGTAGGTGCTAACAAAGCATACTAGCACTTTAATTTGGTGTGTGCATGTTTTATACCCTCCTGCAGCTCTGTACCACATACAAACAGAGCAGAGCAGCAGGGGAAATCAAGCAGAAATTAGAAAGGAGTGTGAGATGAAAACATTCCTGGACTGACAGAAGGCAGCAGAAGGGAGGGGGGAAAAAAAGAAAAGGGAAAAAGGGTAAGAAAAGAGGAAAGAAGAGAGAAATCAGAATAAAGGGAAGCAGTGCCTCTGTAAAGGAGATCAGAGAAGGAAATAAAAAGGTAGGCAAAGAAGAAAGGAAGATTTACATTAAAAGATTCAGGAGTAAAGGAGCAAATAAAGTGCTGCAATCCACACAAATTTACAGGCTGAGAAATCAATGGCAGAATCAATTTGGATGGACTTGGTTACTTGCTTTGGGGAATGCATCAGATCAGATTCTGTAAATCACATTATAAACTGCAGGCCTGATGTAAGAGCAAAGGATTACTAAATTAATATTTGAAAACAATAAGTAGTAACTAAATGTCAACACTTAAGAAAATGTCTTCTGTCAAAAAAATGCAGTGACCAAAAATAAATCAAAGTGCAGCATTTCTCTCCTTAGCAGGTTTGTTTGGTTTATGCATGTTTAATTTGATCACTATCTTGAAAACAGCAAGTGCTTTTTATTTACTACATTTGTACTGAATATTTGGTTTGATCAGTTTACTTTTAACAAACAGAAAACGACACAAGAAAAAATGTGACTATCATTCTTCTATGGACTGGAATCCATAGTAATTATAGATCTAATTTAAGAGATTAAAACTGGACTGATAAATGATGGGGAAGTGCTTTCTCAAAAACAAGTAATTCTTATAATAATTAACTGAAAGAAAATCCATTATTAAATTGATTTTTTTTGTGCTGCTGGCAACATTAAAGAAAAGAGTCAGTTTTAGTATTCATCTCAATTGACACAGCTCTGTCTTTCTGGTTTTTTTGTACCATCTATAAAATTGGAGTGCTGACATTTTGTACTTTTTGAAATACCTACAGAAATATTAAACAACACTGGGTGCTTTCAAACATCAGGCCCTAGGGATTTCTTCAGTTTTATACAATCGATGAGGTGTCTCAAATCTGCAGAGGCTTAGAAATATGACTTTGATCTTGATTTAGCTGCAGGTTTTTTGTTGTTATGGATTTTAAATTTTTTTTCCTTTTTGTTGTTATTGTTGTTTTTTGCCTCTCCTCCTCCCTCCAAACTGCCATTTTCTTCACAAAGGATTTTGAAAGCATACATAAAGTCTTTGTTGCTTTGGTGTTATAGTAACACAGATCACAGAAAGCCCAGAAGAATATTTCTCTTATTGTTTGCATTAGGGTAGCATCAATATACAAGTCAGGGCCCACAACCTTTGTACTCTTATATAATGCAAGAAAACCCATCCCAGCTATTTGAATGAGCAAATAGCAGGAGGTGAAGTTGAAGTTGTAAGAAGTTGTATTATTTGGGTAAAGTCACATTAGTAAATCAAGGGGAAGAACATGCAGGGTACAGGACAACAGGAAATGGCTTTAAACTGAAACAGGGAGGATTTAGATTAAATACTGAGGAATATATCTGCTATGAGTCTGGTGAGGCACTGGGACAGGTTGTCCAGAGAAGCTGTGGACACCCAGCCCCTGCAAGTGCTCAAGGGTGGGTCCAATGGGCATTTCAGCAACCTGGTCTAGTGGAAGATGGGGTGGGGTTTGAACCAGATGATCTTTGAAGTCCCTTCCAACCCAAGCCATTCTGTGATTCTCTGAAAGAAACCACAACAAATCTAAGGCAGCAAGGCTCTTCTCCTAAGCAGTATAAATGTGTTTGGCTTCTAACAATCCACAGTGTGAGCACTGAGTTACATTAGATTCATTTGGCTAATCAAGCCATTTCCTTTTCACAACAGTAATTCCAGTTTTCCTCTCATGCTTCAAAAAATTCCGATAAATACCTGTGTATTTATTTCTGGCAGCCAAAGGACATTCATACTGGAAGAACCTAAAAAAAGGTGGTTCAAACAGATTGTTCATTCTTCACAGCAATGAACACAAGAAGACTGGAGGGACAGAATATGTGCCAGTGTGTGTGATGGTTTAAAATATGATTATTCAAACAAGAGATGATATTAAATTCTAAGTGGTTGAAGCCCTGAAATATTCACACATGCCTTTTTAAAAGGCTTTGAGTTTTGGTTGAACCAAGCTTTCTTTATATAGATTTTTTCCCTACTTCTACAACTCTTGTTTCACACAAATGAAAAATCTGTCTTTACTGCTCTCATCTATGGTTTTATTGTAACATCATTTCTACTGCACCTCAGCTTTTACTTTTTCCCTTGTTACTCCCTCTTAGGCTTGGCAAAATCTTTCCATTATGATGCGAAACAGCTCCACCCTTTGCTTTTCCTCCCTGGCCCTCCCTCTCATGAGCCTTTATTGCAGTGACCAAAGCACCAGGACCTGGCAGTGGTAGGGGGCTACAGATCTTCCTTTCTTAGTTCCCAGTCCTTCATCACCTCGTGGCACCTGCACACACCAGGGTTACACCTGACCCTGTGAGGGCTCATCCCTGAGAGTGACTTTAATTAGTGTTATCCTACTTTCAATTATGATTGAAAATAACAAAAATAAAGAAGCCTTCCTCTTATCTACTGCTTTCACATTGACCATCACAGCCAGAGGGGTAACTTTGCCTGTATAAACTGAAGCAATGTTTTGGCCTTCTAATTGACTAGTGACTTATTTCATGTGAACAAATATTGGTATACCAACAACTAAGCACTCAGCCTTTAATAAGATGTACATTTATCAGATTACATAGTAAAATACCACTTTGCCTGTGATATTTAGGGTAACTAAAGTTACCGTACCTGCTTGAAAAAAGTATTTTGTTGATTTATTTGATTATGGATTCCTTGAATTTCTTGCTCACTGAACATGTAAAAGCAATGGTTTATTCTAACTTTAATAATGACTACTAATGACTAATAATAATGACTACTAATGACAATAATAATGACTACTTTAATAATGACTACATTTTAATGCATTTATCCTGCAAACATCATGCCAAAATTGCCACTAATTTTTATGTGTACTTAATACAAGAGAAACTACTGGGAGCCAGGCTTCAACCTGACTAATGCATGTGTGATTGCACTGGGTTATATTTTGCAACAGATTTTATTCTGCAGGAAGACCTCTGGACTCTAGCAATCTTTCATTTTATCTTTTGTAGAGAAATTAAAGCCTGCACACCAGGACAAGTTTTCTCCTTGCAGATAGCAAGATGGAATTGGCATACAGGTATAATCTTTTTGATTTGAAAAGCTGGACTGCATTTTTTACCATGACACCTGACATTTACTTCAAATGCACAGTAGTCTGCCTCCTGGGTTTGAGAAATCTCATTGATTTTTAGAGAGATAATGTAGGACAGCTAATATACTCTTCAGCTCTATAAGGGATATGATTATTCCTGTCTGCTTGTTCATTTGTCCTTTGTCTCACATAATCACTTATCTCTCTTCCCTGTTCCAGGAAGAGCTAATAATCAAAATAAATACTGAAAACTGCATCTTTGTACTACCTGCTACACCCAGCACAGACAACTCCATACTAGAAAGGTTTGCTTTGCATCTTGCTTTTAAAAACTATTGGTTCCATATGGAAACCTCTGTTGTAAAAACTATTACTTACAGCATTCAATAGCTCTATTTACCATGAATGCTCCAGCTTTACAGTTTGTAAACAAAGCTAGATGAGATGGAACTGGTGAGAGGCAACAGAACTGCATTACCAGGAGACAGGAAGTATTCAAATGCTCAGAGAATACCTAAAAATAGCAGTGCCTCTAAGCCATGTATGGAAATATCAATAAACAGGCCTCTAGTCACAAGCATTTCAAATTACTTTATAGAAGACTCTACTGAAACTAAAACCATTCTGTAATATCTGTCCTGTTCAGAATAAAAATTCTTATCCTTAGTCATGGTTGAAATGCTATTTATGTACAAATATTTTTAAATATATTTTGAATGCTCAGTCACATCACTAAGTCAAAAAGACTCGATCAAATAAGTTGAAATCCCAGTTTCTAAGAGCTGGCTGGTAGCATACAAAATTCAATTTAGTGGGGATGCCAAAAGCAGAGAGAATAGCTGTCAAATGTCACTAACATTAAAGCTTTGTGTGCTAGTATGGCAGGATTAAAAAAAAAACAAGGGCTGTTTTCAACCAATATTTTGGATAGTCACAGCTAAGATGTTTCATTAAAATCACTTCAAAAAACACAAAATAACAATATTTTCAAATTCAAACATTAGAGTTTTCTTGGTTTTTAAACCATGAAAATAAAACATTAGGGAAGTTGCTAATGAAGACCTCCAACACCTCTGAAGTTCATGTCTTTATACACAGAATAAATCTGTACACCTCATGTAGAGTTATTACACTGTGAAGAATATATGGCTTGAAAAAATTATAAAAAAATCTTTAAAGATGTCTTTATTTTTCCAACTGGTCATTCATTTTGTTGCAGGACATGAAGTCCACAAAAGCCCTCTCTAATAAAAAATTAAATGGTTTTATGTGTTCATCTATCACCTTGTTGAAAAAAAGCTATTCAAATTATTTCAAAATCTATTCTGGCCAGCTCTATTATCACATATTTCAACAGGGTGGAAAGGACTACATGCCAGCAAATGCAATTCCCTCTCTATTTCTTTAACCATCCTAGATTTAATTTTTCATTCACAAGACCCAATAATTTTATCACTTCAGTGACCCCACAGTCAGTCAGAGAGAGCCAGCATGCAGGGTACAAATGTCAGCACGTGCCAGGGATGCCTTGCAGGTAAAGCAGCTGTTTAAAAAGTGCATCTCAAAACCAATTTAGTGATTCTCCTAAACACAGGGTTCTACTGATAGGAACACAGTTCCTAAAAGAGAAAAATAACTTTGTTTTGACCTCAAATTCTATTAGCTGTAAACATAGCAGCATGGACTCCACAAAAACATTAGAATAAATTGAGCTTTAACATAATGAAATATTTAGGGCTGAGCTGATTACTCATTTCTGCTCAGCAGTGGAATAGGCTAACAGTCCCACTTTCCTATGTGAAATGAAATATGATGCAGTGTAAGTTGATTGGTAATAATTACAAGCTGATGTTCTTCTACCTCCTGAGCAACAGGAGACCTGTGGCATCAATTGCAGATCTTCTGTACTGTAATGATTCACACACAATATATGCAAGTTGTCTGCGTGGCCAGCACAGATTATGCAATTTATCTAAAAATTCATTTAGAAAGATTGATTTCCAGATTTAAGTAGGAGTTTAAAACTATAGGACGAGTCCTGAATTGGTCCTGTACACCAAGACAGAAACATCATAATAGAATTTCCTTCCTTAAATCTCAACTGAGCAAATTATTTTTTCTCTCCCTCCTTTTGTACCACCCAAATTGTTCTTGAAGCTCAGTTTTATCTCAAACATCAATTTATTCATGAGATTATTTGAAGAAGAGTCAGGGGAATTTATTATAACTCTCTCTTTGGATTGGAGAGATAAAGAAAAGAAATCTAAAAGGAGGGTGTTTAAGCACTGAGACTGCTAGCCCAGGACTTGAGCAATCTCCAGGTTTTTGATAGCCACAGCTTCACTGGACAAGACCCTGAGCAACCTGATCTACCTTAAAATTGGTCCTGTTTTGAGCATAATGGCTGGATGACAATTCAGGCTTTATTTATAGAACTATCTTCCAGATGATAGCCCTTAAGCCACATACACTTTTCCTGCACAATTCCCTTATTCAATCTAATTTTCAATGAATAATTACCATAGCTGTTTTACCTATTTTAAATAATCATATTTTAAAATCCTAGACCTAGGTAAAAAATTAAAAATTTGGACTTTTAAGAAAACTATTTCAGACTTCACTTAGGACAGGACTATTTTACAGGATGATTATTGTGACCAATTTATTTTATGACTGCACCACAGTAAATTGTAACAGAAACTAAAAGACAATAAGATGACACCTCTCCTCTGTGGAAACTTTATAGTCTCACTTTTATCACAAGAAAGAAAAGCTTTGAAATATGAACTGAGAGCAGCCAATGATAGGTTATTACCCATGCCTACGGAGCTCCACATTTCTATGGGAGGGAATAAAAAAGAATTGACATTTTTTTAGACTATGCCAGACAGTGCAAACAAAATCTGTGTTCTTGTGTTAAATATCAGCCTTTCTAATAATGTAAAGATGCAAGAATATTATCTGTAGTTGTGAATTATTCACATTTTACACCATTGTCTTAGTTCAATTTGAGGCAGCTGTGCACCCAGAGCTGTGTTCTACAGTTAACACACTCATGTACACAGATATTCACCAGCATAGGGCTAATATTTTCTATCAGTACTTCTTCATCCTTAGTTTTGAACACTGATTCGTCAAAAAGAACTCATGCATACCTTAAGAAAACAGAGTAAGACTTCACTGGACTTTTCCATGATAAGTGGGAAGATTTTACAGCTCACACAAGTAAATATTAACACTAGTCAAGTGAGATGAATTGAAGAAATGTATCCAATATATCTCCGTGACAGATACTCTCATCTCCATGAGAACCAAACCTTTCAGTGTAAGTACCGAGAAAGGATCAGTGCTAATTTGAAACTTCATTGCTCCATCTCACAGACTTAAACACCACATCTAATGAAGAGCTCTATGTGTGTGGGTAGCTCAGTGGTACCTGACACCTCTACAGCAGCTTCAACAGAGAATCATCTTACCCTTCCACAGAAATGGTCCGCTGCAAGCTCACTGTGGGGGGACGCGTTGCAGTGCTGTGCTGGGAGTGACTGGACGGCCAAGGAAGAATAAAGAAAAGCATTTGTTAAAGAAATAGAAGTTGCTCTTGCTCTTATTGTTTCTAGCAGTTTAGCTAATGCCAAAATAGATGCAGTAGTCAGATTGTTTTACATGTGTCTAAAGCATTTTTACTTTAGTGGTGCTCATCTGTTCAAAAAGGACTCAATTGTACAATCACTCTTGTTTAAATTCAGCTTTTGTTTCTCATTAAGAGCAGAAAATGAAGATAGTAATTCCTCCTTATCTTTCCTACTCATTTTTAAATACATATAGATTCACACACAGAGTTTAGTCATTTAAAATAACTTAAATGCTAATTATTCCACTAAATATACTAATCATTCAGTGCAAATTTAATTTCAGAGCAAAAGGTAAAACAGCAAATGATAACGTAATTAATCTCAGTTCTTCTCAGTAAAAAAGGGCATGCATTCCTTAGAATTGCACCTTGATGTAACTTCAACCCTAGTTCTATCAGATTTTAAGCAGCTTGAGTCTTTCCACATGGATTTTTATTAATCTAGGACACAACATTTGGGAAAAAACATGATATTTTTTCTATAGCAAAACACAGACTCTGAAAAAAACCTTTTTGATTTATTTTGCTTTTTGAGGTCTAACGGCTTCTCATATGTTATACTGACATAACTAAGAAACCTGAATAACAATAATTCTGTTAAAATTACACAGTATGTGCTAATTTCAGTATTATACTATGGTAGAACAGTATTGTAAATATAAATGGATAAAACAGAGCATCAGTCAAAGCAGTTTTGTGATAATAAATTGTACTCCTTATCCAAGACATCCTGTTTAAATAAGATATTAAAAAGCAGAAGCATCTGGGTGTATTTTCTGATTAGTTTAAATGACTAGAGCACATAGTGAGGCCCAGTATTAATAATGCAAAGTACACAATAAAAAGAAATCTTTATGTCAGTTTTATATCACTGATTCTAATAACTGATGACTTTGTCTTGCTTTCAAGATTTGCATAGATCTCAAGCTGCTTGTTCAGAAGAAATACATCTTATTTTCTATAAACGCAACACATCTATTTTACATGAATTCCATCCTGTAGCATAGTCAATACTGTCTGACAGAAAAGATGTTCCTTTTTTTTTTTTCATTTTTTTAAATTTTTTTGTGCAGCCCATGGAGTTGATGCCCGTCACTGGACAAACAAAAGTCCTGCTGCTTCCTTCTTCTTCTGTTGTGACAAGTATGCTCTTGTTTTACATTGGTAAAGTATTCATCCCTGTTGAGAAGGTTTCAGAAGGTTTGTGGAAAAGTATATTCCCCTTCTAAGAAGAGCTGCAGAGCTTCTTATCTGCTTTATAGCAAACTTAGGTGTCATAAGTTTGTGGGATCATGATATGAACAGAATAGCTGAGTGGGACAAACACTGCAGAATATTATGTGATTATTGGTTAAAATTTCACATTAAGTTTGCATATACAAGGAACTTCACAACACACTACTGCCAAGTGAGGGGCTCATCTATCTGCAATATTCCACCCATTAGAAACCTCTTCTATTCCTAGGGATTTATGACACAGTATTCAAATGAGCCCTCACCTTCTTTCATGAAAGTAGTTCAGAACTGGTGATATGAAAACTTATTTTCTTTTATATAATTATAAAAATAAAGTTTGATGCTCGATAGAAGTTTGTGCCTTCTAAGATATCATCATGAATATAATGACACCTTAAAGCCTAAAATGCAATTTAATCATTGCTTGACACAAGTTGCTATTGGAGACAGAATAATAGTCTGATATGATTCCTAACTGACTTATTGAACAGATAATCTCCTGGTGAAGTCTATCAAACTGATGGAACCAGCAGAAAGAAGCTGATTTCATCACATGCTTAGTACACTTGTGCAATTGCCACGTCTTTTGCAGCACAGAAGAAATAGTTTTCTGCTACCAACACTTTCTGCGATGAATGCCTAAACATAACCCTACTGAGATATGTAAGCAGCCCAGCGTTAAACTGACAGATCAAAATATTCAGAGTTTGACATTTAGGCTTATAAAAATGCTACTATTTCTGTAAAATTATACAGAATGAACCTCCTACTAGTTTTAATAATATAAAGTAACAACATTTCAATATACAGCCCAGCACTATAGCCACACAAGATGGATTTTCCCTGGAGAAAATAATTTTACATCCTGTAAAAGACCAATTTTAACTTAAATCCATTTTATTTTAGTTCACTGAGACAAGGGGAATATACTGTTCTACTATGAGACAATTCATCAGAGTGAAGGAACAAAGAATGAGATTGTAAATTAATAATAAGGTGCAAAACTGGGAGCAAAGAATCCAACCTCTCTTTTTAATGGGTTTAAAATGTTTTTTGTTTTAAACTTATTTCTCAGGCAAGGTGAACAATTTCATGGCTTCATTAAGCAATAAAAATAGAGCAGCCTGGTGTTCACATAATTTTTTAAAATGTTTATGATGCAAATAATCATATCAGTAAGTATTATAGAAACAAAAAGGTGAGTAGCCAGTCTGCTTAGCTTTAATTCTGTTCTAGGCCAAGAAAGCTCTGAAGGCACTTTTGCTGTGTGGGCGATGCTGAAACTGGAGGCAGCATAATAAACTTCTTTCCCCACAGGGGTGAGATGAACCACCACCTTCCCTTCCCGAATGACACTTTCACAAATACACAATACACCAGTGAAACATCTATCTGGGATGAAACAATCACATTAGGGAAATATTTATTGTGTTTTAAACTTCTCTAATGCAAAAATATGGACAAACCACCACTAAGGGATCAGACTGCATGATGCTCAAATCAGTTCATCCCAAAGCCTGCCTATTGCATTGACAGTAGAAGAAATAAGGTTGTTACAATCCAAAATCTTTTCTCTTTTCTTTAGCTAAAACCAAGACACATTGTCTTTACAAAGAGAGCACTAGAAAAGTCATTATCTTTCCTCTCTCAACCCTCAACCTTTACAAGAAAGAACAGCTGTCCTCTATTTGTTATAGCCCTGATTTAGGAACTCCTTTGTTTTCATGTATCTTTATTTTGACAAGTCAAAACTGACAGCATTGAAGTTATTTGCTTCCTAAATCAATTGACCTGCAACTTCCCATAAAGATGCAGCAAAGCAGCCATGGCACAGGCTGTGTAGAGACCTCTCTGAATAATGGCTTTGGAGCAGCTATTCTTCAGCTCCCAATTCTGAAACTGCCACACAGAAGAAAAATATACAAACTCCATTTGTCTGTCAATATGTTCTCTGCAGGAAAAAAAAAAATCCAAATCAAACAACAAAACCAAACCCAAAACTAGAGCTCTGAGTTATTCTTTGCCATTCACAATACTAAACAAAAAAGAGTGATAAATGCAATATTAAAAAATTCCACTGGAGACCAGTGAAGAAATGCTAAAACTGTTTGTTTTTATGATGTATTCTCAGCATATTGTTTCTTATGTCAAGGACTGAAGGTAGCACTGCAGTTGTTTATAAAGCTTCTAAGCCTTTGATTTGATGGATGTTAGAGTTTAGGAAGGCAACATGCTTTAATTCCATTAATGTGGAGTTTTAATTCAGCTCAGTGAAGTGAAACCAGCTTTTCCTGATGCTGCCAACAGCTAAACTCCTAACTTAAATGAGTTTTTGCACTCCCGTGGGATTAATTAGAAGACCAGAGATTGCTTTTTTCTCGCATTAATTTAATCTCAGCTCCAAACGGTTTGATAATATCCAGTACTGACAGTTACTGACCCATATTAGAAGTGTCAAACTAACCAGTCTCCCATCAGAGGCAAATAGGAAACTTCAGGGAATAGGACATTCAACCCTGCTACATTCAGATCACCCTCAGGTAACAAAGCCAGACATGAGATGTAGTGCTGTTTTCATGCACAGGCACATGCAGTGAGGATTTGAGCAACATAACTCAATTTTCAAAATGGCATCTGTACATCTATTGTACAAATAGCATTGCTAGGCAAAATAGCTACTCATTGGAAAACAGAAAAGGAACAAAATGAAGGATTAGGCTGTCACTCTGCCAACAAATATGTAGAATAAGCCCACACTACATCTCTATTCAGGTTCTCTGAGGTTATTTCACTTGCATGACTAAAGTAAAAAAGGTTGCTAACTCATTCCTCCCTCCCTGCCTGCCTCCCTTCCCTAAACAGTTCACAAAGAAGTGGTTAGCCACATTCTGTGACTTGAAGTATTTGAGCTACTGCAGCCCTAAACTAGCATCATTTAGCAATAAGGAAGAATGCAAGGTGGATCTGTGACTCAGAGGAATGCTTCAGCTCCTGGAACAGAGCTAATTATCCACCTTTGTTAGTGGCATGCTCAAGTCAGGTACCTGATCTTCAAAGTGGTGAAACATCCACTGACTTCAAATCTCCTTCCTTATGGCTGAGTTAATTGCAGGAGATAATGATTACCTTTAAAATATAAAAATCTTACTTTTTGAGAGGATTTATTCTTTCAGTTTGAGATACAAGATATTTAAAACATCAGAACTGGTTTAGATTGATGTGGGGGGAACTGAAAGTAATTAGAAATGCTGTTTAAAGGAGTAGAGTGGAGAGGAAATATTTTTAAAAGAGTTCCACATGTAAAGTAAATACAGACTTAAAGTATTGTGAAGAACTCAGCATTGAGTAAATTAGGGATAGTGAATGAAAACTGTTAGAGAAAACCTAATCCAAACCTAAGTAATTGTGTTCCTTGTTCATATCTTCATATTTTGGACAAACTTTTGGGTTTTTAGAAATGGGGTACCTAATTCTCCACAGAATTCCAAGACATTCTATTACTGTTAAAAAAAAGTAAGCTTAAGTCTTCCTATCAGCCTCAGTTCTACTACTATTGTTGTTATTATTGCCATCATTATTATTTATGATACTGTAATGATTATGAGGAATTATAAAGCTCCTTCTGGGAGCTGATGTACTCCCTGATGAAGTTAGTTTGAAAATTATACCAGCTGAGGAGAGAGCTTTACATGGCAAAATACTTAGAAGTGAAAAAACACAGAGGTGTGTAGGAGAAAAAAGGGATAATGGCAGAACAAGAATCCAACACTCTCAGTTACTTAAGCAGTATTGGATGGAAATGATCCATGAACGTAACACCTGATTTTGTCTCTAATTACAGCTGTGGAAGAGGAGATAGTGCTATTTTAATGAATTTAAACAGGGAACATTCATTCAGAACCTGCAGGAAACTTCCCGAGGCACTCTGCCTGGCCTCCCAATTACACCTGCAGCTCTCTGTACCTGGTACCACACCCAACACAGTGCTGGGTTTGCAGTTCCTCATGGAGAAGGCAGCTGTCACCCTCCTTCCTACTCTTTGGCATGATGCTCATGCACTTCCACATCACTAATGATTTTTGCCATTCACTCAAATGTTGTTCCTCATTTCGTGTTACTGTCACTCCTAATTCTCCCCAGCACTAGGGCTTTTGAAGCTGCAGACACAAGCTGTAATGAACTCACACAACCCCCACTCACTGCCACCCTGTACTGCTCAGGGAAAGCAGGTACAGAAACCAGGAGTGAAGCTGAGTCCAGAAGGAAGAGAAAGGCTGGGGGAAGGTTTTTTAAGGTTTGGTTTTATTTCTCACTACCCTACTCTGATTTAATTGAATTACTTTCACTGAGTTGAGCCTGATTTGCCAGTGATGGTGATTGATCTCTCCCTAGAAAGCAAGAATACACACACACTCCTATATTCTTTCACAGGAACATGTAGCACCATCAGTAGCTGCTCTGTGGCAGCTGCAACACCCAGCACGCACCATAAACCCCACTTCTGATGGATTTCTAGAACTGTGCATTGCTTCCATAATGAAACACATTATTGCACTCAAACCTTATCAGATCTTCAGGCAAGCAACAACTAAAGTGTGTGCACCAAATTTCCTTTGCAGTTTAAGCCAATGTCAAAAAGCATTAGGAAGGACTTGAAAAATGGGTCCACATTTAAGGAGCTTCAGCAAAACTTTGACAGAAATCAAGAGATATTCTCAGCAGTTTTAGGAAAATTCATAATAGGAAGAATCATATAAGATTTGTGATCCAAAAATACCAAATGGTACATCAGACATGAATTAAACAGTAGCATTGTGGGGGGAAGGTGGAAGAGGAAAAAAGTAATTATTGGGTAAGTTTTCCAGTAAAAAAACTGCTTCTATTACCTAAAGGAAAATCTCATCTATTCTATAGTCTGTGAACACATAATAAATTTTGAAATATTGTAAACTAGTAAATTATTCCTAACAGGCAGCTAGCCTTGAGTCTCAGAAAGTGTTAAGACCAGAATTTTTAGATAACTTGTTTCATTACTGTCAAAAGAACTGAAGGAAATCCATTTTTGTAAAAATAAAATTTTGTGGGAGATATGTACTCAATAAGAGTGTAAGAAAAGAAATGGTTAAGCAGATACTGGAAAAATATGGAAAACCTCACATTTTCATGTACTTTTCTACCACAGTCCACAGAAGTTCATTTAAAGTTAGGAATTCCACTTAAAAGACCATTGAGAGCTCCCTCCAGGAATCAGAGACTCCCAATTCCAATCCAGGATCCAAAAAAAAAAATGGGAGTATAGTGCTCTGTCAGAGCAATTTTGTCCTTAACAAAAATGAACCTTTTTTTCACTTAAGATGACACTCAAAAAACACTGGACTTTTGTACTACATCATCTTGTTTTTTAAAGGGTAGGGAAATCACAGATAAATAAGCCTAATGACAGACTTGAAATAACATCTACCCATTAAACTAATTTGCAAAATTTCTATCCCTCTCCATCCAAAGAAAAACAAGCACATAAAATTCTTCTTATGCTGGAGTCATTGCACTAAATTTTGCTAATTTAAGATAAAGTATATGGAAATTAAAGTGATTTAAAACAGCAATTAAATACTGTCTGATGGGAAACCATACCATGCCATTATCAAACATTTCTATATGTTATGAGATTCTGTATCATTATATAATAAAAAATGCTACAGAAATTAAAGTTTAATATTGTGTAAGACCAAGCTCATTTTTGCTGCGCTTAATAACCTTCATGTGTGCATTGCATTGAATTACAGAGAAGGAGTACTTTCAGCTTCCACAAAAGTGTCTCATTAAAACAAACAGGACTATCACAACAGAAAGAGTATCAAATTACAATTTAAATTTATCAGAAAAGGACATTCCATATTGCAGGTACTCCTGATACTGTGTTTACTGCACCTGTTTGATACCTTCTGATAATGTTATCCTTTCTATCTGGATATACATTCTCTGTGCAAGCTAGGAATATGGGTTGAACGTGTCTTTTTTTTTTACAGAGCAGAGGTGAGGAGAATGCAATCCTGCATAAGCAGCTATTCAGTCTCTTCCTCTGTCATTCAAAGCAGCCCAGCATGCAAGTGTGCATGTGCAGCTATACCAAGCACAAACCCAACAATCCTACAAAAATACACAAAGAGAAAGAAGCAAATGCAGAAATAACACAATGCACATAAACAACATTCCAACAGGATAAGGACAAACAGCAGGGAATGGCAATTTGACAATGCAGAAGTATAAAAGCTGTATTGTCAAAATGAAAGGTGAATAGTGAAGCGATTCAACAGTTTAAGCTCCTTCTGCTTCCAATCTAATCTAATCTATATTAATCATGATTTTTGAATCTTTTTAATCAATAGAAGTTGGACTTAGTCTTCTACCATGGGGTGTAATGATGAAGTATACACTAGAACTAGACATGAAAAAAAATTAAAACTATCAATTTTTCTCATTCTGGGGTTAATCCCGGTGGAAGTGTGAGGCATAAGCAACTCCCAGAGAAGATGACTCTAATATTGCCTAACCACATTAGTAATTAATTTTGCCTGGCTTTGATTATAGGCTCTAGACTGGATTAGATGAATGGTGCTATATTATTTATTTATATGTTCCATTATGTCAATCCATATATTCATAAACTGACATATAAACCACCATTTATTTAAAGATGGTTATTAAATTCAATCTTTGAAGAGATATTTAGCTAATTAGGAGAGAACTGTGAAAGGAATTTATGAAGAATTTGACTCTATGCCTGTGGTAGTCATTAAGGTGAATTGTTTAGTTTAAAACTTAATAGATAAATCATTTGAGTAAAACATTGGAAAGTGGTTTTAAAAGGTTTCCAAAATTAGCAAGCACATATACATGACTGAGCTGATACACAGTCAATTTGTGATCCTTCTGGTGACTAATTTAACATCACTAAGATAAAATAGTCTAAGTCCTGAACAAAAGCCCAAGTTTCCTCTGCTAAACTTTAGAAGTATTTTTATAGGTTAGGGATCATTCCTTATAATTACAATCTTCTCATCAGTGAGCCAGCAAACCCAAGGCTCTTGGGTTATTTCAAGGTTACTTTAGTATAAAGACACTGCCGTGTTTCATTTCTTAAAGAGTTTCATCTAGTAGTGAGTCTCTCTGCTGCAACCAACTAATTATTTCTCTCTGTATGTACTATTGTACTTTGGTTTGCATGTTTTGGCCAGAACCAGTTGCACTGAGTCCACTGAGATTTAAAATACTGCTGCTTAAGAGAAAACATCTGAATAACAGACAGGGATGCACAAGGAAACACGAATCAATCAATACAAATGGTCACAGTTGGATTTATACCAATTTAACTAGCACTAAATCAGAATTCCATTGTTTTTTAGCACTGTGAAAAGCAATAGCCACAATGAAGCTATTTTGGAACAGGAGTATCTTATGTCCATATTTATCCTGTGCACATGAACTGAGCTATTATTGCAGCATTTTGCTTCAGCTCTCCATGTGTTATTTTTGAAGAGAAAGCAGTTCTGCTGTAAACCTATGAGTACCTGAAATCAATGAACACTTCACATATGAAATATGGATTATTTAGATGATAGAAAAAAATTTATGGAGGATAAACCCATGCACTGGATAGTCATCCATATTTTGAAATCTTGGATTCACAAGATTGGCAAGAAATTCCATGGCAATAGGTTCTTGTGTTCAGAATTTCTTTGATACACTACTTTATTCCAAGTTATACCTCTCTTCCAACATACCAGGAAATTATACTATTATAGAAAATACCTGTTCAAATAATCATATTTTTTAACCAGTGGAATTCTCCAAATACAGTTTGCCACATATGTACTGTTTCTTGAAACCCAGTGAAGTTGGGTTTACTGTTCTGTTACTCATGACTTCTGGATACAAAAATGAGAACTTTTCTACCCAAGTTAAGTGGAACAGTTTCATTCCTCTTTTATTCTTCTGGGTCAAAGACAGACCTGGATACATTCTACACCTTCGAAGCACCTAAACTTGTATCTTGTTATTAAACTTATCATAACAATGTAGCTGCAGAATCCTTTTATTTACAAAACAGAGATTGCTTCCATCGGTCCCAACTATAAACTGTGGAAGCAGAATGTGTCAATTAGTTTTGGAAAAGAGTAATTATTTCAATTTATGTATTTCACCGATGGCAACCCAGACCTGTTTCTTACAGTAAATGTCACAATATACAGATCTCCAACTGAGAATAGAGGTAAAACTGTCAGCATTTTAAAAAAGAAAATGCAATGTAATTTTTCTCACATCACACTTCATCTCGTTCTCTACATAGAGACTGGTCTAACCCTTAAGTGATAAAAATGCTAATATCATTTAAAGTGAATGTATTAGGACCTCTTTTAATTTATTTTGCTCTTCTTGTTAGATATATAAAGGGTCTTTACAATACTGCCAAATTCCTGGATATTGGTAAATCAGTCTATGAATCAACATTCCCAAGTCAAATGGTAGCTTTCACCTTTTTCCACTGATTGATTTTATAACTCAAATGAAGATCTGTCGGTTTTTCAAAAAGAGAGTTACACTGATTTATATTCATATGTGCGCTACTAAAATTTAAAGTTGCACAAGGTACTCTTGATTTGTATTCTTTGTTTGTTCTTTTGGCAAGTGAGTCTGAAACTTCCTAGCCTCACAGAGGACTTCTGTCAGGACCTTAGTAAAGCTATTTAGTTTCTCCATTTGCCATCTCCTTGTCTTTACGAAAACAAAGATACATGACATGTCCAGACTCTCACAGTGATTGGAATAATATTACCGTAGACAAGATTAAAGCTGTATGCAAGCTGAAGAAATCTTTCCAAGCTACATCAATGTTTCATTTCTGTTAATTGAAACTAATTAAAATGATTTCTTTAATTTTAAAGTGCTAATGCAAGAATAGTAGAACTGGAAAATTTAAACATGAAAGAAATTAAAGAAATGCAGTGTGAAAATATCTCAGCATATTCTATTTTACTGAAGAGCATATTTACTTCAGTTTTATAAAAATCCCTCTTCTTATTATATTAGTGATTACTTAGAACCACAACTTTATATTGCAGCATTGTGTTTTAAAGTTTATGGATAAACAACAGTCCATGCTGCTTGATTTCAGTCAAGAGCAAATAGATTTACCATTACAATCATTTGCTATGTGATGCTATTCTTTAAGAAGGATACACAGTAGTACATTTAAACAGATGAAGGCTTTTTGAGAAACAGTTGTGATGCTACAAAAAATGATGTCATGTGGTGTGGCACCCAGCCTTGGCACGAAAACTGCTTATAGAATTGTGTTTCCATGTTATTCTTGGTTTACCTCTAACACAGTCATGTAATTCTCCTGTGTTTGCTGAGATATAATTTGGTTTTGGTATTGTAATGATCTTCCTTTGCAGACACCTGCTGCCTAATCCCACTTTTGTCAAAACATAAAACTCTAGTCTTCCAATTAATTCAAATCACTATGGTACAAGAAAAAAAAAAGGATAAGTAAGGAAAACTAATCAGTGGAACATGATTCCTGTATTGTTATCATTGTCAGAAAGGTTAGAATCTTTAATATTTTGTTCCAAAGAACAATCTGAGTACCCTAGCTGAAAGACCTATTCTTGTAATCCATGGCATACCAACGTGAATGCTATTGTTGAGTGATGATTCCAAGAAGTATCTGGGAAACCAGGCAAAATCCATTAGGAAAAATGCGCTCAAATTTCTATCATGAGTAAAGTTCCTCTCCTTCCATATTTCCCTTTCTAAATCCTGTGGATATACCAACCAGAAGAAGTTTCATTTGAGTTTCAGTATTCTAGGCAGCACCTATGATTTCAAAGACACATGAATTCATCCCCTACTTCAGACATCTTTGTAACACAAGAATTCTTATACACATTGACTGAAGGATAATAAATTAAATGATTGTAAAGGTTTGATTGGAAAAATGAACAACCTTCACTCATACTGCTGAATCTGAAACATCAAAATTGAATTCTCTTCCGCATGGTGCAATGACAGCATTAGGTGAGTTTATATCCTAACCAAACCTGTATGACTTCTGCTTCCACCACAGCCATGCTCTTACCACAGATACTACAAAAGTCCTCCTACCTGCAGCTCTTAGTCACTGTACCTCGAATACGCTCAGAGCTCTGATTATAGTTTATGCAGCCTTCATCAGATCAGTGGCTGAACTGCCTACACGTTGCTGACTATGCCCAAGTCAGCTATTAATCAGTGTGGGCATTCATTGGCAGCAGGTTATTCTGCTTCATCAGCTAACCCTCTTGGGCTGGAACCAGCTGGGGACCTTGGTGCTGCACTGGGCTGCACAGGGCACTGTACTACCAGGGAGTAGTAACAAGTGGTATTTGGCCTCCCTGTTGTGTACTCCACCCATGTGGGCTTCAGTGCAGCTCAGATGCACATCCTAATGTGCTTTCTTCCTACACTATGATGGCTTCACTCTGCTATTTAGGAAAGCTTGATTGCACATACAGTCATTGCTATTTACAACTCAGCTGCTAGAGTCGTATTCTTTTCCCTTCTTCCCACTTTGTAAGTGTAGTGATTTCAACATAATGAAAGCAAGAATTATTATGATCCTCAAAAGATAAAGCAAACAACTCCAATTATCTGTGAAACGATACATTTTTTGCATGGAGTATGGAAATACTCTGGAAAAAGACATTGTCTATGCATCTCTCTGGGGACTGTAAAGTTTCTCTTCCTGTATTTCCTTAACAATATTGAAATTTTAATCTTAAAAGTCAAACTAGAAGTTCCTCTTCCCTTTGTCAGCTAAAAAATATATTTTAATATCTTGTCACTTTCACTGACCTCACTTTTTCTGCAGTAACAGTAGTAGTTTTATGCACTATAAGCATTATTAAAAAAATCAGATAAAGTAGTTGCTTCTGGTGCTGTTCTTTAAAAATGAAATAAAAACCTTTTAAAGAATTAATTATTTTAAATCCCAAAACATTAACAAATTCTACATACAAATTTACAATGACAACTTGGCTAAATTTAGGTTCAACCCAAAAAGGTCAGTTGCATAACTAGACCTTTACAAAATTCAGGGATGTTTAGAGCTGATAACTCTTTCTGCATACCTAATGCGGAGAGAATTTTTTTTTCCTTTTCTTTCGTGGCAGAACAAAAAGAAAACCTCTTCCCAGTGACTTGGTACAGCGGCTTATAATCACTCTGGCTTATGGTGAACTCCTATGTCAATGTGCCCTACTACTGCAAATTGGCACTGAATATCTCTGCATGTGTGCATATGGTTTATCAAGGGCAGCTTCTTTCCTGGCTTTTTCAGTGTTTCCTACCAAAATTCAAGCTCAGGATTTTGCATGTCCCTTAGACTTGTGTGTAATAAATAAGCATCCATCTTTCTGTTCTGTTTCCTCTGCTCCCTGCCCCCTGCCCACCACTTACTACTTCTCCAATTAATACTCTTAAGAAGCTATGTTGAAGTACAGTAAATGTGTAATTTACACTGTCAAAAATTTTAACTCTGAATCTCCCCTCTTCTCTTTTTCAGTTTCAAAACAAGGTTTCAGTACTTTCAAACCCCAAAGGATTTTGGTTCAGGTCCCAAGGTCCTCCACAGTCAGTAGTAAGAAAGGGACCCCCTCTTTTGGAGACATTGATAATCAGTAAATTCAGAATAGCTTTTATTTCTTGTGTTGGTTTCTTAAAATTATATTTGGGCAAAATCTGGGACGCAAGTATAGAGACAGTAGTGGTAGGTGAGTTCTACAACCTCAGAGGTGCACAGTAGGTATCTGAACAACCCCCAGTAATGAACCAATGCTCTTAAACATTTCTGTCTTTCTGCATAGCACGACTTTGTCATTTCCTACAGACACTTTCAGAATATTGAATTAATATGAAAAAATTACGGTGCAAATTAGTCAAAGAAGCTATGGAGTTGAAAGAGAAACTGACTGAAAATAGGCACAATCCTAGTGTGCTGGGATAACATAAATTATCCTTTGAACTCTGAACGTATATTCTGAACTGAAATGGAATCTACAACAGTAATTTTTAAGATCTGAAGTCATATTTATATCTCACTTTAGGTTATATCATTAGAAGACAACAAAATAAAAAAAGCAAAAAACCCAAATAATTTTCAAGTAATCACAAGATAATTTTGATGGTCAAAAGCATAACACCTCTAACCACCCAAACCCCACAGTGATAGCTTTAAAATATTCTTTGTGAAGGACTGAGTTACTGTTTCTCACACCAAACAGGAAAGTGAGAAAACACTGAGATGAATGAACTGGAATGAAATAGCTTTAATTAGGAAGTTACAGGGGGGTGGTAAAGAGCTCTAGCAAGTATATGCTCAGGCTTCTTTCTGTTTGAAAGGTGAAGAGAAGGAAAACTCAATACCCAAACTGAGACACCCAAGCAAATTTGTCATGGTTGGCAAAGCAAGTGCATACCAAACCATAGAGTTTAAATGGAGATTCTTGCCTATAGGTCTTTGGCCTGTATTACACTGGTTCAAATTTCACTTTTAAAATGTAATTTAGGTACTTCCAAATCTGCACCTTACTGGCAGTCAGCTGGACTGACTCATGAGATTATCTGAAAGCTTTTTATTTTATGACAGTCAATTCTCTCACAAATGTAGATTTATTTCCATCAAAATGGATTAAAATCAATAAGAAAAGAAGTTCAGCAATCCTGTCCATACCAAAATGAAAGTTTAACCTAAACTAAGGATGATATTTATTCAGATGGCATTTAAAAACAACTTCCTAACTATAGCACATGTAAAGGGAAGTTTATGTTTCAACAATTTATTGTTTTCTTCTCTGCTGTTTTCCCCATTTTGGTAAACTCCTTTGTCCTATTTGTATTGTCAGACTGAATCAGGGAACAACTTACAACAACTTCCCAAAGTTACGCTGAGACTTTCAGTCCCCTAAAATTTAAACAAAATTTTAACACCCTAAAGTTTTGAGTGTTACAGTTTTCATTACTTGTATCACTCTGAAGTCTCTGTAGATGGTTCCAGTTACTTAATCAATATTTTCAAAGAGCAACAAACGCTTTTTTGAAACAGGAAATGTAAAGAGTACTGATCAATAACTATTTCTGCAGTAATATGAGAAATAAACAATATATTCTATCACATTTCTCTTAATGATGGTTTCATGGCCTTTTACAAACACAGAAATGGCAGAAAATGTGACCTCTGTGTTTCAATCTTTGGTTACTAAAATCAATTTTCCCTTTACAATGGGAAATAAGTATTATCCTTATAGACACACAAAGCTACTTTTATGTTGTGACAGTGGGGGAAAAATAGAAAAGGAAAACAAAATCATGTAGAAATTTTAGCATAGACTCAGGATGTGGATCCCATCACATCTGGAGTTTTCTTGAAGTTAGTATATTCCTTTTTCTGGCTATTCTGGCTATTAATTAGCATTTTATACTTTTTGGACTGAAGATACAAAGTGAAATCACCAACTACAAGAAAAGAGGATCCAATTTAAACAACTTATTCAATTTTGTAAAAGCCTCCCAAAATATTGTCCTCCAATAGGCTTGCAGTACCATTGGCCTAGAACAGATTCAGAGACTTCTTCCTCCTGATTTCTGCACAGACATTTTTATAGATATATCCTGGGGTAAAGTCAGACCTTATTTGACTTGACAGAACTGGACATATTTGAAAACATTTACATATAGAGCTTATTTCAACAAAAATAAATGGTGGTAGAGTAAATACAAAACAATCTCAGTGCCTGAACCAGCACTACATTATTCCACTGGGATAACTGCAGTGCAAACCAAGACTGAGGGAAGGATCATTATAAATTTTATAATTCTCTTGTGTTTCCCTGACAAACTACGCTGCTGTAACGCGAGGTCCCACCCGCTTTCCACCATGCCTTCTTTCACTCTGTTTAATACTAACGATCACCCTTTTTTTATGCAGTGCAGAAATTATTGCGTATCTCCACCTGCTGGAAATATCTTTTAACCCCAAGGGCTGCTGGGGGTGTCTGTAGACACTTGCCACCCATTTCACAATTGGACAAAAACGAAAAAGTTTTCATTTTCCAAGGTAATACAACCTGTCAGTAGCACAGGCAAATTTCTCAGTTTCCAGCTCTTTGCTCTCACCAGAAAGCTTTACTGCTCTTTTCTGTGCAGTTACAACCCAGGAAACTATTCTTCTCCCAACAGACACAGCACAGGGAGCCACAGCATAGCTTTATCTACCCTGCCTCCACAGTAATATTTAATTTCTAAGCTCAAAGAACTCTCTCATGGGGTAAAAAAGTAATTTGTTCTCCAGGTTAAATTTATTCTTGGTTTTTCTGATGAGCCTAGACTCTAGCAATTACTGTGACAGATGGAGTGATGATTTTTATGATGTGGAAACTTGTCCACAGGAATGAAACTGAAATCTCCAAACCTATTTCTCACAGTGGCCTTTAGACAGTTGTCAGGTAATAATTGTCACCCTGGACAAAGTTTGAAATAGCAAATGGCTCCAGCAGCTTGTTACTGCAACACTCCTTAGCAGAGTGACACTTTCTGAAAAATTTTTGTCATTTATTCTGAATATACTTGAACCAGAAAGAGAACCAATATATGGGTTTAAATTTCTCCTCACACTCAGAAGAATTTGAACACTGTATTTGGAGTTTTAGTACTTTGTCATTTTGGAAGGATTGTTTCAAGGTGATTTTCAGAGAGCAGAATGAGATGTTTGTGAGGCTGCTTACGTACATTGAAAACAATAACATATCTCACAGAAATGACCATTTCAAACAAGAAAGTTGTTGTGTGAACTGGGTTAGGAACTGGCTGGGTTTTCATGGGGTATTTTCAAGCCTTGTGTTTAGGCAGCATGTGCTGTAGCCAGCCTTAGTGGTGAATGGCAGCCTCTGAGGCTGAGACATCAAGCACAACTTCTATTTGGAGGGTCATGCTCCACCACAAGTTCCACATGCCTGATGGCTGAATGCTCTGGCCAAAATCCTTAGGCACAAAACCATTAAAAATAGTCTGATACTTGTCTAGTCTCCTGGTTCCAGTCTTCACCATTAATCCAGAAAAAACCACACAGAGACTGACTTCTGATACTTTGGGAGCATTTTCTGTGACATAGAGACTGAGACTCAGAACTTGCTGACAGGCATGGAAAGGAAGGAGATATCTTTCTTTTGTTCACAGATGTCTCTTTGTAGCTCTGCTTGTAATCAAAACAGCAGGAAGATTTTAATACTAGTGATTTAAAGATGTTTTCTTACTCAGAACTGTCTTTTTTTCTTCTGTAAAGACATATTAAAGAAAATACTGGTTCTTAACTGAACTGAATTAGCATTTCTGTCCATTTTATGAGCTAAGAATTTACAGTTTAATTTTCATTGGTGCAGACTGTGAACAAAAGGAGATCTGTAGCACAAGAAAGCACATTATCTCTGAAAATCAAACCATATTAAAAAATATGAAACATTTCCCAAATGACAGAGCAGAACAAATACCTTAATGTTTCTCTTTTAAAAATTATTCTAGTCAGTTTAACGATAGTAGTTATTATTCTTAATATAACTGAGAGGATTATTTTACTGACAAAGCAAAGCAAATAGAATTAAGTGACTTGCTCAACTGAAGAAAATTAGTCAGCAGCACAACTGCAAATAAAGCCCAGCAGCTCTAACCTGAAGCATTGCATCTAAACCTGAAAGGCTTCTGCAACTTTACATAATTAAACATTTGAACTGTAGAGGTTTTATGCCTTCACACGTTAAGATTCTCCTGCAAGCATCTCTCTGAGTTTTTGAAAGTTGCATCTTCCTAGCAATTTTAATTAATAGTGTCCAAAATAGAAGACTCCTCATGAAAAAAAATGAAAGCACTTAAGTGAGTTTAAAGTGAGTTTATGAGAATGTTTGTGCTTATTAGGGTCAGAGATTCACTCACACAAAATAGCATGAGAACTGAGATTGAAAGGCAGCATCATTTTTCTTTCATTAACCCTAACAGTTATATGACTGGATCATTTACTTGAAGAGAACACTTCACTCGGGATTAAACAGAAATTATAGGAAACTGTTCCCGTTAAGACTTTCTAATTTGTTAATTGAAAGTGATAAAGAAAATCCAAAATTAACTTCTATCATTTCCAAAAGATCCTTAAATAATTTAAAGGCCTCAGGAGGCTGATTCACAAGCAGGGACAATCTATGTTGAACACTGCATTTAAGTTGCAGACAGTTAATCAGCACAGTTTATGCTGATTGTGTTTTCCCTTATAACTATAAAATATTGCAGATCTGAAGGTGTTTTCAGAAGCAGCACAACCCTGTCAAGCATAACCTGCAGTTGTATTCATCTGGGCTGCATCCTGCCACCACTGTGATGTGTGCTCCTGCCAGTGAGTCAAGGTCTCCAGGCTTATTTTTAGAGAGGTCTAGGAGCTAAAGAAGTGCTTGAATTGCTAAAGATGTTGTTCAAGGAGTGAAGGCTCTAGCACTTACACAGCTGATTCTTACTGAAATCAACAACAAGATGCTTCAATTCCCATCAGTATGAACATCAGCACCCAAGCCAGCCCTTTTGATGACCAGTTTAACATCAAATTTCTTAAAGGTTGGTATGTGCTCTGTGACTCTGAATGCCTAAGTTTGTGCATAAGTATGCCTTAAAAACAATTTCTCAAAACTAAAACCTTCAGTATCCACTTTTTTAAAATGCCACCTTATGATTCTAGGGAGCTACTTCACTAAGAATTAGTTTAACTAGGTATCTTATATTTTCAAAAGATGGGGGGGGGGGGTTTGTGACTATAAGGTTAGTTTGTTTTCATTGACACTGAATAAGCTGAACCTTGCTATTGCCCATTTTTATGTTCAAAAATCCACAGAAAGGATTGTGTACTCATTCCCTAAAAAACATGTCTTTATGACATGTTTTTTAATAATAGTACTTCATTATATATAAGCTTGCTGTCTGCAGCTGGATTGTGTAAAATGAAGATTAGTCCAGAAGCTGATCTGAAGGTGTTAAAATAAGAAGGACAAATCTACTCTGATTCTTGCTTTAAATATTTGAGTATTTACATCCATTTTGATCTAAACAGACTATTTTCCCATTTTGTAATTAGTATTTGAAATTGCTACCAAAAAAATCCACCAAACAAACAAAAAAACAGGCAAACAAAGAGAACTAAACAGTAGAAGTTATTTTTGAGAAGTTATTGTTAAATTCAAGAAAGGTGGTTGTGTTTATGAGGGCCAAATTAAAGACTCAATTTCATAATATCATTGCTATTTTACTAGTTGTTTGATAGGCTCCATTCTCAGGTTGCCAGGCATTTCAGAACCACAAAATATGGCGAGATGTGTTTTGGGAGATATAATTCCCATATTAAACACATGGGATTGAACAGGGGACGATGCGTACTCCTGTACAGTGTGAATTTCAATAAAGATGACAAGAGCCTCCCTGGAAGGCAGCCACACACAAGTGCAGTTATATGTATCACTCTGACAATAAGCTCGCTCCCAGCAGGTTACTGGGAAGGAAAAGGCTGTACAGATATTAATAATGAAAGAGTGACTCCAGAGAGACTCACTATTCACACCTTTGAGTGCAGCTACCTTAACTTCCTCCCAGGGTCTGTGAACAGCGATCAGCACCTCCTCAGTGGCCTTCATGGCCTGTGGAGGGATCCAGGGATCCCTAAAACTACATGGGGGACCACAGGCAGCAGTGCTTAGGGCAAACATGCACCAGGCTGGCTGCAGAGACCACAGGAGTGCAGTGACCCTTCCATGCCACACACTGGAAGTGGCATCACACAGCAAGGTTTTAGACACTGCAGTCTCCTGATCCATATGCCTGCATCCGTTTCAGCACACTTTTATTCCTGTGGCTTTTAAGAGTTCCACAATGCTCAGTTACCCTTGAATATGGATGCAAAGGCACACAGTTTTCTTCAAGACTCTGCCCTAGAGCTTCATGCCAATGTTATCTTCTCTCCCTAATTCCCATCCTAAAGAAAGTAGAGATGGTTCTAAGAACTGCTGCCATTAATCTGATTCATCAAATATCTTGAAATGAAACCCAACCTTAGTTCCTTCCCTAAATGTGCTCCAAAAAAAAAAAAAAAGCAATTACATTTGATCAGACTTATAACCAAAGCAAATACTTGTAGAGTAAAAACAAAAAGTAAAATAAGCCAACAATTTCAGGGCAGCTCTTTACCAAAAAGTATACTGACAACTAGAGGGCCAGAAAGATTTCGGTGAAAATGAGGAAGTGAATTCTGAGAAAAACCAAAGCATTTTTCAAATGTGTCTTTGTAGAGGGGAATGCAATGAAGTTCTCAGTGCAAAGCCTGGGAACACTTTGTTCCACACAGTGTTGAAATAAAATCTCATGTTTATAGAAAAAGGGTTACATCCATGAGCTGTGATTTCCTTTCACTGCCAATAATCTTCTATTTGTAGACATAATAGTCAATAATGACAGGGGCCAGAACTTGAGTACTCCACATCCATTCCCACATGGTGTTCTCAAAGGAAAACTCACTACTCCAAAATTCTCTCTCTACTCCTGCCTTCAATGGTACAGATTTTCAGCTGTTGCACATTGACATAGCTCTCTTAATATCAATTCATATGAACTGATATCTCAATCAAAAAACTAATTACACTTATCCTAAAATGGAAGAACATTGTTCTAGACCTCCAAATCTCCCAGGAGTTGACAGGCCACCATAAAAGCCAGGGCTATAAACTTGAATTTATTATAGACAAATAAAGCTTTGCCCTATGAATTCTCTGCCTATTAAGTTAATGGGCCTTGACAAAACAATCATCTGAGGAGCAGCTGACAAATTATCTGGAGCAGCAATTTGAAAGGCGTTGGCTGGCTTACAAACATTTCAGTTGGGAGAATATGGCATCATGTTCCTCTTCCTCTGGAAGAGTCATTTGTCAAACTGAATTTCCTGCATATCAACAGCAGATTCCCAATATTGGAGCACTGAGATACAACAATAACTGTAATTACTAAGTAAATAATCCCTGTCATTTCCTCCCCAAACTTGAGGCTCACAAATGCTGATGCAGAACTCTTTCTAGGAAGTCTGCATGAAGAAAGTGAGGCACTTTTTTATTTCTGACTGGAGCACATTAAAGTGTTTAATGTGGAGGAAAAGAGCTCTGAGGAATTCAGGTGAGTAGAGGGGGACTTTTCAAATACTTGGTCAGTATCTCAAAGATTTTTTTCAGTGTAACTTCCCACAGAGATGGTGGTATCACAGCTGTGGATTTAAAACTAGGTCCTTTACTGGATTAATTCTTCAAAATTTTCCACACAATACAGTCCTGAACCGCATTTGGGAAATTTAGGGCTGTGTACATTAAGTACTCTTGGAAGAACAGCCACTTGCATTAGGGTAAAAATGAGATCAGTACTTTTCTAAAATCTGTTCTCCAACTGTGAATACTGAGTCCATTTGGAAATTGAATCATGATCCGTTGTAAAGCTGTCACTTTCCTTACCAAAGGCATTTGCTGAAATATTATTTCAAATGTCTTCCTCCACACTCAACTATTCAGAGTCCTGTGGAAAAGATGACAGTACTGAGAACATGGAAAACTGTCATATTTTCCATCTGAATGTGATTTCACAGTGTGAAGGAACTACAAATTATAGTAATCAGTTGCCTCTGCGACAGCATGTAGCAGAGTATAGCACAGAGCATTTAACCATGAGTTGTCTTTTCTCATATTTTATGTTCTTTTTGCAGTTTTTGTTGGACTGTTGATTTAAACAAACTCATTAAATATACAAGGACTAAGAGCTCAAAATTATATCAAAGTAGAACGAAGATAAATGAAACCTTGTTCTTAAAGAGAATTGTTAACTCACACTCAGTAGAATAATACCCAGCTTTCCAAGTCCTGATGTCAGGCTATCAAATATCTGATGACCAAGTCTTCAATAAATCAATCAATCATAAAGCAAAAGAATGTACAGAATTATATATTCAGGTGCCAAAGTGGCCTAGTTTTATGAGCCTTCCACAGCTCTACTGATTATTGACTTCTAAGTATGTGGTTGCAGGAAGCAGCCTTAACATAATCTTTTCCCCCAACCTCTCTCTATAGTAGTCATGTCTAGGGAGATCAACCATTCCGCAATGAACTACCTCTGTGGTTAGCAAGGCACTCAACTTCATGGCCCCAACATCCACTAGAACCCAATCACTCAACTTTCTAGTTCAAGTTGGAACCTTTCTTTCTAAGGGGAACATTGAAAGAGTCTTTCTATAATGAACTCTTCCACTGTCTCATTCTAAAGCCTCAGAAGAACTGCCATGCACAGATAAATTACTCATATTTATACTTTACCTAAAGAACCAGAGTAATTTCACAACTTTTTTGCCGCTTATGATTTAAGGCAACGTTAGCAGAGAAATCAAAATATTGTGGGCAGCTCTGTTAGTGCCTGGTACCCTTGTGCAGATATTTACACCTTTACAAAACACTGTAATAATCACTCAAACTTGTTTTACTCAGACTTGCACTGGGACGAACAGCTTGACTAATCACTTGGACCACTTTGATTAAGCATCTTTTTACAAATTCTAGAAACTACACAGTTTTCCTTCTAATAAACTGACGCATGGTTTTGCCCCATTTGTAACATTCTTTGCTAGTTTTTGTCTTCTTGCTTTTTTAACGGAGCTTTCTATTTCACAGTATTGCAATGCCTTTCACAGCTGTCCTCCTAATCCCTGGGGCTACTT
This sequence comes from Calcarius lapponicus, assembly GCA_039654755.1. Classification (NCBI taxonomy): domain Eukaryota; kingdom Metazoa; phylum Chordata; class Aves; order Passeriformes; family Fringillidae; genus Calcarius; species Calcarius lapponicus. Next base: position 62,707,010 of record CM077462.1, on the reverse strand, counting down.
TCCTGTTAGTGTATCATACATTAATTTATCATTTTACTTTCCACTTACAACTTCTGCTCTTCCAATATTATTCATTGCTATGAAAAATTTTTCTGTAGAAAATATCTGTGATCAAAGCTCCAAACATAATTATTTTTCTTCTGTTCTAGAATATAAAAGATGATAGAATTTTTCCTAGCAAAGGAAGCACTCTAGAAGAATTGTGCCTGACTCTTCCTCTATCTCCCAAATATTGTTTGCAAATGGTTTACTACTATCCTTGTAGTCTATAGAAAAATAGCTGGGTTGCACTAGTGTAAGGTTTTGGATAGTCTGCTTTCCTTCATTAAATATTTATCAGGAGGTAACCACTGACAATGTTTTACAGAAAGATCTTCCATTATTTCAGTCATAGAAATGTTTGTAATTTTAGGCTTTCCTAACTGTCTTCTCAGCGCACAGCTAGCCTAGGGAATGCTGAATTTTAAATGCATTCTTGTGATTATTTTTTGCTCTATTTCTTCTGAATGGCTTAGGCAGTTGTCCTATAAACGCAAAGATGCTCAGTGAACTAAGTATGCACAAAAAAGGAATAAAGTGACTGAATCAAAACAAATTACTACAGCTTTCAGTGAAGTCTTTCATACTCAAAGAGAAACAAACACTGAATTCAGTTGCAAAATGTGGTACATATTATGTCACCTATTTTAGAGCACCATTCCAATGGATCAAAACATTGCCTGTGTTCATCACTGGATTTTGGATGACCAAAATTATATACCAAGGTAGCATGTATCTCCCAGTGGTGCAGATGTGAAAGCATGGTTAAAAATAAGCACAAGCTGTAGAAAAAAGATCCATGGTGAAGATGCAAACTATGAGATAAATCCAGTGATGTTCATGCACTTTAACAAAGGAGGTGAGGAAGAAGCGCATGCAGTACCTGGTGATCTCAGAGTCAGGGAGCAGGCCTACGTGGTAGTGGGGGTAGGGAGCTGAAAGAAGGAAGCTTTTGTCACACTCGACAGGGGAATAGTGCCTAGGAGAAGGTGGTTTATCACACAGTTTGTTCACAGTGCTGTAAACAGGTTCAGGAGGCCTGGTGATACAGAGACAAAAGATCAGGTGCATATTAGCTGCTGAGAATATAGAGAAAACACAGCAATCATTTTAAAAGCATGCATAGCAAATCTGTCAAGAGCTTTTCAGTGGGGCTTTTCCAATAAGTAAAGTGTGCTGTTAAAGGAATTGTTAGAGTTTGATAACACTAGTGTGGCATTCAAGTAGCTGCATATAATACACAACACAAGTGGTCCATAAAATTGCTCTAAGGGGAGTGCGGCACTGAAAGGGAATATCTTATCTCTGAAGTTGGGAAAGTGAGGCATTTTCCCCAATAATATTCCTACTTTTTTTTTTAAAATCTAACATCTACACAGCTTTCTGGGATCTTAATTCTGAGTACCGCATAGAAGAAAATAAGTTTGTTACATGAAAAAGAACTATTTTTTATCCATTAATTATTAATATAGATGAAGTACATATTACTTGATAATACAACATACTCCTGTCCCAGCGAGCTGGGACTTTGCAAGCAGAGCTGCTGTCAAATCGACCCATATCCTAGAATAACACTGATGGCAACAAACTGTGTGAGCAATTCATCTCATTGGCAGGCAATTCGTTGCGTTTCAAGAGTTCCTTGCACTCTTTCCAGATTCAGCCTTCAAAATCTAATTACACAGTCTGCATCTGAAACAGTTAACCTCATTGCCAAGGCTACTGCAATCGCACTTGCAGGGCTGCTCCGAGTTGCAAGCAGCAGCCTGTGAGGTTAGATACAAAGAGTAAGAGCTTAAAACTAAAATTTCTCTCCTGCTGCCGTGAGCCACCTGCCCGGGGGAGGCAATACTTACCACAGCCCTGCCAGGAGCCGTCTGGGAGAGGGGAGAGGGGAATGCAGCCTTGAGTACCAACCAGCCAGGGATCCGTGGGAGACCAACGGCGAGCAGTTTGCAAAACAAACCCACACCACGTCCACAGTGCATCTCCCACCTTGGAACTTCTCTGCCTTGGCCCCAGGATGCACCTTGGGGCCCGCAGGCACTGTGAAGCTTGACTCATTGTTTCCTGACATTTCTGCTCTAAAGAGTGCCAAGGGTCAATTGCTATCATATCCACGCTCCTGCCAGCAGATCCAGGGTATGCCACTGCCTTTCATCACTGTCACACAATATTAGCTAGATGGAAATCTTATTTCAGAAGCCTGAAAATATCAAGAGGCCAAGAAGTTAATGAACTTTTTTGTTCTTCTGGCTGCACATGGGTGTGGGTTTTGCTGTGACTTTCACAGGTACCAAAATTTATTACAGTCGTGGATGTGCTGGCAGATATAGAGAATCTAATTTCCTTTGTTAGCTTCTGGGTTTGTCCTTTGGGGGAAAAGGAGTAGCTGCTTTACTTAAAAATTGGTCTTACTCAATGTTAATAACTTTATTCATAACAATCTGCCACATGATTTGAGAACTCTCTGTGCCTGAATTTCCCAGGGAAAACTTTACAGTTAAAAAACTGGCAATTTAAGATTACCAAATACCAAAATAGCAAAGCTGTCACTCATTTGGTTATAAAGCATTGTGTGTCAAGCACTTAGTAAAATCCCTTTAAAAATGTTTAAGGGAGGAATCATTTTCTATCAGGATATTTCATTTGTTTCAGAGGGATGGATTTAATAATTTATTTACTAAATCAATTGTTGCTCTCAATAAAAAAAAATATAAAAACTATTCTATTTCACTGTTGTCCAATACTGCCTTTTACTCCCTTAGAAACTACTTTTGCTTTTAGGCAATATATGAAAGAACAAGTACAAATCTCAAATATAAATGATACCTACTAAGAAAATTGAAGAAATATTGCCCCAGTGCAGGAAGACGAATAAAAACTGTAGATTCCTCCATGGCTTAAAACACCAACCAGTCCATAAAAAATTTGTTACTGTCCTATATTCAAGTTAATTGTCTTCTCTGTGTGGTAGACGACATCAGAGTGTTGCTAGCCCTTGGATATATTGTGAATGCTCAAACTACACTGAGTCATCAGTCAGTGACCATCCAACCTCATGCTGAGACACAAATCATGCCACAGACATGGGCAGATATGAGGAATTTCTTTGTTAATTGAGAGTTACTAGCTGCCTCCAAAAGCAAAATGAAGTTAAACATTCAACATCTACCTAGATATTGACACCAAATTAGTCCTTAAAGTATAAACACAGAGTCCTAACAAATTGTCTTACAAGGGTCGGTAAAATTGAAAATATTTAGCAAATGTTAATGTCTTTTAAAACATTTTTGAAACATTTTTCACTCCATTCAGTCTTCCTGGGTGATAAGATAACAGGAAACTGGAACAAGTCTGAGTATAAAGTACTGTACTCACTGATATTTTATAAGTGATATTGTGACCTAGTTAAAATCATACCCTCTGTATTTGAGCTTCTGAGAGAGTTCTTAAGGTTAAGAAAAGGAATTTATACTTCTTATACTTTTAAAACTTGTACTCTTTGGTTAGAAGAAGATTTAGGATATCAGATAATTCTAGTTACAAGTGCACTTTGTATAAGGCCTATGAAACTGTCTGAGATCATCACAGCCACCTGCTTCCCTTGAGATGTCACTTCTTCAAGGTCATTGAGAGCACGGACTGCACTGGTCCTTCAGATGCCTCTATCCTATTCAGATGCATAGGCTAACAACTACCAGCTGCATAGCTGGGCTCTGACTGCATGTTTTATTGGCACAGAAAAGCAAGAATTAAAAAAAAAAAAAAAAAAAAAAGTGGTACGTAACATCCAATGTCGAGGACAAGTATAATCTTATTTTCTCTCTCAACGTGGTGTAGGAAATATGAATTAAGTAATGTAAAAATATTTGAAATTTGGGATAAAAATATAAAGTATAGGAATGACTAAAATACTATGAGGCAGATCATTGTCCTGGTCATAAAAACTGTGTTCCACGCAGGCCATTAATCACAAACAGTAAAATGAGATACTTGCTGCAACAGCCTGTCTTCAAATATCCTCCTCATTCTTCACCTTCTCTATGGCAAACTTGTACTTAACTACAATAGTAGCCACCTACTAGAAGAAAACAATACCCTATTATAAAAAAGAAGATTATGAAGACCACCCAGCTTTATTAAATAATTGTTCTCATGCAGCATTTTCTTGTGCCATTTATATTTCTCCTCACAGAAAGAAGAAAGAACTTCTTTCCAAAGGGATCAGCCCACCTGATAAATCCTGTCTTGCACATCTTCTCCAGTGCTATGACAGAGACAGATTGTCCTCTCTCAAAGCATGGGATAATGAGAATGCTATTTAGAAAGAGTTTTTAATGTGTCATTATGGAAAAATACAGCCAAGGTCACCTCAACTTTTCTTGCAAAAATAATTAAGAGCCAAACTGAACATAAACATTTAGGCCTTACTTTATGATGCACTAATTCTTCAAATGAATTTAAAAACAATGTAGCAAGCCATTTGGCATGCTTTAAGAAAAGTGTAAAGGCTAGATATATATTATATATATTATTTAAGTTCTAATTCACTGCAGTTTATGTGCAATTGCATCTCTTTCAGATACAGCAAGTATAGGTTCACAGGTTTAACTTTAAAAATAAATGCTAAGCAGTTTTTGAGCTTCTTTTTGAGGAAGAACAAAGAACCATATTATGGAATTTCTTTTATCCATTATCTTCATTTTTGTCAATACCCATGCATAAAATATCCCCTTAAAATGCCAAATGTGTGAATATTACATCTTTGATAATTGCAATATCTCTTTTAAAGAGTAATTATGTAATGTGGATCTAGTCTGAAAAATAATTAACTACTGCTGTAACTTAGTCGGATCTGCTCCTCTTCTGCCTTTACACTGCTTATTTAGTGACAAACAGGCATCACAGTTCTCTGTCTTTATCAGTGAGCTAAAAACAAAGCTTTCTCACAAACAAGAGCAGCAAGTACTTGGTCTGGATGGACAGTAACAACTACATTAGTCTGAGAATAAAGCACACAATAGTAAAGGGAGGCAACAGAAAATATAAACAGTAAATGTAAGTAGCAGCATAGTATGGCTTCAACATGCCCCAGCAGACAGTTCAACTCACAAGACAGAGAATCAAGTCACTTAACACCAAAGGTAAGCTTTTAAATGGTAACATGAACAGCAAAGAGTCACTCTTCCAGCAGGAAAATAAAACATAAAAAGACTGAAAGCTGGAATTGTTATTCAGAACAGACGCAACAGCAGTGAGGCACAATGCTTACAGAAAGGTAGCACTAATTGGTGGAAAAGACAACAGTAACAGTGGGAGGTAGAAAATTGATCTAACACTGGTTTTACTTATTTCATAACAGATTGTTTAAAGAGAATATTCCTTGTGCTTGCAGTCCTTATTATTCCTTGATTAGATCATCACTGGTTTTTTTTTTTGTTTCAGGCTGAATTAATTGTGGAACAGAAGTTATAAAAAATGGCATTTTTAAAAACCATTCTCTCCTCAGCATCATGCAGGGTTCTCCATTTAAAATTTATTTTTTTTTAATTGTGGAATCCTGTTTGGTAGGGATCAATTGCCAATACACAGCACATTAAATGTTAACAGTTTCAGGTTTTAAAATATTTCAAAACCTTTTATGATATGGAAAGAAACCAGCTCAGCTCTCACAGCATATTAAGTATGCAGAGCTATAGCCAGGAAACAATATGAGAGGAAATAAATCTCCCAATGTTAAAAGTTTACAACTTTTTTTTGGTTTTGTTTTTTGAATAGCAATTTTTAATTGTATCCAAGTTCCATAAAGACATCTAACACATTAGTTTTGCTAATATAATGTTGCTGGGAAGTAGACAAAGAACTTTTTAAGAAGTATTTCATTATTGAACCAAAAATCAACGGCATTTTAATACAAACAAAATCTTCCATTTCTAATAGCCATGATTTTTATATATATGTCCTTTGACTGAGCTACTCACTCATATATAACCTTCTAGAAGAACCACATACCTTACTGTTCAATAGGGAAATTAGAACTTATAGTTGATTTTATTTCATAGGTCGTGCCCTGGCAATTTAAATGAGATCAAATCACTCATGGGACATGTTTATTTCAACTAAATGAAAGACAGAGGAGGACTATGAAGAGCTGGAGGAAAATACCTGAAGTACAGTACGTTAGTTCTTTCTGGAAATCCTGAAACTAATAATTTCTCAGCTTTTCAGTTATTAACTGCTGTTTTCATATGCCTTGAAGGTTTCTTGAACTGCAAAACAAGTGCTTTTTTAGCACAGTCATGAAGATTAAGGATTGCCTTGTTCCTCTTAACAGTAGTATTTTAACATTTTAATCGAGTTTTCACACAAAATGGCCTACAAGAAGGCATAAGTAGAATTTAGAACTTCTAATATTCTACACCCATTTCTACACTTATTATTCTTAACCATAAGGAATTAGGAAATTAAATGACTGCTTAATTTGAAAAAAGAAAATCGGCAATAATTTTCTGTTGGAAAGTAATGGAAAAGAAGGCTGTTTCACACAGGAATGGAGAGACTCTCATACCAAAGGCCCAAGAGCCCTGCAGTGACTGTTCAGGAAACAGGGACCAGCAAAGAATGGCCCTTACCTGCTCAGCTGCTGAAAATCAGCGAGGACCACACAGACCAGAAATTAAATCCTGCAAGACTGCAGTCAATAGGCCTGTCCACCATGAATCAGCAATTATTCTCATTCATATTTGAACATTTTTATATTCTTAGGCTTCACAACTCTCTGTGGGACTGAGACCCACAAACTGATCACAACATACCCAAAAAACTCTACCTTGATGTACTCCAAGGCTGTTATTGGTTGCACATTCATAACCTAGGGTAACATTTAAATAACCTTCTATTTGCCATATTTTAAATTTAGCAATGCATTGTAAACTCCCTGTATCTGAGTTGTAAAAAAGTGGTATTATTCCTTGACTGTTTCCTTCTCTGTGCCATGGGTACTTTTGCAGATCTCTGTTCTGCCTCTCTCTGACACCTTTTTTCTATACTGGAATTATTTGCTATTTATCTTCCCCTGGAAGCCATGCTACACCCCTGCTCACCCTCTTCTGAGGTTTTTTTTTCAGTTGCCTCCATGTAGGACTCAAGACTTGAATGCACCATAGATTCACAGAGAAAACCAGTATATTTTGCACTCTTGTCCTTTCCTATCAGATCCTATTTTCACTCCTAATTGCCTTCTTGATTGCTCCTGACTACTGAGCTGACAATGTCACAGAACTAAACGCAGTCACCCCAGGGTCTTTCTCAAGTGGCAAGAGCTGCATGAAGGGTCCATGTCCATGTTATACTTCGTATGTACTTTAGGTTATCCTTTCCTCTGTGCAGTGTGGAAGGCTACTTACCATTTTTCTGTGTGTTATCACTACCATTCCTACTATCTCATTTCAAAAATCTCCATATAAGCACTAAAGCATACTCCTAAATTTGATTAGTTTTCTGTAAGTGTCAGGTACTAGATACCTGCCAGTGATTGTATTAGAAATAGTCAAATCCTATTACTTGGGGATCTCTACAAGGCCTGTTTAAATATGCAAGGATAGCTCTGAAATAAGAGATTATCCGTGACTTGATAATGACTAAATTTTTACTTTAACGTAAATTATTCTCTCAAGTCAAGATTTATTATACTTAAAATAAATTAGGATAACAAAATGAAATCTTACTCCAGGCAGACAATTATGCATCTGTAAAGTTTAACAATTAGTTTAAGATTAAATTTGTGTATTAATTACAAAAAATATAAAATAGTCATTTTGCAAGTTAGCAACTTCAAGCTTCAATCTAAAGAATGCATTTCACCAAGGATTCAATTTAAGGTTATGTAGATAAACTCTTTTTTCCCCTTTTAACTGAACATTTAATGCGCAACTTGAATAGTCTTCGTTTAATTAACTTTGTTTTTAAAAAAACTGAATTTCTTAGATTGATCAAAGACCAACCCAAGAAGAAATTCTGCTTTGGGATACCATTTTGGATTCAATATGTCACCAACTTAACAATCAGAGATGAGAACCCTACTTGTGAGAGACAGTGAGTAACCAGTCACAGCAGCAGGCTGGCATCCTCCAGACAGACAGACGGACAATGAACTAACATGACAGACTGCTTGGTGGGATCACACCCACATCATGCACACCCCAGAAACTTTGTGTGCTTCTCCACTTTTCTAGAGGGAGATGGCCTATGCATCTTATCAGCAACTTTTCCTACCTGCTCTCTATCTCTGCTCCTTGGCCAGTGTACTTGTGCAACTTTGGATTATCCCAAACCTCACGTCACCCTGTGATGGATTTACTGGTTCAGTAGCCTGAAATCCCTTCTCCACTGCTTCTTTATGCCTCTTCACCTCTTCTTCTGTTATGTCCTGTCTTGTCCTGAATTCCCTTTCCAAATCCAAGTCTTCTTACCTGATTAAATACCAGTCTTCTCTTGTGATTTCTATTCTCACATAGCAGTGACAAGTTTTCCCTCATTTGCACGTTTATCCCTTGCTAAACACACTCCCCCCATTCCTCCAGTCTCTTCAACATTAAAATGTGACAGGACTGGGCATTGAGGGCACAGAACAGAATCCCTCCTGATCATGTTCCTGTGTCAGAAAGGGATGGTAGAAATAAGTAGAGAGGAAACCAGCTTTGGCCATTTAATGCTGTCCTCAGTCATGCAGGCTTTTAAAAATAATCTAGTCAGCATGACAAAATTGTGAGAAGCTTTGATATACTGCAGTGTGAGTACAGAATCTGAAAGAGTTCTACTGAAAAAAAAAATAAAAGCGTATCAAGTTAAGTTTTGGAGGATAAATGAACTGGGGTTTTCCCCAAGACTTGCACTTGTTGACTTTTGCATAGCTTTTCATAAATGCATTAGAAATACTCTCTGGATTCCGTTTCATCAGCTCCTATAACTTAACACTCTGAACATATGTATGGAATATTATGATATTTAAAACATAATAGCCCAGCAATTTCTAATGTAGAATAGAATAGAATAGAACATGAACTAAGGCATGTAATTCTCCCTCTATCCTTTAAATCATCATACTGGTATGGTTAAAAATAAATGCAATTTAATTTAATAATAATGGTGGTTAATTTAAATAGCTTTAGCAACAAGCTAAATTAGCATTTTACACTAAATTTTAAAGAAAAACAATCACAAATCCTTTGCTATCTCTAGATAAAAAATCCAGCCTGAGGCAGCAGCTAAGCATGAAAATATTAACTTGAACATCTAATCTGCTAAATTTACAAGTTATTTAAGAGGAATAAATAAAAGGCATGATCAGTCTTCCCATACTACTACACACAGTTTATTCTCTTTAGGATAGAAGTAATATGCTGAGTTTGGGTTAGGCATGGTGAACGATTGTTGTGAGCTCACAATTACATGTGCTCCTGTAACTCAAACCATAATATTTGTTGTAATGGTTTAATACTGGAAGGTCAAATCCGTGTGTCAACAGAAACTTAAAAGTGTTTCCATAAAACATTGTCAATTCAACTAGCAGGTTTAGATAAGTAAAAAAGAAATACTTGATGAATGCTACTACTTTCAATACAGGGAAAAACAACCGCTTAGACTTCAACTTAATGGCTCTCTTTTCTCTCCCATCCAATTCTCAGCACCTCGTCTCCATACAGAAAATGCTATTTTGCAAAAATGCCTGTAAAAAAAATCAAACATGCTTTACACAGCAAAACAGATAACTCAGCTTTTTCATCCATGAATCTTTAATATCTAGCCAGAGTTAAATGTTAGAGTGAATTTTTTATCAGCTGAAGCACAGAAGTTTGATGTTACCATTATCTGAATCTAAAAAGGAAGTAAAAACTTAACATGGTATTTCTTTATTTTTATGGAACTTTTCCTGCTGTTGTTCATTAAAGACAGAAGAAATTAACACCTTAAAGGCACAAGATTTTTAGGCTTTAATTAGGCTATAATTTTAATGTTTCTGAAAATAGGAAGGCAGAAATATGCTAAAGAGAAAGTTGTAACATCTCTCTCTGCTGCGTTAGTAATGCATATTCCACAAAATGACAAAAACAAAAAATATTTTTTTCCTTATTACTACCATATAAAATTTGGTTGGAATGCATCTCTATAGGTCATCTGATCCAATCTTGTGTTTGAATCAGGACTATTGACAGCACTAGATTTTACCTAGCCAATGCTTAAAAATCTTAAATGCTGGATATTTCAGAGTCCTTCATAGCAAGTACTATTCCAGCACTATTCTATCCATCTTATGTTTTAATTTCTTCTGAAATTGAAATTAGAACATCCCAAACCAATGCCTGTTGCCACTGGTGCTTCTCTACACAGAGTTTGGTTTCATCATCTCTGCTACTGAGCGCTTATAGGCTGCTCTTAGATTGTCCCCTAATCTCCTCTTAACGACATTAAACAAGGCCCAGTGCCCTCAACACCCCTCCAACCTCCACATGATTTAGGGCTCTCAGAGTATGTTAGACCCTCTCCACAACCCTTCTTTAGTCAAAGAATGGGAACTGGTCAAAGGCTTTTGGAAAAGAACATGTATTTCGGCTGGCCATGCTCCTCCAAAGATAGCCTGGTATGCTGATTACCTGACTAGTAGTGAGAGTGCACTTCAGGGTCCATGTTCACCTTGGTGTCTGCAGTAACATCCAGGTCATTTTTAGTGAAGCTGCAATTCAGATGTTCATGGCCTGCACAAGCGTGTGCAGCTCCTCCACCTGAGATGCAGACTTCCTACTGAACTTTACGAGGTTTCTGCTGGCCAAGTCCTCAAGTATATCAAGAGCCCTTTAGAAACAGCTCTGCCATTTGTCATGTTAACCACGCCCTCTTAATTTCTCATCCTCTTGAAATTTGCTGAGGGTGCACTGTATGTCATGATCTAGGTCATTGATGAAGATATTCACTGACGCCTTAGGTATCCTGAGCTCCTCTGCTCATCACTGACCACTTGACAAATGCCAAGTGATGATCATCACCCTTTGAGCCTACTGGTTAAGTGAGTTCACAACCCAGGGCCTTCTTTTAGTCCACTCTTCCTCAGCTTTAAAAGCATGCTGTAGGTGACTGGGTTAAAAGCCTTACCAACACCAATGCATGCAAATGAGCATAGCCATGCTGGGAGAAGGATAACTAGCTAGGTAATACAGCACACAATCCAGGAGAAACCCACAATCCAGGCTATCCACAAGGTTTCCAAACCATTACAAACCATACTTCTTTTCTGATTAGCTGTACATGTTCATCCAACACTTCCTCGTGTTTGGATGAGAGGCTGTTGGAAGAGTTTTAAAGGGTGCTCCCCGTGTTACAGCTTTTCCTGCCCACAGAAGAGGTGTGAGAAATACCTTTGCAGCCACTCCCCATGATAGCTAGTGGAGAAAAGGAATTACCATGTGCTGCACAGCAGATCCCAGATGCACATTAGTGGGAGTTAAGACACGGGACAGGTATGACTTTGGGGTCAGCTGTGTTTTCCCTCAGCAAAGAGGCATTTCTGCTCAAGGCAGCACCTGTGCTGTGCCACTGCTTCATGAAGGGCAGCCACTCCTCTCCCCTCATCCAAGCAAGGTAGAAATTTCATCAGGAAAGCCAACTAGTCTGGACACGCACATAAACTGCTTTTAGTCAATCTCTGATGACTATCCCAATTACCTTCTGGAACCTTAAATGCCTGGCAAACGTGTTGTTGAGTATTTCAGCTTTTACTATATTATCTGTCACCACACCAACTTCTATTCATTGCCTTTTTCCTACGTCGAATTTTACCTTCATTTTTTAAAGAAGCACTCATCTGCAGAATCACTTTTGTTTTCCTTTATGACCCTTGAGGGTAAGTATTAGCTCAAATCAATCAGCTTTCTAATTTTGTCAGCAGTCAAGCAGTCAAGTAATGCTTGTCTGTATTTTGCATTTAGGTCATCAGAAAGCTCTGCTCAGCCATGAAGGCCTTCTGCTGAGTCCCCTCCTTTCTGCTCAACAGGATGGTTCCTTCCTGAATTCTCAATAAGTTTTATTTGGAAACCATACATCTTTCATGGGCCCTGTGTTTCTTTGGCAGCCTCCCAAGAGATTTTGCTAAGCAACTCTCCAAAAAGGCTGTAGTCTGCTCTTCTGAAATCTTAAGAGTCATAACTTGCTGACTATCTTTCCAGATTTCCTTTGAATCAAGAACTAAGCCAACTCATGGTCACTCTGATCCCAGCTGTTATTTATCACCACCTTTGCCACAAATCCCATTTCTCCCCTCTAGCAGTATCAGGGACCAGTCAGGAACACAATCAATGAATCCCCTGCACTGCCTGCACAACAATTTAATCTTACTAGAAACTAAAACAAGCAGTGTCTTACTTGCCATGTGTACCAATAAAATTATTAGACATACAGTTTTCATTGCTTTTGATCCCATATTCTACTAACCTGAATTTGAAAGGCAATAATTACTACATAAAATACAGGAAGCTAAAGTTTCCATTCTAAATGAATTTAAAATAAATCCAGAAGTAAAATATGCCCATCACTGATAGTATTTTGTACCAACAATACTCACAACTTTAAAAAAAATCAGAAATTAAGAAACAACATACAGCTTCATTAAAATTTATGGCTGAAGATGATTCGTTACTTTTCTATCCCTTGTGCTCAGATTAGTTTATTTTTTATATAGACTGAATTGAATTTTTGACACAGATTCAATATCAGACCAAAAAATACAAATTTTTACCAATTGATACACTTATTTTTTGTTGGGCAAAATAGATGCATTTAGGTAAAAAAAACCCCAAACCTTAGAACTGGAATGAACAAACAAAAAAAATATAAAACCAGCAGGAGGAAGTGGGCAAATTAAGTTGAATGTTCAATCATTTAAGCTTTACTGATAGATTCATTATCACAAGTAAGTAAAAGGAAAGCTTGTCATCTGCCTCACTCTAATCACTTGTACAGAGAATTCCAAAACTGCAAAAGCCTTTTTTAGTGGAGAAGTTATCGTTCCAAATATTTTTAGCTGGTACAAATGAAAATCTGCCAAAAGTGTTGCAAGACTGCATGGGTAATAAATTTCCTTATGTGAGCACAATGTAAATTAGCCCTGTAAACCTATTACAGCAAGAACCAGGTAGTTTGAATGGGTAGCACTGCAGTAGCTGGAAAACATCTTAATTATAAAACATTATGTGAGAAAACCTAATTGTAAATGCTGCAATCAAGGTGTCTGTAGGTTTTACTAAAGTTATCAATATGATAATTGAATTCCCAAAAGATTTTCTGAATTGGCCAGCAACAAAGACTTCACAAATATCTTTTTATTGTAATGGCAGACTCATCAGCAAATCCTATGGCACTGAACAGAAAGAGTGCATTCACTAGTCTGAATTTATAGCTGTGAAAATGACTGTAGGAATTAACTGCTGCATTTCAGTAGTCCCACTTGAATCAATAGGCAATAATTAGATGATTGGACATTAAAGAAAAAAAACCAAACAATTCAGCAGCATCTAAGTGTTAAATGATTTGGTTTTTAAGGTCAGAGCTTCTTAGTCATTGTAGTTAGAGAAGAAAACTGGTTGGCTCTTGCTTGGGTGTCTCTCAGATGTATGTGCATGTCCAGCAAGGAAATGTAATGGTCAAAAGAGCCATTTGTCTTTATGACTATGTTTATTTTCTCTTTGTGCCTTTGTTTCCTGATGTAGCATATTGACTATTATCACTAATAAAATGAAGTTCATAATAGCCTTCTCCTTTTCAATAGGTCAGAGTTAACACTTGCTCAGAAAGATGAGATTTCCATCTGATTTATGCTCTGGCATTCAGAGCCTGCTCCTGTCACTTGACACCCTTATTTCTGCTGGTGCCACACACTGTCACAAAAGGTCATGCTTGTAGAGTCAGCAGCTCCTGTCCATAATGCCAATGCCACAAGAAGAATTTGGATATCCGACCTTCATTAGCCAACACATTAATTCAGAAATCCAGACAGGAAAAAGAACACAGGAGTGGAGTATTTCACAGAATACATAGAGCTTCTCTGGACATTCATTTTTTTCCCTCACAATAATGCCAAATGTGTGGGAGCTCGCACTCCCAAGGTCTTGAACAATCTGAATAACCGAGAGAACCCTTGGGGGTCTCGTCGGTCTTGGAATGCTGCCAGACGCAGCTGGTGGCTTGATTTTGATCCATCTAAGGATGCACCACCTGGGTACGAAGGATTGAGAGTCACAAAGGTGTAAATAGTGTAGAAATAATGCACTCACGAGGTGATGTAGATTTTAGGAATTTGGTACAGGGGGGTTGTACAGGGGGGTTATGGAGACAAGATGGAGGAAACCGGGTGTGTCTCGTGGTTCTTCCTCCTTCTTCTTGTCGTCCATCTTCGGTGGTGGTGCTGGCACTTTGGGATTGGTTTGTGGTGTTAGTGCACTTGTTAATAAGGGTGATAGGTATTGGGAAGAATAGGTAAATATTGTATACGTAGTTTGTACTATAAAGGGACGTGACCGCCCTGTGGGCAGTCAGAGTGCCCTTGGCTGCCTTGCTGGTCGGACTCCGGTCGGGCAGAGGGAAAACTCTGTTGATAACAATTAATAAACATCTGGAAGACAGCAAAGCAAAGAGTCCAGCTTCGTTCTTTGAGAGCCCGGACGGCTGTGGAGCCTTCCCACGCATTCTAAGGCAGAAACAGAAGCTCTGTTTCGCCACAAAATGGACATTGGTTTGAATACCTCAGACAGAAACAGACTGCCACTATTTGATTTTTCTCTCAGGAGCTAAACCAGCACAACTAACTTTTTAAAAACAGTCTAAAAATAGCACGGGAATGCATCTTTCTCCCCCCCCCCCCCCCCCCCCCCCCCAAAAAAAAAAAGGTTAAAAGGACATCCAAATTACTTTGAATATATATCCTGCATGGGTTGTTACAGGCTTTTTATTGGATATCTGCTAAACTATTGGCCTAAGAGTATCACTGCCTTTCCTTCTATGACTATTTTTTCTTTTATTTTCTTTTCTTTCTTCTTTTCTTTTTTTCCACAAGTAACTAGAAAGTTAAAACCAGATACATGATCACAAAAAACCAGGACTAACAATACTTTGGCACTTTACAAACATTCTAAGTGTTTAAATGGTCTTTTCATTGCCAGGACTGCTTATCTCCCTTTTTAGAATTAATCCCTTCACTTTCTGTGACTTATAGCTAAGATGTCCTTAGCTATTATTTACTTTTAAGCCTGCAAATTTTTTGCTGTTTTTTAAACTTTTCTAACTCTTTCTCTGCAACAGTGGTGCTGACATCTCATTACAGAAGACAACCATTCAGCCCTACAAGCTTATTGCCAAAACCTTAATCATTGCAACCCAGAGATTTTAATATTATACCCAAATTTGGTATTTTCCCAATATTGGTATTCTCCTATTGTATTTCTCAAATACATGGGTATTTGAGAAATTATGAGATCATTGTTAGATAAGGTAAAAACATTGGTGCAGATTTAATGAAATCAATGTTTAACTATTAATTAAAAATGTAACTTCTTGGAGCCATTCAGAAAAAATCCATCCTAATTGAATGTCTCATAAATTGAAGGAAATCAATTTCAGCTTTGCATTCTCAATCAAAACAAAAGAGAAGCTCTTTTAACCAAGACAGGGAAGAAAGGTGTGGTTTCCACCCATTTATGTCCTGATTAAACACTGTATCATGACTTAGTTACACTGAATCTGTCTGATCCAACAAGTTACGCTGCTTAAGATAGTAATCACATGCAACAAGAAAAATGAAATGCAAATTAGTGGGTTATGAAGCTGATGAATACGTAAGTGGATGAGATTCTTTGACTTGTAAGACACAACAAGTCATGTTAGAGGATCAGAACAGCCCCCTCCTAGCACCAAAAAAAGAGAAATTCTCATTTTCTGCGGCATTTGACATTATAATGAGGGTTCATTTTCCAAACTGAACAACTTCTGTCTTCCAGGTGAATGGTAGTGCTCTTCAAAAAAAAAAAGATAAATACACACTGTCTCATCAGTGACATTCAGTGTTCACCTAAAACAAGGCATAAAAGAACCCTCCCAGCATTTTCCTCTGTGTCTCTTCTACCTTGAAATTAACTACACAGATAGAATGCTACTGTACATCCATACAGTAGTCACAATTCTTTGGGGATTATTAAAAAAAAAGTCTGAAAAGAAATCTATAGTATGCTGTATTCTATTTGAGAGGGACTGAATGCTTAACTTTTGTCCTTTAAAACTGCATGAAAGGGAACAAACAAAGAGAAGCCTCTGACCTGGTGTAGTCGTCCTCCACAAGCATGTGCTTTGGAATGGGTGAGTATCTTCCTGGGGAGATAGGGGCCAGGGATGTCTTGTACTCTAAAGTGCCATTGTTTCCAGAAGAGAGTATATGATTTTCCATTGGTGGAGAATAAGCTGATGGTAAAAATAAACATCTCTAGTCAGCAACCTTCCATGTTTCATTAGATGGCAAAAGAACATATATTTTTTTAAATTTAAGTACCAAGAACACGGTTCAATGCTGTAAATAAGATCAAAACAAACAATCCTAGCTTGAGACAGCTTAATATATAACGACAAAGAATGAACAGTTGGAGTTTTACTGAAAATAACAACAAAAACAACAACAATAATAATAATCATGTGGCTTATTTGCAGGGATTCACTCTTTAGAGGATCTTTACTTCCTGAAGAGGGAGTCTGAAGAGGTCTCCTGTTTGAGACACAGGAAACATTTTCTTCACTTAGGACTAGCAGAAGGAAATGCAATTAGGAAAGAATGAGATTAAAAGCACTCTTTTTCGCTCCAGTGCACAGTAATGGGAGTAACATAGTAAGAACTCAATGCAAGATAAGAGCAGGAATTTTATGTGTGCAAGAATTATGTATACATTCAAAGCTGGGATCTACTACAGGTACCTAAATCCCCAGTATAACTGAAATTTCAGTGTCAACATATTTAGACCACAGTAAATCTCTATACTTACAATAGAAAATGGATGCAAATATCTTACATATTAATGATTAATGATGAAAGTAACATTACTGTGTTGTCTGTTTATATATTGGGTTTTCAAGGTTTGTTGTTTGTGTGCTTTTTGCTATTCTGAAGTTATCTGGGGCATTTATGACTGGATAGATGCAGTAACAGTTGTATTCTATCTCTAGTTAATTTAATTAGAAAAAGAAAGGATAAACAGAAAAAGCAGTGTTACATGCTTCTGCAATGAGCTGTGATTAATTTTCTCATGAGAAGAAAACAGCTAAACTTTCTAGTATTAGTTTCAGTCTTTTTTTCAGATGCTGAGATACAGAATGCTTCAAAGGAAAATCTCTCTACAGGGAAAGGCCATTATGCATTCTGAAATACTCTGAACATGTAGGTGCAATGAAAGGTTCCCTGAGGATAAATGAATCTCTATGCACCAACAGCCTGGGAAGGGCTACTGCAAATCTTTTCAACCTTTCCTTTCCCCCTGGAATTGTTTCTGTCTTCTCACAAGCTGTTGATCTATAATCTGACATAATAAACCACACTGTTTTAGAACTGCAAAATTATTATTTTGAAAGTATAAAGCTCAAGATTGGATAGGGACATTTAGCATTTTTACTTCCTGGCCTTTGCTAAGACCCAGACCAGGCTGCTACCGAACATGACTGCCATCTGTTGTAACATTTGCAAACTAAATAGGCATCCTCAGCATGGCTGAGCATACCACCGACATGCATGTTACAAAACCTTTCCTTCTGTTTTCATGGAGCAGACTGAATAAGGAGGATTTGGGATATTTAGCTTTTCCCTCAGCTTTGTCAGTCCACAATAGCAACACTGCAAAAGTGCAGAAAAATTTAAATCCTTAGCATTTACTGCCCTCGGTAAATTTCCCCACTTTTAGTTTGCCTTAAGTGCCCACAGGAAATCAAGGTGGGTGTGGACTGACTGCTGAAGCTCCTGTCAAAAATTGTATTTCCATCCAGTTGCTGGATGGTGCAGCTGGTCCCTGTTGGCAGCTGAACCCAAGGCAGACAGTTTTTAATGAACAACTAATGAAGAAAGGGAGTCTTCAGTAATGAACTGTTTAGGCTAATGGGCACCAGTGGTAAAAAGAGTGCAGCTGAAATGTTAAGATTGCTGTGAATGTCAAGGGAATGGAAATGCCTGAGTATGGACACCAGGAGGAGTGGCAGGAGGGGTATAGAAATGGCATGCATCAATAAAGCTGGATTCATCAATAAGTCATCAATACTCAACATAATTATGTGCAACATGCCAGGAAAGCCTATACCCAAACTGAAACAAATATGCATTAAAATATGGTGGTGGGAGATAAAGACTAATTTGGAGCATAGGACACTCAAGCAGGGAGCCAGCAGAGATCTGAGTAAATCCTAAAGACACGCACAGTAGGGACAGATGGCAGAGACAGAAGATCCTTATTGCTTATCTCCTTAAGAGTCCAAGAAGCACTCCAGCAAGGAGGCTGTCAACATTATATATATATATATATATATATATATGATAAGGATTTCACAACCAGCCACCAACCTCAGGGAGTCCTGGGGATGCACCTGGAAGCACATCTTTCTACCTGAATGCTGGACATGAGCTTAGATGCTTTTTTGCATGGATATGACAGCCTGATTGAAATCAGTTGGTTTTTAAATGAGGATATCTTCCCTTCCTATGAGATGCTTCACTGAGTTTTACCATATTATGTAAACAAATTTTCCTACAACAGAATGTGCATTGAATGCAAGAACAAATAAGGCCTTGGTCCTCTGGGAAAAAATATCCTGATGAACATATATAAAGTTAATGGATAGACTGAAAATAAAGCAAAGTGGAGCGATGATTTATGAATTCTTCACTATGGGAGTAATAAAGCACTGGAACACAGAAGCCATGTATATACCATCCCTGGAAGTGCTCAAGGCCAGGCTGGATGTGGCTCTGAGCAACCTCGTCGAGTGGAAGGTGTCCCTGCCCATGGCAGGGGGACTTTAAATGGTCTTTAAGGTCCCTTTCAGCCCAAACCATTCTGTGACTTCACAAACTGGACAGCCACAGAAAATAGGTAAAGTTTTGTAAGTAGAGCAGAGATTTTTACATTCCAGTAAAATATTTTATTCAAATATGAGATAGATTTGCCTCAGGCTTCTTCTAAGTTTGTACAAGATGGTTTGCTGCTTGTTCCAATTTTTCAGTGGACAGAGGACTCCAGGCTACAAATCTAATCATATTACAAAATGCATTTGCAAGTACTTATTGCTGTAATTTTCACAAAAGTTACAGTTCATTCTGATCACTTGGACAATGGCTAATTGGAACCTGCACAGCCATATATCTTCTACATTGCTACTTTTGTTGCAAAAATACTTTAGCAAAGTTAAATTATTCGCAATATTTCTTGAGCGCAGCATTCTTAGGTGGCAATAAACATTTCATTTTTGTAGCCTTCCAAGCTGTTTCATAAACTTTAATGGGGTACTTTGAACAAGCTATGAAAAAATACTATCATCTGACAAACTGAAATATCTCTTGTAAAATAAGTTGCAGAAGTCACTTACAGTGAGTAATATCTGGTGGGCCATATGGATCTGTCATGTAAATGGTGGTGGGCTTTCCAACTTTCAGATACACTACATCTGATGTGTTCTTCAGTATTGCTACTGCCTCTTCATGGGTAACTTCTTCTAAACTGTAATTATTTACCTTAGAGGAGAAATCAAAAAGGTGAGTTGAAATGCAGAAATAGACAAAAAAAACGATACATCCTTGCAGTTTTCAAAATGTTTGGAACATTGCTGTAAATGAAGAGCACTAAAGATTATAGAAGCAATTCTGCTGCAGGGAAGAAAATACAGTTTTCTTAGCACATGCAGGTTCAAAGACTGATGTAGCAATATTGATACACAGAATCAAAATGGGCCAAGAAGGCACTTGGTTTTGACAATAAAAAAAGTTCTTTGTGATGTTCTATTACTGGTATAATCACCAATATAAAACTGTATTTAATAATAAATTAATAGCACCACATCAGTTACAGAAACTGTCTACATTATTTGACCTAACAAAATAAACTTCCTAATTCATCTCTTAGCCTCCATAGGTGGGACCTCAGAAATACCCAACACTCCCAAATCTTTCCATCACTGATACAACACTGACCATTGAAATAAGGAGAGATAAAAAATGGCATAGAGAATACCTATGAGGTGCAGGAATCGAAAAAGGGAGTTCAGAATGAGGGAAAAGGTATTTTTCATTGTGAAAGTTTGGCAGTTTTCTGGAAGCACAGGCAAAAGACATTGAAAAAGTAAGAGAATGTTGTACTAGATCTGTGCTTTTTTTAGAAGAGAAAAACACTTAAGCAAGGATAGAAGTAGAAGACTACAGATAAAGTAAGAAAGGAAATGGTGGCAGAAAGCTTTGCCTATTTATGCTTTACTCCCACAAAATCAAGAGAAAAGCATCTGAAGTGATTTATTGTAGAGGCATATAAAATTTATTCACGTATAAATCCACCATATTAACAGATTGTCAACAATAGTTTGTCCTCCTATAAACAGAACTGTGAATGTTCCCTGCCACAAAATGTATAGACCTCCTGAATGGAGAAATTATAGAATGGGGGAAAAAAAGGTAAAGGGTGTAGATCCAGGTTCCAGGCATGCGGCATAAGACAAGAGAAATAACAGAATCACAGAATACCTTGAGTTGGAAGGGACCCATAAGGATCACTGAGTCCAACTCCCTGCTCCTCACAGTACTGCCTGAAACTGAGCCATGTGACTGAAAGCATTGTCCAGCCTTTCCTTGAATTCTGGCAGGCTTGCTGCTGTGACCACTTCCCTGGGGAGCCTGTTCCACTGACCTGCATTTCATAGTGAATGTTGTATAGGAAAATTTTACTGCCATTTAAATTGCCATCCTCCAACTTCCCCAGTTACTGCAAAGATTCCTTTTAAAGATTATGCAAGATGCAAGCAGAATTCCCTCCTCACTATACTATAACAGTAAATTGCAGAAAAAAAAGATATTATTTCCAGGGAATTTAGTATCAATAAATAATCAGAAACCTGAATGTGACAATAAACAACAGTCAAAGGATGTGGCAACTGGAAAGAGATTCAGCTCTTGTGAACCACTGAAGGACTCTTCATATTCAAATGATTTCATCACTACCAAGAAAAAAATTATTTCTATTGGACAGGACTGCTGAATGTAAGGATTCTGGCTAAACTTTTTTCCCTGTATAATTCTCAGGCTTGGTTTTAAGGGTAATTAAAAGAGACAATGGCAGGTATATTATGATAATTTGACAGTGAAGGGCAGTGATAGAGCCTAACACTCAGAAGAGAGCTGCTGACAGGGTATGCTCTATTTTGACAGGTCTTCTATTTAAATAAAAATCTTATGCCTAACTTCTATAAATTTTTGTATCTTTCTTTGTTATGAAAACCAATAACTTACATACACCTTTAATAAGTAAATGCCTTAAATTAATAGGCTGGCAGGAAGAAGTGACTGAAATTATGCCTTTCTTATTTATGTATTTCAAAACTGCCAGACACTTCAGATTCACACATTTTAGAAAGATGACCACAGGGCTATCCTTTACTTCTTCTTCTTCTTCCCACGCTGTCTGTATTGTATTTCTTGCATTTCATCCTAAGTTTTTTTTGAAGTAGAGAAAATCTCACATAACCTCACCCACTTTACAGCTACTGTAAAAAAATGATCTCAGTCAAAAAAAGACAAAAAAAAGAAATATCTTAGAACTATCTGGATTTTGAATTTTTGGTCTTTTTAGAAGTGAATAAAAACAATTATGTACAAACTGACTTGATGCAACTTCTTTTCCAAAGGTGTTGGATTTTGTTCAGGTTTGTTTCTGTAAATTCAGCTGATAAAAATCCATCACAAGATACGTGGATGTCACAGTTGTGCAGTAAAGAAGACAAAAAGCCATTTTAGAAACATAAAGTAAAGTATTATACATAGAAAACATATTTGATATGGCAGGCCCTGTGTCTTCTCTCTGACAATAACATTATGGGACAGGTGTTTTAGCAACACTGCACTAATGAATGAAATCTAGAAATTAGGACTTAAGGAGTTCAAGCAATTCTAAACCAAGATTTAATGTCTATGCAGTTCAGCATTATGTTTATTTTTATAGACATAAAGATCCTAGAGTTCATAGCAAAGTTTATGTAAAATCATTTTGTCCTGGACTGCTCCGTTCTCAGTAAACAAAGAAATAAAGATTCAGTGTACATCAAGAGAAAACAAACAAACAAACTTGTTGATTCATTCACAAAAATTAAGATCCTCAGTGGTGCCATAAGGCCTCTTTTAAGTGGGAGCTCTTTGAGAAGGAGATGAGATCACCTTCCTTAGTCATTTGCCAACATCAGCTTAGACTGGCATTTCCAGACTTCCTTCAGAAGGCAGTTCTTGCTTTGCATCTACAATTCCTACTAACAATCCTCTGTGCATCTATCAATATATTTTCTACTTTTTGACCATAAAACAATAAACACAAATAAAGACATCTGTATGTATTCTGCTATGCAAAAAAATTGAATACTTAGAAGAACTCTACTGTTCAGACCCCTAGATATTATTGCAAAATGACTGTAGTATGTAATTTTTTTCATAGGGGAATCTCCTGGACATCCTTCTTTAAAACATTGTACAGAGATGATAATAATAGGAAATATGATGTTGTAGTTGACTTTTTTGTTGAGATTTACGCCAAGAGAGACTATTTCTGAAGCTATTTCTTCCATAAAAGATGCCTATCTTGACAGAATTTTAAGTACTAAATCTGGCTTTTTTGGTGGTTTGGCCCAATAAATGCATTATAGCAAAGCTTTGCTTCCTCCTGTAGAGAGAACCTTATATATTTTTTGCATATGGCTTGCAAAAAAAAAAAAAAAGGGTTGAGTTAAAGAAGATAAAGAGTGGGAGATGCACAAAGTAAGAAATCAAAGTGTATATAGCATGCAATCCTCTGAGAGGCTGAATTTTTGTGGAGAATGGCTGACTTAATTCTGAGTGGGTAGAATGGGTACTGCATGCCAACTTTCTGGATTAAGAAGCCAATTTAAGTAGCAATTAATTAAGGAAAAAAAAACCCTTAAGGTAAATGCTAAAAATGCAAATAGCATCCGAAGGAAAAGAAATAGGAAAGCTTTTTCTATAAATACAAAACATGTGATATAAGACATACTGGTAACATGAGAAACAAATAAGGGAAAGAAATAAAATAGCAGTAGAGAAGGAAATTAAAGATAAAAGTCCAATCAAAGAAGCTACTTGAGTGATGGAGAAATCAATACGAAATGATGCCAAAGAGATATAAAAAGACTGGGGTGTTTTTTTTTTTTCCTAAATAGCATAATCAGAGCAATGAAGTATAAACCTAAGCAAGAATGTTTTATTTGGAAGTTTTCCTAGATTCATACTGAAAATCAAAAGCCCAAAAAGCAGCTAGAAAAGTTTAGAATTCCCAAAATGACTGCACAAGTGCTCTAAAGAATAATTTCATTCAGAACAATATAAGTTGATATGAGAATAAGAGCTCCCGAGGAATAAGTCTGTCTTATTTAATTTTTTTAAAGGGGATTTGTTCATTTCCTCTATTGATTTAGCCTAAGAAAGATTTGATTCCCTAAGTGAATGAGACAAAGGGGTGATCTTTACCTTACCAGTGGTAATGTTTGTTTTTCTGCAATATTCAATTTTTCATTCAGACAGTGGATTTTCCTGGGTGAACATTTACCAGTAAACACCTGCAACCTGCCAGCTGTAAATCTAGGATGTTGATGGCCTTTTTCAAAACTCATTCACTTAAAAGGCTGCAAAAAGTGGGCTGCTTTCCAATGCTGAAGAGTAATGATTTATACAAAGGATATAAATTTGTTTGCATTAACTAAATACTTATAATCCCATGGACTCGTGAGTTAGTTGTACAGGTGCTGGGGGTGTTTTCTAAAAGACAATCCCACAAACACAGCCAAAATAACTTTAAAAAACACCTCTGATCAGAACCAAATGCTAATCTAGATGCATCTTGAATTACATGCTCTGATTTTATGCACTCTAATACATCCTGCATTCATACACAATCTGAAAGAAACAGATACTGGTAGGGGACCCTATAAGGAACACATCAGCAATTTCACAGTCACAACCCCACTGCAGCCCTATGAAATTACTGGAAAATACACCTTTTTTTCAGAAAGGAAGTCTACATTTCTGAAAAGGAAAGTGACTCCTGTTTCTTCTTCCTGTTTTCATCAAGAAAACAGAATCAAATTAGACCTCTTGTTGCATACAATCACTGATCTCTGTGACTATACGGGGCAAGAAGCAACAGGATACAGCCCAAGCTTGCAAGGGTATTTTGGCATATGAGATGTATTTTAGAAAAGCTAATAGTTATAAAATATTAATAATAACATACATTTTCCTTTAAACTCTAATGGTTTTGGCATTCTCCCTGAAAAATGCCTTGCTATTAGTGTTGTTATGTAGTAGTAAAAAACTAGCACCAGTTTTATACTGATTTTTCATTTACTCATTCTGTAGATAACAAACTTGTGCAAAGATGATGGTATGAGATTTAAAAAAAGTAATTATTATCTGAGCTGTAATAACTGAAACCATTTTTCAGCTTTTCTTGATCATCATTAGCAGTGACCTTGAAGAGGTGAGACATGCATCATGCTTGGAGCTGACATTTCATTTCACTGTGAGATACTCGAAGGCAGGGCTGCTATAGACTGGAGGAAGGACCTGAAGAAGACTTTATGATGCTCAGCAGGAAGAAACAGTAAATCTTGCTCCTGGCACAGGCTAACTTCAATCAGTAGCACAGGCTGGGCACTGACAGCCTGGCAGCATCTCTATGGAAAAGTGCTTGGGGCTCCTGATGGATGGCAAGCTGGGCATGAGCCAGCTGCGTGTCCTGGTGGCAAAGAGGTCAACAGCATCCTGGGCTGGATGAGCAGGAGCAGAGGCTGGAGAATGAGGAAAGGATTATTCCCCAATAGTTCACACTCATTAGCTTGAACCTGGAAACTGTTCAGTTTTGGTTCCTGCACGACAGGAAAGATAACAGAAGGAGGCAAGTTGAGAGCTATGCTACTGAGATGGCTGGGGATGGAGCACTGACCTGCTGAGGAGGAAATGAGAGATCTTGGCACTTTCAGCCTGGAGAAAGGGTTCCTCTAAGACAACTATTAACAGACCCCCAGTGCTTACAGGAAGATCATCAAGGCAAAGCTAAGCTTTCCAGAGTCACGTGTGGTAACAGGATGAGTGACAGCAGGCAGATATTGAAACAAGAAAGGGCCAAAGATTATCAGAAGTCTTTTCCTCAGGAAGACAGCAGAGCCGTGGAACAAGTTTCCTAGAAAGGCTCTGCAACCTCCATCCTTGTAGATTTTGAGATGCAACTGGATAAATCCCTGAGCAACCCTGTCTGGCCCTATAGCTGACCCTGAATAACCATGGTGATCTGTGATGCTCTGCATGTGCTTTACTTTTGCTCCTTTCCACTGTGGACAAAAGCTGAGACACCCACTGAAGTGGAATTCTCACTGATGGCATTACCACCAGCAGAAGGAGGCATTACCAGAACACAGTGAGGGAGTATTTTTCTCCTAGCTGTAAGTCTTCAAAGAAAAGCTCTGGTCTTTTCCTTTCATATATACCTAGAAAAACCATTCAGTTTTTGGTTTAAACACTCATGCTTTCACCAGCACTTTTCCAAATAGGTACCTCTGGATTACTTACAATGGAGCATTGTCCTGTGCAAGTGCTCAGTTTAGTAAGTCTTAAGTGCAGGCTTAGTGCCACAAGAACATAACTGCATAACATGCCCTTGTACAGATTTCACAATAATCACAATGTATTATTTACATAATACATCTTCAGAAATGCTTAACTCATTATATGCAATCTGCATTTAATAACAGTAGGGTCATCAAGCTGCAAAATGCTCAGGTGGCCTATTCTTGTCTTACATTTCAATATTAGTTTTTTATTTTGCTTCTACACTTTCATCATCTCTTAAATTTTTATTAATTTGATTTACGCTTTCTTTGGGATCTGAAGGCAGTTCACACAAAATTATCACAACACAGATATGAAAATTAAAAAAGCTCTCCAGCAACTGCTGAGAATTCCAAAGGATGACAAATTCCTTTAAATTCTGTAGAGAATAATGGAAAAAACCAAAGATCAAGAAAGGATGCATTACTGAGAAGGAAAAAACAAAAAAGAGGAACTGTTCAAACATATAATCAAGAAATCAGTGAAGCAGAAGTAGGACCATATAGATGACAAGGGTAATACTCTGTTGAAACACTGCCAAAAGAAAGTAATTAATTTTTTCACTCACTATTCAGAAAGGAACATGAAGTTAATGCCATGAACTAACAGATAATTCACAAATTAGGATAAAAATAAAAGGTACAGAAGTTGTAAACAAATCAGGTTGTCTAGTTGGAGAGAATCAAGAAACATGGCTGCAATCTGCATGAATTTTAGAAACACTTTTGATCTTGTAAACGAACCTCCAAATCTGTAATGTTTACAGTATACAAAGAGTAAGCTGACTAGTATTTTCTTATGCAACAGTGAAAAGCTTGGTCTGGAAGTACAAACTAGAGGAGAGCAATACTTGGAATGACTTTTTTTTCCTGTCACTTTACATGCAGTGATAAAAGGAGACAACACCTGGTATAGACACAGTTCAGACTGGAAGGAAAGAAGAACAAAGACATCAAATGTCATGCAAATGACCTCTGCTCATTTTCAGAAGTATAAAATCCTCACAATGAAGAAACATCTCTATCTGACTGCAGTGAATCACAGGTTGAAGGCTGAGATGCTTAATAGACTACTCCTGTAAAAATCTGAAAAGAATGAACTTATGCACAGTGGTATAGAAAATATTTCTATTTAAATTAATTCTAATGAAATTACACTGGAGATGGTGAATGTGGGGGGTTTGCATCTATTCGATTTCCTTTTATATAAGATATTTACTACCTCGTGTGAATTGGAAAAAATTAATAGGAACAAAAAACTGCAGATAAAACAAAAACTGCAAGGAATTCTCATCAGGGTAAAAAGCAACAAAAACAGCTGAACAGAAGCAGATTTGCAACAAGCTGCAAAATAACTGAAGTGCAAATTTGGCAAATAAAAATATACATTTCTGCACCAAAATAAGCCAAAACTTCATCATCCAACAGTGACTTGAATTTCACCCTGCTGAGATTATGCAAAGACAAAATGCCAAAGAAATTTTGAGTTCTAGTTTCAGTTTGCTCTGATTTTGCTAACACCAGTTGATCCTTAAGCTATTTTATCTACCCATTTGGGTTAATTAAAAAAGACAAAGAGTCACCAACCCAGCAACCAAGTGCCTTTCCAGTTCTGTTTAGTACTCTATCATAAAATTAATGCCCATCTTCATATGTGACTGGAAGACAATGTCCCTAGCCAAATAAAGAAAACCTCAATTAGGCCCAGCTTCACAGGCAGCAAAAAAGGTCAAGGCAATTTTTTACTGCTTAAATATAACATCACAAAACAGGGCTAATGCAGTACTAGTCTGTTTTTCTTTTTTTTTTTTAATTGCACTTACTAAAAAAAATATTTCTCTACCTGCTGGGATCTATGCAAATACATTGACATGAATACAACTTGACATAGATTAACTTGTGCTGATTCACCAGGGTCAGGATTTCCCCCTCAGTCTTGAATTAAACCAACTCTGTGAGTGGGAAAGCATTATTGATAAGAAACAATGAACCAGCACTAGGGAAAGTTGGGAAAATGTTTGGGGTGTTTTTTAACATCTATATGGAACATATAAGTAAAGCATTCCTACAGGTACTGAAATGTAAGTAGTAGTCCACTGACAGTTGCTATATGGGACTCATTTACAGTAGAATCAGTACTTGGGGAAAATGAAGATGATGGAAATACAGTTATTATAGCAGTCATCTTGGTTACCTCCAGAAAGATGTATGGTGAATGAAAGTCCTTATATGAAACAATTTTCAGCTAAATAAGTGGGATTAAAATTTGTCATACTTACCATAAGAAGTCTATCTCCAACCTGCAATCTCCCATCTTTTTGTGCAGCTCCCCCATCAATAATCTTAGTGACATAAATGCTGTTGTCCCCAGGGATGTGTTGGTTTCCCACCCCTCCTGCAATACTGAATCCTAGACCTGGAAAAGATATAGCAAACAAAACATTAGAGATACAACATAGAACACTAAAGAGAAGTGGAAGAGTAGCATATACAATGTAAACCTTGAGTATTTTTTTACAGAATACAAATAACATAGTCTTTCACTTTCCATGAAAGGTCATGGACAGAACTAAAGCAAGGAAAATTTTTGCCATTTACAATTACAGAAAGTTAGAGAGAAAATAATTGAACCCGTGATGATTCTATACACCCTTCATCCCTGGGGTCCAGTGCGGACTACATCAAGAAGTTATGGCTCAGCTTTCCATGATCAGCATTAAAACACTGAAACTTGGAGTTTATTTTGTTAAATATAGCTATAAAATACATCACCATCTATCAGAACAAAATGAAAGGTGTTCTGATTGTCCACACAATTTGAAAAATACTTGGAGAGGTCTAGCACAGGTTTTGCAAGTTCATGTAGTACCACAGAGAAAAGGTGTAGATGTTTGATTTAAAGTGTGGGTTTTTTCCTTAGGACACAAATCTGTGGCTTTGGACACATAAAGAAAGCATTAGTCTTTGTAAATATCTAACTTCTGTTCAGTGATCTGTGAAATTCCTAGATAAACACTCAAAGACCCAAACTTTGTAACAATGTCAATAATACATGCTGGTATGATTAAAGGAAGGCAAAATAAATAGATGTTGGGGGAAGAAATAAGATCTTTTCCCCTTTTCCTGTATTTCTTACCCTCTGACACATTGCACATACAAGCAAACCATTGCTTTAATTTTTATGAGTATTTTTATCTCTCAGTCGAAGAAAAGACAGAAATTACTGTGCTTGATTTACATAAAAATTAACTTCATACAGCTAATTTTTCAAAGATTATGTAGCCAATGAGAACTTCCATCTGAACAGAGAAGCTGTTTCTGACAATACCCTGCTTAGATTATTGCTCCAGCTAGGGATTTCTCTTTTAGCTGTACAGAAAAACAGTTATATCTATTTAGAGAGTAATCACTGGTTTTATCTACGAAATCTATGCTGTTCGCTCATTCCTAAAAGAAACATGCTGATAATTGCTGTAGCCTAAACAGTAAAATGCAGTAGTAAAAAATGAGTTGCCTGAAATCTGACATTTCATCACAAACTCAAAAGGGACACTGCTTTGGCAAAAAAAATTAAGGGACAGTGTATATTTAATGCACACAACATTTTTAGCAGCTGTATGAGTACGGAGATTAGGGGAGGTTTTGAGTGAATGAAATATTTTAATTTTTTTTACCACATTATTTTCATTTTATCATTATTTTAGCTTCAAAAAGATGTGAGGTCAGGTACTATAATAGACTACTAAATGGAATGTGCCACACCAGTAAATTACAAAAAGAAACCTTTAAATTTATATCTCCAATTGAAACAGTACTCAATTAATTGACTATTAACAATACACATGAAGTTAATTCAGAAGTATAGAGTAATTAAAAGAAAGCTTTATTGAATTTCCAGCTAAAGCTGGCAATCACTCTTATTTATGTGCTACTGTCAGTACTTGGATAAAAAGATTATGATTTTTTCAGCAGGGAAGGATTTTTCCTGGGACTGCTAACAAAGAAGAGAAAAGATATTCTAATAAAACATTAAGAATGGAAATTTTCTTTAAAACACTAGTTATGGACAAGGAACAATGATTGAATAATATTTCTCGGTGACATAATTATAATCAATTTGATCTAAACCCCACCTGTATAGGCTTCTACCAGTAAAGATCTGAGACTATTCCAGAATGCTGGTGGGAGCAAATGAGTGGGCTAGATCTCAGCCAGAGGGCTTTCTCCAGCCCCACTGCTCACCTAGGGCATGACTGTGGGAAGAACAGGTTGTGGTGCACTTCCACCCCCTCCTCTCCCCTTTATTGACACTGTACACATGTAAAGGGCAAGGCCATGTCTGCACACACAAAGTGCTGGTTTGTACTTTGCACAAAGTGGGTCCTAATTCAGCCTGGTCCTGCTGCAACAGCACAAAGTAGTAGCCAAGATAATCACCTGCACCTTCTGCAGTGCTGTGTGGGGGGCTTGGCTTGCTGTTCGCATGGCTGCAGCACAATGGATGTATGAAACCGTAAAGAAAAAGAGCACCAACACAGGCTGCTCCCAAAAAGTGAAAAAAATTACAAAAGTGAAGTAAAATAATGGTAGAAGTAACTTTTTCTACTACAGTCTATGTAAAATTTAGCTGTGATACAATGTGGGGGCTACATTGCATCTGTAAGCAAGGTCTGACTTTGGGCATCCGAATAATCCACAGTGATTACAGAAAGGTTTAGGAGAGCAGAATGAGATGGGGTAATACTGTGGGGACCAAAAGGAGAGTGGGTAGGAAAGAAAACTGAGAAAAAGAAAAATTTTCCATGTCAATCCATAATGATTTAATTTCTTTGCTTAATCATATTTGCCTTCTTTAAAAGATTTCTTCTTGGAAGGAACAGGGAATGGAACAATTCCCCATTTAATTTTATTTAAATTACTTCTGCTAATTGCTAGGGCACATGGAAAGTATGCTACACAAAAACTTTTGGGTAGGATTCACATGGCCAAATGACATCAGACAACTATGGTTATCATTTATACTACCTGTACAATAAATGAAAATTCATTAAGAGCTTTTAAAGTATGATTCATCTCATCTCAACAAGACATCTGAAAGAGATGAGGTGAATCATACTTTTGGTTTCTGAAAGGCTGGGGTCTGGATGTGGGAAGAAGTGAGTGGGAAGATCAGTGCTATGAAAGTTCACAATCTGATTTCATTTAGATTGAAGGTTTCTGTTTGAACCCTTCAGAAAGATTTGCTCAACCCTGGTGTGCATCTCTGATCACTCACTACATCAGATTAGTGTTACATCAGATTCTTACTCTGTTTTAAAAGCAGAGAATCATTCAAACAATGGAACAAGGTAAGTTTTTTAAAGAGTATTTTTCATAAAACAGCATATTTGACTGCAGAACCTTTTTCTTGTTGTTTACTTTGGTTATGAAAACATTTCTATCAGAACACAGATGGAGTTGATAACTTCCTCTTTGGCTGATGTGCAATCTGCTTCACAGAAACAGCTGATCTTGGAGAGAGTGCTCAAATGCCTCACAACAGGAATTAGATGGAGGATAAATTCAGAATGGAGTTGAGGAAGAAATGTTTTATGATGGTGGTGGTGAGGCACTGGCACAGGCTGCCCTGAAAAGTTATGGATGCCCCACCCCTGGAAATGTTCAAAACCAAGTTGAATGGGGCCTTGAGAAACCTGATCTAATGCTAATGAGTAACAGGTTTGGAAATTAAAGATCCCTTCCAACGCAAACCATTCCATGTTTCTGTGTTTCAGTGAAGAAGAGACTACCTCAAGAGGGAAAAAAGTGAGAACTGGATTTAATACTGGCGCACATCCAAGGCCAACTCAGCTTTGTTCAAAATCACTGAAGAGGATAGGCCCTTATAAGATGGACTCAATGTATAAACTAGGAGAGTTGAGTCGAACGTAATTTCCTTTCATTTCCACTGGATTTGTGTTTGTAAAACTCATCTGCCTTTGGGTTCCACAAATACTGATTACTGATTCTGTGGATAATAATGTGTAATAATCCCATGAAATGGGAGACATTTCTGGTATAAGAAAGAGGAAAAGGGACAGGGACAAAAGCTATTCCATCAAAGCTGGAAACTGCAGAAAAAAATGCTACAATTAATAAGTTGAAGATATTTAGTAATATCTTTTCCTGGGACTATTAGCAAGAACATGTTAAAATATTTGGCTATTTACATCTATTTTGCATTATTTGCCATATGAGATACATGTTTTAAATATATCACTATATTAGTAAAACAATATGTTCTAGTTTTCTAGTGAAAGTAAGCTTGGAGGCTCCCCATATAATAGGCCCAGCAAGTTGGACTAAAAAAATAAATAATAATAATTAAAAATAATCAAACCTCGGTTAAAGACACAGTGGGTTAATTACACTGCAGGCATACCACTTTGCAGTAACCAGAGAGGGAGCCTAACAGAACAACTGCAGCTATGTAATGTCAGCTTTCTAATAAGAAGTGAAGTTAAAGAAACTCAGTCAGAACACCAAAAATGGATGTTGCATTTTGCTACTATCCTACAGAGAGAACCAAGCTTATTTTAGATCAGCAAACAGAGTGAGAATTTTAAAACGCAAATCCAACATGAGTTTCACAGCTCCAATAAGGGGAACCCAAAGATACCAGCATTTAAGGCATAACCTTAAAATATCATTAAGAAGTGCTTGATTTTCAGGTAGTTAACCAAAACAGTGTGCTTTAGAGACATAAACCAGGTAATTACTCATTCCTAGCTACAGCACAGTACACCTTACCTCATAACTAACCTGTGAGCACAGACAGTGAAACCATAACAGGCACAGGAATTTCAACAGAAATATTATCATATTAACAAATTAAATGAGAATGGGAATAGGAATGTAAATACTAGAAGAAAGACCAAAGGTTAGAGAAATCATATGTACTGACAGTACAGAGCATCCCAAGCAATAAAAATCAAAACGAGTCATTTCTGTCAAGCCTGGACAGAATGTCTGGACCCTATAAGATCTTTGAACAGGTGTCTTGCCAGCAGAAGACCCTGCACCATGACAGTGGGATGTTGGCAGCAAGACTGCAGCATGTGACATCTGCCATTCTCTTGCCTGTAAGCCTAACAGGGAAGCAGATCATATCAATAAAAATGTGTGTTTACTAAATGAAAAAAAATCAGCAGATGAGCAGCCACCTTGTGGCTTAGGGACTAAAGAAAGGAGTGTATAAAGGACTACCCACAACAATAGTAGACTCCTGGAGGGTATAAATAATTTATCCAAAAATCTGTCCGTTCATGGTTGCCAATCAAGAAAATGCCAAGAGATGTGGTAAGGGTTTGATGTCCCATGTCATTTGTGTCATACACAAGTGAGCAAGACCACCTCAGCACATGCACCCTAGGGGACGTGGATTAAAGAGAGAGTGAAGGAAATACATGAAAGGAAGATCATAAATGGTTAACTTATTTAGAGATTGTGTGAATAAATGTCACCACCCCTCCCTATACATTCTCTCATTGCTTTTTGCCACATTTATTTTCTAAAGATGTGAAACAAATTGATTTGCTCCAGGGCACTGTGTGCATTCAGATTTTAAGAAACTGTTTCATGCAGCAAAACAGAAAGTACCACCAGAAAGGACCCTCAACAAGCTGCCCCACTGAGGCCCTTCCCTGTCGCTGCAAGCCTGCCTGCTCTGTGGCATATGACACATCAACCATGCTCCTGCAAATAACTGGACATGGCAATGAGGAGCCCAAGCTGGGGCAGCTCCTGCCTTTCCAAGGGCCAGCTACTTCTACAACACAGCTACAAAAGATGTAGCTTGTTAAAATTGTCAAACCTGGAACAATGATGTCCAATCCAGGTTTCTAATTAATCAAGTTCCACTTTCAGGGAGGAAGGGAACATGGGTAATATAAAATGCTTTGACTGATAAAATGATTGACTTGTTTTGACAGGTACCACTGTTATGTCCAATTTATATGAGTAAACAGACTATGAAAATATTAATTATAAACAAAGGAGTACCAGGGAATGTCTCCCCATGCCCTTTACTCAAGCCTCCTGTTGCCAGTTTCAGCTTTCCTGGAGGACACATACAGCACATATTTACAATAACACCCCACAACTGTGGACAATTAATATGCTTGTTATAGCTGTGAGTTATGACTATTGGTCATTATTGACAGCAGAGTCCTCTTTTATTCGGTGCATACAAAAATAAAATACATCACAAAATAAAACTTAGTGTCAAAACAATTATACAATGTTACAAAGAGGGACCAGTCTTCCTCTACAGAGCTCTTTCTTTGCCATCCTATGAATCAGTTCTTGAGAAACTATTAATCCCAAGTATATGAAGTCACTTTATCTCATCTCCTTCATGTTGTAGCAGTAGAGTCAAATATCAATTTATTTGAGTGAGTTCTTATAGCAATTCTTAGACCTGATGCATGTGACATCTTATGCCAAAAGGATTTATGTGAATAACATTTGACTACATTTTGTTCTATGGATGAAAAAGTCAATCTAAAATACAGTATGATTCATAAAAATTTTACTAATACCCATAACCTATTTAAAAGCTGTCTAATTTCATTGCCATTGTTAATTCTTGTTTCAGACCCTGTTCCCAGATCACTTCAGAGGGCACTTTTTGTAACTAACAATTGGATAATAGCCTAGACCACTAGACCACGAAGAAGGCCCAAGTCCCTACACATCTAACACAGCATGTTGTTATCTGGTGTTTCTTTCTAATGGCCTTGGGTTAAAAACTTCAAGCATCTTCCTTATTGTTTTGACATTTTCTTTCAGAAATATCTAGTGTTTCAGGTTATTTCCCAGTTGATGTCAGATAGAATAAAAATGATGTACAGTGCCACGAGGTAAGAATAATATTGTCCAAAACCACCTTACACAAAGTGAAAATTATTGTTCCCCTTACACTGTGTGGCATTATATATTTGTGCCTTCAGGTATCTTTCCAACTGTTTTTACACATTTCCTTTGTTCTTGCCCACAGCCATTTTTATAGTTATTATTTTCATTAATCCCTACACTCTGGCTCCTAGAGCATCACCCCTCCATGCTACTGAAGCAATAGGGATAAAACATTTCAGTGCAGCCTCTGCTGAGGAACAAACTGAGCAGCACACACAGCACTCCCACCGAGTGTGGCCAGTGTGCTCACCAAGAGGCTAAGGCTGGATGGCAGCTGGGGTTATACAGAAGCAAGGAGAATTCTTTTTTTGCAAATGATCACTGACACTTTTTTGCATGGGGACAGATTTTGAGGTTGAGGTTTTAACAGAAATTAAAGAGTAAAATTTTTCATCTTATTTGCCTTTATCTGCATTAATTTTTAGCTCTGCGAATTCAAATTTTTAAAGTAAACTACAATAGAATAGTTAGTTTTAATTTTAACTATTCTTGATTTAATAAAATAACAAAGATCATTGACATTTAAAACATTATAGTACCACAAACTTGCTGCAGAGCCTAGTGCAAGAATGTGCAGAGGTGTGTCCTTGATTCTTGATGAAAACAGAGATATTGATCTCACTGAGACTAAAATGGCTTCAAGACCCTGCTGCATATGTACATTCATACTATCACAAAGTCCTCTTAAAGACTGAAGGCTTGGAAAAATGGCAGCCAGCTAAAACTCAGAGGCAAGACTGTGGTGGTAGCTGCTATCTGGTGATAGAGGGATGGCAGGCTGATTTCCATACCTTTGATTGAGAGTATCTAAGCAGGTTTTCAGCATATGTAATTTTTAAAATTTGGCTACCATGCTGCTAACTACAGTTCCTTATATCTGTTCCAAAACAGCTTCCTGCTGAGATGTCCTGGAGAACCCTTTCCCACCATGGCATTTTCTGAGCTTGCTCTTCTGCTGGGGGCAGGGGAATGCAAAGTATTACATCTTCTCTTTGGACACAGGGTTCATCAATGTAATCTGAGACCCATAAATATCAGAAACACAAAAGAGTCAAGAATATGGAAAAAATCATCTGGAGATTTCAGGGATTTTCCTGCTGAGTTACTCAGCTGCAGCCTCATAAGGAAATAGAAAAAACTTCAACAATTTTCCAACTATGTTTTCATTTTTAGGGCATCAAAATCAAACATTACAGCCAAATTTATTGGGTTAAAATATGAAAGAAAGAAAGAAATCTGCTCTCAGGAGACAGAATTCCACTCTTTGGCTTAAAAGAAATCCTTTACACTTCCAGCCAGAAAGGAAATGATGGGAAATTGAGATTATGATGCAAATGTTAATAAAGCTCCAAGGCAGTGAGTGTATGTGTAAAAACAATCATGCTGTAGGTATAGTAGATAAAGCATTGGTTTACATTACCATAATAGTAAAGCTAATCTTTCTATAATCTTTCATAAAGCCTTGAAAACACATCTTGTTAAATTACACTGCTATTTGTAGGAATTTGTAAAAAAGTTCTCAAACAAGCAAATGAAAACAATCCCTTCTTTTGTATTGTTTTGCAGTTTGATGTTTTTCCATTATTTTTTGCTTGCATGTATTTATCCCTCAAGATACATTCTCCTCAGATGTGGCAGAAAAGAAAGGAAACTGCAAGTTAGGAAAATACACTTAGAGCCTCATTTGAACTTCTGTTTATTCTATATTTTTACATTTATTCAAATTAATTAGGAATAAAATTCCCAGAAAGCACAGAAAACGAGAAATGGCCTAATTGCATAACATTAATTCTTAAGAATACTTTACAATTTGACTTGAAAAGATCAGGGAATTTTCCTAATTATTCACAATAATCTGATTTTCAAAGCATTAATGAAGATTTTAGTTCACTGAAAATCACATTAAACCACACTGTCAAAATTTTACCAGTGTAAGTGCAAGAAAAAGAAAATTATTTCATTTTTGACATATACAGACACTCCAAGAATTATAGCAAGCGGTTTGATTCTTTTGGAAATAAACACACGATACACCAAGTCTAAACATTTCAAGTTAAGACCAGGCAAATTAGGTTTTATAAAAAGTGAAGATTAGTGTTTTGAAGCAGAAAAACCCAAGTTCTGCCACTTAGGAACAGAATTAGCTGCTTATATCTGAAGTTGTTACATGTCTTTCTCTTCTCTCATCTCCATATGCCTACAACTGAACTGAATGATTGGTCAATTCCTTTGCATGCAGGAAGCTTTCTGTATACTTTTGGTGTACCCACAAGGACAAATAATCCTCAGATCCAGAGGCACTAAAGACCAGAATTTTTGATCAGGGTAGACATCATCTGGCTGGCTACCTGGTGACAGGATCATTTATATCTTGCAGGGAATAATGTTAAACACAGCATAAGTGACCTATATACGGCTGAATGTGATATGAAGGGACTGCTAAAGGCGACACATTTTTTTCTCATTCTTTCTATTCTACAATACATTGCCATTTCTTCTTGGCAAGAGGTTTTTGGTTTTGTTTTGGGTTTTTTAATCCCATCCTCACCCCTGCTCTTTCATTCACTTGGGCAAAAATCAGCTGGGCTATACAAGACTACAGATGTAGAATACATTCCAGGAAAGCGTTCAAAGCCAGGCTGGATGGGGCTTTCAGCAACCTGGTCTGGTGGAAGCTGCCACTGGCCATGGCAAGTAGACAGAATGCAATGATTTTTAGGGTCCCTTACAGCCCAAACTATTTCATGATTTTAAGCAGCCAGTTGTCCTAATAAGCAGCAAAAAAGCCAGGTGGAAGGTTGCATGGTGCATTTGTAAAATTGTCATATGTTGATCTAAAAACTCACTAATGCTTAAAGAGACAACTCTGATGTGGTCACTGCCTTTCTTGTGTTAGCCATGAAAATGTCCTAGCAAATGGCAAATTGAAAATGGCATGAAAACCAAGTCAAATTAACCTGAATCACAGACCAGCTGCATATTGACCATGATCCACAGAGATGGCAGCAGTAGAAGCTGGCAGATGAGGATAGTGTTGGGTTCACACATCCCCTTTGCTAGCACCACACTTTTGTACCTGACCCCTCATTATAGATCTGTGACTCCTGTGGAGACCACTGCAAACTCAATCTGAAGGATGTGGGAAGAAGGAAAGATGCAGGGATAGAAGCAAGTAGCTAAAGAGAGTAGGGCAGAAATGGCTGTTTAGGCTATTAATGCACCTGAGAAAGAGTCAATAAAAATATACCTTTACAGCAGAAGTCCTACTGGGAGGAAAGGGAAAAATAAAACTACTCTTCTAAGCTTAAGAGAGAGAAAGAAAAGTTAACAATCAAAGGTTTGTAAGGCTCTTGAGAGCTAAGCCAGATCTATAGTGGAAGAAAACAGTGTAGTAATAATAATGCTTATTCAATATTTCTGCAAGTTTTCATTCCGAAAGATACACTGGCATTATGAACCTCTTTTCCTGACTAGAGAATCAAATATGAAACCTTTAACCCACCCTTTCAAGAGAAGCACAAGGCTTGAGAATGTTGCATTTAACCACCTTTCTGCACATTGTGAAAATGTCTGATCTAGAGTAGAGTAAATGCATACAGGTTGAAAGAAGGGGGAAATCAAATTATCTCTACTGTCCCATTTTTTTTTCAAATTTTTAAGGCAATTAGCCTCATTACCATAAATACACCTTTATAGCCACATTTATTTTAACCGCATCTTCTGTTAAAAATGCCATTTTCCATTAATATGTAACCAATAATCAACCAGCTCTCTAAGGTTTTCATTTTGAAGACAAGTATCTGGAAATGGGATCAGCATGGCAGACACTGATCTCCCTGGTGTAAAACCAAGAGAAGTCCCCTTTCTCTGACTGTCTCCTCTCTTCCACAGACAATTCAACAAAATCTTGGAGGCTTCTTTTTTCTCTTTACAGCCACTGTTCATGCTCTTAAAGTTCACTTGACCTTATTTAATTCCTGATGCTACATAAATTGGACACATAATGTTTGGGCAAAGGGAAAAAGTAACAGGGCATTGCTCCTCCGCAGTGCCAAGGCAGTTACAGACACCTGGAGCAACTGCAATGAGAAGACCCCTACTGTTTTCACATTCTACATTAACTGGGGTTCAAATCCTGAAACATGGTTCACTTTCCATGCACAAAATACCCCAGCTGTTTCAGGTGTAGGAACCAAATTCATGCTGACAGTCAATCACAGTTTGCCAGTCATTAACAAATAGTACCTATGCCATTTTCTGCACAAATTACTGTAATTACTGACAGTAGGACAAGGTATTTAATCTCTTAATAATGCAAATGAAAATCATGTTCCTGTGGATGAGCACATCAAGATCTGCCTTAAAGTAGTTTTCACTTTTTGATGAGACATTAAATTTTTTAAGTCTTTGTACTACGTAAATCTGTGCTTTTCCTGCCCTTTTTTTTTTCTTTTTTTCTGATACAAATTCACTTTTGAAATCTACAGACTTGAAACAGGAGAAAATTATTCCAATTCAGGGAGAAATTCTATTTACTTTGTATAACATTAGGTGATATATCTTTAAATTATTATAACTGGTTCTCTGCTAAGTTGAATGGCTCTTTGAGACAAATATTTAATAATTTGTCACCAATAAAATGGAGGCAGAAGGAGCAGTCTGTCAGTTTGGGATCTGTTTAAAAACCATACATGTCAGGGACAGACTCATCAGTTTCTTTTATTTGTCCTCCATCTGATGAGGGAAATTTAACATTTATCTTCTCATCCCTGTTGCAAAGCTGAGCAGAAATACTTTATTGAAAAGCTTTCTGTCAATTATGTTGAAGCTAGAAAATGCAAAATGAAATCAAAGTTCATCTTGCAGCCTCTTATCTATTTGCAATCAACCCGTAAATAATCAATCTGTCATCCATTCAGTTACTTCCTTCTTAAAAACACAGAGAGAAATCAAGGCACAAATGTACATGTAATTTTGCCTTTTTATGCAAGGCAATTTATGGAGCCACATTATTAAAAGTTGAACAGGTATATAAATGATACAGAGAAAGAAAATAATGCTTGTTGGAAAGAAGTAATAAGGCAAAGACACACTCAAAATGGATTCATGAGTCATTGCACTTAGCTTTGATTCTTTTTCTCTCTCTGAAACTGTAGTTTGGTCCCTTAATTCAGTTTGTTGATGATGCTGTCTTGCAGCACTCTAGGAAGCAAAGTGAAGTAGAAAATGTTTTATTTGCCAGTGAGAAGTACCCTATACTCTCACAGGGTAAAATGAGTAAAGTCACACTTGCGGCTTTCTACGAAAGATGAGGACAGGCCAGGGGGTAACGGCTTTAAACTGAAAGAGGGTAGATTTGGATTAGATATTAAGGAGAAACTCTTTACTCTAAGGGTGGTGAGTTGCAGGTTGCTCAGAGAAGCTGTGGCTGCCCCACCCCTGGATGATGTCCCATCAAGGATGGGGGTGTGTTAGATGGAGGTCTGAGAAACCTGGTCTAGCTGAAGATGTCCGTGATCATTGCAAGAAGGCTGGGTATAGATGACCTTTACAGCTCCCTTCCAACCCAAAATATTCTTTAATCACTGTATGATTCTCAGAAATTATGTCTAATATTTGCAAAGGGAATTGCATTCTAGCATACCTAACTAGGAGAGAATGTGAACTCACATTTGAAACAGAATTCCAGATTTTTTTTTCAGACTGGTCCTAGACCATTAAAGATTTTCTAGGAACTTGTGCTTAGCAGAATTGAAATGCAGAGTAACACTTTAAGAATATGGTTGTTCAAGCCTGAGAAAACACTACAGATTTTCTGTGAGTAAGAGCTTCCCTCTTAATGAGATATAGCATAACACAAGACCCTGCTGTTAGTCCCTTGAGGGGTTCTAGCTAGGAGGAATATTAACGTGGCCTTTCTATCAGCCATTTCAACTAATAATAAACACTGAACTTTCCTGCAATGCCAGAGCCAGGGTCAGTCTCTAGGAACTATATGCACAGCATTTCCAATGAAAAATGAAACCCTAGGGGAAAGAATGAATGTACTAATATCTTTATTTATTCACAGGCCATTTCTGAGCCCCATTTGGAAAATTTAGGCAGCTATGTGGATGAAAAGATTCATACCAGTGAGACTCACCCGAAGTCTACAAGACTGATTTTAGGTCTAAAGAAACTCAGCTCTGACTGGAGCTGGACAAAACTGTTTATATGAAGTCAAGACATAGCATTAAAAGACTTGGCACAGTCCAAAACAAAGGAATTTTTACCAGCCTCCAAATACTGAAACATGCTGTGAAAACACCCTTTGGTGAAGAACCAGCCACCCACCAGATCAAATTGTTCCTAAAGCATGATCCTGGCTTGAGCAAGAGAAAATTTGAAAAGACAGAGAAATGCAGATTAAGATACCAGATTATCTGTTCTAATATTCACTAATATTTTCTCATGCACAGAAGTTTTTCCTAAAACTTTTGTTTTATCCTTCCTAAAGCAAAAAAACATGGAAATGAAAAATACAAAATTACTGTTGAGGACAGGCAAAGGATATGGTTTTTTGTCTGGAAGACACCCTCTTCATTTCTGCAGATGGAGAACTTAAATAGCCCCATGACTACTATTTGTCTTCCAAGTATAGTGAAATGAGAAAGCCTTGTTATGAATCTTGGGACAGGAAGAAACTCAATGGATCATTATTCTTCTCATCCTGAGGTAGAAGTAGCTACCATTGCACTGTGTCTAACAAATGGCTGTCTGGCATAGCCAGGTATTTCCCATGCTACAGACCTGATGTCCTCCCTGGTAATCACAATCCTCACTTCTTCTACATCTAATACAAATCTTGTTTATTATTTATCTATTAAATTTTGTTTCACACCCTCCCTAGGGAGCACAGAGAGCAAACTCACTCTTCAAAGATGCGCTGCAAGGCAAGATTGCTATCAGGTGCTGATAAACTGCCCCCCACCTCCCACTTAGTCTTTGGTATTTCAGATAAATGGCTTCAAATCCCTCATTTATTCATTGTAGGACAGGCTTTCTAAATCTCTGATCATTTTTACAGCTTTCCCCTGGAGTCTCTCCAACTGGCATACACCCTTCTTGAAGTACAGAGCTCAAAGGTTTACCTGTAAAGGATGAAAGGAATGCTCCTATGTCTTTGTAAACCATACCTCAATTTATAAAACCAAATATATTATTTGAATGCTTCATCACAGCAGGATGTGTTAGAGACAAGATGTTACAGCTAACAAAGTTCTAGCTGCTTTTCCACATATTTTCCTACAGTTTTATGTTAGCACTATTTAGCAGATATGTGGTTATTTCTACTGAAAGCACCTTGCAGTTGACCCTGCTCAATTACATCTTTGCTTTCTCAGACCACTTTCAGTGTTGAACCCTCCCAGCACATGGAGTCTTCTGAGAAAAAAGAGGAAATGTTGCAGAAGAGAAGCATGGTCTCTTCTAGTTATCATTACTCTTCAACCTTTTTCTAGATGCTTATAAAGAGATTTCCTACTTTTTCAAATATTCTTCTAGATTCTAAAAATACACTGATGGCTTCACAGTCCCTTGCCTCCTCTTGTTCACTTCAATAAGGATGCATTTTCTCCTTCATCTTTCCAGTTTTTGACTTTGCCTTCTCCCCATGGGTGTTCAAGCCTGACCATTGTCAGCACTCAGATTTCATCACATAAATTCTGGTGGTCTGTCATCAAGACCATCAGGACCTGTGAGTGTGTGAGCATCTAGCTTCTCTAAGTGCTACCAGACCTATTGCTTCTTCATTTGAGGCTGAGATCTTGTCCCTTTGTTGCTGATTTTGATCATGATAGCAACCTTATAAGAGATGACCTTTCTGTGAAAACTGATTCCAGCACAAGGGTAAGCGCTTTTCACATCTTGTCTTGAAAGCACCTACAATCACAACATCTCTCTGTAACTGCCACGTACATCCCTAAAATTACAATCCTGCATTACAGAGGG
Source organism: Calcarius lapponicus (assembly GCA_039654755.1). Classification (NCBI taxonomy): domain Eukaryota; kingdom Metazoa; phylum Chordata; class Aves; order Passeriformes; family Fringillidae; genus Calcarius; species Calcarius lapponicus. The sequence goes on along the minus strand of CM077462.1, from coordinate 62,664,095 downwards.
GGTCTGATTTGCTATAATAGTATTTAAAAATGTAATTTAAAAAGAACTTTCAGAAATTTTGGCTATGACATTTGATAATAATTTAAAATTAGAAATTATACACATCTGACCTACAGACAGTGGATAATATTTACCCTTGGTCTACCATTTACATTGAGTTTATTTTTCAATTACAGTATATAAAATGTAAATGCGCCCACAATAAACAATTTTACTAAATTATTTGCTGTAATTTTGTTTCCTTATTTCAGTTCTCTCTGGTGGAGTGAATAATATGCCTTTATATTAATTTCATAAGACAACCTACAAATTGTTTTGCATAAGAAACACAACAAACAAAAACAAAAACACAGTTTTGAGAAAGAAACATCTATCGTATCCTTATTTGCAAATACCACTTTCCAAAATAAACATGTCAAGCATATCTTGGGGCTATTGTTCTTTTAGCTTATGCAATGTCTTTTATCATATCCTAAAGAGTTTTTGTGTCATTATACCCTTTTTTACATGTCACGAAGCTCCAAGATCTTGCTTTGCAACTGTTTCTTCCTATCAACAAATAATGACAGGACTTTTTTTTTTTTTTCCCCCTAAAGAATCCAAGTGCCAGTTTGTTATTTGCTCATATAAGCTACTACTCAAAATTCAGAAGCCAACAATTCAATCCCAGGTAATGAACACAGAGCTTTGTGCTCTTGGAATATTTTGGATATAATCCCTAGTGTTTATAGTTTCACAGATATTTCCTCCACAGATATAATTTGCTTTTTCAAGCTTTCAGAGTTGCATTTTTCTCCAAAATTAGACACTAAAGATATAAGCATTAAGCTATCTCCTTGCCTTTCTCATTCAACAGCAGCCAAAATCTGCACTGGAAGAGGTCACAGCAATTTTTTTTCATCTACCAAGCACATCAAAAGCTTAATGTCGAGAAAAATTTATCAAATTGCAATTGGACCAAGCAGCAAAATTTCTGAATGAAAAAAATCTTAAGTGACTCTCTGCAAGGTAAGAAGAACAAGTGACACTGTCATAAATCAATGGCTTTACAGCCAACTCAAAAGAAGAATTGAAGAGCAGCTGTCTACATCTCAGGGAGCACAAGACTTTGATACAGCAAGGCTCTACTTTCTTTGTGTAAGAATCTCACTGTGTCTGCAACAGAGGAACCTTCACTGCATGTAAAATTCAGGTGCCTTTGTACACACCACTGATGTGATACAGGCAGAATCAGAATGTTTTTGCACTGGAGTTGCAGAGCCTGGACTTCCTGGTCTCGTATCTTACGACAGCCCGAATGCAAAGAATGACCATCTGCACCAACAGGGTGTTCCATGGCAAACAGCAAAGGGTCTTCCACTTGAACTCCATAAAATAGCTGTGATTTCTAGGAATTCTAACATCATGTTTAGAGACACAAACAAACAAACAAAAACCCCCTAACTGATGAAGGAAAGGCAGTTCTTCAAAGCCATTGGACAAATGTTCTAAAAGAATAAATGGCAAGTCAAAGATAAAATACTATAGGGAAATTTCTATTTGACTAATGTACTATATATTTTGTTTTAATGAAGGATAACTGAATTTCATCTAGAATTTGGAATACTGAAAGCAAAATGAGGATGACAGACCTGCAGAAAGGACTAGGGTAGTCCAGAAAGGACTGGAAATAGCCAGATGAACAACTATTGCAATTAACCACTTTGGTGTTTGACTTCTAAGACAGCTATTCCCTTCAGATGTTTAGAGATGCCTTAATGTAACTATTTCCTTTTTTTTTCCCAACCAGTGCAAACAAAAGAATAATATTGACAATCTAAAATAATTTTTAAATAGGCTGCATTGTGATATTTTATTTACCACATCACTTGAATCTCTAAAGCTGCAGTCAGCTTTGTTTCTCCACCATGATTAGAATCTGTAATGCCTTTCTCAGAAGACTGAAGACACTGTCTGCCCATGCTTTCGATTACAGGGCAAAAAGAGACAAGAAAAATGTAGAGACAAAAATGAAGAGCTACAGCTCCTCATGCTATAAAAATTTAATTAAATACTATTTATTCTTTCAAAGGTGCTCTTCATGGCAATGCAATATTTTGCTGATGTATGATGTTTTCCAGACAGCAGATGTCTTGAGAAAGACCTGGACATCTAAAAACTAGCAAGAAGACAGATCTTGCTGCATAGACAATTAACTTAACAATAAAGGAAAACACTGTTCTGCAGTTTCATGTGACTAATTTGCACATTAGGCTTTACATTCAGAAAAGGACGAAGGTCTCCAAAGAAGTAAACATAAGGATTTTCAGACTACCTAGGTGAAATGAAATACATTGTGTCAATAAACACAGTCAACACAGCAGGCTAATCCCCATCTTCTGTTGCATCAGGATATCAATCAGGTTCCAACAATAGTTGTCATATAACTTTTGAAAAATTACTATTAAAGTGGTGAAAGATCAAGCATAATAAACATTCTCTAAAATTTACCTGAAGAATTTAAAACAAGCATCAGATAGGTAGAGGAAAAAGGCCAAGAAAACTGCCACTCCATAGGAAATTCTCATTACTCCACTAAAACACAGGAAAAATGATGTTTGCCTCCTGTCTACAGAAAGGTTTTTTCCACAGTCAGCCCAGTAGCTTAGCAAATGATGCCACACTGTCCTTCCCTATCTTTTGATTTCTTGTGTACCTGGAAATACTGATGAGACAATTAACACTAGCTACACTGTCTCCAGCACCTCCTGTCCTCCTGATGAAAATAGCAATGGTAAACATAATGAAAAGGATCTTCTCTAGCTCCCCTTTTAACTCTTACACAGCACTCTAGAATGGGGAGGGAAATGATGAAACTATTTTCTAACCCAGAAATTTACAACCTAGCAGAAAAAAGGAGTACAAAGGCATGCTATGATGACAAAATTATGAGACTTACTGAATTACATTTAGTCAGGAGAAAACCTTGGAACTGAAAAAGAAGCTGGCCGAGATCCATGGGGAATTTTCCTTACACTTGGCATAGACAAAAAAAACCCCAAAAAACAACAAACCAAAAAAGGCACTTAGTCTTTGGGATTTTTAAAAATTGCAGAGAGTAAAAGGACACAGTGTCAAGTAGAATCCCAAAGCACACACATCACAGTTTTTCATACAAGCCCAAGACAAAAGATGTTCCAAGAAACTTTTCAGCAGCACACTGGAGATCATTATGTAACTGGGAAATCCATTTAGAAAGCAAGTTCCTTTGAAGCATTTCCACAAGGACAGGATAAATCAAGTACAGAATTTTTAAATGGTCTGCTTTACTGTCAACCAGAAGGATGCCATATGAACAAAAGCTGGAGATGCATCCATCTTCATCACTTATCCAATAGCTGAGTACAGAAATTAATAAGCCCTGTCTCTAAAGAAAGCAATTAAAAAAAAATACACACAAAAAAACCCCAAACCCAAGCCCTACATCTTCCTTCTCTCAAATTTTCAGAAAAAAGTTTGGAGTTTAAACCTGTGAAGGTGACAACAACAGTATCAGGGGAATCTATATGTCATGCTAACAGCTTTTGATTTGCAGCAAAAGCCTCAGAAGTAACTGTGACCACAGCAAAAAGGCCAACTTCTCATGACAGAATGATAAAAAAACAAGGTCACACTGGAACATCATACCCTTTGATGTCTCTACTCAGAGTCAAAGAAATCTTGGCAACTGGATAATAATACAAAATTCCTACCTAATTCAGAAAGAACAAGCACAGAAAATTCTGTCAATTGAAATGTCAATGACCTGCTTAGCTCCAAAGATGGTTGAATTTGGTCTGATGTGACACAATTTCATAGCACCATCTTCTGCCATTTAACTGCAATTGTAATGAAAAAGATTATGGAGAAAGATTATTTTCTTTCTCCACTGAAAACAAAAAGCAATCAACCAAACCTTATTTTTCTTGAAACAAAACCTCCAGTTTGTTGGCATCCAAGCCTACCTGCACATCTATCTTTCCCTGAGCTGCTGCTTTTTGCTCTATCACAGCCACAGTTCATTAAGATGAAATGTGTTCTGTTGAAGCTGCCTAATCAGTAAGTATTGCTGAAGCAATTTAGTAATGATCTTAATGCACAGTGCTGAATTTTTATAACCACCTCAATTGGCTATTAAAATACAGCACTGCACTTTAAAATTGCTACTGCACCACTTCAGAAATAGTCATCATGATGGAGCTGCAAAAAGAAATGTTCATATCAGTGGAAACCTTACTCTTTGTGAATGATTTCTGGAAAATTTTATTTAAAATCCACTATGAGATTAGATGTTCATTTTGCATATGAACACAGGATTCTTCAGACCTGCTTGGAGAGCGCTTAAGAGCTTAATGGTTTCAAGGGAAAACCAGACAAAATACACACATATAATATTGCTGCACAGTCTTCCCAGACATGTTGTTTACTTCTTTACTGCTAATGGAAAATGACAGTTAAATAGAAAAGGGGAAAATCATAGTTATCATGAAAATATAAAAGACTTCAAGCAAGTAATATCCTATAGTTCACAGAAGAGCTCCAGTTTTAAGGGAGACGACCAGCCAGAAGGAGGGATTTTGAATTCCCTTTGAAAATATCCTTTTTGATTTGGAAATAATTTCTTCAATGACTAACTACTAATCTCCAAAGATGGTTAAATTAAGTCTGATGTGAAGACAAGCTGATTCCACCACTTCCTGCCATTAAACTGCATTTTTAACAAAGACCATAACAGATTTACCTTCTTTCTCCACTAAAGACAAAAAAGAAAAAGCCTGAGAAACTAGAACTGAAATGCCATTCAAATAATAATTATTACTTTGTGAAACTGAATACAAGGACTACTTTTCCTCAGGAATGGAAGGAACCACTTCACAGAATCAATGTGGGATTTTAAAAGAAAAGCTTCACAGATGGTAACGTACACAAATGAGATGGCAAGTCTTTACTGACCAAAGGCAGATAATGCATTTGGTATTTTGCTGTATGCATTTATCATCACTTAAATTAAAGAACATGATTCTCAGTCTGGAAAATATAAAGATGCAGATGTAATCTACCACTTTTACTCCATCAGGCACTGGCAACACAAATGTGTCAATAAAAAAGAGCAGAGGCTTTTATAGCAGTTTTATCATGGCGCTTTCTAATTTTATGATTTTCATGAGAATACAATTTTCATGTGATAAACTATCAGATACTCACATATTCTTACATCAGACTATCCTAGCCTGCAGGGAAGCCAAGCTTTTTAGTGATGTTAACTTATAAATGATGGTTTGAGTCACTATCTTAAAACTGGAAAAATATCTATTATTGTTTGATGGAGCACTTTCTGCTAATTGGAGGAAATACAAGTTCCTTAAAGCAAAGACATTGCACAATAAAGGGTATTTTAGTTTCAATTGTGGTGGTTTTCTGTTTGTACCTGAAATAAGTGATACTTCAGGTTACAGTAATATGAAGTGAAGTACTTAGATTAGAGTTGAGAACCAAAACAGTTTGTTAAACTCAGACTTAAGAAAGTTTGCTTGCTTCTTCATTTTCATATGGTTCTGTCTTTTAAGCTTCCCCATTTTGGTCTGTTTTAGATAAGGATTCACAGAGCACAGAAGGAAGAGAACATTGAAAACCAGAAGTAAATTCACAGCTGATAGGATCATAAGACTGAAATTCTTCAAAGACTGTAAGAAAAGGTTCTGTTCAAAATGTGAAGAAATGATTTTGTTGAAAACATTTTGGACCTTACAAAACATTATTTTTTAATTAAGAAAATATCTGCCTAACTTGCCATAAAACTCCCTATTCCCACATGCTAAAGTTTGCTATGGCATATTTAGTGTCTCTTAAATTAGAGAAAATAGATCATAAAAGTAGTAGAAGTGATAGCTGTAATAAAAAAAAAGAATAATAAAAAAATATGCACCATCATCAGTCTGAAGCAAGCACTTGCAATCAGTTATCAAATGCAAGACCTGAAAACTCTCACTGTTCTCTGAAATTGGGAAATAAATAATTGGGGTTCTTTGTTTGCAAAAAGCCCTTCCTTTCATTTTAAGTGCTGCAGCTATTACCTGAGATAAAAAGGTAACTTTTGACTTTTCTTTGCTAGATAAAAGTTGTAAGTTTTCTCCGTTCCTTATGGAAAGAAGTACTTTTTTTTTTTTTAATGAACCCTCTATTCTGATATTCTGAATTGACCACTTTTTGTTTTAGCAGACAAAACAAATTCTGAAACACACATCATTGAAGCATACTTTTGTGACTATTTCAGTTGTCACTGCAAGCTGGGTTACCATCCATGCAACAGAACACACAAGACATTTCCAATAAAGCCATCAATCCAAATTAAAATATATCTATTCTCATGAAAAAAGAAGCATGAATCTCTAGGAAACTACAGACAGTAATAGACTAGAGGACATTTCAATAACAATCCAAGACAAATCTACACTGAAATCATACCTTACATTGATGGTGAAAATTTTCTGCATCTTCTCAAGAAAATCTCAGCACTTACCAGTGAGTTAAAAAATACACAAATTATACCATACTGATTCTTTTCCTAGTATAGTAAGAAAGGTTCATTACCATCCATTGACTTTATTCAGTGGCATCAAGAATAAACCAAATAGTTACAGGAAAAGAAAATCTACCATGTGCCACAGAGTCGCTTCAGTTCAGCACAGAACACAACGAAATGGTAACTCTGGAACTGGTTATGCCCAATGACGTAGTCTAACATTTAGACAGATATACATAACTCTCAAAATAAATGCACATTATGCCCTTTATAACCCTACCTTATTTTTGCATATTTTATTAGATGTCTTGTTCAGGAGCTTGGTCTTTGCTGATTAAGAAATTTAAGAAGAATAGCCATCCAGAGGGAGATACAGAATGGGGCTGAACAGTGCTTAAGAGATGCATTAATTTGTAATCTGAAGCCCCAAAATATAATCACACTCCAAATGGATTAAAAGAAAAGTTTTGATATGGCCTGAATTCTGAGAGCAGAAAGAGTAGGGAATTAAGTGCCCCTAAACATGTTTTAGTGCCCAAGGCTGTGTGAAGTGGACCTCATAAGAATGTGTCCCAGGCTGAATTCATCAGGAATGAGCAAAAAGTATGCTTTTAGAAACCAAAAACTGAGAGAGCTGCTGGTGTGCCCAGAGCCTTTCATCTAAAATGTCGTGAACAGAAGGGCAGCTCCAGTCATCACGGCAAGATCCTGACACTACTCAAGCACTGTAATGATGATAGGCACTATTATCATGAAGGGTGTAATCCTGTTTCTCTATGACTCTATACTCAAGCCACCAGAATATCCAGATAGCAAAATTAGCTGTCCTTTATGTTGTTCCCTTTTTTTTGGGTGTTTTTCAGTCTGACAATTTTCTTCTGAAGTTTCCTGGTACTCAGCTGTTCTGCTTCACATACCCTGAACTTCATTTCTGCAGTTCTGATGTTTTTTAAGACACCACATTTCCTACAGAAGTGAGGTCAAAAGTTTATTATCTGATCCAACACTGCTGTAGTTACAAGAATCCTTATTTTCTGCCCTTTTTTTCCCCCCTTCTGGTACCTTATATCAGAGCTTAAATTACCAGCTAGGTAGGCAAGTAGGTAGGTAATATTTTACATGACCTCTGTGTTTACCCAAGTTTCTCACTGCCAGAAATTTTCTACAATGGTAGAAATACATTTAAAAATGTATTTCTTCTAATGGTAGAAGATCATTTAAAAAATGAAATTAAAATGAATCAAGTTTAATTTCTACCACTTGTACATCAGCATACTAATTGAGCATCATCATACTATTCAATGCTTCTGGATTTAGTAAAAGTATTTTTGGAGTGTGATAGGACAGCATGAAAATCTTGAGGTCAATGGAACTACTTTGCATTTGACTGAAGGATTTTAAACCAATGAAATGGGATGGAACACTGGAGCCCCTGAACAGTGACTGAAGTTCACAATCCACTGCCCATACACAGACCTTTGCAGGGTCTTACAGGAAGCTAACGCACAAGTTATTTTACAAAGCAGACAGCACCATTACACTGCTTTGTTTTGAATGCCTGCATTTTGCTCCCCAGAAGCAAACACTGCAGCGTGTGCAATCCATTCTCATTACTGCTAGTCTTGTTTCAATACAGAGCAAGAAAAGCATATTACTTAATGACAGGATTTTCAGTAGTGTCTAAATCCCAATGATTTAAATAAGAAATTTGCAAGTATGTCTTTCCTCTGTTACAGCTGTCAGCCACAGTAGAGATGCTGGCTGCTAAAATCTGCAGTGCCCTGGGAGTGACTGAAACAAAACATCTACACTTGGCCACTCAATCCTTTGCAAAGCCATACTGGGAATTGTATGCCTGCCTGAAGAGACATGCAAGAGGCATACAAAAGATAATCTCACAAGCACATGAAAGAGAGGAAGAGCCTGCAAGGATGACAGCAATTACCTTCAAGACACAGACTGTGGCTATCTGCCAGTATTTGCAATCAGGTGTGTCAAAGTGATGATCAGCTTTAAATGCCTACACAGCTGAAGCTCTCTTTGAACCCTTGATTTTCCTATTACACAACTCATTGTGTCTTTGTTTACATCTTCTGCTCCCAAAAATAAAACTAAAGGGTTATGGGTTTAGCACATATGACACCAGGAGAGCCTTTTTGTGAAACAACAGGAACAACTGCATGGGGATCTGCATTTAGAAGAGACCTCCTGGCAGCACAAGAGCATGCCCTTCCCCCTGTCACACACCCAAAGCCATCTCCAGACAATGCTTATTCAATATGTGATGTTTAAAATACATTCACCAAATTAATAAATGCCTTCTATATGGTGGTTGCTAGTGACAAAAATTAGTGCCCATTAAAAAAACCTAACTAACCTCTATGGACTAAACTTGTAAACTCCCTCATCCTGAGTATCTCAGATGAAATAAAAGGACCTCTATACATAAAGCCTTGCAAATTTCCTTCTTTACCAACTTCAAGAGCTGAAAGATATAATCTGCTACACACGGGCAAGTTAGGGATCTCTGAGTTTACCTGGGACTAGGGATGCCAAAACTTGCTTTCATGTGGCAAACTCTCAGGGCAGTAAGGAATTAAGTCAGTAAATGCTGGGTTATATACTTACAGAGACAGTCAGGAAAATAATTGAAAATATATTTGCTATTCCAGTTTTGGTATGGAATGACCTTCTTGTCTAAAAAACAGATTTACTTTCTTTATTAATTTTGTGAGTAGGAAGGAAAGGTGTGGAAGCTACCATGCTAGTTTTCAGATCCTGCTCTGGACACCAAACATCCCAATTTCACTCTGAGAAGTAAGAAATACTGTTTATATAAATACTAGAGTGGTTCTTACATTGCATAGTAATAGTGTCAAAGACAGATAAATTCACAGAAAAATCACCTGAAATATGAGGAGATAAGCATCACCGGACTGACTACAGCCAAGAGTCACCGGTTTTATTCTCAACTTCTCCTAAGAGTTTGATACCTTTCAATAGATAATTTTTTCATGGAAGATTTTGCAAAAAATCAAAGGAAAGATGCTATGGATATTAAAAGTAGTATTGGTAAGGTCTTCATCCCAACTATAAATTATTTATTTTCTTCATTTTGCTCTTTTATCTGTAGAATACAGAAAGCCTAATAGAGCAGGCTTCCTTATTGCCTGAATTATGAAGGTAAAACCCCTGGCTTTTGCAGAAAACTAGCCCATCAACTTATTTTTTATCCTAGTTTCCAGCCAACTTGTTTCTATAAAAATGAAAATATAAAAAAATATTCAACTTAACAGCAAAATTTATTATTTACAGCACTTATCTGTAGTAAACTTCATATAAGAATATGGATATAACATCATATTTTCAGCAATAAGCAGCAAATTGCTTTAGCTTGCCCTAAAAGGCACTTTTTTGATATCCCTTCTGTTTTATGAAAATATTGGAAAAGGAAATAGTTTTGGGCATACACTCAAAACAAACACTATGCAAACCCATTATTGGATAATGATTGCCTCTCTTGTCCGTTTTCACAATGTAGCAAAAATTTGGTCACCGTGAATAATTTTTACTGCTTCATCACAACCAGAAAGGACATGTTAATTTTAGTTTCTTTAGCCCTAGGTCTCTCAAAATGACTATTACATCACACACTTTGCTTAACTCAAATCTTTACAAACACTGCCTGCACTTCTACTCTGAATTCACATGCATACCAAATACCATTAGAAATGCTTTTCTGTTAGAAAAACAATCTAGCATCATAATTGACCACAAGAATCCAGACTTTCAGGGATTTACCATCAGATGCCTGTTTAAACATATCTTACTCTTCTCCAAGAGCAGAGCATAATGAATACATTGCAGCATCAATGAGTGCCACTGTTTTCAGTGTTGCACTATCTTTGTTGAGTACTAGAGGTCAAGCTCAACAGTATGTCTCAATATATTAAATATACTTCAGTACTGCTATTAAAAAGCCCTATGGAGAAGCATATTATAATATTCACATGAGGGAACATGTAAGGGAGAACACTGAAAAAGCTGCAGATTATTCACTATAGATAAAACAGGGAGAGTAATCTCATGTGCACTGCATATATTAACAGACATTCAAATGTCTTCATTTCATAATACATATATATATTTATCAAAGACCTGCTTATGAAATAACTATTATGGATCAAAATAATTAACTGCTGTTCATTCTATTCATATGTACCATGAAAATATGCATTTTCTTTGTCCAGAAATTAGCTATGAAGAAAAATGCTTCTAGAAAGGAATTTGGCTTTTTGTTCTGTAACCAGAAGGTTCTGCTGGAGGCGATAAAGCTCATTTAGACTAGTGAAGGTTTTGTGCTAGATTTCCACATAATTTTGTTGAGGAATAAAATAAAATTCTTCTATGGATCTGGGTAAGTTGATATTCTTGTCTTCAAGTTCCAATGACAACTAGAAAAAAACATCATAAAAGTAGAGAGGGCAAGCTGGATAATCAAAACACCTTCTGAAAAAAGGAATAATTCAGAAAATCCACATTCAACAGCACCTTAAATGAAAGTCAAAGGTCTGAGTAGAGGAACTTTAGAGGTAGTGTATGTGCTGCCACATAGTATCTCCATGTGTCCTTAGAAGGTAATGAGAGAGTAAACATCAAATGAAGCAAACCACAACTCCTTGAACCCCCTTATATTTCAGGAAGAGACGTAACCATGAATTCAAGTTCTACCCGCCTAAATGAACTACATTTTGGTATTTGACATGTCAACCAGTTAGCAAATCAACAAGGCCAGATGCCATTTAAGCTACAAGAGAGGCTAAACAGCAAGTTGAAAATGGACACCCTTTTAATTTTCTTATCTACCTTTCGGTCCTTTGAACAACTTGATCTCTACGACGGTCTCCAGTATAGGTCTCCTTCGCCGGACGTACAATCGCACTATGGAGCCGGCCTCCTTCAGGGCCTCCACAGCCTTGCTGTGTGACACTTCTGACACGTCAACCTCGTTCACTCGCAAGATGCAATCGTTGACCCTACAAGAAAAGGAAAGAACCAGAAGTACTGAATGCTTCAGCTGTTACTTTGGACCAAAGGAAGTTTTGTCAGCAGTGCTGTAAAATGGAGATGACTTCATTGGGAATCTCAGAATTGCAGCATATGACGAGCTGGAAGGGACCCACAAGGATCATCAAGTCCACATCTGCCAGATGACAGACTTTGCGCAATATGCTTCGCAAGCAATGAGACAGAGCACTCAGTCCTTCCAAAAGCCATACCTGATTCAAACTGGAGTCTACCCAATCACTCACACCTACCATCCTCCTTCAGAAATTGGGGTTACAGGCACTATAGTGATAGAAATAAGTAATAATTTGTCTTTACAGACTTCATTAAAACAGTTTTGACTAAACAATCTAATTGCTTTAAAACACTCATGCTGCATGCTATTACTATGGACCATAGTAAGGACAACTACAGTTTGTGTTACAGAAATCTCATAGCGTGATACAAAAGCTGTAAAAATGCTGTCCTACAAAAAGCAGACAATTTAAAAGAGAATGCTCGATGCTAAATAATTTACTCAAGTTAAATTCTTTGTTTTCAACACTGATTGCAGGCTACAAGATCTGCTGTATGGTAATCGCACTTTCTTTTTTATTAGAATACTACTAAAATTCCCTCATAGTCTTTGAGCATTTACTAATGTATCTGAGGATGGACATATAATCACCCTCAATGTCCTGGTTAGATGGAGCTGCATTCTCCTTATCTGACAGATTTGTCCTAGTTGGAAAGGAAATCTACAACTTAAGAGCAGTAAAATCTATCTCCAAAGCAGCAGGCTAATGACTTAACTACTGGGCCATCCTTTCTTTGCAAATGAGGACAAGTGAAAAGAACTAGATTAATTAAGACTCTACTGCTCTTGTGCAGTACATTTGTTGTGAGATGCCTCTAAGTATTTTGGGTACAGAAGAAAAAGGCATATTGTAAATGAATGTATTCTTCTGCATGTCTGAATGGACAATCAGTGAAGCAAATACCGGTTGCTAAAAATATTCCCATTTCTGCTTTGTTTCTATACATAAAAATCAATTATCAAATGTGACTCTTTACAGCAAAAGAACACTTGATCAGGATATTGATTAGGAGTCTTAGCACATGGAGGGAGAATGAAACATTACCTAAGTTTATCAGAACTCTGAGAATTTAGGATGGTTTTTGTCATGTTCTTGTTCTGCTGCTTTTGTTTCAAACAAACTCAAATCAAAATGACAAAAATAACAGTTATTTTAAACTGGTCAAACTTGGAAAGGACACAAAGACCATGCTTCACTTCTGAGAAAAAGTACTGTATCACAAAGTTTCTAGATATCATTCAAAGATCGGGTTTGGTGGTTTACTCTAAGGCCAGAAGTTTCCATGGTTGGGAGGGACTTTAAGTAACCTGGTCTAATGGAAAGTGTCACTGCCCAAAGTTGGGAATGATGGAAATAAAGGATCTTTACAGTCCCTTCCAACCCAAACCAAACTCTGCTAGTATGATTCTGTGTCTTTCCACACCTGTAGGCTTTTATCCCTGCTCATGAGGAGGTTAATTTTTCATTTTTCAATAAATAAATACAATATTCATGAACATATATGCACATGCTGCAACAAAATAAACCTAAAAACATAATAGCAAAAAAGTCAGTAAATCCAGTTTAAGAAAATTCTTTCAGATTGCTAAGTACATGCATTTTGACCCCTTAGGAACAAAACTATTCTGCCCTTGTAAGCGGCTCTCCAATACATTTTCCTGGCTTTATGTTCACCTGCTAAGTCTATGGCAAAATTTTATTTTTCTGATTTCTTTTCTCATTTATTGCTGGATATGCCCTATACCTGTAAGTTGGTTTCAGATGGTGACAGACTTGTGTCCAGGAGAAGATCTGCCTCATAATCCAAGATAACACCAGTCCAACAGAAGAGATCCTAGTAGTTTCACCAATACATACAACAGTAGTTGTATTATCATATAATCAGAGAAAGGTTTGGGTTGGGAGGAACCTCATACATCTTAGCTTTTTGGGCTGCCAGCGCCCAATGCCAGGTCATGTTGAGCTTCTCATCCATCAGTATCTCCAAGTAGTCTCTCCTCAGGCTTGCTTTCAAATATTATGCATACACCTAATTTGATTAAGGTCTGTAAAATCCCCCACACAGGTAACAAATTAAAATGAGTTTGGCAGCTCTTCATATGGTACACTGGCTCATCTAGGTTCTTTAACATAATGAACATATTCTACAAAACTTTTGTAGCATAAATTCAATATGAAGGACCCTGGACAGTAAAATATAGAACACGAGCAACAATCATGTAAAACAGCTACAAATGATAGAAGAAATATCAGAGACACTTTGTTAAGGGGGAAGGTCAGGGTCTCAGAGGATTACCAATCATTGCTATCTTCAAAACAGATAAGGGCTTGTATTAGGAAAAAACCCCTGTTTCTAAGGGTTTAAATTTCACTATATTCATCTGAGTTTGATTTTTACTGTTTTCAAGAAACTGCAGACATCCTTGAGAAGCTGATAAACGCTTCAGTCAACTCGTAAGTAAAGAAGACGAGTACAGTCCTTAGGCACTCACTGGACATATAGTAGGTGACAACTGGTAATGATCATTCTGTTCCCTTGTTCTGTGCAATATGGTGCCCTGGGGGGAAAGCCAAAGCAGCCTGGTGTGGCAGCTAAGAGCCCCAGAAGACCAAATGGTCCTGCCAACACACATTAGCCCACTTGCAGCTCCATAACAAAGCTAACTGGAACTAACTATAGACTGAAGAACAAGGGAATAATCTGTACTCCGTGGATCAACATCATGATACTAAATCCTGTAGTAATCCACAGGTATTAGTTATCATCCAGACACCTCCAGCTAAGTCGTATTAGTGGGACAATGCTGCTTTTCAAAAGTAGAGTTACCATGCTTTCCATTGCAGAATGGCCAGCATTCATAGATTCTTTCTAGCCAAAGCCAACTGATTTTTTTTTTTAGTTGCCTCCTCATAAAAACTTAAATTGATATGGAATTTCTTTATTCATTAGTCAGAGCAGAGAAATCAAGGTAAAAATAGTTATAATGGGAGAATGAGTGCAAAACTATGGAATATATCGGGTAGATATACACCTCCAAATATCAGTATGAAGATATCAGATAGGCTACAGAGGTAAGACAAAGAAATACTAAACTTTCTCTTTATCCTTTGCTCCAGTGTCTAATCTTTTTAGCCTAAGTTTCCTTACAAAACTGTTGATATATTCTTTCTTCTGTTACTCACAAGAGCACAGCACCTTAAGCAAGAACACAAGATGCTAGGTTGCAAGCTGAAAGTATTATTATCTTTTCTTCAAGGGGTCAGCAAATAGTTCCAATTATATTATCTGACCTTAAGAGAATATGTCTACTCCATTAGCTAAAGAAGGATGACTCTCTCTCCCCTGCTTTTTTTTTTTTTTTTAATTCTATACACACCCTTCCTATTCCATAATAACCAGATTTTACAGCACATGGGGTAAAAAATGTACATATTGATACTGGCTCATATAACTTCCTTCCAAGAGGAATAATTTTTTTTAACATTTCCAGTAAGAATTCAGAATAAAGGCTATCACATTTACTACAGCAGTCTTCAGATCTGTCTTTAAAATCACAGAATACAGAGCTAACACTAAATACCAATGACATGTATGCCCCTTAGGGCATAGTTTCCTTATGCATAATGATCCTTAGAGACATGATCCAATTTCTGTAGCAAATTCATGTATACTCTCAGACCCCTTCCTGACATTGTAAAGTAGCGTAAAACTACTTCTACGTCTATTCAAAAATAAAGAGATAATATTTATCAGTGGAAGAAAATTCCTGTCTGTCTCTGGAAGCTGGAGGGGAACTAGTGCTTATGAAAATGTCTCATGAAGGTAACAGCCAATTCTAACTCAAAATTTGACACTTATGTGATTTATAATGAAATTCCAAATATCTCATGGTTACTACTGAAAATACTACTTGATAAAGCTTATGAGGGGGGGAGGGGTTTGTAACTTACAAATGACACAGCAGAATTAGAACCAAACTTAATAAAAATTTGAAATCCTAGGACTGATTTTGACTTAAAAATATGTGGAAATATTGGTGCAATAAAACAGTAAACCTAACAGTATTTAACATAAAGGAACTATTTGAAGTATTGAATCTAACCTATGTTTCTAACAAGAACAGAATTATCTTTAGTTCTGAGGAAATTAAATAAGGACTAAACCCACAATGTTTCATTTTTGAGAGAAAAACATCATCATTCAAGCCTCTGAATCAATGGCATTAATCTATTGCACTGAAATAAATTCAATAAAATATAAGCTTTTCCCCAATGATGCTGGCCTGGTGCCATCCCAGCTCTTTGTGTGCAACCTCCACCACGTTCTTCTTTCATAGTCTACAAATGTAGGATTAAAACCTCACCTGCACCCTGCTTCCCTTGTCTCCTCTTTACAGTCTAAATCAGCTTTCCAGAGGAGAGTCTACACCTTCTTGGCTCATCTCAAACAGGAACTAGCCCTCACTGCAGCCCCCAGGCACACTCAGCATAGACACTGGATAACCAAGCAAAGCAGTCTCCTGCCTCTTCCTGGCTGCACTCGCCCTTGCAACAAGCCCTCAGAAGTGAGAGTCAAAAGGCAATCACCTCAACCAAGCACTAAGGCAGCTGTGTGTGCGTGCAAAGACAGCAAAGACAAGAACTAAGCTCTTGCACAGCATTTCCCTAAGCAGATTCACCCAGGCAGATGCTTTCTCCCCTTGCACTGGCAAGCCAGTTTCAGTCTGTTGGCCCTGGGAGCCCCAAGGTTGGTGGATGGCTGAGCTAACAAGCCTTGCTGAAAAGCAGGGTGTGCTTGCTCAAGCCTAGTGCAGAGCTTCTGCAGCCTCACAACTTGTATCAGCAACTGGAATGATTATCATCCCAGAGACTGAAATAAAGAAAAAAACCTCATAAAATGTTTCTCATTTAAGTATGTGTGCAGATTTTACTACAATATAATGGAAACCCAGTCTGTCCTATAGCACATTACCTGTGTTCAGGCCACAGCCTCCAAACTCAATAAGGTTTTGAAGGGGCATCTGAAATTGTCCCACAGTTCACTCCTTTGAATTTTTTCAGTATTTTGGGTGTAGAAAATAGCCATTTACCCTTTCAAGTGAAAGTGATCTCTTAGTGGATTCCTGCCTAAATGGCAGAAAGTAAAAGATGCACAAGAGCATCAGCAAAAGCCTGCCTGTGCAGATCCAGCTCACGCCCTCTAGATCAGGGCAGTACCAGTCACTTTTCCAATTCCCATATCCAGGGACAGGCTAGCACTAAGTCCTACTTCTTGCCCTCCCAAAGTTTGTATGAGAAATAAAAAAGTACAGATGAAATACCTCCTTTGTATACCAAGAGTCTAGTGATGGTTTTAGAGGTAAAAGTGCCTGCTATAATGCAGTCAAGAATTTCAGATCATATCCAGGCAGGCTATAGGTCTTACCAGAGGACTTTGATTTGCAGGTGTCCTACCAGAGGACTTTGAGCTTTATTTCACTTCCAGAATAGAGACTGAAGCTCAAAATGTCAGGGAATAACTCAGATTTTAGAAAGTACTCCTGAATTTCAGAGTATGTTATTGCTTGAAATGACTGTGTTTCCATACCCTGTTAGAGACATGACCTGAGACCTGAGACACAACAGCACAGCCACAGAACTTTTATAAGACATTTACACTGCTTGTCCTTTGCTACTGCTTTAGTTACCCACAGATTTCTTTTTAAACAGCTTCTTAATGAAATGCCAGTGTATTAAAGGGTTTGCAAAACAGTCACTGAATTTAAAACCCAAGTGCCTGGCTACAACATCAGTAAAAATATTAGCAGAGCGCTTCCTTATCATATATGGCATCTCTTTATCCCTCTCCTTGTGTTTCATTTATGACTCTAAGTTCTATTTTTGAAGTTGTAAGTCAGAAACAAACAGCATACTGCACTATATAATTAGGAATGGAAAAGTCCCTGCAGCCTTTAGACTCTTAGAAGAAAATATATTTAGAAGCTTGAATATGTTCCTATTCACAGAGTTTCAATAGAGGATGCATCAGCATTTCCTTTTTTTAAAATCTCACTCTTTTTTTTTTCTTAAAGGCCTTAAACTCAGCTGTAAGATGGCATTCCAGACATAAAATTGGCTAAAAAGCAGTTCATTTATTATTTAAAGGACTTTGGATCCTTTCTGCTTTCTACTCTATTTCTGAGAACTTCCTGGACAAAGCTGGGGCTCTCTCTGAGTTAAGCCTTTTTGTCACTCCAAAAAGATCCTTTTGTCCTTTTAGGTGGAATGTCTTTGGAATGCCTTTATCACAGGGTGTCTGGTTTTGGGAGTGTGTGTGTATATACATATGTATGTATATATATATATATGTATGCACACACCTCTTGGCTGAAAATATTCCCCAACCTAATACTGGAAATCAGACCTCAAAGATACATCATATTTCATCAAAATTGGCACAGTGAAATCCCAGAGACATCCATGCCAGCACAGACACTGACAGAGTAGATCTAGAGTAGAAATCCAGCCAGATCAATATCTTCCATATGTGTATCTACAGCCAATTACCACAGGAAAATGGCAATATTAATGCAGCTCTGCAATGCTGAAGCTCATTCAGCACTACCTGGAGCTCCTGCACATCCTGACATGCAGTGATTGATTTCAAGAGGGGACCATTAGTGGCTCCCAACAGGAACAGAAATAGAAAAGAGAGCAGTCACAAGCCTTTAGTACTAAATCCTGTTCAGCAGATTAAAACCTTGGCCCCTGGTAGCAGGATTGCTGCAGGCACACACCGAGGTAGCAAGGCAAGACAGCCAGCAAGGAGACCTACACTGGAGCTGCCCTGCTGAACCTTCTGACCACATCCCTACCAAGCACCCAGTGGCTCACACAGAGATCCAGCCCTTGGCCTAATGGAGACAGTGCTGCCCCTATGGCCAGAATGATCCCACTTTAAGGAAGCTTAGAGCTAAAATGCGTAGAATAAGGTGTTCACTCATCTAGAAGATAAAAGCTACATCAAGTGATAAACCAGACCATGGATTCATCTAGTCTGGGGTTTCTTTCTAACTGTGGCCTTTAGCAGATGGTAAAGGAAAAATATTAACATGATTTTTAACCCAGAATACATTTTCAGCTGCTGGACTTTGGTGAGTCAAAAAATACTTTTTTTTCTTTTTTCCAATTAATATCCCTGCATAATTTTTACACTAATTTAACCTCTTTCAAAACTCATGAAAACTCAACATGCCCAGTGTTTTTTATGAATGAATCTCACAGCTTTGCTACCAGTTAAAAATTCTCCTTGTGGTTATTTCAACCTGCTCTTTATTAGTTTAATTCAATGTCCTAAAATCTTTTTGTTAGGAGAGCAAACATAGGTTCTCTGGTCATCATAATCTCTTACATGTGACACCTGATTTTTCATCCTAAAGGGCCTTGCTAGACAAGCTCTTCAAGCCAAAGGCATATAGCTGAACTACCGGTAACATTGATTTAATTTCAGAGATGGAAACACCACCACTCATCCTTCTATATATCTGAATGCCTCTTGGCTGTAACACCTACAGATTTACAACTGAACTCTGAAATAAAATGGAAAGTTAAGGTCAATTTTTTCTATCATCCTTTTTTTCTTGACAAAAGTGGCATTGGTTTATGCTGAACAAATTTTCCAGCTAAGGAAAAAAAAATTAAATCTAATAAGCTCTGAATGAAAACAAAATTGAATAAACAAAAAAGATTAGGCAGTCAGAGAAACAAAAATCAAAACAACAATCTGCTGTCTCCAATGTCATCTCGGAAAAACATTTTCATTGCCCGTTTCCAACACTGAAACTGTTACACTTTGTATAATGTAATGCTGTCTTTAGATTGCAGTCTTAGTATCCCATTCCTAAATTCTGAATCAGCTCCTCAACAGGGAAGCATCCTCAATAGCAAGATGGCAGAAATTCTGCCTGCTGCTTTGACTTGATGAAAGTTTTACATACATTACAGAACTTTACAAGAGCACATAGCAACAGGCCAGGGGGTGATGACTTTAAACAGAAAAAGGGTAGATTTAGATTAGATATTGAGAAAACCCTTTGGAAACACCCTTTACTGTAAGGATAGTGAGGTGCAGGTTCCCCAGAGAAACTGAGGATGCCCCACCCCTGGAAGTGTAAAAGGCCAGATTGGGTGGCGCTCTGAGCAACCTGTTCTAGTAAAGGCGTCCCTCTCCGTGGCAGGGGGGGTGGAACTAGAGGGTTTTTGGACCTTCCAACCCAAACCATTCAAGGATTCTATGTGATGAACTCTTAACAACCATAGTAATGTATGCAGGCCCATGTGTAAGATTGCTGCTGCACAGTCCTCAGGGCATCCATAAAGAGGAGACCCTGGTCCACAGCCTCCACCTGGCTTTCAAAACACCACGCTCACTGCAAGGTTGCTCTGGCCCAAGCAACCTTTACTTGTCTTTAAAGAAGTGAAAGAACCTTGACAGGAAAAAATAAAATAAAGTTTAAAATAAAAATAAAATAAAGTTCAGTTTAGTGGTCTGACTAGTCCTCTGGAAGCTGGAGCCTCACATTCCCCAGAGAGAGGATAGTGGATGCAGGTTCCCCCAAAGGTGATTTTTGCCACTACTTTTTTGAATGAAGGCAGTTCTGATTTGCTCTTTCCCTTTGGCACTTAAAAGCAATTTGGACCTAATTTTGCACCAAAAAAGTGTTTGCTCAGCTTCAGTATAATATTCTTAAATCTTCTTAGAACTGGAATTGGAAGATAGCAAAATGTATGCAGTGATGCAGCCCAACATTCCATTGAGAAATGATCACAAGGGCAACGGAGACTTAAGAAATAGGTTATTTAAATTACTACAAGCCAAATAAAGAAGCAGTGTAATTTAAATATGTTGACACATGCACTGAAAACTTTTAAAAATGTACTGCTGCCAAATGCACTAAGTATTTCTATTTAAAATTATTGATTAAAAAAATCACTTGGTAAAGAGATTCAAGGCAATTTTTAGCTGTAGGAATGAATTTCTAACCAAAATGTCATAAGTAATACCATGTAATGAGCATTCATATAATTTAAGAAACTTCAGCTTCAAATAATAACATTTCTTATGAAAATGATATAATAATAGTGTCCCACTATTGATTTCTAAATCAATATTAGTTTTGAAATTTGGTACAATATTGACTTGGTATTATTTCAAATCTACTCATAAAGGTAGAATGCAAGATGATCAATAATATTCAGGAGCTAAAAATGTCAGTATATTCTAAATCAGCTCCAAATGTAATCCTCTATATCCTCACCATTGGAAAACAAACAAACAAAAAAAAAAAAACAACCCATGCAGATAAAATTTCTCATATATCTACTTGATGGCTGAGCCAACAACACTAAAAAGAAGTGCCATTCTTTCTGTGTCTGATAAAAATCCAAGAGGTTAAAAATGTTTTGCATACAAGCCCCATGCAGCACAAGGAGAGAAGCAAAAGCCCACTCAGTCTGATGCCTCCCAGAAGAGCTGCATCTCCTAATGCATGCTCTGAGCATGGGGAGTAGTTATTAACTAATGGTAGCTCATCTCACAGGGCGTAGCTATATGGGCTTGAGGGGAGGAGCACCTGACACCCATTCAATTTGCACAGAGACTCAAGCATAAACTTCTAGAATAAAACTCAAGTTTAAATACATCTACAGCAGGAGGACATCTTCTTTCATCATTTATTTTCCTTTATCACAAACATCCTGAAAGCAGAACGATACCCTGTCACTGCATAATGAATTTGGAAGTACAGATGTTCTAAACCATTTATAATGAAATTATTTTCTGTGCCATCAAGCTCTCAGTTATTGCTTGGCCAGAATAACTCAAGGCAAATTGACTCTCTTGCTAGGTAAGCCACACCTGTGGTAATTTCGTACAGAGTTTATGATCTTACACTTCCCACATTATTCATTTTAAAATGTCCTCTGCATAATTAGCATCCTCTTCAAACAGAGTTTGGGACTCCAATATACAAACATACATCCAGGTAAAGTGGTTGGGTTGGAAACAAACCAGACACACAAGTATAAAAGACAAATCAAAACAATTGTCCAAACAGAAGAAAATTTTGCACTTTGCAGATCTGATTCCCACCTCAACTTACTGGAAATGAAGCACAACTTTACTAAAAGCAAAAAATTTTCAGCAGTGCAGGACAGACACAGGCACAAGGAGACTGAGGCCAGCAGCTCCACCAGGTAACGCCTGCTGACACTGCCCAGCCAGCAGCCCCAGCCAGCTCACAGCTGTGTTTAAATGGCTGTGTTCCACGGCAGCAAGGGGATGGCTGAGGAAGCAGACAGGGAAGCATGGGCAGGACAAGGCAGGAAGGGGAGGGGGCATGCAAAGGGTGGGCAGGATGCTGGGACTGGTAGGGGCTCCATAAGCATTCTCTTAAACGCGCTCAAACTTGTATCAAATTTTCTTTATTAACCTCTTGCAAGATCTATAGGAACTAATGCTTACTTCTTCTATTCCCCTCTCTCAAAATCTTCCCCCACCCAGCATTTCTTCTCCCTCTATATTAATCATCCAGCTCAATCCTCATTTTTGATAATCCTTTGCTCTTACCACATTTTTCCATTCCTCTGTCCGTTCTCTAACTCCCAAGTTATCCTCAGTCTCTCTGCGTCTCGTCTCCTGCCACTGCCATGAACGATGCTTTCCTTCAGCAACTACTTCTACTAGCAACTGAGTGCTGGAGCTCCCAGTACATCCAGTCCTGCTGCTGGCTCGGCTCGATCCAGGCGGCTCTGGCAGCCTCTAATGGTGGCCAGAAGGAAAATTGCTGCTCCCAGGACAAGGAGTCATATCTGCCCATCAACAGCTGAGGCCAGAGTGGAACACTGGAGAGGTGAAGGATGAGCAGAGGGAGGTGTAGGTAGCTGTGGGGTGTTGTGAGAGGAAGGTGTTGGGATAAAGGAAAGGGAAAGAAAACAAATCTCTGTAAAGCCTAGGATGAATGAGGGCATCAGGAAGCAGCCAAACTCCTCCCAGCTGCAGGGCTGCTTGGCAGGTACTGGAAGCGCCGCGGGCCAGGCGCTGTAGGTGTGGTAGAGGGCAGGGACAGCTCTGGCTCTGCAGCCCTGACTTACCCTCGGAGCCCCCTGGTCCAGCTGTCCCCAGTGCCACCGGGGCCGCGGGCCCAGAGCCTGGGGAATGGCAGCACTCTGGGCCAGGCTGAGGCGCGTCCAGCCAGGGGACAGCCGAGGCACTGACTTGGGACCAAGGTGTGCTTTGCCTGCTGAAGGCACTGAACTGCTCAGCTGTTCTTCAATGCAAGGTAAAATCCTCCCAGCTGACACCAGCAGAGTCTGCAGCGCGTTCAGGTTTGTGCAGGAAAACCAGTTACAACAGATAACCCAGGAGGCAATCCCAGGTTCAAGGATTTTTACAAGTGCTTTTCATCTGGGGCTCTCAAAGGGCTTTGCAAATATGAACTCGTTTTAGCTTCACAACAACCCCCGCGAGGCAAAGATAATGATCGCTGTATCCATTTTACAAATGGGGAAACTTGAGCACAAAAGAAGAAAAGTGTTACCAAAGATCAGGCCCAGCAAGCTGAGCACAAAACGAGCAGCACTGTGCTTGCACTGACAAGCAGAAAACCCTCCCTCCTGCTTAGGTGTGATTGGAATAGCTATTCCCAACATAGGTGCAGCCTTAAAAAGAATGGAGGAGGAGAAAACACGTTGTTCAAGTTCAGAAAGAACCTCCACCAGCTTCAGAGCATCAGTACCATTAGGTTGCATACAACACAGCTGCAGCTCAGAGTAGAGTGCAAAAAGGTACCCCACCAAAAACACCAAAGCTTGTTTGTGTTGCTAGGATTTGGAGTAATACACAGGCTGGCCTGACATGAGCAGCACATAGAAACAAAGTTTTCCTACTAGCCAAGTCTGACAATGAAACTCCCATATTCTGGGGAACCCCTGCTCTAACAGCTGCAATAAAAGTGGAGTAAGGAACGTAACAACAATGATGTACTGCCAGAAAATATGGCTTGGCTAAACTCTGAAAGTCCAAATTCTTTTATGCCAACCACAGCCAGGAGTTTTGACAGAGTATGAACTGTCTAACCAAGTACTAGTGTTTTTGGCTGTCAGAAACAAAATATTGACCAAGTTTTTTCTTAGAATATTTAAAATCAGATCTTTGCTGCTTAAAAGAATTTTTTTTCTTTTTTATGGTCACTCAAGTCAGTTTATTTTTTCAAATGAAATATTATTTTCAGGTTTCATGGAAATTGAAAGAAATGAAAAACTCAATAGCACCCCAGAGTGTTACAACTGTTGAGTACAGGAAGAGATGTGAAATATTTTTTCCTTGACTAATACTAGAGTCCACAGAAAGCTGATGATTTCTAAGGTATGCAACCACAGAAAACGTCCTCCAGATGAATTGTCACTGAGCTATTTAAACTCATAACTGCAGTATTAGTGCAAACATGTTAATGAAATAATCACTTGGATTTGGCTGCATGATGCTCTTCTGCTACTGCAGCACTCTGGGGCGACTGTAATTCAGGCAGGATGGGTAATGAAGGAACTCTTTGGAGAGAGACCTGTTAACCAGTTCAATACCATTGCATGGAATTTCCAGTGCAATGGGCATTAGATAAGCTAGAGTTCTAGCGCCATGTTAATTTGCTTAAGTGTTAGTCACAAGCAGTGGAATTCAGTTAGTGGAAAACAGCTCAGAAATGTAGGGGGGAAGGTACTGATGCTTTGTGCTACAAAAGAAAACTTCTGTAAAAATGTCCATCACCGATGTCTATAAAGAGGTTCCTAAAATTCATCAGTTTCAAATACCACAATCCAGAGTGGTACCTTTTATTACTCATTAACTTCTATTCTCTTTGCCTGACAATTCAGCTGTTAAAACATAGTTTCACTTTCCTTGTATCTCATAAAAAGATTTTTACAGCCTACCACCCTATTTTCAAAATAGGAAAAGCATAATATAAATAACAATAAAGAATACAGTATAAACCAATTCAGAGACACACTGGCGATCTGCAATACTGAACAAAGAATGCAAAATTCACATAGGAAAATGAGAGAAAGAAGGATTCAGCCAACAAAAAACGAACTGGTGCAGAGAACAGAGAACAAAATTACATGGTCCAATATTCCACTGATGATAAGACATACAAGTTGTTAAGATAAAACGTGAGCCACGGTAAGACGTGTTCAATTTTGAAAATAACCTATGAAAATCAGATTTGGATTTTGTGACCTGCCTTTTTCATGTAGATCACCCATGGTAATTCTTTTTTTTCTTTTCAATTCCATGGTAGCTCAAAAAAGATACACACAGCTACACAGACAAACAGAGTTAATAAGATCAAATTTCCTAACACAAACCAGGACAGAGTGAACAGTCAATATTTCATGATCTAATTTATGACTGTCTGCAAAGCAAGCATGTTTTGCCTAATAGGGTGAATGCCTCTTTATTAACTTACTGCTAAATTATGTACTGAACTAATAGCATTGTCAGAGGCCTGTAAACAGTGCAGATATGAATCAGTGTTTTGTGGCAGCACCGTAATTATAGCAACATCCTGAACAAGCCGTGTGCCATTGCAACGCACATAGACCTGGTACTGATAGGCTTAGTACAAGATCAGAAGTTAACAGGGACTTAGGCAGCTAATCACAAAGCAGACACACTTCTGTTTTGATATATAAGGATGGTGGAATAAAGCCAGTTCCCGAGCTGTATTAGAGGCGCATGACACACTTGTAAAGAACATGATCTCTCCCGGGAAGGGCTCTTCACGTTAATCTGAAAAGGCCTCATAGCATCATTCTCAATTCAGTTTTTAGCAAGCAATCTAGAGCTACAAATGGACACCAATGGGCAACAACTGTATGCCTGCTGCTGGAAAGATCTGGGCTTCAGTGTTTTTCAATTCTGGTTTACAAGCTTTGAATTAATAGCATGAAATCACAATTTTTCCTCTCTGTTTCATTTTAGTGAAACACAGACTTATTTTAAAATTTTGATCAGAACACAATCTTTTTTTTTCCCCCACAAAATCCATGAGAAAGGGTCTTCAGAGTTCCTCTGTTGCTACATATAGCTACCTAAATTTATAATCTTTGACACTTCACAGCGGGTTAGTTGACAGCTGAAGAGAATACCGATTTGTTTAGAGCCTTTGCTGATATGCATTTAACTCAAGCCTTTAAGGCACAGAAACATGAGAGAAGGAATCACTGCTCTATTCCAAGCTTTCTCCCTGATTTACTGGATGACCAAAGGCAAGTTATTTTGCTTCTTGTCTCCTGCCATTAGCACATGTGTAACATTCCTTTCCTCACACCAAGTGAGTTTGAGAGCTGAGGGCAGGAGGGAAATCCAATGGGGAAAACTGGCAGGGTGATGGTAGGGAAACACATCACGCCTAAAAAATGCTGCAGTTTTACAACACAAAATCTCCTAACGGTCAGTAATTAAAGAAAAGGAAAGATACATTAACTAATGAAAGAAGATTAATGCACAGCCTTAGAACATTTTAACCTATGATATTCAGCTAGCTGGGTCTACCAGTGCTGTTTCTGATTAGTCTGCCAAAGGTAACTCTCAATTGATCTGATTTTCTCACCCTGTTGAAGTTCTCCTTACAAATGTCCATGCTTTTAAGGAAAAACAGTTGATAGGTTCACAAATCAGAAGAGACTGGAAATCAGTTTTCTGGAAGAAAGAATGAAGGAAACAGCCACAGGTCCGGGCAGCTAACCAGGGCAATGTGCATCCTCCCAGGCACAGCCAGTTTCTTCCCTTGGACTCAGCTCTTGTATCAACCCTCTTTTCTCTTGAGTACAGCTCAGGCTTAAACACCAAAACAACCTCTGGTACAACATTAACCCTTGAAAGACTGTCCAAATTTCTCTCACAGTCCTGTGAATTAACTCGTTCCGATTCTGTCACATATGCAATAACTGACTTTAGTATCACAGGTTCAGTAAGATTCCTGTGACCAAGTCAATGGTATAAAATTAAGATTTGAATTCTTGTTCTATACAAGATGGTTTTAATTACTTTTTTAGATCCTAAGCCCTTTAAAAACTCTAATTTTCAAACTTTTCTTTTCAAGAAGGAAAAGCGTATTTTTGATAGCCATACATAAGGAACTCATCTGACCCTCTCATTCCTGCAGAGCAAGAAAGCTTTTTGAGACAGCTATCTCTACCATAAAATCAAATTTAGACTGCAAGAAACTATAATCAGCAAGAGTGATTCTTGACTCAAAATAGTTTTGATTTATGATTGCTTAAACTGTATTAATATTTTGTGAGTCTGTGCTCTTTTAAACTTGATCATAATTGAAAGCTTTGCGTCATTCTTTAATTCGTTTTCTTCCCCCCAATAAAGTTCTGCCACTAAACTGTGCTTCTAGTTCCAAAAGCTGATCCCTCTTGTTTTCACAGAATGATGAATGGTTTTAGAGGTGTTGCCTTTTAGAAGCCAGAGGTTCACTTATGATCGATAAGCCAAAAGAAGTAACTACTGAATATTATATATTGAAGTTCTTTGCTTTATGTAGGCAACTGAAACAAAACACTGTTTTTTTTTTCCTCTGACACAAATGTAAATAAAACAAAAAAAGGCACTGAGCCATAAGTACTAGAATTCTCTTTCTTCCAGAGAAGAAAAGTCCAAATTCAGACATTCTTTAGTAAAAAGTAGATGTTTGCCACGGACAACAAACATTAATGAGAGAGAAGAAGCTTTTATGCATCAAAAGTCTTAAAAGATCAAACTGCTGAGAGAAATTCTCCTTCAACTCAGTTGAAGATGGAATGACTGCTACTTTCAGAGAGAAAAAAATTCTCCATTTAGTTCCAAGGTTGCTATAGTCCCATTTAGCTAAATAATTAAATCTAAAATTGTTCTTAAAATTCCACCAAATGATATATCTTATTTACTACATATAAACTTATACTATATCCATGGCTTTATTTTGCAAGATGAGGCCATAGTGCACTGACCTAAATGTCTTCTAAAATCTGAGTTGTGCAGTGTGATGTTCTTACACTGGTTCTACAAGCCAGGGAATTTCAGGGATGGTAGTACATAAACATATCCATTAGTACTTCCCTGAGGAGAGCAATGCAGGGGGTGCTGATCACCCCTGTCTGGTGACCAGCAATAGGACATAAGGAAAAGGAACAAAGCTGCTCTGGGGAAATTCAGACTAGATATGAGGAAAAGATTCTCTACTCAGAGGGTGGTCCATCCCTGAAGGAGGCTTCCTAGTGAAATGGTTGTGGCACCACACCTGACAGAGCTCAAGGAGCATCTGACAATGCTCCCAGTTACATGGTTTAGTTTTAGTAGTAGTCCTGAAGTAAGCAGGGAGTTGGACTCAATTATCCTTATGGGTCCCTCCCAACTTGAGATGTCCTGTGGTTCTGTGCATCTCTGATTCTTGAAAGTTCAAAAAGTCTCTCAAAAAAGGGAATTTTTTATGAAGATGAATGAAGTCTAAAGTGGCTGATAGTTATTGCTATTTTTTAAGCAGAGATATGGGTCATGAAGCGATACAAACCTGTATTATGCATTGCACCTCCTGTCAATAAAAGGAATAAAAGGTTTTCCTCTGCTAAAGGAAAACCCCAGGAATTTAATCACCTTTGTTTCAGTCTCACACTCAGGTTTTATTCACAAGAGTAATCTGCATATTTGGAGAACAATTCAGGTTGGAAGGGACCTTTGGAGGTCATTTAGTCCCATCTCCTGCCCAAAGCAGGACCAATTTGAAAGTTCGATCATATAGCTTAGGAATCTATCCAGATGAATTTTGAACCTCTTGGAGAAGAAAGATTCCATACTCATGGAATCACCAGTTACATTAAAGAGATGTTTTTTTTTGGCCTCAGACACAACTGGCATTTTCCTTATTGCAACAGGTGACTGTTGCTTCCAGTCCTTTTTTTGAGCATCTCTGCTCACCTCAATGCTGGTCTTCAGTGCTGCCAGACCACACTGCTGGCTGAGGCCAAATTTAAGAATCACAGTGTCATTTAAGTTGAAGAGCACCTCTTGAGAGCCCATTGTCAAACCCTCTCTGCTCAAGCAAGTTTACTTGCTTCAGGTTGTCCAGGAACATGTTTAGTCAGTCAGGTTTTAAATATCTCCAAGGATGGACACCCCACAGCTTCTTTGAGTTACCTGTGTCCAGTAACCCTTACCATAAAAAAAGAGTTTCCTAATGATAAGATGAAATTTCACGTGCTTGTTGTCCATTGCTTCTTGCCCTAGACACTACTGATAGAAGTCTGGCTTCTTTATCTTCACTCCCTCCCATCAGGTGTTTATACCTGATATTTATGTACTTATACATCTACCACTGAAGAATTATGCCTTCCCCGGTGCACTGGGCTGCCTTTGCTTTTGCTGCACTTAGGTGAAACTTCAGTTGGCCTACTCCTCCCCTGTCAACCCATGCATTCATGTAAAATATTCCCAAGGTTCTGGAGCATGAAGTCAGTTTCTTACAGGTTGCTTTCATAGTCTTACTGTTTGAAGAACTTCACTCAGCTAAGTTAGATCAAAGGCATGTCATGTAAAATGCAGTGGAAGTGATTTTACAGCCTTTTATGATTAAAACCAGACAGCAGATATAGAAGCTAGTTCAGACAGCCCACACTGCTATATAATATAGATTATCTGCAGCAGTGTGAAAGAAAAGTAGACAAAAACGTATATATTTTTTAAGTCAATAAACACCAATCTCCCATTCTCAGGTAATTAAAAATAGGGCTTTTGCAAAGAAACCTATGTTATCACTACCCTTAGTAGTTGTTTTTGCATGTTGTTAAGCTTTTGTTCCTATAGAGTGGCCCTAGCTGATAAACTCTCTGTTATGAAAAATTAATTATCATGTAAGTCAGTGAGGATTGTCCCAGGATATGGCCCTTCAGTGGCATATCAGTAATGACCTGAACCACATGTTCAGGTGTTCCTAAAAAGTGACAGAATTGTGACTTTGCAGCAAAGTGAAACCCATTTGCCAGATAAAACAAGGAAAGGGGGAATCTTTCTAAAATCTGAGAGTAGGAAGAATGCCCATGCCAAATATATGTTTAAAACATTACATAAGTCTTAGTAATAAGATAATTATACTTGTACTGCTAAACTTACATTACAAAACACAAAGTTTGCCACATCTGATCTTAAAAATGATTAATGAATTGCCTTAGTATGCTACTTTTGGTGGGTTTAGAAGGTCTTTCCAAGATGTTTACAACACAGAAGTAACCATGAGTTAAATCTACAGTAGTTATTAAATACAGGATGGGTTATGAAATATTTTCTTTTTTACAAAGCTAGCAGAATGCTGCAGTTGCTTTTGTCTTCTTAATAGCTTAAACTAAAAAAGTTTTCATATGTAATTAAAAATTCTACTAAAAAGATACCATTGTTTTTTGCAAGGAATTCTTTTTTTAGTAGAAAGGCAGCTTCAGGTTCAAGACCCCCTTTATGTTGTTCATCATGTCTATTTCTATAGCTTGATTTCCAAACACTGCTGTTTCTTCATGCTGTGTTTTCCATGAAGCTCATCTGGCCCAATGCAGACATTTACAGTACAGATCAATACAGCTGGACTAGGCAAAGAAACTCCTTTTCATTTGAGTTACTAATGAAAATATAGGCTCTTTTATTCTTTTATTCTATTTTAGGCATTGACTTTAGGATGAAATGAATCACAACCTAGAAATGCTTAGGTTTTTCTTGAGATGAGCTTAGGAGTAGATAGCTGCATTTTAGTCATAAAGTTACATTATATTAGTCCCTTTCCTTTTACCTGCAATCTTAGTTAAAACTAAATTCTTCAGGCACTGCCAACCACCATGACTCCTCATCACTATCATAGTAAAAAAAAAAATCATTTCCAAAATCAAGTGATTACTGTAGCATAATAAGTATCTCAAACTTGCTGGGTAAACTGGCCAATTCCCCTTACTTTTAGCTTTGAATTAAAGGAAAAGGCTTCAGGAAAAATGCTGTTACCATCTGGTACATTTTATGAATTTTAGACCATCTGTTTTTGGCAAAGGCTTTCAGAGCTAATTTCAGTGCTGAAACCATGAAAGCATCAAAATTTTATCCCAAGTTTTTCCAGTTAAATTGGCTTTTTTTGGAGCATTAGCAGGCTGCACAACCAACAGTAAGGTGGCAGCTTCTTTGATAGATGGAAGCCTTTCTGCATTTGGTCCATAAGGAAAGACAAGTACAAGCACTTCCATGGTTCCCCTTGTTTAAGGGAGATGCTGCATGTATTTGAGAATGCCATCAAGTGATCTGTATGTTTGTTTCAGGCTCTAAAGCAACAGACCACTCTGGAGATGACTCAGAACATACAGCAGAGCCATCACATCCTAATGGAACAAAATAATGTTTGGAAACAGCAGTAAACACATCTCACTACTGCAGCCAAATAACAGGAAGCATCCACAAATAGCTGTGATTATTTAGAAATGGCTTTGTAGTTTGGGATGTCTTGATAGCTTAATGTATAAGACCAATGTGTAGTTCCTGAGCCATGAACACACGAAGGCCAGGCAGAGAAGACTTGCATGCTGATATTCAGGTTTCCTCCTGCTGCCCCTATCTCACCTTTTGCACTAAAGTAAATACCTGCCACTAAGAAGGAGGTGACACCATCAAACGTTCTCTATAATACAGGATTTAACTACCCTTTTTCAGTTGCTCTAAGCTCCTTCAATCAGCTGTCTTAGCAGAAAGGAGACTCCAGTCATGTCATTTGCTTCCCCTGACCCCATGAAAGATTCAGTTGGCATGTGGCTCCCAGAGAACAATTATAATAATTACACATTTTGTTTCCAAACACACATAATAAGTTTGTTTTTACCTGAGTCTTCCATCCTCTGCTGCAGCTCCTCCTGGTATAATCTTAGTAATGAATATCCCAGGATCATCCCCAATGTGTGGGTTATCTGTTCCTCCAGCAATACTGAACCCCAGGCCAGAATTTCCCTGGAAAAAAAATAAAAAGTAAATCCATCACTCAGATGCTAGATTTCTACAGAATTCATTTGCATTGCATGAAAAAGGAACCTTGCTTCTTAAAGAAAGCACACTCTTTGGCAACTCCATACTTGAATCCAGGTGACTCAGTCTGAAAAAATTAATTGTCAGTTAAAGAACAGAGGCTGTGAACAGAAAGATTTCCTGGAGCTAATGACAGAGTTAATGGATACTCCTACAGAAAGAGGATTTGACCTAAATTTGTTTTCAAAAGCAGTCACATAAATTAGCATCTGAACTCCAATATTAATTCATCCAAGTCAATGAGAGCTAGAGGCTAAAAACATTTCAGAGCTTTGAAAAAAGACTTTCAAAATGACTGTCATTTATAAACAGAAACAGTGAAAAACATCTAACTCTGAAGTATTTTATTATACTAGTTTCTGTTGAAGACTGACATGCTTCAAAAACAAATAAAAAAGTTCCACAAAACAAGAGTACTTCTTTCATCCTACTGATCTGCTAGGACAAAATTTTTGAAAGACATTATAAGACTCTACTCAATAATCTAACTTATTGTTTATACCATTTGTGAGAATATAATGAAAGATAAATAGATATGTACGCACATACATGTTCTTGCAAATTAAGTCACTGTTTTTCACACACATTTCAAAATCACGATTCTAATTCTTTTTTGGAAGCATATATTAGTAATGCTTTTCTATATAAGTCAACCTTATATGTTTTGGTTTTTTCCCTGTGTGAATTGACTTTTTTCCCAAGGGATTCTTTCTTATTTATAGAAAGGTAGATGCAGGTTTAAGAACCCATGATGCATAGGGAATGTCATAAAATTCAATGCAATACAGGCTTCTTTAAGGGCCACTCAGCCAAAAGTATTTTCAGTTAGGTATTTAGACTTAGCACAGTGATATAACTACATACATATTGCAAATATGTACTGCAAATGAAGTCTATTTAGGGCACTAAAATACTTTTCTTTCATTACCTTCTCAGACTATTGGGAGTTTGTTTCTTTTACTGCTGCTTGTGATCACGTATCTAGTTCTGTTCTAGTGAGGAAAGTTATTAATAAAAATGGCAGCTCCATACATTTTTCTTCTAAACAATTTAAATCAAATGTCACTTCTGCATTTTTCAACTGTACTTCAATGCACTCAATGTGATGCATTTTGTGTGTGAAAGCCTACATGTTGCTTGCTTGCAGCATGTCAGATTCTGAATGCTGTTATCAGTATTCTGCATTCACAAGAGATGCAGTTCTCATTACCCAAGAGATGAATACGCAATGTGCAGCTCTGCTGTCAGCATATAATTGTGAACTAATTTATAATCCAAGGAAATGGGTTTAGGACTGCACATATTGCAACGCTTCTCAGCCAGCTATAATGTGGAAATCATTACAGTACTGAAAAACTCTGTATATATTTTCTGTAGTTAGCAAACACCTCCAGGCCAGCATTATAAATCTTTGATTTAATCTCCCTTTCATCATTAGGATCATCTTAGATTCAGGCTGTTCTCCCAATATTTTAACACATACCTAATTATACAGCACATTTTACAGTAACATGCACTCTCTAAATACTTTAGGAGTGTTTTCCTGAAATCCTTTCTATATGTCATATTAATAATTAAGCTAACTGTCAAGCATGAAAGAAGAAAAGACTACTTATACATACTTCAGGAAACCTGGAACCAAATCCCTAAACATTAGTAAAACAAAGGGCAAATTTCTAGAAATTTTGATCAATACCTGATTTGCAATCAAAAAAACCCCAACAAACCTCTAAAAATAAAATTGTTGTATTTATTATTAACTTCAAAGAGATTTTTAAAATATGCAGTAATCTGTGTTTTCTGATAAGAGGTAGATTTTCAAATCTCCAGAACCTGGTTTTGATAGGAAAAGGCAAAGAGGAGGCTAACAAGGACAAATCTGGGCATAAACATTAGCACAAGACACAAACAGCAACACCACAATTTTAAAAAATGTATCTGAAGAGCTTTAAAAAACTATCAAAGTTTGCCTGTTATGTGGGGTGTGCTTAGTTGTTACAGTTCAACACATAAAATGCATTCTATAGTTTAGGAGGAAATAATTTCTGCCCTCTTTTCCTTCTACTGTATCTTTTTCCATTAACATTTTAGAGCTAAAAAATGCTACAGCAATGCTGGCTGTAAGCAGTGATGTGGTAACACTGCTGCACACTTCTCAGGAGAATGATTGCTATTCTTGACATTTATCCATAAATGTGCATCTGTTATACTGCAAGACTGTTCTGATTCTGCCCCTTAGGAGTAACCTTTTAAAAGCACAGGGTAGCACTCCTCACTGGCACTTCTGTATCCAGAAAATTTCAAGCAATTATTCTGGCTGCAGTACTAGACTTGATCAACAGGATCTACAAGCTGTCAGGCACGAGCTGCCTTGACAAATAGGTACACCCCTGCAAGGCTTTACTGCACCAGAAACTCGCTGCAAAAGTTAACAGCAATTACACTTATTCTTCCCCACTATGGTTTATGAAGGGTCTGCCTTGCCAACATGGAAAAATCTTCTTTGTTCCTCAGATCAAAGCCAACAAGGCTAAAAGCAAAGCTACAATCACTCATGGCTTTTTGAGAGACTTCGTTTGAAAAATAATGCAATAGGAACATTCTGGTTAAAAGCAACTGTGTTTCAGTTCTGAGCAGCACCAGGGACGTGCAGATCTCTCCTTGTGCCTCATGCTTCTCTCCATGCTCTGCATTCATCCAGGTTCTCCAGCATATTGTGCTGTACTAAAATCTCATTGTCCTTGTCAAGCTGTAATTCCAAGTTCACGTACTGTTTACTATTGCAATGCTTCCTGAACATTTCCACAAGGCTTGGTTCCCCACCCTTTAGTTTTTGCACCTCCTTTGTCCCCATTCCAGAAAAAAAAGAGTGTGGTAATTATCTTCACAGCTTTCCTTGGCATATCTGTCTCCCTCCCATGTCATGTGAACCAATGAAAATGCCATACCGCAGCCCGAAACAACAACTGAACCGTCACTTAGCCACGGCATTTTCCAAGGTGGAACATTCATGCTTTCTCTCATGCTGATTCATGTTTGGGAGTGGTTCTCCATAAATATCAAGTTAATTCACTGTACTCTTTCTACTCCAAGCCTTGCATCCTTTGGATGCTTACAAAGCAAGTTAAAAATTAGCTCAGAGGCCTGGTGACAATGCAGATAAATACTTAATGAGAACTAATAGCAGCTAATAGAGAGGAGGAAAAGTCTTCCTCTTTTGGAATACTCCACTGATACTTCCTAATTGAGATTCATATTTAGGCTGTAATATGCTTGCCTGTTTTATTTCAGGATCCTTCAGCAGAAGAAATCTATGCAAAAATCCCAACACTCCAACAACTTGTTGAAGTTTCAACTTCCCAACACTTCAACAACTTGTGAAGAACAAGCCTCAGACCTATAAACTTTTAATGGTATTGCTCAAACATCATTATTAGCATGTGCAAATATATATACATACATATATATATATACACACACACACATACATAATTCTATGATTCTATATAAGGGTTCATATCCAAATTATTTTGTGTTCAATTCTTATAAGCTAAATTTTCTCTTGACCTAAACCTTTCCATCTGTTTGTCCAAGCTCTCAATTTCTACTACTATAAAAACCCTATATAATTAGTTACTGACCATATGAGGAAGATTTGCGTAGAATTGCACAGCAATAGATGGATGAATGTACTTTTTAATTGTTAGTTTAGTTTCTTACTACCTTCCCAACCTTTTGTTGCAAGGCTCCAGTCATGCACACAGACTGAAAAAAGGCTTAGCATAGCACAACAGGCCCAGTTTGGTTTAAATACAAAATATTGCCTGAGTTTCCTCCTATTCGTGCTGGATATCTCATGCTTCTCAGGGATTTACCACCAAGCTCAAATATGTCTCTTGGCTCAGCTTTACTTTTCAAACACAGAAAATTAGGTCAAACAACCACATCAAAACAATTTCTCTCAGCCCAGCCCCTGAGGCCGCCTTCCTGCTCTCCTGTGAAGGAAAGGTCAGCACTTTGTCTTGAAGTTTATTACACCTGCCTGCCTCCTTTATGACTTTCTCAAATAGGGCTTTGCATGCCACAAGGACCATCTGAATTCTTTATAGCTCAGCCTGGGCAGAGAAGAGGCCTGGCTGTATTTCTTCTGGCCCTGGGGTGGCAGACAACCTCTGACAGCCACACAGCCTGACTGCAGAGGACAGTGTTATACCTTCTTCTCCCAGCACCGAAACACAACACTTGGGGACAGAATAAGATGACAGATTATTCACATGCCAGGGAAAGAAAATATAACGTGTAAGTTGTGGCCAGTTTGAAACTCTTCCCTCAAGACTGTTATACTTACAAATAAGGATCACAAAAATAAATAAGAACCCCCAGCAGGTACTGGTTTGGGGTAGCCAGAAGGCCTTGAGACCAATTCTTCTTCTTGCTTAGCCTTCCATCTTGTGTTCTCCCATTACACACCTCTATGAGCAGCCATATATCAGGTTGCAACTTCATAAGGCTGCAGCCTTTTTATTTTGTCAATTGTTGACAGAAGTGCTCCACATTCTTTTGTAGGAACAGAGTTTACCTGACACCAAGAGCTACTGAAGTTATTTTCCCATGATACTGGAGTTCAGCATGGATGATAGCCTTCACTACAATTCTACAAATTATTTTGTCCTTATTGTGTCTCATTTGTCTCTTTTTTCTGCTCAAGAAAGTTTGACCAAGAAGGATGTAAAATCACTCAGTCTTTAACAAAATGGAAGAATGTAAGTCCAGAAGGAGAAAGAATATCAGAAATGCATATCAAGAGCAGACTGAGTACTTCCCTGAAAAAGGGACTGGACTGTCTTTTACAACACAAGTGATTTGTATTTCACCATATTACCACAATCACACGAATATTGTTCTCCATTTTAATTTCTTTTAAATTATAATCAATAAGGTGACAGCAGAACTCACATAGATGCTTTTTGAGTGAGTTAATTACTTCACTACACCTAAAATAATTTCACAAAATCTTCTGAAGTGACACGATTTTGAAAATCTCTAGCATCCAAGTAAAAAAAAAAATAGTTGAACTTCACAGAATTCACAGAATTGCTGCAACCTCACCCTGACACTGCAGCATATCAGGAAGCCATCAGAGTTTCAGAGTCCATCAGTCAGTGAAGAGTCTAAGACAGAGGGAGTAATTGTATTTCGCAAAATGGTTTCTCGAGGTTGAAAACCATTTCAGGTGACAGTACATAATCCCAAAGCCCTTATTACTTTAATGATCTTTTAATTTTGGTGTTTAATGTTGGTTTTTTCCCCTTACTGGTTTAAGGGATTTTTTTTTCCTATACACTTCCTACCTCTACTCTGGTGTTCACAGCCAAATTTCTGGCATACTTTTCTTTTACAGATGACTTTAAAGTATGAGTTGCAGCTTAAACTTGCAGGTTTGGTCAGAGCCAGTTTTGTCAAGAGAATGCTCACAGAATAATAGCTCACTCATTCCTAGATTCCTAAAGACATTTTTTTAAATTGTATAATTTTTTAAATTTTCTTCCATTGATACAATTGCTAAAGACCCTATCAACTTTGTTACTGGTGCTCCTTAAAAAGTTGTGTGCTGCATTTTATAATGGGAATTATCCTTCAGCTTTTCAAGAGCACTCATGATCTGTAGGTTCAGAAAATCCTAACCTTTACTGAGCCTAAGCAATGTTGGCTTTATCTTGTTTATGCAAAATTTCAAAATACCTAAATACAAAGATAAGCTACATCCTGTGAAGGCAGTGTAGGCTTGGCATTCGTTAGAATTTCTTAATTTCACATACATGCGTGAAAATGCTCAATTTTTCACCTTTGGCTACCACAGTCAGGGTGCTTTCTCATTCTGTAAGGCATACTTTTCTGATATAGTGTTGGTTTAGAAATTATGCTCTTTTATTTAAAAAAAATAAATATTTATTTGGTTTTGCTTTTCAAGTCTGCTAATGTAGCACATTCCTTTAAGTAAATGTTGCTGCAAGAAATGTTAACTCATAAAGTACTCAGTTTTTTTCAGGTAGTGGAAAAACACCCCTTTGCTATATGAAACATGCTGTGATACACTTTCATCTGAAACTTGCTTTTAAACATTTTAGGAAGTTTTTAAAATCTTTTTGTACTCATTTTGAACTTTCACATTTCTGCTTAAGTGAAATCATTGCTTTCTTTTAAAAAGTAAAATATGAAACCAATACTTGTTGTCTGCAAATACTCAAAAGAGTTAGCCTGAACTACTCAGCAAATTTTTATTATGCCCAAAATTAACCTCTCACAGAGTACTTTTTAATAACAAAAGCTGTTTTAAAAAACACTAATATCTGAATCTTTGCTAAGGTTGTTATCATCTTTGGCTTTGGGTTCTTGCCTCAGGATACTTCTGTTTCAGATGAAAAAGACAACACCTTCTCCCATGAGACAAAATAACAACAACAAAACAAACAAACAAACAAACAAAAAAACCACCAACAAAACCCTGAAACTCCTTCCAAAAAATCACTCTTGTTCTACAAGACCAGGTTTCTCCAAGAAGCACTTGACAGCATAGGATAGTGAAAGCTGAGAATGAGACTGAGAAACATCAAAAACTGTGTGGAATTAGTTTTTTTGGAAAGAGACAGGAGAAAGAAATACAAAATGCTGTGGGCAAGCAGAGTGAATCACGTAACATAGTCTAAAATGAGACAAAAGATTGACAACTCCATCCCTAATTGGCATGGGAGGATTAGATATGGACCAGGATTTG
This sequence comes from Calcarius lapponicus, assembly GCA_039654755.1. Taxonomy (NCBI): domain Eukaryota; kingdom Metazoa; phylum Chordata; class Aves; order Passeriformes; family Fringillidae; genus Calcarius; species Calcarius lapponicus. The sequence goes on along the minus strand of CM077462.1, from coordinate 62,625,513 downwards.
CTGTGTCTCTGAAACAGTCTGTGAAAGACTTTCTCTTTTTCTCTATATTAAAGCAGATAAGGTTACCTTGTTCAGCACCTAAGATGCTTATAAGGAGGAAATACCTCTAGATATACCAAGCCAAAAAAGTATGATCGTGTGAGACTCCTGTAAAGATCTGAGTATTTCTGCAGACTTTGTTCAGTAAGATTTTTCTCCACAAAGTACTTCTTACCTAAAAAATACAGCTCTCCTTTATTCACCTGACAGTGAACCTGTACAGATTTTTTTTTTACTTTTCACTAAGCCATGCTTAGATTAACAACACATACATGTGTGGGGGTGTTACCTGTCACTCAACAATGCCCAGTTCAACAGTACACTGCCACATTTGCAAACAACAGCTTAACACCTTTGTCCTGGATTGCAAGGCAATGTGTGTATTCTGTTTACCATCTGTAAGAGGTGTGGCAGTTATCTTCTGTTTATTGAGCAGTTTTCTTTATCTCTTCCACAAACCAATCCTCCCTTCAGGGAGCCATCTACTGTTAATGGGCTATTGAGTGTCACTGCATAACTGATAAAAATTACAGCATCCCATGTTGAGATGCTCTGCCCAGAAAGAAAAAGCAAGCATCCTAATTAGTATAATCTGAGATTTTAAGACACCAAAACAGCCTTTCCACTAGATTCCCAAAAGAACAGCTGCCTTTTCCACTAGGATCTTCAGAAGAAAACGACCCCCTTCTACAAGATCACTGCTGCAACAGACCACACCTACCACTCCAAGAAGACTGCAGCCACCATTTCAATCAGACGGCTACCAACACCCTGACCAACACGGTGCGTCAGGTCGTATTCTGACTGTCAGTGTCGTTTTGTATTACTGCATTGTTTGTTTTATTTTTTATTTTCTTTCCTAATAAAAACCTGCGATTCCTGCTCCCATATCTTTGCCTGAGAGCCCCCCTTAATTTCAAATTTAAAACAATTTGCAAAGAGGGGGTTTACAATTTCCAGTTCAGGGAAGGCTCCTGCCGTCCTTAGCAAACACCTGTCTTTTCAAACCAAGACAACATCAATGCTTCATCCCACTGAAGCAAATAGGTGATTTTCTAATATGCAATGTACTTTCATCCAATTCAGGATTTTGATAGAAAATTTTTGTTAAACCCACCTACTCAAGGCACTAAGATCTTTAAGACAGGATTCTGCTCTGCAATTCTTTCACAATCTGGCATTTATACTAGCATTGGTTTTTACGTTCTGAAGAAAGAGTGATACATGCTAAATAACCAAAGCATTTTCTGCCACACAGTGCCTGATTTTTTTGCTGTCTCCCACTCTATAACACTAATCCTGACACATCTAGTTCTGTCTTTTGACTTAAATCATTCCACCAATGTTTTCAGGTATTTGCACATGCTGTACTGTATAATACTTCTCCTCTCCAGTGTTTTGTCCAAAGCCCCAGTTTTAAAAGCCTAAACATCAAAGCTGCATTTATGTCTCATTCAGAGAACAAGAACATTTGCATATTTACCAGAGTACTGTTGAACTCTTTTTTACTTTCAAATCTACTCAAGAGTAACATAATTCATGAAATTCTCACTTCTCCCACGTACACTGGCACACTCCCTAGAGTCAGTGTTTTGAGACTCCACAGTTATATCATGTTCCATATGGTACAGATTTTCATCTCTCACGATGCCATTTGTTTTCAAGCCTCTTATCAGGTTCAGCACATTCATTACAAAACCACAATACACTTGACTACAACTGCTTCGTATGCTTACTCTCACTTGATAGCTGTAGAGTGATATTGTTCTCTCAGTGCTGCACAGACCAAGTATAGTATTCAAAAAAGACTTATTTCAAAAAGTGATCCAAGGGATTTTACTTTTCATAATACACATGAAATCTATTACACTATAAAACAGCACATCTAGACAAGGAAAGAAACCACTTCCAAAGTGAAGCAACTCATGAGAAAGTGATAGTGTGCCTTCTGCTTCTACACAGATTGAAACAAAAGAATAGATGTGAACTCTCTCCAGGTTGGGTTTTCACTATTTTATCTCTATTAAGCTCATATTAACAGCCTCTGAGCTGTGACAGACATGTATGCCTAGTTTTTTTCTTCAATGTGTCTCTTGTCCTAGTTCAGTGATATCTGTTAGAATTGTCTTTTCTATCATTATGGAACCATATGACCTTGCCTGTTCTATCTCAGACAGAGAAGTGGGACAACATATGTCCTCTTTAAGCTGACTTCAGTGATAGCAAACAAATGTCAAAAAAAGCAGTCTGATGAGTATATGAAAAGTAATATGAGAGAAAACGAAATATTCAAAATTTTTATCTCAAAAGTGGAGCAGGGAAATGCTGGTCCTGGGGAGTGAAAAGTTTCACTTCACTTGGGGGGGAAAAAAGGGATAGAAATATATATGTCTTTCTTTGTCATGTGATGTCACTCCAGGCTAGAGTGACAGGCTAGCTGTAGAATTCTTGTCAGCCAGACCCAAGAGCTTTCTGAGCTCCCAGGACTACATAACAGAAAGTGAAATAGTCAAACCAAGGCAAGGAAAGCACTCACTAAGTGATAATAGCAACTTGACATAAGGAGGGTGGGAAAGAACAGGAGATAGAGGAAAACACTAAAAAGACTTGAAAGAACAGCAAAGCTTTTTATAAAAGCAAGCTACTTATAAAACTTTGACAGGATCATCACTGAAACTTTCACAATGCAATTATCTGCAAAAACTGAGGAAATTAAGACTTGGGAAATTAATGCTTAAATGACTCTATGACAGAAGCAGACAGTCACATCTTGTACAAGGACTTCAGGAACAGAAACCTGATTTTATTGAAGCCATGGAAACCAACAGGGTTTTCAGCACACAGTGGTAGCAATTAAAAGGAAAGAAGAAAACTCCTACTGCTGACTTCAGTTCCTCTCAAATGATGACATCTCTCATCCCCTTCTACAACAATTCAGCACTATGAAAACCCCAATGGATGTCTTGAGATTATGTGGAAACTCCTTGGTTAAACCAGTTTGTAGCTCTAAGTCTTTGTGTTGAAAAACTGCTGCATGCTTAAATGGGTTTATTTTGACAGATTGCAGGATCACTACAGCATTGCTGTGCAAAGCACTTAAGGGAATTTGAGACCCCTGAAGGATCACAAGTGCTGGAATAAACCCAAGTTCTAAGTTACTGTCTAAGCTATTGTTCTTTTCCATTTGACTGTCATATTCACAGATGTGAAATGAGTGTATTTAGTTGTCCTTGCAGTTTGATTGCTGGTTTTTGTTTATCATCTTAACGTTTTTCAACAATTTCTTGGGTTGTATTTCTTTACTGGAATAGATATATGCCTAATCATTAAGGTTAAAACTCTGAAATATTTACATCCATTTTAAGATTTTGATAATATTTTCTTTCCAACTCTTATTTAATCTCGCATCAAAGCAAATGCATGAGTAAAACTCCTCATTTGCTGCCTTATTCAAAATCATGATCTTCAGGGCGTGTAGTCAGGAATAAAAAGGTAAACTATTAATGAACTAAAAGGCCCCTAGGGCTTAGAAGTTCAAGCACAAATCCTAGAGGGAAATAACTGAGTATGCTTGCTGTTGTACCACTCCCCTTTCCAACAGTGCACTAGTCCACTGGCTAAGCATGCATAGCTTAGCATTGCCTTCTCTTTTCATATAAATTAAAGCAAGCTTTTGAACACATTCATATGTTGAATAACACTCAAGAATTCTCTTTCAGGCATTTCCCATGATGCTCAATTATAGATTTTATTGAGAAGAAATACAAAGAAGGATAAATAAAATGCAATTCACTCATTTCAACAGACACACATCTAAATATAATTTTAATATTTTTGTGGTGACCTATTTTGTTGTAACATTTCATTTCAGTGCCCATTTTTTTCCTTATTCTTAGTAAACCTTACTGTGACCCTGAGCAATCTAAAGCAGCTTCAAAGCTGTCTGTTTCTAAGAAAGAGCTTGGACAAGAGGACCTCCACAGAATTCTTCCAAACTGAATTATTCTCTGCTTCTACAAAACAGAGGTGCCAAAAATACAAAATATGTTTCAAAATATGCTGCCAGCCTAGGAATGATTCAGACACTAAAAACTTCCCTTCTTAATTTTATCTCAACAATAACTTGATACTGAAATGTTTTGTATGTATATATATGTCTCCACAGAAATTCATTTTCCAAGACTTATAGCTGTACATTCTTAGGTGCAGAGACTTTTTTGACATGATCTCTGTAAATGTCAGATGAAACTCATGGCTGAAACTGCACCTTGTATAACTTTCACACAGTTCTTTGGAACTAAACAAACCAATTTGGTCAAATGAGAAATGCACAATTCTTTACATTAGAAAAATCAATCCTAAAGTGTCCTTTTGGGGGAAAGAAGCGAAGAGGAATCTTTTACCAGGTATATGTTTGCCAAAGTTGGCCAAAACATTCTTTAAGCAATACTTTGCTTTCTTTCTAGAAATCATTTGAGATAAGATTCTCTGTTCCTTTACCTACATCAAGATTTGTCAAATGTTTGGTCATGTTCTCAATGCACTAAGTACATACATAAACCAGTACACACGATGCTGTGCAACAGATCTAGGCTACCATACCCCAAAGCAGTCATCTAATAACATACAATATCAGGTTTTTTTGTTGTCGTTGTTGGAAATTCAAAGGAATTTTAAAGTTCCCATGTTCTAGTTCTTATAAGTGTCATGGTAATGAATCATATTGAGTCATATTAAAAATACTTAGGATAAGGTAATAGCAATTTTCAAGTTTAGTAACATTATTTTAAAGGTATTTGTCAGTGATTCACTGGTAGAGAATAATGGTCTTGTGATTCATGGAAAAAAAGAAAGTCCTTTCCTCTCCAGCTGTACAGATGCCACTTTTTCCTTTTTGGAAGTGGTACAAATGCAGGCTGGGAAATGGACAGAGGCTGAGCCAAGTTTCCTACCAGAAGAAGGGAGGTTGGACTAGAAATCTCCAGTGCACACTCTTTAAGAAGAAAGGTAAAAGTCAAGAAAGACATTTTCACTCCATCTCAGACTCTCCATGGAAAGACCACAGTCAGAGATGCCTCTGGGTCAAACACAGATGTGCCTCACTCACAGATAAGTATATTTAAGAACAGTAAAAAGTTTGGTGAGCAGAATTTTCAAAAGAATAAACCTATTCCTATTGATGTCTGATAAAAAAAAGCCACCTATTTCAAAAGAAAAAGACAGGCTACAGGTAAACACTTTCTGAAAATCCAGTCTTTTATCTTAGTTCCTAACACTTCAGATTGGGTTCCCTTAGTATTAGCTATATTGTTTTTGTCACTAAAGCACATTTGTTGGTTCATTTTAGGAGTAACAACTATCATAAAAAAAGCTGAGGTTCCTGCTATTGGCAGCATGAAAAAAACATGAAAGCCCAGCTTCTACTGTGTCCCTGGAATGTATTCCACATATCACCCAGACAGTAAACTAACAATGCAAACTAAAACCTAGAAAAAAAAAACACCCTTCAGGAAATGAAAAGAACTATGTGACTCTGTGAGTATACTTCAGCAATGTGAATGGGTTTGAAATTTTACTCATAAAATAGTCACAGAAAATAAGCAGTATGTTCCTGATACTATAGCCTCTCATGTTAACTTTTCAACAACATTGGAAAAATCTAAAGAAGAAAGCAATTTCAGCTCAAAAGAAAATTATTACTAACTCAGCATTTCTAAGTACCCCTAGCAGTGCATGGGGTATCTTTGTTTTACTCATGAACATGCATATTAACTATTGCTACTTAAAGACTTGTTAATTCCCATGTCCTCCTCCTATAGGAGAGGGAATTCTCATATCCCCTTCAGAGCTAAGGAATTGTACTGGGTTTTGAGGCACGGCACTGAATATTACCAGCATACTAAAACCTTAAGGAATAAAAGTCCTAAAATCCTGATTTTTAACATCAGCAGAATATATGGAGCTGCAAGAACAAGGAAAAAAATCTTATCTTCTTTTGGATGATTGTGGTTTTTGTACAAAATAGGTGTAATGCTTTTTACCTGTCTTTTAAAACATGTTCAGTAGAACATTTTCAATTAGGGTAAGCATGCCACATACCCTCTCTCTCTATACTGTATAGAAGGAGACATTTCTGCATTGCAATTCATCAACATGCAAATTGGCACAAGTCAAAATGTTTCAGATACATTTATGAGTTGCAATCAACCTTCATTTAACAGTTTCTTAGTCCTGGCATGCAATTTGTGCTCTAAAATGAGAGAGAAAATTGTGGTAAGAAAGGGTTTTAAAAAGCAAGAAAGAGAGAATGAGATCATAATAACCAGCAGGTTGGTGATGAGGAACTCATCTGTGCTGCAAAACCTGAACCAAACTACTGCTCTGAACAGGCACCACTGGGGTTTACATTTCAAAGAAGTGCCCTAATCACTAGGCACACTATCTCTGATCTAATGAATATATAATTGCATATTCAAATGGAACAGGTCCAACAGGAAAAAGACACACCTGAGCAAAAGTAGGCATTCATCATGGACAAATCCTTGTTACAGATCAGGCAGAGGAGCCATGTCAATCCCATTTTCCCACAACCTGAATAAGTATTCTTATGATTGTGAATGCTCTTCCTTGCACTTGACATATTTCCCCCAAGAAAACTTGTGAAAGAGAAAATTTCTACCAGAGTGAAGTAGAGGTAGAAAAAGAAGATACCTCAAAAAAGTTGGTGACGAATGTTCTACATTCAACTCTTACCCTGCCATCTGTTAGATACAGACAAAGGTGGAAACAATTAGGAGAAACCATTGCTGGTACCTTGGCTTGTTTTTCTCAAGATTTCTCCTGGAAATTCACTACAGAGATAGTAGATATTGTCCCAAAATATTTAACACCAGGAATCTGTATTATTTTTATTAACACATATTAAATATGCATTTTCTTTTGTTTTTAGGTTTGTTTAAAATCCTATTCAAAGCATAAGCAGGGTAATTTTAAACATTAAGCATCTCGCCATTCCCATGATATACATCAATGCCATCTAAAGTTAAACATACATTAATGCATATGCCTTTTCCACAGTACATTGTCATTACACTTTGTAAAATCCACAACCTCTGTTCAGTGTCAGAATTTTATTTTACATGCCTAAGTATACTTGTACAAGCTACTACTAATAATGGCAATCTCCTTAAAAAGTAAAGGGGGGGACTGAATTTTCCAGATGAAATAAGATTTGTCATTAAAATTCTACAGCTAGAAAATAAATTACACGTTGTCATCGCAATGTAAGCTGCTTCTTAACAAATACATATGAAGGGTAGAAATCCATCAAAGAAAAATGTAAGCATCATGCATTATTTTTTAGTATCTATTAAGGCTTTTCATTGTCTCCAAAGGGTCATCCAACCAAAAAAAAAAAATCCGTGCAGAAGTTAAAGATGGACTTTTTTTACTGAGAAACTCGTGGGATACATGTTATGAAAAGAATCTCAGCACTGAACAGTACATTTGAAAGAGGAAGCCTGTGGGATGTACTGTCACAGTGGTAATTTAAGCGGTAATTTAATGACCAAAATCTCTAAGTTATGCATATGCTTGTTTTATGCCAAAGCTGGCACCACCAGAAGGGGTTAGATTCTGAATAAAAGCAACAACCAGTGAGTTAACAAACAGCTTTTCAACTGGCAAACGAAATGGCTGTTAAAGGCTGATCTTAAGAGGGAAAAGCTTTAAAATTAAATTTGTTTTCTTGGTAATCAGATGTAGTGGGATGCACGAACAGGAAAGAGGGGACAGCAGATCTACATGCAGCAATCCAGTTCAGTGGCTGCCTCAGCTTTCTCCATAAAGCTATGTGACTGTTTTAACAATACCTGAAATGTTTCAGCTCACACTAGGTATACTCAAGATTTCAATTAAATAATAGAAAAAGCTTTATATCAAAAGATATTTTTGGCAAAGATTTTTTTGAGATATTTGGAAATACAGAGTGTATGTGTAAGTAAAACATATCTTGACACTTTTTTCTTTGTTCCTTTTAAATTTAGGTGGGACATTTGCCAGTACAGGTGTAAAAATTTACAGACTCAATCCATATGAATCTCCCTTAGATACTTCCCTCCACCATTCACGTCCGTAACTCCCTGCAGTCACTTACATAGAGATTTATAAGGTTTAAAACTTTCTCTCCTACAACAAAGAGTTGTTTGCACAAGAGGACAATGGCACACAATGATGGGCATGAATTAGCCTGTCCCCTTCCCCTGGTCAAGATTCAGAAACACATCATGGGCTTCACTTATTCTGAATTATTACAATTATATGCATCAGTACAAAGGGGATAATTGATTTCAATACATGTAATGATTTAACACTTTTAAGCCACAGAAATGTAGAACCAGCAAAAAGAAATTATTTTATAATTATGTAGCTAAACAGAGAGAGTAAATTCTAATTCCAATTAATACTTCAGTTCAGTGAGACAGAAATGTAGTTACTCAATTCTGAATTAATTTACAAAAATAATAATATGCTACAATATGCATTACAATTAATGCAACAAGTAGCTTCAAGGAAATTCTTTGTAGAATTCAAGATATACTATTAAAATAACAAATGAAAAAACAGTATGAGGATTTGGAATAATATCAGAGAAATTTCTGAAGCTTTTGAAACCAAATTAAAAGTGTTGCATGTGACTCTCTAGTAGACAAGGATCCAACCTGTGCCTCAAGCAACTGTTAGATCTGTGCCAAAAGCTGCAACATGATACTGAGATTTTAGAGATATCATTTTACATGGAAATTAATACTTCACCAGACAAACAGAATGCTTGGGGTCTTAAGTAAAAAAAATATTTGACTTGACCCTTTCTAAAAAGCTCAATTTTAAAAATGTCCCATCTTTGAGCCTACACCACCATCACATGTGCTAACACCACAGAGAGAACAGAACATGCTGTATGTCTGGCATCACCATCCACCCTCGGTTCTCCCAAAGTGCTCAATACATATTTTGAGTCAAGATGCTTAAAGAGCTTTGTTTCATTTAAATTCAAGTATTTCTGCAATAGTTGTTTTAAATTATTTTTTAAAATTTATTTCCCAGCCAATGAATAAAGAACACTTTGGTAAAACAGAGCAAGCATGTGACTAACCACTTACTTCACTGAGGAATGCCTTTTTAAAATTTACTGACTTACAAGAAAAAATTAATATCTTCTCACTGTCACCCTGTCTTCACACAATTATTCTTAATTAATAGGAATTTTTTAAATGCCAGCACACAGATGAAAATCATTATGACAACAAAAATATCTTCCTTTCAACGAAGCAGCGTGGCATACACAGAGCGTCAAGTCAGACTGCTTCATTAGGAACATTTAGATACACAGTCAGAAAAGCACAAAAATTCAGATCTAAACTTAAGTTTGTTCTGCATTATCTGTGAATGCATATTTTTGCATGAGTCATCCACAGAGAGTGAACCCACAGCTCAGACAGAACAAGTGCTATGAATACCAAATTTCAAAGTGTAGAGTGTTTATCCACCATCTGTTGTTCAACAATCCCATAACTGTATTCCATAAAACTTTTCAAACTTAAATTTACTGTGTCAACTTATGAAATAATATAAAAAGGATCACTGGCTTTCATTTAATTGCACTGTAAACTTTTCCAAACAAGGTACTGTACTGAAAGGGGGATTATTTTTTGTTGAGCAAATAAAATTGAAAGAGAAGAATATGAGCAAATGGAAAGATGAATAAAACCCTTTTTATCTCAAAAAAATTACACCCCAGTGGACACATAAGATTTCCTCCAGATTTCATATGAAGTTCAGTCATTACAAATAGATAAAAAGAACAGCCCTCTTTTCCAGCTTTTCCAAGTATAAAAAAAAATTAAATTCAGTTCTATTTAAAGTGGTCAGTAAATAGACAAAAATTAAGAAATTAATTTAAACTAATGAGATGTACTGGTTCCACATTAATGTTATACTTCCAGAAAGCCTCTCCCTTTCCCAGTAAAGATTCAATAAGCCAGTTTACTAGAGAAGCCATACACAAGCCATGACAATACCTACATCAATAACAGAGTTTGTTTCCTAGGCAAAATGTGGCCAGGGAATATTGTACTGCAATAATCAGCAGCCCAGTGCTTTCAGAGATGGAGCACCTTCCATAGATGTGGCTAAATATTCCAGGGAAACTGCTTAAAGGAATTCCACCTTTAGGAAGGAATCCTGTACTTACATACTCCACGTGTCCTTCTTCTGTCAAGAATAACTATTGGTTTTCCAAAAGTAAAAAGATTCTGGATCAGGCTTCTTCACTGAACAAATCCTAGAGTAGGTATCCTACCTACTCTCTCAGCGGGAAATTCAAGATTAGTTAGTAAGGTATTGGTAAAGTATTGGTAGAATACAGTTAGTCTGTACCTCTGTTTACTTTTCTTTGATAAGACTTCACAAAATTTTTACTCTCCCAGTGATTAGAAAGACTAGTGTTTCAACTTATTCAGTCCATTCTTCCATATCATGCTTGTAGCTATTTTCATTTTTCCTTTATAGCAAAGTAATCAATTCAAGTAATCCTGCATAATAGCTCTAACACCAAAATTCAGAAGATTGGTTTATCTGAGCTTATCCTTACTACATCTCTTCTCAGAACACTTACACAAAATTGAGAATGATTTTCTTTTTTTTTCCTGTAGAGGATGAGTCTTTCATTTTATTTAGATGTTAAAATTCTATTTCACTCCAAATTCCTTCAGCTCTTTCTCACTATCTGAGGTTTTATAGGAATCTTATCTGACAACTTATAGAAGTAATTTAGCACTTCAGGTTTTAGTTTTGTGCTTTGTCCTTCAAGTGATATCTACTAAAACATGTTTTCATGGCTGTTTCATGGTGTTCTTTTTTACATTAGCATTGTTGCAGTTAAATTTCATCCTCTTTTGGAAGAACAAAGCACTCTTTTGACCAAGTCACTCAAGAAAACGATGATTTTCCTCTTAAGGTTCAGAAAACTCATAGTGACTATAAAAAAGTTCAAGGCAGTCTTTCTTCCAGATGGCACACTGACACCAGAATGCATCCTGTGCACTTACAACTGTTCACTGTGAGCTTACCTTTCAGGCAACTTTCTCCTTCACTCAGCTTCTCTTCAACAGAAGGGAGAGCAGCTTTCAGAGGCATTGCAAGGGACTCTCCCTGGCTGAGGAAAGCTGATTAAATAGGATATTGTCACTATGTTCTCCGCCTCTCTTCTCCCAGGACTGCTACTTTTCCCATTTTAGGATGAGTTTCTCCTATCAAAAACACTGGATCATATTCTGTATTCATAGCTCAAAACAAAGTTGTGAGATCTCTTGTGTTTTTTAATATTTTTTACAGTAGAGGGTGGAGAAGCCAACAGAAGTGCTGAAGCAGAAGTGAGGAATAGCAAGGTATACCTGAGGTGCAAGGCTGCCTTGACTAAGGAGACATTGGTGGGGACACACTGGGTACACATCACAGCACTGAAGTGAAAACAGGATGATAAATAGCTCCTAAAAAGGTCCACCTATTGTTCCTATCCCATTGGTGTGCCACTAGCAGCAGTGCAGCCACTCAGTCCTAATGCAATCCCAGCCTAATGCCCACTGCTAAATTAAACCTAGGTATAAACCATTTCTAAAAAGTAAGTTAATTAGTTCCATATCTCTTTGCAACACTTCTCAGCTCCATTGTCTTGCTCTTTGCTTAAGCTGTTCTACCCCTATTTCAATTCAATGACCTCATGATTCTTTATTTCTTCATAATATTTTCTTAAAAAACAAAACAAAACCACTTTTCTGCTTTCTTGAACATTTTTCAGCATTTCATTACCATATTTCTGTTTCTCAACTCTCTACAAGTCCTGTAATTACACTATTTTGGGTTTCTTATTTTGTCTGATATTGACTTTAATGTATTCAGGCTTTCTTGTAGTGTCAAAATAATGTAAGAAACTGCACTCCCTATATAATTAAATCTAACAGAAATCTAAGGGAACCTAACATTTGGTCTAGTTAATCAGCACTTCAGATGCTGCTAAGCAAACTTGAATCTAAAAAAAGAAGTTAAATTTTAGAGTCTTAGGTTTAACAAATATTCAATGAAGATGTCTGTAAGTCTTTTAGCTTTGGACATCTTCTGGTTAGATTGCCTTATACAAACATACACTTAAAACTGTATCCATAAAATTTCCAAAGAGAGAATTCTTATTCTTTCCTGAAAAGGGAATTTTTTTCCCCCAAATAAGTCACATGTTGAATATCAGATGCTGCACGAGGCTGAACTGATTAGATAAGGTAAAGAGGGACAAAGAGGATATTTATGAACACACAGGGAGACAGAAGTGAACTTTTAAGAGGCCTGAGGAAGTCTCTGGGAAACTGAATAAAGCAAGTAAGAAGGAGAGAGTGGACAGAAGGTAAGAAGGAGAGCATGTCTTGATGAGAGGGCAGGAAGCTGAGAGAAAAGGATGAACAATGGAATTCTCAGTCCTAGAAGGGTTCACAGCGGAGTTTTTTTGGAGAAAAACGTAAGCCTCAGAGTAGACACTTTGTGTTGAGGCTTCATGGGTGTTGCTATGACCATTAACATTTATAACATGATAGTCACTAAAAAGTGGCAACTTGGTATAACAAGAGACAAGGTAAGAAATATCCTCCTCTAGGAACCACACTATCTTCACGTATCCAAGCTGATCAGGCAGCAGGGGCATACTGCCAGAGGGGCATACTGAAGGAATCCTGAATACTACCTTTATTTCCATGTCTTTCACCAAAGGAGAACTCGATATCAGCATTTAAATCTCATGCAATAAACTGGGGAGAGAAGGACAGTGTAAGAAAAAGGAAGAGAAAAAGCAGTAATTGCTTGCTGTTTGATACTTAAATATGGGAAGAAGAGCAAAAAAAAAATCTCTCTACCAAGTTCAGCAATTCTTAGGAAGCAACTGAAGTACAAAGAAAGAACTGCATGGTATTCTTACTGATGGTTGAAATAAGAAATTATTTTAAGCTATTATGTATACAGGACAGCTGATGAGAAAATAAGAAAATAAGCAGAGATTAATATAAATAATATATATAATTTTAAATGCACTAGGATGGCATTAGGCTACAACTAGTACTGGAAAAACACCCTGATAAGATTCAGCAAAAATTACAACTAATAAAGAATATATAAATAGTACATTTTTTTATATATAAAGAATAAAGAATAGATAAAGAATATGTATTTTTAAAATGTCTAGGATGGCATTAGGCTACAACTAGTATTGGAAAACACCCCCTATAAGATTCAGCAAAAATTATAACTAATAAAATTTGAAATTTATGGTCATGGGGAAATGCTACTATCTAAGCAGGTTGCTTTCAGGTCAAAGCACCAGAAATATAATCAATGTAATATATTTTGTAGAAGGTATCACAGAAAAAGTTTTGTGAAAAAATTCCCCTTGGAAAACCCTTCTTTACAAAAGCACCTTGGAGATCTCTTGTATAAGTGCACAGAAAGATATGGTCTCATCTTTCTCAACTTCTTAAATCAGAAGCTCCTTTTCATTTGAACCATTACTCAAGAGAAAGAGTGGTGTAACTCAGGAAAACAGTTGGCAAATGAGAGAACACACATAATCAAACCTATAAAAACTTGTCTGTGTAAAAATGACTTGCAATGTATTTATATAACAAAATAAACATATGATTAAATGCCAGCCAAACTCCTCTACCCCTGAAGCCATCATTAATTTCATATAATTTAATACACTTGCTGCTGCATGTTTACCCATGTTTTCAGAATTTCATAAAATATGCATGATCAGAAGTTGCTAATTGGCAACTGAAAGGCTTTTTTTTCATTACTTATTGACTACATTCTTCTCCTGAACTGGTTCTAATTAAGAGAGAGCTTAGCATTGTGCGTCCATGAACAGTGCCATAGCCCTCAGGTAAAAGTGATCTGTATGGGGAGTTTCGTTATTGTCTTTTCTGTTTCAGTCTTCCCAATTTTGTTGCTGCACCTACATTGTTTACTGTTTTAATTAGAGTTTTTATCATCAATTACAAGTAGTAAGAGCCACAAACAATATGGATATGCTCAGGGGGTGCTAATGGGATCAGTGCCCTTCAACACTGATTTTTTGGTGACAACAGTGGGATCCAGTGCACCTTCAGAAAGTCTGACACCCACACCAAGCTCTGGTGCAGCTGACACACTGGAGGGAAGGGATGCCATCCAGAGGGACCTGGACAGGCTTGAGAGGTGGGCCTGTGTGAACCTCATGGAAGTTCAGTAGTTCAACAGAAGGCCAAGTGCCAGGTCCTGCACGTGGGCTGGGACAATCCCAAGCAAACACGCAGGCTGGGAGGAGGTGGTATTGAGAGCAGCACTGGGAAGGGCTGGGGGCTGCTGCCTCAGGAGAGGCTCAGCAGGTCCCAGCAATGTGTAACTGCAGCTCATAAAGCCACCCATGTCCTGAGCTGCATCCAAAGCAGCGTGGCCAGAAAGGTGAGGGAGAGGACTCTGGCCCTCTGCTGTCTGCTGGTGAGACCCCACCTGGAATGCTGCATCCAGCTCTGGCATCCTCAGCACAGGAGAGATATGGACCTGCTGAAATAAGTCCAGAAGGCACTACAAAGATGATTGGAGGGTTTGAGCACCTCTCTGACTGAGACATAGGCAAGGAGTTGGGGTTGTTCAGCCTGGAGGTCAGAGGGCTCTGCACAGTCCTTACAGCATCTTCTAAAAAGCCCTACCAGAGAGCTGGAGAGGGACTTTTGACAAGGGCATGTAGTCATAGGACAAAAAGGAATAGCTTTAAACGGAAAGAAGGCAAGTTTAGGTTAGATACTAGGAAGGGATTCTTTGCTGAGAAGATCGTGAGGCACTGGAGAAGTTGTGCCCAGAGAAGTTGTGGATACCAACCCCCTGGAAATGTTCAGTGCTAGGTTGCTGTCACCTTCCATGATGTCCATCTGTATGGCTGACTTTTCTTTATTCTGTAAAATCATTAGGGCAAAGGGGTAATTTGGGGAAGGAAAGGGAAACGGTTATGGAGCTGGGATATAACCATACTTACTGGGGAGCTTTCACACATACTGTAATACAAATTAGGTTTTTTCTGTTGAGTTCTATGCAAACACAGATCCCAAACAAGTTTACAATCCAAGTGTAAGAAGAAGCACAGAATACCAGAGGTAGAAAGAAGCAGAGGGGTGAATATGGGGAAGCAATGGGATGTGCTATTCAGCAATTGATGCCAAACACAAATCCAAAGAGCACGATGAAACCCTGTTTTGGTAGAAGTGATGAAAAGAGCTATCAGTGATTTCCAGGATAATCAACACATTCTTATTAATACTTAACACCAAGGTTTAGGAAATTTCTTCAAAAAGATCTTTTCCTCATGAGCATAATAAGTTTCAGGAAAAAATACTTGCCATGTATAAATCAGCAGATTTAAACTTTTACTCTTCTCCCTGTCCTCCCCACTATCTCCTCCAGCCTCACCTGGTGTGCAGTGACCCTGGACTCTGACACTTTTGTGCCCCACAGTCACATGTTGCACTGAACTGTGTGTTAAAACTGTACAACTTCATATAATTTACTGAGCTGCAAGGAGCTAAGGAGCTCCACATTTGACATTTTGCAACATCTGATTTCTGACATGGGATTACTTTTCTGCTGAGGAAAAAAAAAGTGAAAAAAACCAAAGAAGATTGACCATTATTGTACTAAGCAGTGAATTATAAATTAAATTAAATAAATTCTACTCACATGAAGGAGAATTTTTAAATGAACTGAGGAGAATGAGAACTAAGGAAAACTATCCTACTTATTACTGAAATTTGATGCATTTTCAACTACTTTAATAAAATTCTGGGAATACAGATTTCCTTTATTTTCAGCACTGGGGATGGTGATGATGAGTAAGATAATCAATGGAAGAATACTTTTGTTTTGGACTTAATAGACAAGAAAGAAAACAGCGATGGGATTAAAACTTCATCTCTGGCAAAAATAAGCCGGGTCAAGAACAAGTCATTGACACAGAATGCACAGGTGAGAACTGTGAAACATGCCTTAAAAAGAACAAATATATAGTTGCTGAAGCACAATTCAAAATATTGGTCTCCTGTTTGCCTTTTCAGAAGAGAGGAATGATAAATGGCAAAGATGAATTTGATCCATTGCACTCATTTCAGGTAAGGACTGGACTGAAAATAAGTGGAATCTTTGTTCATAGCTAAAACTACTCAAGTGAAAAGTAGAAAGCAAAATAAATCATGTTTTTGTCCAGTATGAAAGACTTTGAATGAAGCAGCACGTATGTCCTTTCGATCTTCTCCTCTGTACTTGTCAAGGGACATCTGTTTTCATTACTTCATAAAGCTAGTTCAGGGACACGTATTCCTTTTCTCAAAAAAATTTAAAAAATTAAATATCTATTTAGAAAAACAGCATGAACTGAAAAGTCCAGATCTGGTACCTGCATGCCAAGGAGAACACTAGTTAGAGCAGAGCTGTCATATCTTTTCCAATGGAAGAAACAGTAGTGAAATGATAGGTAGATACTGCAAAATTAGTCACAAGTAGTTCCATGAAATTTCATCAGCTTTATATAAACAAATCCATCACTGGATGAACAACAGTTTACTCATTTATCAGGTGCATTCTGCCAACCCTAGGAATGCTAGTCACGAAGCAGCACTTGATTATCCTAGCACTTTACAAACACTGAAGGAGACAACACTTTCCATTTGCTGAGAGCAGCATAATATAACTTCAGGAAGCACGTCCAGCTAGGTTTGGTACACCCACGCTGCCTTTCAGCACAGTCCTGAGCTGGTGGGGGTGTGGTAACCACAACGCTCAGACGGAGTCCTCATGCACCACAAGCTCGCTTCTCTCCTCGCTGTAATACCGGAGGCAAATTGTATTGCCCTATTGCTCAGTTGTGGTGAATGGGTAAGAGCAGCTGAAGTTATTGATGCACAATCCAACCACCTGCTCAGGTGACAAGAGAGCACATCTGTGGTTCTTACACAGCCCCAGGAGGGATGTAGAGGATGCCTTAATGCACCTGAAGCAGGTATAGCTTCCAAATCAGAGTCTAGCCCTCGAGCACCAGTTTACTACAGGATGCATTCTGCATGCAAATGAGGATTTGATCTGCCCTATTTATATGTCTAGATAGGTTTTTTAAAGCAGGAATCCTACAGTGTTTTCTGTGAACCCATTCCTCAGAATCACAGGAAGAGGTGCTGGTTTTCCGAGTTGAACCTTATGGCTGATGCAGATAACTGTATAAAGTAATTAATTTCAGAAATTATTCTTACTGGAAGACTGTACCATAAAGTCAGTGTTTGGAGGGAAAGCTTAATGGCTTTAACAGTTAGTTACTTTATTCAGTTTTCAGCTGAAATTTATAAAGGATCAATTCAGACTTATTTGTTATTCTATCAATAATTTTCTTTAATCTTTCTAATTATCGTTCCTCTCTGTTTTTTACCCTCAACATTTTATGTATTTATAAATTATAATAATCTCTTGTCTCAGACTTTGCTTTTCTAGGCTTAATGGGACAAGTTTTTAGAGTCTTTCCAGATGCCAGCCTATTACCTACAGTAGTCTAGTGGCCATTGCCTGAACCTATCTTCATTTAAATCAGCTTTTTTAAACACAGGAAACCAGACACAAAAGCAGCATTCCAATAGATCTAATGATACTTTGGCACATAACTTTCATATCTCTTTTTATGTACAGAAAACACCTCCTTTGATATTAGTAGGACTGCGCATTTTTTCAGTTTGTCTTTTTTACAACTACTTAAGATTAATTTACTTATACAAAATTACTTCATGAAAACCTTTTCCACCTCTGTCAGCTAATGAGCTGTAGTTACACGGCAGAAGTTCTTGTTCTCAGTTATCGGTACTTAACACACCACTTGGCATGATTAAATTTAATTACTTTTCTTTTACATCAGTGCTTGAGATTACCCACTGATCTCTTTAGAACACTTACATCCTCCCCCTACTGAAAACTTTTCCCAAAGCTGTGACATCAGGTAATTTCACTGACACAAAGTACGTCAAGTAGAAATGATTTGTGCTAAGATCATTACGAAACAGGGCGCATCTCGGGAACCATCAAGAAGGACTCATTAATAATTGTCCAACCTGACAGTTACCTCTTCAGAGCAATGCCTGTCATCTCCCGTACTATCTATTCCAGAGCTTTTTTACTAATCCCCACAGTGTACAGCACAATGCTTACTATGTTTAAGTCAAGAAAGGAAGAATAGATTTTCTTTTCCTAGGGAGTCAGTTAAAAAAAACCCTATCAAATTACTCCAGTACAATCTAGCTTTGCTAAATTGTGTTGAATTTTATACAGCTTTCTATTTATTTCCATGACCTGAATGTGAAAGAACATTCAAAGCTGTTCTAAATTTAGCATGCTATTTAGCTGCTACTATAGATTACAATATATTTTCTCCTTTCCCATTACACCAATTTTCTATATTCTGCTTCAAATGTGTGACCACTGCCTTGATGAATGTATTAAAAACTTCATTGAGTTTACTTAAAATTCTAAAAAGGAAATCACCTTTCTTCCACATCTTAAATTAATTTCAGGCTCTTGAACTTTTCCTTGCTCATATGTTCTATTTTAAAATAATTTGCTACTTTGTCATTCATTCATACTCAAAGTTAGAGTCCTTAAGAAATATGGATTCAAAATGCTAGTTTGTAGATAGCACAAAATTAATAATTATCTTATATCACTAGATAGTGGTCCAAAATTTACTGCCTGTTCTTCTTCTATTTAGATTTCCATTTTCTTTTTTTCAAGAAAGATCTTTTTCAGTTTGACTTCTACTAAGTCTCACTTTTCTTTTAAACACTGACCTTTCAGATATACGTTTTGAGACCGACCAGTCTATTTTGTACTCTTAGTATTCTTGTAGAAGTATCTTATCCTTCACTAAAGGATCTTTAGAGCTTTTTTTTGTTTTCCTACAAAGTCACACAACTCATTCAAAGTCTTTTGACATTTTCTCCTTTTCCTGTGTTTACCACCATAACTTACTTAACTGACTAATTTGTCCCATGGTTTCCAAGAACTCTCCCCTCATACACAGAGAAACTCAATAAAAACATTTTAACTTAAACAATTGATTTGAAAGGACGTGGTCCTAAGTTCTTTGCTAAACTCAGATCTTCTCTGAGGTCTTTATTAATGAGATATAAAATATTAGCAATTCTTCCTGTTTCAGTTACAATCTGGTAGAGAAATATACTGTCATTTAAATCCAGGCATATGCTGCTATTAGCACCACATGTCCTCCAAATACAGAAGTTGTGTCTCTGTCCTTTTTCTCAGTAAGCAAAAATATTAAAATTGAAACAACATCACCAAATTCAGTGAGAATAAGGGGATAGCAATAAGCAAAGTAAGGGTGATACAGATGGCAAAATAATTTCTATACTAACATTAGTCTGTATTTAAAAAAATCAATAATACATAGAAACAGGCTGAGTGCATAAAAGCTAAATAACCCATGGGCCATTTTTCCCATTGTCCATGCACAAAATTATTAAATTTATTATTTGCAAAATATTTACATAGAGACAAGAAAAATACACAAGTAATAATATTGATTGAAACACAAAATCAAGACAGAACAAAGCCTCTGCCTGTTGTGGTTTCTGTGAGCTCTCTACACTGTAGATATTTGGCTGAAAAATTGTAAAACTCTTTTTGACTTGTTTAACTATCAGTTCTATCAGAAGACTGAGGCAATTAGCCTGTATCACCCTCTTTGTTAGGGCCAGATCCAAAATCCATTAGTGACTGTGAAGAGCCTCCTATTGACTTCATAAGGTTTAGATCAGTTTATGGGTGTGAGCCTAAAACAAGATGAACATGCCATTTGTTTTCTCTGATGCTCTGATTTCTATTCTCTACCCATTCCTTTAGAATTTCTAGTGGGTGCCCTTTTTCTTTCTTTGCATTTTATTATTCAGCAGCTACAATAGCATTCTCTTCTTCACTACCCCTAAGTTTTAAAAAGTACAGGATGCTGCCATTTCTCTAGCTCATTTCCATAATATTTTCATATTATAGCTTGCTTTCTTTTTGACTGCTGTATAGCTACATAGTACTATATAAGATGGATTAAACAGCAACATATTCTTCTCTCCTCCAAATATGAGAAGGCACTGGTTTTGGTTAGCATATAAACAACAACAAAGAATGATGAAGTGATTTTTTTGTCAGTTTTTAGGTTTAACAGCACTGCTACTTCTAATTCCATGCTAAACAATACTGTTGTCTCACTAGGCCTGTTTCAAGGAAACTTTATTGCTAAGTGCTTGTCATGGTTTGACACTGGCACAAGGCCAAATGCCCTCATGAAAATACACTTTCCCTGGTGTCTGCTGTGAGATTTTTGACCAGGAATAAGAAAAAACAGGCTCTTGCTTAAAAAGAAAAAAAAAGTTTATTAACTAAACTACAAAAATCAATTACTAAACTACACACAAAAGAAAAAAAACACAAGGAAAATGAAAACCTCACAAAAACACTCTCCTCCTCCTCCCCCCTAAATTCCCAATACAATACATCTTCCACAAATCACCGATTCTTGATCTGGCACCACCCTTTGAATACTCAGTCCACCAAGAGGAGAAGGAGTCTTTCTTGGTGCCATAGGCTTCCCCTGGAAACACCGTTGAAACCCTTTGTGTTTCCAGGTCACTCTGGACACCGCCTGGTGATCATCTGCCATCGTGACCTCTTCCTTCCATGTGTAATGCTCTCACCATTACACATGGACCAAAACTGCTTCTAGGGTTTTCCTTTTAAGGATGCTTTGTCCAATTCCAGAACAGCACAGTCTCTCACCTTTGGGACACCAGTCCCCCCCCCATATTTATATACCCCCTGGGGCTGAGGGGTACCCACACTGAAACTTGGCTCTAGGACATTGCTTCCCCCTAAATGCAGTCTCTGTATCACAGGAGGGAAAAAACCGGTTCCGTCCATGGCTACACATGAAAAGTCCAGCCAAAAGGCCACTCCATCATTCCCCCCTCACTCAAAAGTCTTCTCCACTTGCTTTGTGGCCCAGTCCCTTCTTATGTCACCCCTTATCTCCCTTCTCATTCAGCTCCAGGAGGATCAGCATTTATAAGGTTTCCAGCATGCAAGAAAAAAGGTTAAAAGTTTCAGTCTCTGCTCTCTGCGGCTCTCCCGAACTCCCACGGCTGCCCCGCTGGGCCCTTTCGCCCGCACCCCCCCTTCTCTCTCTCTCTCTCTCTCTCTGCCGGGGGCGGGGGGGGGGGGGGGTTAGAACGGCTGCCTGATGTCTCTGGGGTTCTCCACCCTTCCATGCTCAAGGGCCTCTTCATTCCCACCTCGGTCCAGACCCAAGCCTACCGCGTGGCTGCCCCTCCCCTGTCCAGCAGCCGCGCCGGACGGGGGAGAGCTCTGATCTCTGTCCCTCCGAAGTCCCAAGAGGCCGGCAGGCGAGCAGCTCCGGCCTTCTAACCAGTCTGTGCTCTCAGAGGCGGAACCAAAATTTCAGTGGTCAAACTCAGTGCCAATGTTAAAATCTGAGCAGTCACTGGCCTCTGACCCCACAGCATCCCAGAAACCCTGTTTCCGGATCAAACCATCACAGTGCTTTACTATTTAATTGATGTATTACAAAGATGAAAGAAAGGAGAGAAAATAAATGAAAATAGAAGAAAGGGAAGGGAAGATAAAGACACTTGTCTTTGCCTTATGACACTAGAACAAAATAATTAGAAAGAATAGTTTCTCCACCCATTTAAGTTTGCATACTGCTTTAAATTATTCATTGGGTAAATGCCTTCTTTCTCAATATCTCCAGAACAACAAACTGTTTTCTCAAACAATCTACTGCTACAACAAAATTATTTAGGATTGACTTACTTTTTCATTCAGTATTCTCTGTGTCTAATGCCTTCAAAACTTGCTTCCATGGAATGCAGACTCTACCTTGCAGCACAAAGATGGTGACTCAACATCCACAAGAAAAACTTATAAAATCAGTTCCCATTTTCTGCAGTAGTCTTTTGAAATTGATGTTGACATCATTCTTGCCATCAAGTAATTCAATTATATATGTTTAATGACTGGGTTTTCCACAGTATAAATGTTAGATATTCCAAATGTTCTGTAATGGGGATAAGCTGCCCTTTCTTAAATCCAGAGAGAACTCATACATGCTTTCCTTGCAGCACTTTTGTTTTGAAGCATGCACCATTGTTTGTGTTGCAAACACTGTGACCTTCAAATCCCTGAAATGCACTGCAGTGCACTTTTAAAAGGACTTGCTGTTGCAGAAGAGGTTTGGAACAGTTGTTCTGATCAGTGCAACAACTCACATAATTTCCCAAAAGTGCTTGGATAGTACCAGAAACTCTGAAATTAATCTGAACTGTCTCCCAAATGTGTTTGGTTTTAGATATGTCAAGAAGGAAGATTTAAACCCACCTGTTAAAATTTTGGGCTGTCCAGAAAATACTTCTGTATCCTAGCAATAAAGCAAATGAGGATTCTCTTATTTCAAAATGAAAACAAAGCCACATTCCTTTCCCTATATCAGACCAGTAGTCAGTAAACCAAGTACCATAAATAGCACCCTGAATAACAATTTTAGCAAATATTTGGAATATGAAAAAGACCCAGCACTTCAAAAGGAGATAATCCATTTCAGCTGAAATAGAATGGAGCCTGAGACCCAGTTTTGTACCCACTTACTGAATTCACACCTAGTGTTGTATCTGGATTTTAGACCCAAACTTTTTTAAATGAAAAATATCCTCATAGTCCCTTTAAAAATTGCCAGTCTTCTTGGGAAAATTTAACATCCTTGGGGTACAGAAACAAATTCCCTCTAGTCTATTGCCTTCCTGATACTCAAAATCAGGAATTCTGACTCCACAGTAGCTTTTCTTTCCACTTACTCCTTTGGAAGGAAGATTCAAGTATCTCAGTATCCTATCGATGCAAGCTACCTGAGGACTAGAGTGCTTTCTTAGGAAATGGAAACTGTGTTTGTAGCTCCTCCCCAGATTAAGGAGATCTTCATCACCCATATCTCTACTTGAATGGTGAGACAGTAACAGCTACCACATGTCCATTCTCCCAATTAAATGAGCAGGTTCAGAGAAACTCTGGGCAATTAAACTTCTTAAGCCCATTCCAAACTCAGGGACATCATGTTCACAAGTGGTGCCAGTTGAAAGACAAAGTGATGATGATCTATGAGCAGCAGCACTTCCAGGAAAGCACAAGAGTGGAATTAAGAACCCCAGCATCATCTGCAGCACATTTGGACAGCACACAGACCCCGTAGTGCTTAAATCGTCAGGTACTCTGTTAGAGTTTTATCTATGTGGGTGTTTAGGCCGTCTGAGTCCCTGGTATGAATCTGAGACACGAATGCCACCTTAAAAGGGTGACAACTCCCTTTCTCCTGAATGTGGACTACTGAATTCTTGATTACATTATCCTGTGAACCACTTGTTTATTTTACTTTATTTTTTTCTTTCAAACCTCATGGAAAAAACCAACTCACTAATTCGCATAACCACTTTACCAGGTATCTTCACAAAGGCATAACATTAATTTTTACTTATTTTTAAAGTTAATGATATAGGTAATTATTGCAGTGTAATATCATCAAGAAACTTATGTTTTCCAAAGGGAAGAGAGCAATTATCACCAATTTTTAAGAACCCTGAAAGTTATGGCATCAATAAGATAAAGGTAAAACCAGAACAAAATAAAAACCATTGCTGGAAATAGAAGCATTTGCTTCTTGGTGTTATTTTCAAGGATAGTTTTTGTTATCCTAAATAAGAAAATATTTTTAAAATGTCAAGATGGAGAAAGGATTTGGGCTCATTGGTATTTTGATAAAATTATTATTTTGGAAATAATGTTTACAGTTCTAGCTCCATTTTCAACTTAACTTTTAAAAATAATGGTTTGCTATTCAGTTTCTCATCAAATCCCTTCTCTCGTGTAGATCTCTATGCAGTCTAAAATTCACCTGCAACTAAACCCACCTGGTTTGGAGCTTTTTTTGCATTTGTTTCCTAACGACTTTTTCATGACTTTGTTTTTCACTGCACACCTGACAATTAGGCATTTTTTGAGGTATTTTGGACATGGTTTTACTTCAAATATGTTGCTTTACAATGAACCTCAATCTAACATTGACTCTGTGGTATAATGGAATATGTTGACTAAATTTAGCATCATAGTACTGTCAGTGTATTGCACATTTCTGTTCAGAAATAGTTAATGTGGTTGTGCTCTCTGTAGCGCTCCATCATTCAATTTGACTTTTGTATTTTTCACAGACGAACTCTGTTTATAAGTGAACCAAAAGCTTTTGTATCTATACATCTCCTTTGGTAGTTAGTCATGGTACCTAGAGTCTAGATTTACCTGAGATAATACAATAAAAGCAAAATGTTTGTTAAGCATAGCAGAATAATATAACAGGAATGAAAATCTGACAAACTCCAAAGCATTCATTTGTGTCCCATAACATCTGTTACTGTTTTTATTTCCTCTTCACGTAGGCTGCTTTTGTCTAATGCTTATTTCTCATTTAAAGTTTTGTTTATTTCAAGTGTGTGTTATTTCAACCACTTTTTCTTGGCTTTTTTTTTTCAGTGAGCATGTACTTTTGATAAAGACATTATGGTTATACTTTATCCCTCCTCCACTAAATTCTGAGCAGATCTGAACAAACTAAAGACAGTTTTTCCTGAAAGTTTCAATTAACCTATTAAAAAAACACTTCAGCCACACACAGTTCAGCCTCCATTTATGGATGAATGTTTTCCACTGATGATACTCTGATGTATCATCTGGTAAATATTAAGAACTTGTGGGGTTGGCCTCTACTGACTCTGGAGCCCATTAAAATGATAACATTCAACAGCAGTGCTTATGCTATAGCACCTGAAACACTCTGTTCCTCAGAACAAGGAAATAAATATATTTAATTTACAAATACAGTTTTGAAAAAAAAAATTAACTTTATAATTAGGTCCAAGTACATAATCAATGCCTAAAAGTTAATCTAAGACAGAGGACACAACTGGATCATTTACCTTCAACTCCTGCCTAATATAGGCTATAGGACCTACTTAAATTCTCTCTGGAGAAAAATGTCACTTAATTCCACAATGTCTCTTTCTTATGCAGAGCAATTACTGCAAAAAGGAGACAAAAGCCAGGACAGGCTTGCAGTTTCCACCCTTACAGAAATTGAGCACACATCTGTCTCCTTGCACTCCCTGAGAACTTCATTTTTCAAACAGAAACTGTAGTCTTAATGCCTTCCTTACTTAACGTCTTGTCCTTATCGCAAAAGGAGGATGGGCAGCAAAGGCTGGTATGTTGTTTTACAGAATTTAGTATGCCTTGCTGATACCTTAAAGATATGCCACAATCACAGCTCTGTGTCACATATATATACCAACATGGCTGAACCTGATCTTCGCCACTGACATCCTGCTGTGTCCCATCCTTCCCAAAGTGTCTGTTTTGCCCTTTAGCAGATCAGTGTTTGACAACCCTTTCTGAATGCATAAATGTTATCTCCTTCTCAGTACTTTTAATATGCTCTTTTTTTTTCCTTTTCTATCAGCTTCCTTTCCTAAAACTTTCATCCAGTCCTGCTCCCTTGCCATTGCTGACCTATAAACATATTTGTGTCCAGACTCAGCAGGTCTAAATTCAACAGGATTTGAATCAGCTCCTGTTACTGCCTTCCAGATCGGATGAAGAACATTCACTTAAAGGTCATTTCTCATTTAAATATATGTTTTCTCTGACCAAGTCACCTCTTAATTTCCTCCCCCAAGAAAATAAATTTATGAAGGTACCTGCATCTCTCATTAAGTGTGTTTTCCAAGGTCACAATAACCCACAAGGTCTGCCCTAAAGACACTTCAGTTATCAGTATCTTTTTCAGGTAGAATTAAGCAAAAAACTTACAAAAGTTTTACACATCAGGTGCCAATTCCTGTTGTTTTCCACATCCCAAAACCTGTTCGATTCTACTGCTCTCAGTTATGCACTGTAGGTCTTCACCAGACCTTTGGTTACAACACTAGACTGAAAATTTGTGTTTGGCTGATGACCAGCTAAGAAGGCCCAGGACTTCTTTTCAGTTTCATTGCATTTTAGAGTCCTTGATTTCATACACAGGCTGCATTTTCTTTCTTAACACATGACTTCTGACCCTGCCAGTGTAAAACACCTGTTTTTTACCCAGAACAGCCTAGCAGTCCTTTTTCTCCAAGCTACATAGACACTGTGATCAATCATTCCATCAATATACCCTTCTTAAACATCACCAGGGCTTTAGCTCTCCTTCAATATGTTCTAATTTCTTCAGTACTCAGAGATCTCTTGAAAACTCAGTACAATGGATGCAGACACTGTTTAACTAACTCCTTTAAAAATCAGGTTGGAAAATCAAGGCCTAGTTCATTCTCACAATTAAAGATAGTTCTGGGGTTTATTCACACTCAGTTACATGAGACTGAGCCCTTCCTGTATCTGAATTTCTCTGACTTACTTCCACCTAGTTAAAATAGTGCTGAATTTTCAGGAAGATCATGGTTTTTCTGAGCCTGTTTTGATGGATATTTCTTTGCTGTTGGGAGAGATGAGCAATGGCATTGTCTGGAGCTGGAAAACCAGGGGAGACATTGATTTTTAATGGCCTTTATTAACTTAGCTCAATGTGGCGGTCACATTTTCTCTTGTACTGTAGGTTTGCACATACACACACAAAATCTTAACTTAATCATTTCTCCCTAAGCCACATTATAACAAGTACACCTAAAAAAAGCCATATTCATTTTCTAAACTTCCTTCCAGAAAGGCCTTCCTCCCACTTGAATTATAACAGCAGATCTCTAGATTTCTCATGACAATGCTTAATATGAAATTTCTATGCATATTCATTTAATGCATAAGTACAGCATTTTTCCTTGCTTAAAAACCCAATTAAGATTTCAATATTCGGTGCTTTAATTATATGTTTATTGACAAAAAAAAGTAAAAATACCTCACCATGTGATGTAGTCTTATTTCTGCTTTGGAAATTTAATAAAAATATCTATTTGTCAAATATTTATTATCATTCCTAAATAAATATTGGATGGACAAGTAGCAAGTGCACATATTTTAACCATCTTAAAAATTCAAGAGACATTAGAAGAGTATAAAAATGCTATCTTCTTTCCCATAGTTCCTAAACTTGCATAATTTTTGCAGTCCTATTAAGGTCCTTAATACCAATGGAATAAGGTACTTTTCACTGTGTACTTTTCAAAGTGGACTTCAAGAAGCAGGCTACCAGACTGCAGATCCTAACACATGTGTGTTTCCATATTATTTTTACATTTGGCCTGCTCTTCTGGGCTGCAAGTTTCCCCATCATGAAATGCAATGGAAACCATAATTCCATAATTTATTTTAGTGGGTTTTGTTTTTGTTTTTTTGGGGTTTTTTTTTTTTTTTTTTGGGGGGGGGGCGGAGCAGGGGTTGATTTTTTGGGGGGGGTGGTTTTATTTTTTGGTGGTTTTTTTGTTGGGTTTTTTTTGTGTGGGTTTTTTTTTTTGTTTGTTTGTTTGTTTGGTTTTTTTGGTTTTTTTTTTTTTTTCCCCTATAATCTCTGTTCATGTCAATCTTTGTATTATATTGCTACCAGGGGCTCTCTTTTTCTTTGCAGGTGAGGTGCAGGAAATGTGGAACAACATAAACTCTGCAAAATTAAAAAGCACTCAAAAAATAAATTATTCATAGAATTCAGTCAGAATTCATATATCCCTTTAAGTTGCATAAGGTGACTTTCCAGCCATGCTTGCATCTCACCAGCTAGGTCAAATTCTTAGGGTAAAGCAATATCTTGCAATATAAAACATGCATAAGCAGCATGCAATTGCTTTTCATCTACTTATTGCTTCACATACCTGGAATTCCCTGATCCATTTGACATCTAGTTTCAGTTTTAAACACAGGGAAAATATTGAGACAAAAAAAGTCTATACCATACAATTTCTAAGAACTTTCACATGCTACTAAGTGGGCCATGGCTACTGCAAAACTACTTTGCAAAAAAAGTATGTCATAAATTCTTAGCCCTCTTAAGACAAGGAAAAGCTTTTCTTCCCTTCAGAGAGCCAAAGATAAGCTATAAGTGGTAGCTTCTAATTGGAAGACAAATGACCTTGTGATTGCTTCAAATACAAATGCATATGAAAAGAAAATAATTGTAATGCTGCATCCAAAAAAATTTCATTGGGATAATGTGTTAAGGTACACAGGAATGACATTTGTGGAAATCAGTCTGGGCATTCCAGCAAATTTTTTCCACTTATTCCTCTACATCTTTGCAATACCTTTCCCTACCAAAATGGCATACTGATTCCTCAAGGTTGTGCAGCCCTAATTTATGCATTACAACCAATTCTAAGTTATAACAAGAATGAAAAGCAATTTTCCGCAATGAAAAACATTACTTTTCCTCAGAGACAAATCCAGTCCATCAAAGATGCCTTTTTAAAGTCCTGCCTCAAAAATGACCATCTTTGTTGCAAGGTGATTATTATCATCATCTCCAGAATGAGTAATTTTCTACTGGTAAATTGAGGTTTATTTTCCCCATTTACTTAAATGTACATATTTAAAATCTATACACTATTTGCCAATGACAGTTGCAAAACTAAGTGAAGACTGAGTCAAACCAATGCTTTGTAGCTCTTTTTTTTTCTGCACTGCTTTCTCAGTCATTCTGCAAAAACATTCCTACACAGACTTTCTACAACAGACTTTCCTACACTACATTTCCTACAATAGACTTTCTTGGAAAAGACAGCATTTCAGACACACAGATAACTGATTTTTTAGGTGTACCCTCCACTAGTGCTCCAGAAGCTTCTATTCAGAACTGGAATGTTTATTTGGAAGTTACATTGGCAGCTCTGCTTATTGGTGACTAGTGCTGATAAATGTGGCGTACCACAGGGGGGGACACCTCAGGTTTCCTTGGGTGGTACACTTGGATTGATTTCTCTCAGCACGCTTTTTTTGCAGAATCACAGAGTCATCAAGGTTGAAAAAGATCTCCAAGATCAGCAAGTCCAACCTTTGACTGAATACCACCATTCCCACTGAAGTATACTTTGAAGTACCACATGAACATTTTCAGGGATAGGGACTCCACCATTTCCCTGGGCAGTCTGTTCCAAAATGCCAGTTTGTGCCAGTTTGTAAAAGTCAAGTTGTGTGAAGCATAACGCCTATTTGTTTGCACTTCCTGAAAATCGAGACACTATCCAAATGCTGAGAATGCCCTTAAATCATGTGTAAGCTCCTGCAAATTTTTTTCTGTCCAAAATAAGGCTGGAGGGGAGAAATTTGCTCTTCTCCATCAGACTGGAGGATTAGGATACAGCACCAAAGGCAACCCTGTTTCATGGTACAAAGCCTTTTTCCCCTTAGACCAATATTATGTACTGCACACTAAAGTATTCCTTTCAGAAACTGCAGTATTCTACAGATTTGACTTCACTGTCAAGCAGCTTCAAAAACTGCCACCATCAGATGTTCACTTTCCAAACACCAAACAGAAGTGAGATAAAGCTTGGACTTCAGCTACAGATAACAAATAGACTGAAAGGCCACATCTTAAATAGGTTCATCTGAAGTAAAGGCAATTTTCATGTATAGTTGTAAATAATACAAAAAAGCAGCAGAATTACTCCCTGAAAGCTCTATGTTGAGAGTGAGTGAGTTGGGAAATGAGAGAAAAGCAATAAATGGGTGGCGTTATCTGAAAAATAAAATGTCAATGTAATAATCATAATACTAATAATTTAAAAGAATCAGCAGCAGAACATTGCCTCAAGGCAGCTATGATTTGCATGAAGTAACTTCTCAAATAATAGGTAACTCAAGGTCTTGGTGATCTTGGCACAGTTAAAGGGATACGATTCAAGTAGAGATAACCATGAATAATTTTTTCTCACACTTGCAAAGGTAGGTTTTGAACTCTTTAAATAAATGATAATTAACTTTTCAACTTTTCTTCAGTTTTGATATAGAATATATTTTTTGCCTGCAGTTGATTTATCTTGTTTCTGGCACTTCGAGAACACTTTCTAGTATTGTGTAGTGTCTTCTTTTTAGGGTCTGTCTTTTCTACTGATGTGCTCTCCCTGAACAAGTTCCCTGCGAGTTTTCAATGCAGAGAGTTTAAGTAACTTCAGGCTAGTGATTCAATATATTGGAAAATGAAATTTACTCCTCTGGGAACAAAACAGCTCAGTGTGTCAAGTGACTCTTATTAATTAAAAAAAATATGGCAAACAATCTCCGATTTTCTTCGTCTGGTTGAGCATTCTTTAAGGCTTCAAATTATTTTGAAAAAAAAAAGTCATCATGAGCTTTTGTAATAAAATATTCAGTTATTTAAAGTTTCTCACTTAACAAAAGAAGTCTCCTAATCTTCCCTGGACCTGAGGACTCGTTGAAAGAAATTGTGAATACCTCAGAATAAATACTCAGAAATTACTATATGAATCAGTGAATACATAAACATTCAAAATTACATACACTAATGAATAAAAGCCTAATTAATCCATAGTAATACAATTATTCTTTGCCTTGGAAAGCTTGAGTAATTAGGTGTAAATCCAAGCTGTGTATTTTTTCACTTTGCAATAAAAAGCTAACACATGCATGGGTGCAGACATCCTTCACTGCAAAAATGCCCTTAGAGGAGTTTAAATGGCATTTCAGTGATACATCCAAAGAAAATGCCCTTAGAGGAGTTTAAATGGCATTTCAGTGATACATCCATACACCATTCTGATTTATCCAAGTTAGCATCCATGAAATAGTTTTCAGACATTTAGACTTAAAAGCAGAATTCTAAGAAAATAGTAAGAAAACAATCTCTTTGATAGGCACCCAGAGGAAGTTAAATATTCAGTCTTATTTCAGCTTATTTTTCTAAGCATAGCATAGCAGGGTTTTTTCCTTATACACTTACAGCCTTTCCCTCTCCTTTGTCTCCCTTTTCACAGCTTTGCAGATTTCCTGTCATGCCTACTGGGATGTGGAGTGCTGCCACTACACAGCTGGGAAAGGACGCTCTGCACAGCTGTAGCAATGGTGAAATACAGGGCAAACCTTCCTTATAAACAAAGGTTCAAGGGAAAGCCACTGGCTTAGCATTTTCCCTGGATATCTCAAATTCTTCTGGCAGCATGTATTCTGAAGCAGTCCAGATATCACTATGTGGAGATAAGACCAGTCCTCCTAGTCCTGTCACTGTTTCCAGGGTACTATCTGTGCTGCAGCAGCTCTAACTTCATCATGCTCCTTAGCCATATAATTGCTAACAGCAATAATAATAAATAAAAATAGTTTGTTCCCACCTCTAAGAGGGGTATAATATCTGACAGCTGTTCCTTCACTTCTCTCAGTCTTCACTTTCAATAGTCTTCAGTAAGACACTTATGTGGGCTTATTGATTTCCAGTCCCAGACACTGGATGTGAGGATGACAGCTGACATCATCAGGCAGGAGCTGCTGCTTCTCAAAAGGTAGGGCCCACCCTCTCCCAGCTCTTCTGCTTTTCCATGCACACTCTAGACTGGCATGTTTTGTACCTCTACCATGCACTGGTGGAACAGCTCCCCACAAGACATGTAGTACAGCTCTACAACCAGGAATAGTTCCAGCAGAATGACTCTCTGACGGAATAAGAACAAAGTTTTCCAGTGATTAGTTATATTTTGGGTACCAAATTAGGGCTGCTCTGAGGTGAAGGAAAATAAAAAAGACCAGACTCTTCCAAAGAATCTTAATTTAGGTCACTGAACTAAAGCAACTAAATTCTGCAGTTTTTTTGGAAAATGTTGACCTGGTATTTCAGTGTCCCATTAGCAGGACGTGACACCAGACCCCTTTAGTTTCTTTCATTGATCACTCCAGCACAGCCTCACATCAAGGCAACATCTGGTAAGACACAAGAGATGAAAGGAGAACACAGACCTTGCTTCAGCCATCGCACTCAGAGGCCAGAGCCTGCCCTTTCCAGTACTTACAAACCTCCCTGAAGGTGAACAACCGCCACTGACACAACTGACCATCAGTCTCAACTCTAAACTAAGAAGTGGTTGGAATTAGAGTGCACAACAGAATTTCCTGCACAGGGATTGCATGCACTACACATGTATTTTCAAGGATCTTTCTTAATTTCTTATTTCACAGAACTTTGTTTTTTACATACACAGAGGAATACACTACAGGGACTCTATATGTATACACAAGAGATCAGTATTTCAAATTGTTTGAGCAACTATGAAAAAGATGGGATTTTCATTTTCTGTTTGCTGATAACTCAGCACCATAAATAAACACTTGTGCCTCTTCTTCTAGGCTACTTCCAGGAAAAAAGAATCCTGTGGGTGAACTTTCTAGCAATAAACACCTATAGGTCACCATTCTACTCTGAATCTGGCATAAACTAGTCAATAAGAAGGATGATGTCTGTGAATTATAACTCATTTCAGTCTGAGGCTGCAAGAGTAACTACCACCTAGGAAGCAAGCAGGCAAAGCCTATCAAAGAAGAAATGTACTAAGGGCACAGAAAAAACTTTCAGGTGCAAAGAAATCATTTACAGTTCTGCAAAAATAAACACTCAGAGAGCAACTCTGAGTTTGGTGGAGCTCATCAGGTACCTGAGGGACACTCGCTTTAAAAGATTTACTTTCTCCTGTTGGAAGACGCCAGACTACTCCACTGGGGCTGTTGATGGTTGGTTATTGATTTTTGCACTGTGGACTCTCAAAAGGCATCTACATCATACACTCTTAAACTTTTAAAATACCTTTTCCTAGTGGCCATTTCTTGACCACTCCCTTCCACTCTGTTATTTCTGAAACAATTAAAGGAGGACTTTGCTAGCACTGTGGTGTCCTACAGCCTCAGTCCTGAGATGTCAAAGCATATTGGTGCATGAACTGCTGTCTAAGACCTTAAAAAAAAAGGCAGAAGCAGGATTCACTACTGACTAATAGTGAAAACCCTGACAGAGAAGCAAATGGTGAGAAGCTGGACATATCCTGGACTGCAATCAAAGCAGCATGGCCAATAGATCAAGGGAGGGGATTCTGCCCCTCTACTCTGCTCTGGTGAGACCCCACCTGGAGTGCTGCATCCAGCTCTGGGACCCCAACATAAGAAGGTTGTGAATTTGTTGAATGCAGAGAAGACTATCAGAGGGCTGGAGCCCCTCTCCCGTGAAAGCAGGCTAAGAAAGTTGGAGTTGTTCAGCCTGGATAACAGAAGGCTCCATGGAGACCTTAATGCAGCCTTTCAGTACCTAGAGGGGGCTTGTAAGAAAGATGTGGATAGACTTCTTTTTAACAGGGCCTGTAGATGTAGGACAAGGGGTTTAAACTAAACAAAGGTAGATTTAGCCTATACCTAAATAAGCCATTTTCTACAATGACGGTTGTGAAATGTTAGAGGAGGTTGCCCAGAAGAACTGTGGATGCCTTATCTCTGAAAACATTCAAGAGACAGTTGGACGGGGCTCTGAGCAGCCTGGGCTAGGGGAAGCTGTCTCTGCTTATAGCAGGGCGCTTGGATTAGATGGCCTTTCAAGTTCCCTTCCAACCCAAACTGTTCTATAATTCTGTGATCTTTACAAAAACAAGATATCTATGTGGGTATAAAAAAATAAGATATCAAATCAAATTAAAATACTTGTGTCATTCAATACTGTCTGTTCTTCAGTGTTCCAGCTGTTCATATCTTTGAAAATGTCTACATGTTCATCTAGGAAATGAGTGATGAAATAAGAATGATTAATAACACAGTAGTGATTATTTCTTAGGTTTACAAGTATCAAAGCAATTAAGAGCTGAGGCCTGCAATAAATTCTTTTCTGAAATGTACCAGGATGTCTTTTTCCACTGCTTCCTCAGGATTTTTAAATTTCAGTGTTTAAACTATAATTTCACACAATAATCTGAATTGGAAGGGACCCACAAGGATCATCGAGTCCAGTTCGTGGGTGGATGGCCCATACAGGGATTGAACACATAACCTTTGGTCTTGGTGTTTTTAGGACCACATTCTAATCAGCTGAGCTAATCTAAGGTCACCTATGACTAGTTCTAGCCTTTCTAGTCAAGATGTGAATAAGTCCTTCAATTTGGTGAAATATAGAAACCCAGTCTTTTAGAGAATGATAAGTATCAAGTCAAAGGAAAGAAGAGACAGAGTAGATTTCTTAGTTTCTCCACTGATCAGAGCCTGTGGCGGGTACAGAATTAAATTTATCTGAGTTAACACAGTCCAAGATGATAAATCATCATTGAGAATTTACTCTTTTGGAATATGATTCCATGAATATATTTAACCAGATTTTCTAAGGAAATAATTATGCTATGTGAGCATTCATACCTGTCTCTCCCTCAGCTGTAGTGAGACAACAGGCAATGGCAATGAAATCTAAAAAAGTGAGGAGGAAACAAAACAAAAGGTTCCTAAAAATTCTGTAAAACTATATGGTGAATTAAAAACCAGGGACATTCTGAGTGTAACCTATATTTTTATGACAGGCCAGAATATTCACAGGAATAAAAAAGAAAAAGAAATAGAAATCCTTCATTCATGTCTCAGCCTTGGCAAAATTCTCAGTCAGAGCTCAACCTTTTCAGACTGACTGACCAAGGTCAGTCAATCTCAGGATGCAAATGCACTGGGAACTAGATGTCTTTAATTCTGGTGTTGATAGAATTTGATTTTTCCAAATAGTCTATTTCACAAAAACTAATAGCATTCTTTTATTCAGATAACAAATGAAAATACATACTGAACGTGAAAAGAATCTATTGAAAACAGCTCTATTAATCATAAATGTCCTTTTGTTGTCCAACATCTAAAAAGCAGGCAAGGTTAGATGAGCAAAAAGGTTCTGAGATTTGAACTCAGATGTTGAACTCAGCATGAATCCAATATAAATCATTAAATGGCCCACTGTCTTTCTTAACTTTTCTTCAGGGTAGGTATTTACATTGCCTGATATTCCAACCTCTATTAAAATCCTCTCTTCAGCATCTGTCTCCAAGCATAGCACTTGTACCAAGGAGTCAATCAATTAAAACTTTCCTCCAGCTTAGGAAAGTTGGTTAGGCTTTGTACCAGAGACAATTTGATCCTCTCTTATGCTGACCACTGATTTACAAATGCAAATAAGTCTCTTGACAGTGCTGGGTGTGGTTTTTACAAGTCCTTCAATAATGGAAGATTAACATCACTGCACTAACATTAATTATTTTATATAGAGTTTCCTTTCTAAAGTGTATTTAATATTCAAGCTAGAACAAGGTAATATTTTAAGAAATTTGTCTGAGTATGCATTTGGGCATTGCAGTTTTTGTTATGAATCACAAAGTATTAGTCTACACCCATATCTGTATTTTATGCGGGTAAGTTAGCAGAGAATCTCACATATTCCCTGAGGTTTTTAAATGAATTTAAACTGTGGTTTTTGTTGGGTTTTTTGATTGTTTTTTTTCCCACATAAGAGAATTTGTTTGATTTCTCTTAGCTCTGTAACTGTTCCAGTGTGTCCTTATGAGAGCTCTAAATGAACAGCGAGCTCAGAGATTGGTGAAGGTACCTGATAAGTGGCTGGCACAACTGAAGAGTAAAAGTATAAGAGCACTCACTAAAGGAAGGCCTGACAGGGGTGTACTTAACAACTTCTTTTAACTCCTGGAAGCAACACTGATCACAGATTTAAGGTGGATCTGCTTCAAATTAATTGTCTATGTCAAGTCTCACTGAAGCCTTTTAATCTGAAATCCCCAAGTATCTTTTGACTGCAAACTAGGGCACAACATATTAAATAGAAACAACTGAGTAACAGTATTTCAAAGAAAGAATTTCTTTTTAAAAAAGCTTTCTCCAAAAGTCCCTGTAACTTTGCAGTCAACTTCGTGGTGCACCAGCATGGTCTTGGGCACCTGGGGGATGCTCAGCAAGCCCTGCATTGTCCATCCCACCAGACCACTAGCACAGTTTGCTCTTGGCATTTTTGGGACTCTGCTGATTTGCTCTTCAGCTCCACACTGGGCGCTTTCTGCCAACATGCACACAGTAGTGTTATTTTACCCCAAGAGATGGGGACATCTCTTCACCCTGGGGCAAGGTTCATATTAATACCAGTAACTCTTTTCAGGAATAGGTCCCACAAATCCATGTCACCTATGGATAAAGGTGATCTCCTAATAATTAAATCAACAGTGGATATAGAGACTGGGAAGTGCTCTGAACTAATCAGTCCCTTACCACCTTCCTTTTCATTCTATTATTTAAAAAAAGGCAAGTAAGAGTGCTTTTTGCCTAATATATTTTTTCACATCTTAAAATCTTTAAATTATACTGACCATTTAAAAATGTGGATAAATTTCATGAAGAAAATCTTTGATGGTTTTGGCAATGCAGAATTCTGTGACTTGAATAACTGGACCAAAATGTAAAGTTTATTAGCAGCTGTTTGATATGGGCAAACTACATTTTTCTCTCTCAACAGCAGAAATCTTAATATATTTTGCAGCTTTGCCATTAAATAGAGAGATGAATTCCCTCTAATTTCTAAAAGCAGTTTTGTGGAAGAAAATGGGTAATCAACATGGAGAATGTCTTCTTTTTTGAAAACGCTTTTAGTCTGACGTAAATGACAGCTATTTAAAGGCAATCACTTGTGTTTTATATCTCACACAAAAACCAGCAGACACAGTACCCTGCCTTTGAGACAAAACACTGATACATGTGACAGAACATTTCAAGCAGTAGTAATCAGAAGCCACAGATCCAGCATCATTAAGAAAACAACTGAAACGTTGTCCATTAAGATCTGTATCTCTTTTTGCTATTGTTGTTCAGCCTTTAGCTGATATTACCCTTCACTATGAATAACCAATTTTCCCCATCTGACAGGTACAGGAGATGCAAATCCCATCCATTCTGCAGCATGTACACTGATAACTTACACATCTGTTAAAAATAAAGTGCTTTTCAAAATATCACCCAGGAGGCATGTGTTCTGTTTTTTGTTCAGTGACCTTTGGAAACTCTAGTCCAATGAATAACTAGTGATGTGCGAGTAAGTTGGGAGGCAGTAGAGGAAAAGTGCCTATAACCTTATATGTTATCTGTTATGAAGATGGCTGTGATAAAAAGATACATTGCACTTTCATAATTTGCCTGAGAGAGCAAATCAATGAGAACACAGACTAGTATCCCCTTAAGTTTAATGGTTATGAAATTCATTATCCTGGACAATTAAAAATATAATATGCAGAAAAAGTGCAGTGAATTATATCATTTAAGTATCTAATTTAATGGTAATTTGCTAGCTTACAGACATTTGTTCACATGGCATCAACCACATCTTGATAAATCTGGCCTTCCATTCAATCATTTTATGTAGAAAGATGAACTGTGCTTCAAGATGGAAAAACTTCATATTCCCAAGACGTTGGTAGAACACTAAAGGAATTCAGCAATGACATTCTTGCATCTGTTAGAAACCTTTGTAAGCATTATGACATATTACAAAGCTTAGACTTTCTTCTTCACACCCTACATGGCCCATATGGCCTCAATCTGTGTCAGACAAAGTCAGCAGTGTAAGACAACAGCTACTTAACCAAAAGGCCAGGAAAAAACACCAAATCTAGGGAGACATGGTACAGCACATATGGCTTTCCTTTTGGTGCTACATTACCAACAAAGCCTTCACTGCAAGCCCTGATTACAGCTCAGGTAATTCAGCCTTTGAGTAAGCATATCTTTTAAGCATAGATATGGTCTATAGATTTTATGTAGCCACTTGAACGTTAAAAAACCTTTTGAAATTCTTCTTTTATAGTATAACACTACACGTCCACTATCATGCACATATGCCAGGAAACCAAAGATTTTTAAAGAGAAAACATTCCACAATTCCAGTTGACAAGCAAAAAACGGAGTTACTAACACATAGAGGGTCTTCACAATAACCAAACACCCAAGTGAGCGCTGACAAGAGTTATGGGGAAGAAAAGCATTTTGAACACAAGTAACTAAACCATAAACTTCTTAATAGTGAGAAAAACTTACCTGTTTTATCACTCACATTTTTACAGTTTAGAATAAACTGTACACCTTTATTCAAAAAGGTGGACACCTTTATGCAAAATGTAAACAAATTTATTCTTAAACAATTTTAATTTCATAATTAATCACATTATTTTTATTATAGATTATATTTTTCCTATAAGAATGAATAAATTGTACTTACCCTCTCCAAAGTAATTTCTTCAAATTCATATTCAATTTCTGTTCCATTGACCTAAAGAAAATAAAATCAGAAAATTCTTTAAATCACATGGAAGGTAACTTCATAGGCATACTGTACAGCTGTTCCAGTACCATTGGTTTACTGAAGCACATTTTTCAAGATAGAGCTGAGGAGTTCTAAAGTATTGAATACTTAACTCCCCTATCTCTAGAGGAGGCATAGTCAAGCCTATAAACTGAAAATAGTAGAAGTTCAGTATGTAATGGCTATATGAATCACCAATGTAATAAGACTGATATTTGTTAAAACATCTTTGCGGACTTTGTGCCAACATTTAAATAGTTTCCAAGGTAATAGTTACAAGTCAAAATAGAAGACCTTCTTCTAATATTCTCACAATGGAAGTAAAATTATTTATGCATTGTCTTACCAGCTCCAATTTACATTGAAATACAAAACCAGACAGGAAATTCACAGTACTTATGTAAAAATTACTCACTGATACATACACTGAAATATATTTTGTTTACTATATTAACCTAGGGCAAGAACATGACAGAGAACCTTTGCAAGAGACAGCTGAATGGCAAAAAGGCACAGAATGTTAATGTAATTCCTATGCTGAGTCCCAGCGTCAAAATAAATTAAGCTGCAAAATGTAGAGCACCAAAATAGATTGTGCTGGACAAGAAATCTATCAGCTGAAGAGATGACACTGATTTAAGCAGTATTCCAAAACCTTGTTCCAGTCTGACATGGATTATTTTTGTCCCTCCAGGCAACTCACCTAACATATCTTTCTCCCTTTTCTCATTTCTTAAATGGGTAGAGCATGTGAGAAAGCTACAAAGGTTCACTGTACTGCAGATAAACTGCAGAGCAATGAAAATATATCTATCATTAAAATCTCAGAAGAATTTCAAAGCATCACTTTCATACAACTAGTCAGCAATTTTTGACTTGGCCAAAGTACTGATTAAAAAAAAATACTAAAAATTTATTAATCATGCTATTTTAGTCTCCGTAATGATAGGATATGCCCTGGAAAATAGCTTTGCTTTAGTGTCTTACTTAATTTATACTTAATGAAAAAAAAAGACCTAAACTGAAAGAAGGGATTGGGATTGACTTCATCTTGGAGGAACAAATTTGTTATTTCTCAAAACATGAACATTTATCACTCCTCCCCACTCCCAACTGCTAATTTTCTGTATTAGATTCCTAACTGCAATCATAAAACACTGTATATAAATCATCCTTTATCTCGTCAAGCACCTTTCAAATGTAATTAGGTACTTCCCCTGTGAATATTTTAACAAGGTACATGTATCTGCCAAACAAAAGCTTCCTCTAAAATCCACCAACTATTTAATTTGTTTACAATTCAAGATGTGATAAACCATGAAATCAGTAACAGAAATACAATCTCCAGAATCTGTGTTGAAAAGGAAAGAGAGAGAAAAGTCCAAACAAACAACTCATGCTAACAACTGCAGGAAAACACAGCATCAATGAATATAATATTCAATGTGTGCATAATATTTGGGGTTTTTATTTTATTAGGATTGGGTAATCACTTCGCATTACACTTACACCAGAGATGAAAGAAAAAAATTTACTACAGGATGTCTTCCTGACCAATGTTATCACTTGAATGCTTTCTGCATGGACTCTTATTAATATAGGCAACTTACTACATATGAAGATCTTTATAGCTATTCCATTTTTTGTCCTTTCTTGTCGAATGATAATGAAATCAAAGCTATCTATATGTCTCTGTTTTCATGAACTTCTCTTTCATCTCAGGTTGGTGGAGAGCTCTGATCTATGCCTTCAATTCCTCAGTCTTGCTCTATAAAGCTGTCTTTGCTTCACTGCTTATAATCGCTTTTCCTTTGCATTAAAAACTCATTAGTGCAGCAAAATGGGAAAAAGAGGGATATGAGAAGTGAGCAACCTCTGTAGAAAGATGAAAGGAGAAAACACAAGCTGAATACTCAATTTGTATTTGCACACAAACGGTATCTTGCTTATGACCATCTGAGGGGTTTCTATTATCATCCACAGTGGCGATTCTGAAAATGCCTTCAATTCAAATCAAAATTAATTGCAGCAGAGATCCATTACCAGGCTCCATAGCAGCAGGGGTGATATGAATTAAAAAGCTGATCTTGATCCAGTTCCTTTTGTTATTTAAACCTAC
Organism: Calcarius lapponicus; assembly: GCA_039654755.1. Lineage (NCBI taxonomy): Eukaryota > Metazoa > Chordata > Aves > Passeriformes > Fringillidae > Calcarius > Calcarius lapponicus. Next base: position 62,584,792 of record CM077462.1, on the reverse strand, counting down.
ATGTCTGCATATACCGTTCACTGCCCTGTTTGTTTTGCTGGTTACTCAGCAAACCAATGCAAAAATTTCTTAAAGAATCCAATAAGATACTGCACCCACCTGAGGCAGGTGGAATGTTGCTTTATGCAGTACCACTCATTGCTAGTACCATTTAATTCCACATTTAGACTCTCTGGCTGCACCTACACTGCTAAATTATAGTCAGTTTTCAGCCAAGTCTCAGCGCTCAGGGCTGTTTCTGTCTGGAGCCTGCTGGAAGCAAATGGCCAAGGAGTGAGCCAACAGTTAAGCAGAAAGAGAATCATGGCTCTAGCACTGGAACTGGCTTGTTGGTGCTCTCATTTAGCAGCATATGGACATACCCTCTGTTTTTGTACATTTTAACTTGACAGTCTCTGGCCTGTCAAAGCGCCAACAAGCTGTCTTAACCTGCAACTTCCATTTCTTACAAGTAGCGGCAACCTACTCGTGTGTCCCTCCTTGCATGACTTTTCTGATCCTGATTTTATATCAGATTGCAACAAGAACAGAAAGCAGAATTTACTACAGCCGCCATGATTTTAGATAACTACAAAAAATTACAAACATTTTCCTTCCATTTTCTCTTCTCCACAATCAAAGAAACCATCAGCATTTTCCGGTCGTTTGGGAAAAATTCTTTCTCAGCTTCCCGCAGTAAAAGCTTGTTATGATAGATATCTCTAATCTCAAGTAAAATTTACATTTATAATGCTGAAGTGTGAGGTAGTCATCTAACCTCAAGTGAAAAAGTGAAAAAAACAGGCACATGAAGGTCTTAATTAGTTCTCATCCTCAGCAAAAAATCTCAGGTAGGTGAGGTGTATTGTGCCCGGACATTTCCTTTCACTATGTACAAAGGGAGTCTAAAAATGATGCGTGAAGTTAGATGAGCACTTGCCTTAAATCTGTTTTCTCTGCATTTCTCCTGGCTATAGACTGGCAACAAATTTCTGCTTAAGGGATGCCTAAATCTTTTATAATTATGCACCATTTGAAGGCCGGATCTCCGGTTTAGCAGCTTTTCCAATTGCTTTTTCAGGCTTGTCTGCACCTGTAACTGGCAGCACATGCCTGGCATGATATCCGGCATCTACTCCCACAAGCCCAACCTATAAGGATATCCACAAGGAACAACTCATTCTTTCCCCTTCTCCAAAAGCCAAGAAACACTGCTCTTGGCTCCTGTCTCTGATTTGAGACACTGATGTGCACTCTTTGGAGAAAGATGCTCAACAGCACCTGCACCAGCAAGGGGCCACAGACTGCAGCAGAAGTGGGTAAGGGGTACACAAGATGAAGTCCAGTCCATGGGAGGACACAACCAACTGCATTGGTTGGAATCAATATGTGTTTCATCCAGGAACTTGTATTTCTAGCAGAAGAAAAAAGATAATTTTGACCAGGACAAAATGTAAAAGTGCTACATGGGAGCAGTTGCCCATGACATTTTTATATAATTTTGAGGGCCTCGGCTGCATGGCCTACACACACTTGCAATGCAAGAAAGTTCTCACTCTCCTGACCTTATTTATGTTCATGATTCCAGAGATGAATGCACAGCCCTTTTTGAATAAGTTGCCACAAGTTAATTAACTCCAATGTTTACAAAACCTCCCACAAAGGCAAGGTAACAGTTACCTTTCATTTACAGCAGCACCTGTTATTCTACAGGACTCTCTGAAACATTTGACAAGAAAATGTCTTTAAGAAAGAGAGAGGTGTAATGTAGGGTAACTATCTAGACTCCACCATTCAAGAGAGATTTCCTGGCAAACTCTCACTGCTATTAGAGTTCACTTATCTCTCTAAGAAGAAAGCACTACTCATCTTCAGTGACACTTACTTTCAGGAGTGTGAGAAATAAGTTACAGGTAGAGAGGTTTTTATACACAATTTTGTGAAAAATCTGGAGCCCAGCATACAGAATGGCAAAGTAAGGACCTGACAAACTCAGATTTGTTTGTTCCTTTAAGTGAAGACTCCTAACTTTTCAGGAAGTTTCTCTACTGCAGTTTAAGGGTGACATAAGTGGCTGAAGTAGTCCCTCACTGAAAAATCAGCTCTACAGATTACACTAAATTCCTAAAATCCTTGAGACAAGCATTCTGTTGGGCTTTTCATTTTCTGACAGGTATTCTGCCACTTCATTAATACTTTTTAAGATATTTTTTCTCATAACAGCAACTGTAATTTGATACTCTTTTTATTTTACTTCTGCAATTATTTGATTTGATGGACTTGCTTACACTTGAAAAGTAAACACTGCAGAATTCTTTCTTGCTATACTTCTACCCTACTACAACTGCATCTACTCAATAAGATATATATGTCATTACATGAATTTTAGTAGGAAGAGCTGTATTATGATAGCAGCAACAATCTAATCAAAACATACAGTTTATTCAACTGCAAGCTTTCAAAACCCCTGGACCTATCCTTTCTAACAAAAACTGCCATCAGAGCCATTTGTTATGCTAAGTCTTATTTTCAAGAAGAGATTATTTTGCCTAAAAATTACATCTGTAGACTTTTATTTCAAGCAAAACTCATTTTAGTCATATTTAATTGGGTATTGTTTTTCAGAAAACTGCAAGAAAGAAGACTGCTGTTTCTACTTCTGCTATCATATGCATGGGAAGAGAACTACCCTGACATTCAACATGCAAAATTTGTTCCTTTGGCTGTATGGTTTCACCAGTTGTCTCATCACCCAAACCTCAGCAGAATACAAGATTTCCAAATTCTTGTTGTACAAGTTCAGGATATCTTTGTCCTTCAGAAATTTCCAGTTGGCTGTATAATTAAGATGGTCACAGACTCAGAGAATCATAGAATGATTTGGATTGGAAGGGACCTTAAAGATACCTGTTTTCAAACCCCCTGCCAAGAGAAGGGACATCTTCCACTAGACTATGTTATTTTACATTTCAGAAACAGCAAACCAATTTGGGCATCTAAAAAGTATTAAATACCCTTTCACAATTTCTGTTTTGTCACAAAAGCTAAAGAGTAATCTTTATTTAGCCCTTTGACAACTCCAGATTTGGGTTATTTCTTTATTAACTGTCAAAGGAAAGCTGCTGATGTTCTTTTGATATTGCTTTCCAAAGCCACTAGAAGTTTCCTTTCTTACTGCATATAAGCATACAGAAAACACTCTCCTGATTTCTTTGATTCAAATGTGTCGACTTTGCATTTTCAAGCTGTCCTAAAAAGGCTGCCAGAATGTTTTTCATGCTAGTCTTTATCTAAGTGAGTGAGTGCATTTTATGGACTATTTATGCGATATCCCGCATCCATTTTAAATCTAAGCCTACTTCCTTCTTTTTGCCCATACTTCCTTTAGGAAACAAGGAAAATATGTTAAATTTTTGAATCAAAATTTACATAACCTAAAACTTTCTTGTTGTAATATGACTGTTCTGGTGTGAAGAATGAAGAGTAAAAAAACAAAGGGTTGTCAAAGAAATTTATACTTTATCAGGAATAGATCTTTGTGGATCCTTCCTCAACCACCAGTCACTGTACATCCTTTAGGGAAGATATTACCCTCAACATGTAATTAGCAGAGCCCCAGGAAGCCAAATCCAGCTCTTGGACAACACCTGCAAAGATATGCAGTCATGATTAACTTGTACCCTGCTCAAAGGCTGCTATATTCACTCATTCTTTCCTTTTTAGGTGTCTCTTACATCCTTAAGGACCTAATTTTTATTCAGCCTCTTCTCCAATAATTGCCACAATAGTCACCCTTTCCTCTTTCTGCCTCCCTCATTGTCATCCTGGCTTTTCTTGTTTTCATTCCCTTGGAGAAAATACTCATCTAGCAAGTAACCATTTTCACTCTTCTCTGGTTGATTCCCAAATCGCAATTTTATTTTACTCCACCCCATTTCTCATATCTTGTTCAGAGCAGTCGTTTTTTTCTTGTCTACTTTGAATCACAATCCCCCAGCTGTAATCACAACTTCTCATGTCTCCAAGTCAGCCTCCACTGCTTTCTGATTTTCATTCCTTTCAGTTTTTTTTCTTCCTTCTTATTACGTCCCCAATTTGTTCTGTTTTCCTCTCACACAGATGCACACACACATACATATAAATTTAAACTTACTTTATCTAATCCCACTTCATCCAAAGCATTATTCATGATTAGTTTTCTACCTCTTCATCTTTTCCAACTAAACTTGAAATATAATTTTCTCCCATGACCTCCTATTAAGCCATTCATATATTCCATGCTCCTTGGTTCTTTGCACTAATGCTTCACCTGCTTTACCATAGTTTCAAGACCTTGTCAAAATACAGGATTCTTTTCTGGTTTCCCCTACTCACTGCTCTCACTCCTCATAATCCTTTTTGCCATTCAGCAGCAATTTAGATTTACTTCTTTTTAGCTGCTTTGTCACCAGAGAGCTGGCACTTTCTATTGTATGAAAAAACCAAAACTGATGACTTCTCCAAGGTATTCTTATTATTTTATAAGCATTATAATGGGCCATCAATTTTTATGTCACCTCTTTGTTTTGTCCATGATGGAAGCATTATTTTAAGTGTAAGCACTTGATATAGCTACTGCAGACTCAACACAAACTTCCTCGATTTATAAGCCTAATGCAGGAGCGATAAAAGCAGAGATCATGATTTCAAGTGGGGTTCACAGTAAATGGAAGTGAAATTCCATCTGTGTGCGAATTCTGTTTAGGCTAGCACTTCCACCTTGTACAAAATTAGTCACAACAAAAGAAGAGGAGTGCACGGCTCAGTTTTGGCACTTGCAACTTTCTGTCTTATGCTAAAAGAAATTCATATACCATCATACTACCTATCTAGAGGGTAGACATCTAAGTTAAGAAGTGATCTAGGTTTTGGGGTTTTTTTACAGGTACTGGAGAGAAGAATCAAGGGGGGTGATTTCTGCCATCTGTCTTAGTCTTTGGATGGAATTGTTGTTTAAGAACCTGCTTGCCCACTGACTATATGGGGTAACTCTGGACTTCCAGGATTGACATCCTAAAAATAATTATTTCTTAAAAAAATTACAGGATGTTTGGAACTAGGTCATCTTTAAGGTCCCTTCCAAACATTTCTGATTCTATGAAAATTCTTCATTTTTTTTTATCTTAAAGTTAGAACATACATCAGTGCAGAAATTTGAAACAGTACATTCCAGAGAACTGGATGCAGCAATTTCTTCCCATAAAATCACATTCCTTTTTGTTCAATTCAGTTCATTTACTATACAGGTTCAGAAGTCCACAATCACTTTGCCTCTTATTTTCTTCTGTGCTTCTGCCATTGCTGACCCGGTAATATTTGAGTTATCATAAACACTCAGTTTGTTCGCTTCTTCTATCTCTGCTCTATTTCAGACTTGGAAGAAAATCCATCAAACCTTTCAAAAAATTTGAACAGTTCAGACATCTCTAGAAATTATTTTTCTGGTGTAATCTATCATTCCATGGACAATATACATAAAAATGGAAAATAGCTGTTGCTTGATTGACCTTATTTAATCAACAAAGATTATAAAGTACTTGTAAATTGGGACTTAAACAGTAATTTTAAAAATGTTTAATACTTCAAATTGCATAATTTGATTTTTAAAGGTTGGTAAATGTAAGAGTGTTTAAAAGGCAGAAATTATTACATGTGAGTTAAGTTTGCTTCATTTAAACATGAGTAATAAATTTTTCTCAGTTTTAGGGAAAAAATCAGTAGCATACTAACTGGCAAAATTTTAGGCAAGGAAAGGGCAGCACTAATTAACTTCATTCTTTGGTATCCATGACATGTTTACATAACCATTATATAATGAGATATATGTAATAGGCATAATAGGTATACCACATTTCCTCAATAAATAAATATACAACCAACATAATCTAATCTTATACAATTTGCTCAACAGGAACATACTCTGACTCATATATTTGTGCCTGAAATTGTCTACCAGTACCTTTGTCTAGCTTTGAGAGTTAATATTCCTTTCACTGCTCTCTCAACCCATTGCCTATTTAAAAAATCACAAACAATGAATTCTTTTGGGTTCTTTTGTTCTTATGTGTTAACTCTAGCACAAGCACTGAAGGCTAAACTCTAGCATCAGCAGCCCTGGTGCAATCCCACTGGTGTCACTGGGCTTGTACTTGTGTACCTGGAGTTGCAGATATTAATCTGTGGATGTATTTACACCTGCAGGAGGAAGCAGTCCTGAAAGAGTGAAGAAAATGCCTGCACTAATAGTAAAATGAGTAAAAAGGAATATTCACACTCATAAAGTACATGCACATTTATAAACCTATATGGATTCCACAGGACAGGCTTTTTATGCATGACTCAGTTGCTTTACAAGTATTTTTACAGCAGCAGAAGGATTTGCTATTTCTCTTAAAATCTTTAGTGTATGTAAGGAAAGGGAGCCATAGTCCTCTGCACTCTACTACTAAAGGCACAGCAGAACAGCTCCCTCATACCCAATTAATTTTGCTGTAGGAAAAAAAAAAAAAAAAGAAAAAAAGAAGACATTTTGAATGACTGAGACAAAAATCAGTGGTTTTCTGCTCCTCCTCCCAAGCTCAAGGAAAGAAAACTGATGTAACTGCTGTTCACAGGGATTAACCATGTAAACACTGAGAAGAAGCTAATGCAGCCTAGCTGATCATCACCAGTCCCAATCTAAACCTAGCCAATATTCAGCAAACTATTCCAAATACTTCTCAAGCTTTCTTGGTAGGAAAAATTGGTTTGCATTAGTTAGAGTGAATTTGAGTTTTTCACAAAAATTCTTTCAACTTAAATCTAAGTAGAGAGGAAAAAATCACTTTCATCCACCTTCAATCAATCTAATTTCTGACACGATGAAATATTGAACTTGAAAGTTACTCTGAAAGTAATTTCTATGCATTGCCTCAGTATTCTAAAAAAACCCCGTTATTTTCAAGATTACCTATTAATGTATAACAGCAGAGATGAGAGAAGCTTTACTAAAGAACTGAGGAAAGCCAAATGAAAGCTTGAGAAAATTGCTGACACATAATCCTCTTTAAAACAACACAAAAAGGTCGCAGTGCTCTCTTGCTATAAGTCAGCAGTGATGAAAAGACCTATCGTACAAGAAATATAGTACTCTAAGAATCTTTTTACCACACTAAAATGCACAACTGCAACACAGAAGTACTCTGAAAATGTTTAATGTCATGCAATACTACTTTAAAATGTCAAGTATTTCATCATCTCTTTCCAGAAGTAGAGTATATTTTACCAGTTATATGAAGTATCTTTATTACATTCTCTAGGTTTCCTGACATAATGAAATCTGTAATTTCCACATCAGAGCTAAAGTATTTGGCAGCAGAGATGAGGAAAGTAGTCCAGTTCTTATTTCAACAATATGCAATGAAATTAGTGGCCATTAAGAATCACAGCTTAAATTTGTGTACAAATCTTCTCCTGGACATCAAATGCTCCAATATGCACAAGGCAACTAACCAGACATTTTACTGCCATTACTACACTGTACATGTATGTATGTACAGCACTGTCCAGCACGTCTGCTCCACAGAAAAGTTGTTTTTCAGGATTAAATTTATTTCTGCTTCATCACAGGAGCCATCAGCTCATCAAAGGCGCGGACACACACCCATGAGCAGAGAGGCACCAGGGCAGGTGGAGGTACCCTGGCAGAGACCCTTCCTCTCCCAGGAAAGCCTCAGTCCCTGGCTCAGGGTGACACCCAGCACTGTGGGTCAGCTGGGGAAAACCTTGCAGCCTGAGGAGCACATCTCTGTCTGTGGGGCTGGGACACCAGCAGGATGCAGGGAACAAGCATCTCGGCATTGCAGCAAGACTTAGGAGATGTTTAGGTGAGGAATAAAAGGTGTGGAAAAGGGAAGAAGAGAAATGGTTTAGAAGTAGAGAGGAAGAAGTACAAAAAACAGAGGGGTAAGTGGCTAAAGGGGGCCAGTCACATGTAGACAAGGCTGGTCAGTTCATTTCCCTGTCTGAGCCCTGTGCCTGCTGAACATTTTCTGTCATGTCTTCTATTAAACTCCATATTTACCTATTTTCTTGGGTAAGGGGTTCTGTGTCTGTGGTACCAGCAGCTGGAGTGAATGAAGATGCCCACAAGCAGTTGGTCATTGCCAGCAAACACCAAGCTGGGCTAGCTGGGGAGGAGGTGAAGCAATCAGAAAGCTGGAGTGTTTATGCATAACTGGAAACAAGAAAAGGGAAGAAGTTGGCTACTAAAGGGGCAAGGGAGTAAAGGCAACTGCCCAAGAAACTTTAGGATCCAGGGATTGACTGAGACCCATTTCAGAGTGTGTGTGTGTTTTACTGTGCAGGAGTAAGGGCAAGGATCCAGGGCCAGCTACTGCATGGACCGTGTGTCTCAGCTCCATTATAGGAGGAATCAGAGTCCTACAGGGTGTGTGTGTTGGTTTGGGCAAAGGACTCTGTACCAGCAGCTGGACAGGGGCTGCAGAATCAGGTGCCAGCATCTGGAACAGCAAGGATCTGGAACCAGCACTCCTGAGCTGACCAAGTGTCCAAATCCAGCTCCTGGCAGTTTTCACATCACACACTTGAATATGTGCACACACACAGGGACACAAGGAGAACACTTTTGTTTGTATGGGCACTGACTGCTGTGCTGCTCTGCTCAGACCTGGGTCTACCCAAATGCCTCTGTTTGTCCGTGTGCTTACTGGGCATACAGAGCCGACCTTGCTACTGAGCACTGTGGCAGGGAGTCCCAACAGCCTTGCTTCCAAATTTAGCAACTCCATAACACATTGCAACAATTTCTTGCACACATATTGCAAACATAGAAATTTTTGTTATATGGACTACGACTTGATGTGATGCTAAACTGAGAAAAAAATTCTTTGCGGACTCATATTTGTTGCTATGTATCTCCTATTTTCACCCAAGCAGAAAGATGAATGTGACAGGAAAAGCTATTCTTACAATCTTCTTGAATCATTTGTCACCAAGAAACAGCAGGGAAAGAAAAATTGCTAGAAAAATATCTGGAAATAAGAAACTGTGCTCAAAGTGTAACCGATGGTGGACATTATACAATATTAAAGTTTTAACTTTAGTTAAGCAGGGTAATTTCTACAAAATATAAGCAAACTTGATTTTAGCTACAGCCAAAAACCAAAAAAATGTGGAATTAAAGAACTGGGGAGAAAGTCAAGTATAATTTATTTTCTTTCAGTAGATCTGCATATAGAGACAAAATTCGTTGAGACATGATTGAAACAAGGATGGTCCAGTTCTGATAAACCTGCCTTATTGATAAGATCAGTCTCCCTAAGACATGAGGATGGCTCCTGGAGATTGGTTTATTTTGAAAGACAGATTAATATCTTTCAATAATTTCAAGATATACAGAAAAAAGTTTCACAGACTAGAATATATTTGTGTCCTTCTGCATGAAATTCAGATTTTTGGGGAATGAACGAAGACTGACTTAGTTTACAAACCAACTCTAAACTAGTACATAATGCTTCTAAAAAGAAATTAAACTGTATTGAAAGCACCAGCTGCAAATTATACTTCTCATTTAAGGGAAGACCAAGAGGTCATATGGACAGTTGAGGACTTTAGTATTTTTAGAATAAGAAATAACACTACCAAGATACCATATATCTGCTTCTGCTAAAGACTATGGTGGAATCTAAGTGATTAATCAACCTTGCACTATGCACGTTATTTGAAAATTAGTATAGCTCAGTAGTATCAAGATAAACTCACAGTGTGCCATGCTCACATTTCCATCACCTTTGCAAAGCCTAAGTCCTGAATTTGGACATCAGACAAGATTACTTTTGTTATGACCACATTAATGCTCACTTAAGCTGAGCAAAGAACAACATTCAGTAAAATGTTTGCCAATATTCAATTGGCAATATTGCCAATATTCAGTAAAATGTTTCAGCCTAGCAAACATAAAACATAACATACTCACCACAAATAATTTATGACTCAAAAGAATCCAGAATTTTAAACTCTTGTCATCTCTATGCAGAAAAATTTACAGGCACAAATTACTTGAAAACTGATTGAATATGTTAATGTTAGATACAAAAGAAATGCACTTCGGTTGTTATTTCTCTTTACTAATAACCTCAACAAGTGAAAATTTATCTCATGTAGGAATCTTTATTTTCTATTACCTTCAAACTAAGTTAATCTTCTATACAAAACTATGAAGGCTGCAATGTCTAAGATCAGGAAAACAGATATTACCTGTGGCATATTTGGGTTTCCTCCTCTATCCTAGGTCAGCTAAACACTTGATTAAAAATGTAATTTACTATCAAGTCTGAGTCACCAGGTCACTGCATTAAAAGTGGCATGAGGTTTTATTGTGTAAAATGTGGATTAGCAATAACTCATATTCCCAAAATGTCTACACTCACAATTTGCAACAGTAGGAACTTCAGAATATTTGCTGAAACTGTGTTGAAGTTCTGTTAGTTTTACAGCATGGATCAGCAAATCCCTGGCTAACAATGGGGGAAAATAAGAGCATTTAAGTGGCTAATTTTGCAGTTTTGTTAAAAGAGAACAGTGTTCCATTGAGATCTTTTTATACTGTTGTAGGGAAAAAATAAGAACACTCTTTAGCTATTCTAAAATTTTTAGAAAGTTACCATAAATAACAGGAAAAATGCTGCTATGAAAAACACAGTGAATAATGTTAAGAGCAATACCTAAAAGATCACAAGTTAAGGGTATATTTTCTGTCCATTGTTATTACTGATGTTGCATTATGTGCTGCCAGGATAAGAACCTTGCCCTAGCTGAACTTTAACAGGTAGCTTGCAAAGCAAAACATTCAACAATTCTACACATTAAAAAGTAAATATTCTTAAAATTACAAAGAAGATTTCTTGTAAAATAAATTTCAGACATACTTCGTCCTAAATAAGTGAAAAATTAGTAATCAAAACATAATATGTACAATAAGACATGAAAGCAAGAGTTTTCTTTTCTACTTTTCATCAAAACAAGCTTTCTCTTCAATACCGAGCAGTCATTTTCTCTTTACTTCTTAGATTATACGAGGTCAAAGGAACACATCTGTCTCTGACAGCAATTAATCTGAAATCCTCCAAAATGAAGTCTTATGAAAAAGGAAAGCTTTCTTCCTTTTGTATAATTAAAACCATGAAGATGATGACATCTGTGCTAGCTCTTCTTTCATTTTTTTTACAATGGCTTTCAGTTAAGTTCTACCTTTCTAATACAGTAAATACTGACCAATACAAGTCCCATTGTCTTGAATCAAAAAAAAAAAAAATCTATACGTAAGTAGTTATTCACTTACAGTCCTTATGCTGTTTTATGCTGTATCCCAAATCACTTCCGAACTTTAACTTCATGACAAAGTAACTCAAAATAAAGCTATTGCTATGGAAAAAAAGCCTTGTGTACTTGAAGAGCTTTATCAGCTTCTTAGAATCACAGAATGGTTTGCATTGGAAGCAACTTTAAAGATCATTCAGTTCTGCTTTCCCTGCCATGGGTCTTAATTTTATACATACATACATATATATATATATATATATATTCTAATCAAGTATTTTATGGAAAAGACAATGGGCTTGATGGCTTAAGACCATGAATTGTACTATAAAAGCATATTTGGTTATGTTAGCCACTGGATCCTTGCAAACCTACCAACCCAATTGACTTTAGCCTATTGCTACAATATCCAGTAAGGTTAGCTCTGGTAGCATAATATATAAAGACTTATACAAGAGGAAATACTAATTCAAGGCTAGGCAGAGAATGACAAAACCAAATTCAAATGACTTGTGATTTAGGTCAGGTCAGTCCATGTAATTTAAGGCTGCCTCAGATCTCCAAGTGCTTCAAAAAACTTTAACAGGCATACACTGCATTCTGCAGCACGTCCCAACATCACAGGCAAATTAAAAATTAAGTATAGATGGCTGTAGAGGAGGGGTATGTGAACACCCACACATCCCCATATGTTTATAGTACATATGAATTTTCTCAGAGTGATGAAAATACCAGACAGTGCAATGCCTAGCTGGCTTCCCCCAGCAGAGGCAACAAGGATAAGAGTGGCCCAACAAGAATAGACTTTGCAAAAGCAAAGCACTGTACCCTCTTTCAAGGGGTTTATTACATTGTCACCCAAAGGACCCAAGAGTGGGTATCCAAAAACCTGTTGGCAAGAGTAGTTTTTTGTCCAAAAGTCTGCTTTACAAACCTAAAAGTATTAGAACTAAGACTGATAAATGCACACCCATGATCTGGAGTGAAATGCTGAGGTACTTGCACTCCAAATCAAAAAAAGCATGAAGCATTACACACTCCCTATGCTGAGTCCACCTGAAGCCAAAGGGACACAAATGAGTGCAGGATGTGATCTCTACAGTTCAATAAACTCCTCTCCTCCAGTCTGCTAATTGCAACACTTCAAACATCCATAGAAAAACTCCTTGATTGAATCTAAAGTCCAGCATTATTCATAGGCAATTGAAAATGGACAGCATTATAATTTCAGAGAATAGAAGTGGAATAATTAGATACGTGACCAAGGGATGCATTTACTTGTTGAATTGACAGGATGTTGGTAATTCTACCTACATCCAGACACAATGAAGGCTTTTTGATTATTTATGTATTATGATACATGGCACTCAAATAGGCAATAATGTGTTCATTCCTACAGAAAATAAGAGAAATCCCCTAAAATCATGAACTTATTTTACTTAAAAGTAAAGCTTTTTACCTCAATTAAAAATTATGTCTTTGAGAAGGCTTAAATATTAAATATGCATTCGTAATTTTAAAGTAAAATGTGAAAAAAAAAATCACATTTTTGCCTCAGAATGACTCTGGCCCTTCTTTAAAAGATGTTTCTTTTTAAATCAGCATATTTTAAAAGAAAAGGTTTGAAATAAATTTATTTTCAGGTAAAATAGTGGGTATGAAATAGAGGCAAGGTAAATAATAAGGTCCATTCTGTACTTTTGCTTTGGGTTTTCAACAGAAGCAGCATATTTTTTTATGCTGTCACACTAAAATCCATTTAGGTCATCAGACAGCAGGATGAAAACTTTTCTATTTTTGCATGTTTAAGGGGAGCTGTTTTATATCAGTTCATTAGTTTGCTGTTCTGTTGAACCATTTTCACTAATGATCACAAAATATTTTATAAACCTTATTTAAATCAATCCTTCAATACTGCTGTTATAAAAGAAAAATGTCTTATCCCACTGCAGAAACAATGACATGCAGAATACAGCAGTGTTTGCCAGGGGAAAAAAAATTGCTGTGATACAATTCAAGGGCCAAAACAGACCAGACAAGACAAGCCAAGCCAAGCCAATGCAGCTTTAAAAGACTAGCACAGAGTTCTACCAGCTTTAGCTTTTCCCTTGCAATGCACATTAATGACAGGCTGAAAGATTAGTATGAATAATAAACAAAACTGCAGGTTGAGAATCTGGAAAAATGTAAGTCATTAGAGATAATAAGGTGTGTAATAAGACTTTCAAGACTATGATCAAACTAATTAGGAAAGAAGCAACAAATTTATTCTGAGAAGTCAATGGAAAAAATATATATACCTACATGATGGTATTTTAATGCATTTCAATATAACATTAATAAAAACCAAATTCCATGAGTTTCCTACTTTTGTAAAAATTCAGATCCTATCCTTTTAGACCAAAATGTCTTTTTAGTCTTCTATTACCACTGTCCTCAAAAATTTGCTGATCATCCATAGTCACTGTTGTGGTTTAATCCCAGCCAGCAGGCAAGACCCACACAACTGCTCATTCCCCTATCAGCAGGACCAGGAGAGAACTGGAATGGTCAAAGGTAAAAAATTTGTGGGCTGAGATAAAGACAGTTTGATAAGGAAAACAAAAGCCACACACACAAGCAATGCAAAACAAGGAGTTCATTCACTGCTTCCCATGGGCAGGCAGGTATTCTGCCATCTATAGGAGAGCTTGACTTGGGAAGACACATGCCATCACTCTGAATGTCATTTCCTCCTTCTTCCCCCCACTTTATACACTGAGCATGCTGTCAGATGGTCTGGAATCTCCCTTTGGTCAGCTGGGCTCACCTGTCCTGGCTGTGCCTCCTCCCAGCCTCCCATCTACCCTCACTCTCTCACCAGTGTGGCAGCACAAAGAGCAGAAAAGGCCTTGGCTCTGTGTGAGCCCTGCTCAGCAATAACAAAATTACCCCTATATTAGCAGCCATGTGTTCAGCACAAATCCAAAACAGCCTCATACCAGCCACTGTGAAGAAAGTTAACTCTACTCCAGCAAAAACCAGCTCAGTCATATATGACATTTAACATTAATTATGTAAACACTTGCTTTATTGTAAAAATATATAAGGCCACCTACCCTCTCCAATTTACTTTTCTAGGTCTGTTATGCACATACATTCTTATTATCCAATAAAAGCCTTTCACTGACTGAACACTGGCTGTGCTCAGAAATTCACAAAGTTTCCTCATTCTTTTTACAGTCAGGCATGTCAATGTGCTCCCATCTCCAACCTGTCTTTTATATTCCATTATAACTCCTGCTCAAATAATAACCCTAAGTGGTGGTCAGTCATGGATGTATCTGGTCCTGAAGGCTCAGTCTGGCCCCAGCTGGACTTGGGGGGAGATAGGCAACATGATAGGCAAAAACAACATTTGGCCAATACACCCAGCTAACCAGAATGCTGGTCAATGTCCAGCTCAAGGCAATTTTGGAAGGAACTAGCATCTGTAGTCAGTATTCAAATATGACTATGATTCTATCATCTTACCCCATGGAGAGCAGACAGCCCAAGGCCTGGTGAGCTCTCCTGCATGGCAGGGGGCTGCACACCAGGATTTCTCCTTGAGTTGGAATGCCTCTCAAGGTTATGAGATTCCTTATTACATCAGATGGTTAGTAAGTGAATTGGGAGTAAGCACACTGAAACTTGGCAATCTTTCAGAAAGGATGATTAAACATTGAAATGGGCTGCCCAGGGAGGTGGTTGAGTCACTGTCCCTGGAGGTGTTTAGGAAAAGACTCGATGTGGCACTTAGTGCCATGGTCTAGTTGACATTGTGGTTTGATCAAAGGTTGGACTTGATGATCTCAGAGGCCTTTTCTAACCTAACTGATTCTGTGATTGCAAATATATAATCCCTTGGACATCGACCACTGGCCAAGGCTGAGACAGTCCGGATCCAGCCACACCTAAACTCCCCTCTGAAAGGAAGTTTGGAACAGAATGGGGTTCTTTCTGAACCTCATGGCTCAATAGGAAGATCCCCTCAAAATTCTGACTGTTCTCTATCCAGTAAATGCTCAGGTATACCTGGCCATTCATTCTTGATACACTACTGCTGCATTTACCCCTGACTTCTCTTGTATCAATAAAATATAGTTTCATCTCGCTTGAGAGTGAAGTGCCTGATTCCATCCACAACATCATAACAGGAAGAATTTATTTTTCTTTTCAGCCTTTGTTTAAGCTTTTATGTGCCTCCTTCTAATGTGCTAAATCTAGGTGCACTAGCTGAATGGCAGAGAGGAAAGCTGAAAGTTTTCCAGAACTCCCCATTTTGGCATCATCCTGGCCCCCACACTGCCCTGCTCCAGGAGGAGCTGAGCTCACAGTGTCCCTAAGCTGGGATGCACCGAAACAGCTGCACAGCCCTCTCTGTAGCCACACTCAGGCAAGGGTAAAACAATACAAATACTTGATTACAGCTCATGAAAACATAACCAACATAGTTTGAAAAATTACTTCAGGACATGTCTTACATGTACCTTCACAGAACTCTTCATAGGCAGCATAGTTAGCGAATCAAACCAATAATAAAATAACAATAACTCAAAATAGTAATAATATAAAAAATGATAATTTGAAAGAACAACGTGAAACTGAAGAAATATGAAGAATTCACTATGACAGGAAGGAGAATAAAGTACACATTCCTTAGATCTTATTGCTGTGACAAGATGGGAGAGGAAGGGAGCAACCACAGTACCTGAGTGAGCTTCTCTAATTTTTTTTGTTAAGATGAAAAAAAAATAAAATTCCATCATAAGATAAATAGAAAGGTTCCCTTCGATTTCTATAAGGGATGCAGCAAACTACTTTTAACTCAACTATGCAGCTTTTTGGAAATGAAAAAAGAAATAAATAAGTCCTATTCTGTGCAACAGAGAAAATGAGATGATTCATATGTTATTAAATTAATACTTCTCATTATACAAAGAGATCTAAAATTTACAGCAAAAGAATAGAGAACAAACTCCCACAAATGTTTAATTGTGTTTAAAATGTCACAGAATAATTCGTTTTGTACTATCGAAGCTTCCTATCAAATTTATTCCCACGTCCAAAGCTTGGTGAGCCAAAGTTTTCAAACCACTGAACCTAGAAACAAACTTAATTAACTGTTTCTTCTGTTATTTTCCGCAGGCCCAAATTATAACAGAATAATATAATAAGGCTTTTTCTTTTGTCTCATCTCAAAAAAGCATACTGATGAAAACCAGTCCCACAAAGGATTATTTTTTCCCAAACTATTGAGTTGAAGGTTTGAAGAATGTCAACAGTTGCAAAATGTTTAATAATGTGATTTTAAATCATTAGAGGGTTAATGAGACAAGTCACTTAGTTTACCAGTTGAATACCAACTGTATAAAGGCAATTTCTCTCAGGTGGACCAGTGCAAAGATGACATGTGAACATGTTTTGTGAATGCTGACCATCACTGTGAGAAGTATCTCCCAGAAACACTCAGGAATTTTTGGAGGAAGATGGCAGAGAGGATGAGCAGAACTGTTAATGAATTGGAAATGCAGTGAGGGTACATCCAGTAAAACTAAACAATGCCACAGGTTGTGCCAACAGCCTAATGAAATCATGAGAAGTCTCCATCCAGCATGTAACAACATTAAAAATAGCCTGACCTATTTAGGGATCTGTCAGGTTGTCAGTTGTGGGTAGGAATTACAGAAAAAAATACCATTTTGATTCACCAAAATTTGAAAATCCACACTTATTACAGTGCCTAAATTTGGAAATAATTTCTATATGGTATAAAATTGATGACTTAATTTTGTTATGGTAAATGCAATGAAAATTACCGTTATTTAAAAAAAATAATATAATAAAAATTTATTTTATTTTTTTAAAGCAACACTTTTTTTTGTGTGCAAACGTGAGTGGACAACATTAGCAGTTGTCATGAAAAGTATCTTAGAAAATCCCAACAGTCAGAAATCAAAAACTATGTCAAAAATTTTCTTGAGACATATCACTTGCTTATGTATTGCCCTGCCTTTAATTCTATTCAACAAGTTGATTTAGAAACAGTGCTCAGATTTGTGGAAGGCAAACTCAATCAAAAGATTTCAAGGACAACCATCTAAGACTAGAGAAAGACAGAGTATGAAAAAAAAAGAATGTAAACATTTAAACCATGACCCAATAAGTAGGATCTGAAAAATTCTTGTTCTCCCCATCCAGTTTTCCTGGACATCAAGTGTACTTTAGCAATGAGAGCTGAAAAACAGGGATGAATAGCAGGAATCTAAGATCCCTGTAGCCCCAAGGAACAGCACTTCTGGATGTTTTAAACACTCCACAGTTCTGAGAGAGGATCAGCATCTTACAGCAAGGCTCCTTATAGCTTTGGACAGAAAATACAATCATTAAACTTGGATTATTTGATCCATAAAGTAATTTTTTTCTCAGAGTGTTAGAAGTTTATTTTATGGCAACTAAAAATCAGAAGTGCCTTTCAGAAGTGCAAATACCTAGGTAGTTAACTCTAAGGATACTTAAACATTCACCAAAGATAGTCCCAGACACTTAAAGTCTTCCCCCATGCATGTCTGGAAGTCCTAACAGTGCTGAAAATGCAGCTGTTTGACACATGCTCAAGTTTCAAAATCATAATTAAATCTAGCTTTTCGTTATCTCTCTGAACTGACCTCATCCAGAAAAAATATTTTAGGGCATATCCGCTAAATTATATTTCCTGTAAAATAAATTATATGATGATGGCTGCACTATCATACACTTAACTCATCCAGTTTGGAAGATTTGTCTCTGTATTTCCAAATGTTTAAAAGAGAGACAAAACTCCCCTAACACCCCATTATGTTACAGGCTGTATTACAGGACCCACACAATACTACAGGCTGTATGGGGTTTTGCTGGGATGGGGTTTATTCTCCATAATAGCCTATGTGGAGCAATAATTCAATGTGTGGCTGAAACAATGCTGAAAATAAACCAGCATTTTGGTTATTGCTGAACAGAGGTTACACATCAAGGCTTTTTCTCCTTTCAATTTTACCCTTCCTGTCCCAGTAGCAAGTTGGCTGAGGGTGGGTACAGTGTTTAGAGGGGACCTAGCGAGGAGAGATGACCCCACATGACCAAAGGAATAGTCCATATCACATGGTGTTCTGCAGTAAAAGCTCAGGGAAAGGAGGAGCGAGGGAGAACATTCATGGTTATGGTATTTGTCTTCCCAAATAACTGCTACAGTTGATGAAGCCTTGCTTTCCTTGCTAAACATCTGCCCGCTGCTGGGAAGCAGTGAATTAATTTCTTGTTTTGCTTTACCTGCACATGCAACATTTGCCTTCCCTATTTAACTCATTATATTCTGCTTTTATATCTCTTATTTTCTTCCTGACCCACAGCAGAGAGGAGCGAGAAGGTTGCTTGGCTATTGGCCAGAGTCAATCCATGACTACATGCTGTCACTAAATAGGTGTTGGTAAGGATCCCTGGACCAGGAGGGGATGCACACAAACAAAAATGTGGATCTAGCCCAGTGACTACAGCATCACCCTTGCAGAGGAAATACAAAATGAAACCAAACTAAATTAAACTGCATTACTCCTGAGAGCAAGAAAGAAAACACAGGTCTCCCAGCCCACTCCCTCAAATATTAGTTTGGAGGAAGAGGTCATGGCTTGCTTTTGTGTCTCATTTTAGAGAATGTTCAAACATACAAATCATGAGTCAAAGGAAATGCCTATCTGTAAAGCAGAGACCCCAAGTTCTGTGGGGCACAATGGTGGCCTGGGCTCAGCAGACAGGTCAAGGTGAAGTGCTTCTTAGTGTCTAGTGTTAAATAAGTCCCTCTTTGGGGGCAATACTGTGTCCCATATCTAAGAAAAGTAATTCTTCTCAGGCTAGGAAGAGCAAGGTGACTAATTCAGAGCTGTCTATTTCTACAGCAAGCACCTTCTGTTTATTTATCCAGCTCACATCATGTGTTGGAGACTGAAACAGCCCACAGGCACTTCTCAGCCTACTGTCAACATTTCTCTTGAATGTCTTTGGTCATTTGTTCTTTATTATTTAAGAGAAATGAACTCTAGTACAAAAAATGTGGCATAAAAGTGTGTAAGTATTGATAGGATGTGTTAAGGGAATAAATCATATTGATTGAGAAGCTTGTCACTAGTGTAATTGCATCTGTATTTAGGAATTCCAACACCGTAGCTGCAGAGGATCCTGGGCACAGGTCCAGGGCTGAAAATGAGAACTGGAGCTCACAGTGTCCCTTCTGGAAGACTAGAGAACACTAAGTATAAAATGTCTCATCAAAATACAGGAGAAAAGCCAGACAGACCTATTGAAAGTGAGACCATAGCAGATGGTTTTGATGTTAGGATGGAAAACTGAGACAGAAATTATAAGAAGCCTTTTAAAAAAGCTGCATGCAAATGAACAGAGAAATTCTATTTAACTTTTTCACCCTTCCCAATAGTTCATATTCCCATCAAGGGACTTAATTCTCTTCTGCTTTAGAGCACTGTCATTCTTCTAAATTGCTCTTGGCTGTGATCTTTACCTGCGCTATGCACCATAATTTCTAAGTTTTATGAATTGTCAGTAACAAACTGGCCAAGACAACCCCTATTAAACTTCCTCATCAACAGTCTTCTGAAAGATAGAACCCAGCAACATGATTGGTGTACATAGATAAATAATTAGGCTTATGCATTGGTATCGTAAGAAACACATGTGGACAACACACAACAGATGAGAAACATTATTTAGGAGCTTCAAAAAGAGAACGAAGACGATGCAAAAAGAAAGATTAGATACTGGCTGGCTAGCTTTGTGCTACTTGGTTTTCTTTCCTCCAATCATTTAAGCCTTTTACTCTCTTTGTGATGTGTTTGCTTTGTGTTTTTCTATGTCCTTTATCTTCAACTATAGCTGATTTACATTCTAAACAACAACAATATCAAATGTTTGTAGAAAAAACAGATTTTTAAAAATCTAATTAAAAACATGCATTTATTTTAGGATTATCTGTTTCCTAGAAGTCATAAAAAAGAAGAGACATTAATAGAAAAATATTAAGCCAATTAGTTTGAGCTGTTATTTATCATGAGCAATTTCCATCTACAAAAGGATAGAGAGACAAATGAAGGGATATTGCACCATTTTAAGATACACTGTGCATCCAGGAATCTTTCTATTACACTAGCAGGGTGTGCATGGCTCTAAAAGCAAATACTCATGTTGCTGGTAAGGATTACAGCCTTAAGGAAATCACTTTTCTTTTTTTTCAAAGACTAGTTTTAGTAAACATAAACTACCAATTGGGTGTATATAATATGCTGGGATTCACCTGAGTGCAATTGTCATTCCCAATTTCTTTTCCCAGAAAAAAATTTACTATGTAACTATAAAAGAAATTCTTAATTGCAGCATTTGTTTATAAGGCAACTTCTATGGAATACCAAGCAGAATTTCTGTGCGAAAATAAACCAACTCTACATATTTATAAAAAAAACCTTTAATACTTACATAAGGGATTGTGTCCAAAGTGTCTGTGTTGACAATTATAGGGGCAGGGCTTGCCTGAAATGGAAAAAAACAAAAAGGGAAAATAAATTTAAAGACCTGAAATTCATTAATATTGAAATGCCCATACTTATACATTTATACACTTATAAATTAAAAGTCTAAAATCCCATTTTCCCACTGAATTAAAATCATACAACAGTATATAACTGTGGGTACTGCTCAATCAAGGATGAAGGAAATGGATTCTCAGCCTCCAAACCACAGCTCACTGTGGCCTTTCTTTTTAGTTTCTCCAGGTTTTAGACCACATCCTGAATACATATTATCCAGTTGTGCATTTTTTTAGTAGAACTGTAAGAAACCTGTTGTATCCACCTTTCAATTAGGGGATATTGAGGTTGAGGGTTTCAGCTTCAAATGAACCTGACAAATTCACCTTTTGTGTTTGAACCAAGATGACGAACTGATCTTACAGAGGAGAAACATTTTATGCTTACACTACTTAGCAGTACTGTATAGGTATATGTATAAGCACATATATGGTGATATTTATGTCAAAGGTATATTGTGCTATATACCTTTATATATAATTGGCACGGTTCATATACACTCAGCTGAGGTTCAGATTGAAATACAGACCAGTTAAAAAAACTTGAGCACCTGCAAAGCTGCCCAACCTGATCTTTAATTTCTAGATGAAGCTCCTATCCAAGGCTGTTTCCAGCCACCTGAACCTCTTGCTCTTTCCATTCTGGCATTCAGTGGTACTGACCCAATGCCAAGCTCTGATATGACCCAGCTGCATAAGCTTGGCTCAGCCTCTGGAGAAAACCCAGAAGTTGTGAGAACGTGTAAGCCAGAGGCAAGCACCGTCAGTAAAACGTCAAACTGAGGCAGGATTGCCGAGATGGGATTGCTAATAAATCAAGGACTCACAAGGACCAACATGTAGTTAACGTAGTACAAAGAGTGATGGAAGGCACCCTTTCTCATGCCTACTTGGGCAGCAAAGACTTTTCACTCACTGTACTGGGCTGATGAAAATACTAATGCTTAGCACAGTAGCTCACTAGCTCTATTCATCTGCACTTGTATTTGTCACTGAATGACTGCACTTTAAACTCATACAGACTGCAGGGTCTCTGTGCATGGCAGACATGAAGATAATACTGCTGAAAACACTGATCCTCTTTCTGTCATCAAATATTTACTGTGGGATTTCAAACCTTTGGTTGTTACCAACCCAAATTAGGAATGTGACATTAGTGCAATAATTCAAATAATGTGAGAATAACACAGTTTTTGTGCAGTCATTCAAGGATAATTCCGTGTTCAAAGAAATTTTATGTTACTGGACAAAAGCTACTACTGATTAATGCCATAATTTCTATACAACTGTGTAACTGTGAATTAAAATTAAACACATACAATTTGGTATGCCTGCATTTCATGGCATGGACCAGTGTCAAAGTAAGTTATTATTTGATATTAAAATGCTTAGTATCTGAAAAGATATTATATGCCCATACCCTGTTATTCTCATTGTGTCCCAAAACACTGGACACACTGAAGTGACAGGTAAAAGCAGAAAGCCATACGATCATAATACTTTTAGCTTTAGCCATATGCCTATAGTTGCATTATCATTGGAGGTAAAACAAATTATTTCCTTTTTAGAATAACAGTTTTTACTTACACTAATATTTAGCCCAACTACACTTAAACTGTGATACCTTTTCTACAGGAAGAATAAGCTTGGCAATTTTTTACAGTTTTGATTTTATCTCCTTTTTATTTTTACCTACTGTGTTTGTCTATTACCAACCACAAAAATAAACTGCACTTTTCAGAATAAAAACATCTTTCCACTGATGATTTAAAAACCAGCACCTAGTAAATAACAAAAATCTTTCAGAAGTCATTTTCTGAAGCATTCACCCAAATCACTTTAACCTATTAAAGAACAAAGCCTTTTATCTAGATCAGATTTTCCTGAAGTAAAGCTAAAGAAATTAGAAACAAATGTGGAACACTTAGGACTGGACAGAGTACTCCTGGTGCAGTGTGACAAGGGGATGAGATGTCCCTCACCCTGCTGCCCAGGCTGGAAGTGCAGCCCAGTTTGCCATTCCCCCTCACTGCTGCAATGGCTGACTCATGTGCAACTTGTTCTCCTCCCTACAAAGCTGCACCTTAGCCAGACTGTGCTTGGCTGGGACTGCTCCATGTTTTATTCTGTCATGGGGAACTCCTGTATGTTTTCATTGAACTTGGTGAGGTTCCTCTCAGCACATTTCTGCTCCAATATTCCTCTGAAGAGCAGGGAACAATCCAGTGTATCATCTTGCTCTTCCCAGTCTGGTGTTACCTCAAACCTTGCTGACAATGCTCTCTATATAATCATTCTGGTTATTAATGAAGATGTTAAATATCAACTCTGTATGAGCACCTCAAGTAACTTACTGTCAGTAACTGAACTCTGAACTGCTGACCACTGCTCTTTGGGTCTGCTGGTCTAGCCAGTGTCCTACTCATCTTCTAGTAAACCCATCCATTTAGTTTCTCTCTTGTTTGGCTATGAAAGAGAATTTGTGCTGAAAACCTTGCTAAAATCCAGGAAAATTACATGTACTGGTCTTCCCTCATCCACAGAGCTAGCAGACTTCTCATCACAGAAAGATGTTAGGTTGACAAGGTAAAATCCAAACATTTGTAAACATTTCTAAATTGACCTCCCTCTTTTTAATTACCTCCCTGTGCCCCTCCTGAGCCTTGACAAAATGTTCTGGAGGCCCAGACCTCATGGCGATGGACACTCACCATGATGCTTCCATTTGTTAGCTTCCTACCTAATCCTGATCCCTGGGTTATCACTTGGTCCCTCACCCCTTCCACAGGAAAAGTGTGAGCATTGAAAGCTGCTCCTTTGAATGATGTGATCCTTTCCTGACTGGCCCTGCTGCAGAGCCTGTAAAGAATTTGTTTTCAGGCCAGTGTATCACTCAGGGTTCATTTCAACACTGTGCTTACTGCATTCTTTACTGATTGGAAAGACTACTCAACAATCATACTGATGATTTTTTGCAGTTGGGGCATTTATCCTGTTCAGACAGACAGGCATGAAAAAATTCACAGTGCAATAGTTTCAGTTCGATATAGTGACTATAAGTGCTCACAACTAATATCATCAGTGCATTTGCCTTCTCTGTTCCTCCTGTTCATATCTGGGCATGTGATTCTCTGTGTGTATGGGACAGTGCTTCCTGTTACAACTTGTCTTTTTAGGTTTTGGTTTGGTTGTTTTGGGGTTTTTGTTGTTGGTTTTTTTGGGGGGGGTATTTATGTTGTTTTTTTTTTAATAAGAAATATGATTTAATGGAAATATCTAGCTCCCATCTCTCTGATATATGGTAATTTGAAGAACACTAACCTCCTGAGCTGCAAAATTGCATTAAAGTGCAGGAAATGGAGATTATTTCATTAGCTGGGCCCTGTTTGTAGCTCATGCTTTAAAGTAGGAGACTTCAATCATGCCAAGTTGAGATGACAGTTTGCAATCACTAGGGAGAGCCCTAAATATAGTGCTGGCCATGGAGTACACAACAGAATCAAAACAGTCCTGTAACCACAGTGAAATTACTGAAGGGAGAAGATCAGTATCAACAAGGAGTCAAAGATTTTACTTTCCAGAATGATGTGCCCGTATCTGTGAGAACATGACTTGAAAACATGTCACACTGGTTCACCAAATTCTCAAACGAGATACTCAGGTATCTCTGTACTTCTAATGGAGAACACTGACAAATCTATGAACCAGACTCATCAACAGTATTCCCTACCGTGCATAAATTAACAAAGGCATGCAAAAATACATCTAGATTCCCCGGAGAACCTCTGCCTATAGTGTCTTTGAAATCGCACTGCCTCTTGTCTCTCAATCTGTATACCCACAGAGATCTATATAGGCCTTCTCTAGGCTTCAGACTGGTTGAGAAGAAATAGCTTCCTGGAAGAGAATTACTTTA
The DNA here is from genome assembly GCA_039654755.1 of Calcarius lapponicus. NCBI lineage: Eukaryota > Metazoa > Chordata > Aves > Passeriformes > Fringillidae > Calcarius > Calcarius lapponicus. The sequence continues at coordinate 62,559,890 of CM077462.1, read as the reverse complement.
TTCCTAACCCTGCATTTTAACCTCCTCTGCCGTCTTGACCAAGACACTGAATCACAGTTTACCAAGTAAATTACACTTTACCAGCTTTTCCCAGATGCAAAATAAAATCAAGCCAATCACCAGAAGTGTGAATATTGCTGAGTGCAGTGAATTGAGTAATCCTGTTTTCCCCATTCCTCACTCACTTCCCTCTCCACCTCAATCCCTAGCTATACATGAAGCATTATACTAAGCTGACAATGTACTGTGCAGTCAGACTTACAGCTCCTGCTCCCTGCAGGAACCTTCCTCCTACCCTTGACTGGAAGCACTGCTTTCAGCTGAGCCATCTCTGTGCTTTGAAAAAAGGCATCACACTGACAGCTGCAGTGAAAGACCAGCATAGCTGAGACAAAACTTGAATAGCTCTGGGGAAAAAAAATAAAAATGGAAATTTTATTTTATTCTTCTTCTTAAAGGACTTGAGCATAAAACCCTTTGCTTCCACAAATGTACACAAGATTGTTCTGCTTGCTTTTCTGCCAAAAGCACAACTTAGAAGCAAGACAGAGTAAAAGCACTTGAAGCCAGTAGAAACAGAACAAAAAGGCACATGGTCTAGTTCATGAACAATTACTTTGGTGCCAAATTCTCTACAAGTGTATGATATGACTCATACCTCTCAGACAAGGTAAACTTTCCCTCTACCATGAATGCTAGCATTATCCTGGTTGACTGGTTTTAATCATACTACTCAAAGTTTTAGAGACTATCCATATCATACTGGGTTTGCTTTCTGCAGCATTCATAAGTCCTTGTTTTAAGTGTTCCTACTGTGCAGGACTATATTCAACACCAGACCACAAAGTCACCAACATAGTTGTGTGGCCGCTACTTTATAAATCATAAGCACAGCACATTACTTCTTAACAAGAAAACAGAACCAAGTATGCCATCATTTTGAAATTGCCCACCTATGCCTATTCCCAGCTGCAATTTTAACTTCATAGAATCAATAAGGTTGTTAATGACCTCTAGGATCAAGTCCAACCAATAATCCAGCACTGCCAGGTCCACCCCTAAACCATGTCCCTAAGCACCCCACCTAACAGGATTTTGAACATTTCCAGGTACAGTGATTCCACTGCTTTCCTGGGCAGCTTGTTCCAAGGCTTGATCATCCTTTCAGTGAAGACTTTTTTCTTAATACCCAATCTCAACCTCCTCTTATGCAACTTGAGGCTGTTAGAACTCTCTACTGCTTTTCTTGTTAAGGAATCACCATCATTACCTACATTATTACATTTAATTAAACTCAAAACAAGGAGGGAGTGAAATTGAGAGTAATACAAGAGTGTATCTATTACCATTTTAAAAGTAAGTTGAGTTGCCAGTGGCTTATTGCCGTCTTGTGCTGATCAGAATTAAAGGCTCATCATTCCAGGCAGTCAGCCCTAAACTCTGAAACACACATTTGCAGCTTTGTATTACTTCAAAATGTTAGCATTTTGTGTCTTAATAATCCAAAGTAGAGCAGTCCCTGTATGTGTACATGAATAGGGCATGCTGCATCTCTCAAATACACAGTGTAAGAAGACTGCTTAAGGTCTTAAGAAAGTGATACTGAATTAGTTTAAGTTCTTGTTTTCAGGAGTTTCAAAATTGCAAGAAATAGATTTACATTTACACACAATGGCAAGAAAGATTAAATGACAATTTAGATGTCAAAACAGTAATTCTCTGGCATTCTATGAGGCCTCAAGATCACAGAAGACACAGCACCTTTTGTCATATTTACCACTGAATTACAAACTGAAAGACTAAAAGATAAAAAAGTCATTTCATTTCTATTAATCAGAAAATGTAAAAGATAGAGAACCTCTTTGAACATCTAAAGAAATGACTGAGCAGCAAAAAATCCTACCTCTGCTCTGACATAAAAAAGAAGTCAAAAGCAGCTTTGCTTGCAGATTGCAGCCACCAGGAAAGAAGAAAAATGCCTCAAGTAATCCTCAAGACCACTCCCTTTGTATATAATACAACCTCATATAAAGCCATTGACTTTAAATGTAAATTGCATTTTTCAAAGGAGGTGGCCTTATTTGCGGACTTGGAGTTTTATGTTGTTTTTACTTAATCTGTAGGAATAATTTCCTATTTAAAACTGTATCAATTTGCATTATTAAAAAAACCCAAAACTAATACACAAGGAAAATTAAGCATTTCTGTGTGGATTCAGAGGCTATCAGAGGGATTGAGAAGAAAGCACCTACTTTACAGTTGCTGAAGTTTCCCCTCTAATGATCTTACCTGTTAGCAGGTTGAAATAGCAATGATTAATGTAACATATTTCCCCCCCTCCCCCCAATATAAGATCTAACGAAGGATATAGAAATATCAATGGGAAAAGCTCTCTGGCCACTGGAACAGGCTCCCCAGGGAAGTGGTCACAGCACCAAGCCTGGCAGAGTTCAAGAAGCATTTGGACAATGCTCTCAGGCACATGGTGTGACGCTTGGGGATGTCCTGTGCAGGCCCAGGAGTTGCACTTGATGATCCTTGTGGGTCCCTTCCAACTCAGGATATTCTGTGATTCTGTGCAAATACACATGAATGCACACAGACTCAAAATAGGCCAGAAGAAAAGCATGCATCCAGATTTTAGGCATCCTATTTGACCTAGCTGTGTGCTTTATTTTTTTTTCCCAGTCTCAGTGTGCACAAACATAGAACTCTTTCCAGAGGGAGAAAAAATAAAATCAAAACAAAATTGCAGCTATTTCTTTCATGGAATCCTACCATCATTTATGTTGGAAGAGAGTTCTAAGGTCACAGAGTGCAAATGCTAACCCAGCACTGCCAAGTCCACCACTAAACCACGTCCCTGAGTGCCACATCTACAAACACTGCAACACTTTCTCCAAAGGCTGAGCAGGGCCAGAGGAAAAACAAACACATGTGTAATCCCAATACAAACAATGGAGGGGCTGGATCTGGAATGCACTTACAACCTAATTATGGTATCTTCTCATATTTGGCTTTTCCTCCTTTCTTTCAAAAGTTAAGACTGCCTTACTCACCATATGGCTTTTTATTTTTAACATCATGGTACACTAAGCTTACAAAGAAGTTATCCAGTGTCTTATTCTGTTACCTTTTTATATCATGAAATACCTGAAATGTGACTGTAACATTTCTGCATGGAGTTACAAAAACCCTCCTCAAAAACACAGAAACAAATGGACTAAAAATTATAATGCAGATGAAGAGAACATCAACAAAAAAAAAAGATAATGCAAAACTAAATGTGAAGCAGGGGAATTACTTTAACAAAATTCAGAAACTGTCTAAGAGGTTTATCAGAACATGAATCTTAAAGAATGAAACATCTGCTCTCAGGTTAATCTGTTACATTCAGCACTGTAAACATGAACCCAGCAAAAAAAGGACTCAGTGCCAAGGAGTGGTCATCTCTGCTTATCAAGGGCAGAAGTCATCAAGGCTTACTGGTGTCAGAGTTAAAACTCTCCATAGAGACAAAAGAAAAAGAAATACAAAAGTTTTAGAGTTTTGTAAAGGTTCTAATAGCACAAATAGCAAAATCACCAAAAATCTTGTTTTGGCACTGAAGTGCCTATGAGGAGAGCTGGAAATTACTATGGTCCATATAATGCATCAAATTAACTCACTGATTCTGGCTAAGTATGTAGAGAAGCAAAGCTATTTTGCCAAATGCTTTCACTTAATGTATATACATTTAAGTATACAGGAAGAACTTAAAGAAACGAACTTGATTTTGACTATCTGCAATAAACTGCAACTTCAAGTTGGTCTGTGCTGGAACAAAGAATGTTTTGATTTTTATGTCAGTGAAAGTAAACTTCTACCCTAACGTCCTCTGGAAAAGTTTTAATTGATGTCCCAGAGTGCCCCTTTATGTCCCAGAATCTCTAAGTGATGAATAAAATTAACTAAATAATTCCAAATATATCAAATATATACAGCTTGCCTGACAGCTTGTTTCAAACTCTAAATCACTGCAGGATCACTGCACTCACAGTACATCAGTTTAAAAGATAAACATCCATGTGTGAAGTGCAGCTATCCAGGGCTCAGGGGGAATCAGCTCTTTTACATGGTTTAGCTTCATGTGGCATAAAATGCATTTCTCAATGGAGCTGCTCTGCTACATAAATTACAACTATTTGGTACTTTACTATAGGGCTTGCCAACTGTTTCTAAATCTCGGTTTTCTTGCTGATGTCCTTCTGCCTGAGGACCTGAGTGCTCTGCGGGTGGCTTGCAGGACAGCATGTGCCAGAACTGCCAGATTTTCCATAATTTTACAGGTTGTAGCACCCAGCAGGAACATCACCAGCTGCCCATCTTAGCCAGGGCTCTCCTTATGAACCTTTGTAACGCCATCAGGTTGTTACTGATTGAAGAGGATGCTCCCTTTTGAATGATGCAATCTTGATGTAGGACAGAGAGTGGAAATATGCAAATGACATTTTCTTTTTTTTAGGACCAGCCACTGTCACACCAGACCCACCACTGGGGCAGGAGAAACCAGTAATAAGGAAGAAAAGGATGAGGAAAAAGGAGCAGCAAAGAGCAACAAGCATGTCCTGACCCTGGCCCCAACCCCATGTGTGAGGGACCCCAAGTCCCTCATCCCCCCAAAGGCACTGAGTGGGACCTCAAGCGATGGCTAGAGGAGGGCAGGTGTCTGGAGTGAAGATGAACCTCAGGATGAGGTGTTTTCCCTTAGCATGAGTTTTTCATCTTCGTTTCTCAATATCCAACGCAGTAATTAAATGTTTACATAAACTGACAAGAAAGTTAAATTCCCTAAGTCAAACCTGCTTTGCCTTCAAAACACCAATTATTTTGAAATTTTGCTGTAGAGCAGATACTTGTTCAGCACCTTTTATTTAGTCACTCTATTTCCTGAAAAATCTACAAATCACTTATTGGAGGTGAAACTGGACCAGCAGAAAAAAGGAAAAGAGCAGCCTTTAGTTATGAAAGAAAATGTTGAGTACACAATGGATCCTGTGCAGATGTGAACTCACTTGAGCTGGGCTCTGAAGGGAGCACCTGACTTGTGGTTCTGTTTGTATGACAAGCCCAAGCTAAGAAAAATGCCTTTCTATAAGATGAATGTAGCCAAGCAGGAGAAACAACAAATCATAAAATCATGGAATGGTTTGAGTTGGAAAGGACCTTTGAAGCTCATCCACTCCAAGGACCCTGTGATAAGCAGGGCCATCTTCAACTAGTTCAAGTTATTCAGAGCCCCATCCAACCTGACCTTGAATATTTTCAGGGTAGGGCATTCACCAACTCTGAGCACCTGTGCTAGTATTTTACCACCATCACTGTGAAACACCTCTTCCTTATATCTAATCTAAATAAATTATCTTTCAACTTAACACCATTAGCCCTTTAACAGCAGGTCCTGTTAAAAAGTCTGTCCCCATCTTTCACTCAGACCCTTCCAAGTACCGCAAGGCCACAACAAGATCTCTGAACAAAGAGAAAGTAGAAGCAGTACCATGGTCACAAGGAAAGCTGTCATATAAAACCAGAAACACATAAATTAGCAACAGATTAAATATATGTATTTATAACCTCATAGATCCTCTATAAAGAGACATTTTCTATGGAGAAAAAAAAGCTACACCTACTTCTCCTTACATACTCTATTAAAATGCATTGCTGCTGACCTCTTGCTTCTTAAAAATAGCATTAAGCAAAAAATTTCCAAACAGAAAATCAACACAACACAGCACCATACGTTTGGAGACTAAGGAAACAATGTAAAGGGACTGAACTTGAGGAGAAGTAACAGTGCCACAAAAGGAGCTCTATGATATGTCATTGCCTAAGTAAACAAAATGCCAAGGGCCATTGTAAGTCTGCACCACAATGGAAATGACTGGAGAGTACAGCACATCCAACATTCTTTCAAAGAAGTTGCACAGAACCTTAAAAATACACTTCACTTAAAATTACAGGCCTGGAAAAAAAGAAGGCGATTCTCCTTGAGAAATGATAAAGGAAAAAGCATCCTTGTGAACTTGAAAAAAATAGATTGTGGGTGCACATATGTGGAGAAGACCTATTATGGTCCTATTATGGATGCAAATAGAACTAAAAAACAAACTTCACCAAATGGACTGAAAGCAAAGGGAAGAAATTTAAAAATATATTTAAATAATTCTTTGTTATTAATGAAAAGCACTTCATATCATGAAAATTATACTTGCCTGTTTTTCAATCAATATTTTGCAATTTTTACGGTGGGAATATTTTTCAGTTTCATGCCAAGGGCAGCCAAGTAGATTTTATCCACAGCTACAACTATGTGGCACATTCAACAATCTATAGAATAGTCTCTCTAGCGGAGAGGTTGAAGCTTTGTTGCCTAAAACTCCTTTGTACAAACTGAGGCTAGCACAGAAATGACTACTGTAGGCAGTACTCACATTCTGACAGGTGGGCGATGCGACCTATGAGGTCTTTCCCCATTTTTACATTTTAGCATTCTGTCATTTCTTAACAGCATTGTTTTGGCTAGAACTGGATGTAGAAACACTGAGTAAAAAAAGTCTTAAACTGAATTAAAATAGGTGGGAGCAGTGGCTTATCTAGCAGCAAGTAACATGGCCCTTTTTCTCATGACAGGCACAAAAAGTAATACAAGGCAGCACTTTGAAACATGATCATTCCTGGGTTATAGAAGATCTTTTGGTTACTGATTTCAAGACATATTTTCTGCTTTGTAAAATACAAACACTTAGGATGCTGCTCTTTGTATACATTAATAGTAGTGACCTGTAAAGGGCTAGGAAAGTTCCACATTCTCTGAATTTACTGCGCGAATGTATATATTAAAAGCCACTTATCCCACAAAATGGAATTATTTTCCTTGTACACAAATACAACATTCATCTTTCACCGTATCGAACAATACATGTAACAATCAAAGACACAAAACCTAAAAACTGTCAGAACTCATCTGAACCAAGATTGAGAAGACAGGTTTGCAAACCAATTAGGGGAACTTCAAACGTCACAACCACCCTTCATGCACTGAACAGCACCCCCCAAAACGCTGGAACATTAAATGGTTCAGAGCATCAAGGCAGCCTCTTCTTCTAGTAATAATAACAGCAAAAACAGCAATAAGAAACATCTCCTGGATATCTGTCTCTGACATGATGGTGGTTTGGTTCTCTTTTTTAAATGGAAAAACTCCAGGAGAGTGCTTTTAGAAATAAGCTTTGATTACTGTCAGAAGGGATAAAGAAAACATTTCCGGGCAAAGGAAACTGAAAGTTATGCGCTATACATCAGGCACTAGGAGAGAACACCTGGAAAAGTAACACAATTTAGTAACACAAACAGAGCTGTCTGCTTAAGGCAGGAGAGAGGCAGACCACAGGAATCAAAGAGCACAGTCCTAAAAATATTCAGCTTCAGGAACTCAGATTTCTCTTGTGCCTGTACAACAGCATTTCAACCTTGAAAATAATTCAACATCTAACCCAAGAAACTGGCATTCAGACATGAGGCAGCCATCCCCCCGAACCATTTGGACAGATCCAGTCTCCTCCTACCCTACCATTTAGGCACCAATCCCACCCTCCAAATGAAACACATCCCCCTCCTCCAGTAAATTATGATGCCTGCCAGAAATATCACATTTACCATTCTCAGCCTGTTGTAAATCCTGACTTTCGCCATGGGATGTCTGGGAAAAACTAACACCTAATGTGATGGTCCTTTCCGAAAACTAAGCAACTTCACAGGCAGGTGCACCAATTCTGAGAACTAACATATAAAAACCCCACTGCAGACCTGACCCTGATACTAAATAAATGTTTGGCTGGGAGGACAAGAAATGGGAACATCGTGTGCTTCAGAGGAATGGGAGAAAAATGACATAGAAAATATTACAGCAAGAAGAACACAGAATCTGTAGGAGGCACAAGGTTTTTTAGGGCAGCCGTAACAAGGAGAAACCAAGAGACTCCAAAGTTAAAGTCAGCCCATCCTTCACATGCTGTATGCTTTGTGACACATTTTGAAATGTCTTTTTCAATTACAAGTGCTCTACCCTTATACAAACAGGGGTTCAGGCATTTTTTTTGCTGTCAGCCCATCTGTTACTGAAGACCCTTTTGCTCACTTATTAGCTCAATACTGATCTGACACAGCTAGAACTGAGTAATTCTTCAGGTTGTTGATCACATAGTTAACAGTTCAGATGTGTGTGTCTTCTGCAAAATATTAGCATATTTTAATTTTAAAATACCCTAATAAATTTATATTTCACATGAGATGAAGATACATAGAAGAAAGAAAGATACTCCATCTTCTTTCCTGTCCAGCACATTCTACCTGGCTTACCTCACCCGGTCACCAAAAGCCATCTGCTATTAAAATATTTCCAGTGCACATGACATAAATATAAATAAATAGCTTCTTCAAAATACTTGCAATTAGAAATAGCAACACATATTCATGTAAACATAGAAGAAACCAATTATTTTATACACAATATGCAACATTACTGTGTGCTATCTAGTGATAAGCAGTAATACCCATATGTTCAACTTATATTTATTATCATTTTAAAGCCATATCTCAATTACATGTTTTTTCAGGAAGTAAAAATTAAATGTAATATAGTTTTTTTTCTTGATTATTAACGTAATAATAAAATAGAAATACTGGCAATATATTTTAATTCCAGGTATAAAGAACTATGAATTCTTTCCCCAGAAAAAACACTAGCTTTTGTACAAGACAATTATTTATTACTTATCTTTCCATCAAAAAGAAACACAGAAGAGCTATGGTCATAGGTCTGAGTTCATTCAGTTCATCAGAGTTCAGTTTCATTCATTTCCCCCCCAAAAGAAGCCTAACCCTCAGAACTGACATTTAAAAACATGCCTTATTTTAGAGATATGTTACAGTTTTCCTTACCGGGACAAGAGAATCAAATGAACCCTGTTCCCGACTCTCAATAGCTGAAATTGTTTTCAACCAGAGGAGATAGCTTGAAATATCAGATATTTCAGAATGCTCCATACTGAAAGCTGCAAGATTAGCAGGACTGAGGTGAGACAGACTTGCAAAAGGAGGGCTTTGCCTGTGTTACATAAACTTCTAATTAGATCCTTGGTACAAATTGCTATCCTAAGAATAAAAAGTTAATCAAAAAGCCTCATTGGAAGAATAGGAGGGCAAGATTAGAGCTGAGACAGCTGTGGCACGATAGCACAACGCTAACTAGATTCTGTGCCACTATTCAGAAGTGAAAATATACGTGTGAAAATCAAAGTGTTCCCTTTGTGTAACTTCGGACTAAACTGTTCACATCTGGTTTACCTCAGTGGAACTCAGGAGACCTCTCTCTACTGAGATTCCAATGCAGCAAGCATTGGAATAAGTAACAGACCTCCTTAATGTCACAGCCAAAATATTTTCACAAGAAGAAGAAAATTTTGAACAGAACTGAGTACAGAAGTGGCATGAGAACAAGTTTTGCAAGGACTTTTGATGACAAACTGTAAGAGCCAACCTGCAACAAATTGTTTAATTTGATTAAATCTTAGAAAACTACCCAAATAACCACAGGACAGCTGATGGATGATTTCTTATCTCTCCAAAAAGTTGCAATTCCAGCCTCCATTTCCAAAGTACAGCTGAAAGCTCTCTTTACCTGCTCAGGTTTTTATTCCCTGCCCGCTTATGGATGGTACTGTAGAAATGAAAGAAGCAGTGACAGGCCCCAAGGGAATGGCCTGAAGTTGTGTCAGTGGAGTTCTAGATTACAGATAAGGAAAACCTTCACCCAGAGGGTAGCTGGGCACTGAACAGGCTTCCCAGGGAAGCGGTCACTACACCAAGTCCGACAGAGCTCACAAAGTGTTTGGACAATGCTCTCAGGCACATGGTGTGACTCTTGGGGATGGTCCTGTGGAAGGCCAGGAATTGGACTCTATGATGCTTGTGGGTGCCTTCCAACACAGGATATTCTGTGACCCTTCAGAGGCCAGACGTGACTGTTCTACCCACTGGTAAAACTCAGAGCACACAGCTCGTGAAGATTTCAATAAGGTCAAGATTTCAGTTACAATTGTCTTTTAAGGAGGATGGTAAAGAATATTTGTAGGCTGTCTGCTCAGAAAAGTCACACAAAGACCGACATTACCAGGTACTTTCTGGAACAAGATGTCAACCTTTGCCAAAAAAGCTCTAAAGCAAATCTGAACGTCAGAATTGCTATTGAAATAACAACTTTATTCTCCAATTCCTTACATTCTCATAAAAATGGGTGTCCAAAAAGAAGCATGATGGAATTATTTGTCGAGAGGCAAGAGAGGTGAGAGGAGAGACACTGAAAACTCCTATTACAAGAGACAAGTGGCCCTAAACACTACATAATTTACTGTGTATTAAACTTTTTTGGTTTGTCTCCTTTGTCATTTTGGGGCTCCAAATATTCACAGTCAAATTAAAAAACAATGCCATAAGGACCAAAATACTTGATGAACCAAGCAAAGTTCAGAAAATAATATTGATGCTTAAAAAAAAAAAAAAAGCACCATTAAAAAACCCTACAGGTTTGCCTAGTTTAGAACAAAGTATTTCAAAAATCTTTCATAATGCAGCATAAATACATTTTTGATGAGATCATTTTTAAAAACTGATATAAAAGTTTCAAAGAAAAAAATGGTATTCAGCCTAATGTAAAAAGTGTACCTTTTTCCAAAGAAAACTAATTTCTGGAAAGACCCAAAGAAGGCTTTGCAACAAAACCCACGTAGCTTTGCAGAGTGGAGGTGAGGAAAGGAAGATAGAGTGCTGCTTCTCCCCTCTACTTCTTCACTTAAAATTGCACTGTTTAATGAGAAAATTCTACACTAATTTAAATGTTATAAAAATACTTCACTATTAACTAAAATCTAAAGCACATTTCAAAAAAATATCTTATTTGACAAAATGAACGTGTTCATTTAGCGGCAATTATAAAATATGCAAACTTTATATACCTAGGAGCAGGTAACTTTTCCTTTCCCTTCAAAGTCATTCCACAACATTCTGTACATTATTTAGTATAAGGGCTTGAACAGGCCTTTGGTTTCACCCAGTACAGTTATTTGTATCAACTTATAGAATCAATTTATAGAATGCTTTAGGTTGGAAGGAACCCCAAAATCATCCAGTTGCAATCTCCTGCCATGGGCAGGGACACTTTCCACTGGACCAGGTTGCTCAGAGCCCCATCCAACCTGGCATTGAAGACTGCCAGGGATGGGGCACCCACAGCTTCTCTGGGCAACCAGTGCCAGTGCATTGCCACTCTCACAGTGAAGGATTTCTTCCTCATATCTAGTTCAAATCTGCTTCCTTTTCAGTTTAAACTAAATCCCCCTTGTCCTGTCACAACATACCCCTGTAAAAAGTCTCTCTCCTGGCCTCTTGTAGACCCTTTAGATAATGAAAGGTTCTATGAGGTCTCCCTAGATCCACATGATCAGTATTATTTGCTTCTCAGTAAAATGGAAGACTTGAAAGTGGATTATAACTAACTCACCAATCCTTCATAAATCTGAAGAGCTAATGTTTAACCCATTATCTTCTAGGACATGACAAGTACTGCGTATTGCCAAAAGGGTTGCAACAAGTTTGTTTGTTGCATTACCTACTGAGCTCATAGAATAAAGTTTAATTTACAGAGTACCTTCCCCTGTAAATAGGAGCAATCCAAATGGACCGTGACAGACATGGCCGAGTCCTTCAGCCAAGGCTCTGTGAAAACATCTTTATTAAAGGAAAGAAAATACCAAAGAGAAGAGAACAAGGGAACAACTGGACCAGAGCAGCAATGGTACTGCATGGCAAAGAAGGCATCCCCACAAAGAGACCACAGCCAATGGGTAGCCCCATGCTGAGCAGCGGCTTCCTCAGAGGGGCTGTTTTGCTTGTGACAGAAACTGGTGAGATTTCTCTAATTTTATTTCAGTTCATGCACTTTCTCTCTCCTGCTTTTCAACTTTTTCCCTGCTGCAGGGAGAGTGAGAGAGTGGTTTTGTGGGGGCTGCCAGCTGGGGAAACCAAAACTTGATCTGCCAGGCCTCCAACTAAAGCACCTTTTAGAAGACTTTCCATCATATTTTTAAAAATGATCTTATGGAATACCTAAAGCTTTTCCACTATCTCTGAAAAACCACTACAGACATGTAATAACTCAGGTCAAGACACTGATGACAAAACTTTAATAAAGAACTCATACTGAATAAAGATCAAAGTATGACAAAAGCTGATGCAACTACATCCCATAAAAGCTCATACTGTTTACACACAAAGACACAACTCTCCCAAATGTAAGGTTTTTTCCTTATATTTTAGAGGAAAAAAAGCATTCCATGTTAGTTTATGCCTTATATGTGTAATGCTGTAAGACTGACCATTTATAACAAGTATTTATTTCTATGAAAACAAGTACTGCTGTCAATCAAGTGAATGGTAAATAATTTAACCAGTAAAATTACTTTTTATAAGTTAATATAACAGATCAGCTGGGAATAGCCCACAATGTCTCCACTAGAGAATTTCAGAAATGGTTTAACTGTATCTCACCTTTTTAAACCATTCCAACTGGATTACTGCCTTCCTACGAACATAAAAATGTTTAATTTTTAAAATAAATCTTAGATAATAGCTTCTATAAAGCCTTACTGGAGCTTTGCCAATCGGTTGTTTACAAACCTCTAACACATTAAGAAGAAATGACAGAGATAACAGAGTGGTTTACAAGGGAAATACTTTGCATTAGGAGAGTAAGAACAATATAGCCATTCAATTTTTCATCCAGGTTTATTTATTTATGGTTTCAGAACCATGTGGGCTGTTTAAGTCTGGAGGGCTTTGCTAGTTATTCTTACTGAATTTTCAAGGGAAGTAAGTAAGGATAGAGTAGTGATCACTGAGTTCCAGCCCAAAACTCCTGCATCACAATGTCTGAACTTTTGCATCTAATAATCAGAGGCAGTATTACTGCTTTATATTACTTTCAGATCAACTGATGCTCTGTTTCACTAACTTTTTCCACTAGTGCTTCAGTAGTCAAAGACCAGTCATTGCAGCAATTAAATTTTTTCTTTCATATCTCTAAAACTTTTTTGTTGGATTGAATCCAAGTGCAAGATCTCTACAAAAATGTTATTTTCTTTCCCCCTAGTCTGCCCTTCTTGTTGAAACCCCACTGTAATTTTAAGACAAATTTAAAATGACAAACAAATGAAGAAGCAGAATTTTCTTTGTGTTTGATGTATTCAATCTTGAAAACTTTTTTCTTTTTAAATCCTAACAATTTACACATCAGGTGGATTTTAAAAGGATGTTTCTTCCTTTTCTTTAATTTTATACAGAAATGGAAAAAACAATAGCATGAATTTTTAAAAAGGAACAATTGCAGGTTAGACTGCTACTTTGCAGTTGAGAAGGGTACCTAAGTTTTGGGTAAACTTCAGCATTCCAAGTTTCACCAGTAATACCAAGTCCCATCAACACAGACTGCATCAGTTACATGGAACAACGTTAAGCACTCTGCTGAACTCTGGTCCACTTCAGTGGCTTCTTAATGAACTTCTGCATTTGAAAAAAAAATATCTGTTAAAGAAATTCCAGCTACACTTAACTACATTTTCTGCCATTGCTTTGCTCTTATATTTTCAGTATTTTCTCCTCTTACTCCAAGTTTACCAATCCTGTAGTACAAAAACTGCTTAAACTGTGTTGACCAGCCCAGTACAACATCCCAGCAATAAGGTCAGCTCAAATTGCTGAAAGGAACATAATCTATTGATGGAAAAGCTTGAAGTAGTGCTGGTTAAGTAATTGCTTTGTATCTCCAAGTCAGTATGTGCTTCGCTCCAAGAGCACAGCCCTGCCTTTAGCTGAAAATTCTCATACACAGAGCAGGCTGATCCAAACTGCCCCACTTCAACAAAGAACCCACTGCATCTTTCTACAGTAATGTGAAGAACCACTAACCTCAAAAGGATGGAAATCTTAGCAACATACTCATGGACCCAGGAAGTCACTGAGAGTCCCCACAAAGGTCACTGAGCTTGATGCTGTACCTCAGGGGTGGCCACAACCAGCAGGGACCCTTAAAGGTCCAACAAGAAGAGATTTCAGAGACCCTTCCACACAGATGGGTTAAAACTTAGAGCTGTTCAACAAATTGTGTAGTTAGGTTCAGTCTAGCTGTTGCCTTAGGACTAAGCTATGACAAAGGGGTTGAAAATTAAGCTTTTCCTCTGTTCTATGTACAATCCAAAAAAACATTTGTTAACTTTCCTACCTCAGCCTTCCCAGTGTGAAATGAAATGAACCTTGACCTAACTCACAAATCTGTCAGAAAACAGAAGAATCACATAGCTGTTCCTTCTCAGGCACTTAAAGAAATGTCAAGACATCAGGCAGTAATGACATCTGGAGAAAACAAACAGGATCAATTTTGCTTTCATCACCTCTCCTGCCCCTGGTTGGCTGCTGAACACAAACTAATACTTCAGTCTGCAAAAAGAATTTCCTGCATCTCTGTAGTTTTATTATTGCTTTTATTATTAATAACACCAAAAACCAAGCTCCTTTACCCCGCATCCCCATGCTAGCAAATGTTTTTGCTGTGGCAATTCTGTTACCTTTTGCATTTTGCTGGTTTGTCAGATTTGCTGAACCCTCAAGAGCAAGAGGTAACATGATGAAATAGAAACTGGCAGAAAGTACATTAAAGTTATTATCACCTGAGGACAAATCCTGGCAAGTGAACCACAAGAAAAAAGACTTCCATCTGGAAATCAGACAAAGAGCACACAGGTAAACCCAGTAATTCCACTACTGCTTTGGCAGTCACTCAAAAATGTAAAAATACAGATGAGTTATGGAAAAAGAAATGTAGAAGTAATGGGACTCTTCAAAAATAAGACAGAAAGAGCAAAGGTGAGAAGGAAAACAGATACTAAATTTCAAATGCTAAATGCAATACCAACATGTATTTTGAAAGGGCATTATATAAAATGAGCAAAAGGAAACCTTTTGGTTAGATATTGCAAGGGCGACCATCAGAGGATACAAGGACCAAAGAATTATGAATATGAGGAGCTTTTTAGGTTTTGTCCATTCAGCAAAATATTTCTGCAGTTCTGCATTTTCAACTACTACTAAGAGCTGATTCATTTCTTTCTGTATTCTCCATATGATTAACATGACGTTTCTTGGTACACAAATTAGCTTAGCTGATAGACAGCAACCAGTGCTTAAAACCAAAATAACTAGGAGTGATAACCTCAATTTCCAGCACAAATTATTTAAAAAGTAATGTGTGAATTCCAGTTTTGTGCTGACTACATACACTTAAATGCATCTCAGCTAAAAGAGAAGATCCACTGAGAATACTGCCATGACAACTGAAAGAAAAAAAGACAATATTTTTGCAGATTTATACCTGCAGAAGTGATCAGATTGCTTCTACTTTTATACTTGAAGAGGCTGAGGAAGCTAGTAACTGCCCCAGAGGCAACTGCAGTGTATCATGACTCTGCTTCATACGTGTACTAGATCGACATGTGGTACATTACAGAAAAACTATGGTGCAGTCAAATCAACCCACAACAAGCTGGTATTGCTCCACTTGATATTTCTATAGAGTTTCACTTCTGTAATACCATTCAATATTAAAATAATAATTATTAAAAATTAAAATAATTATTATAGTAACCTCTTATTTTTTTTCAAAGTTGTTGTAAATTCTATAGGCCAGGTTTTTCTGAAATGCCCAGTGGGACGTCATGAGATTCAACAAGGCCAAGTTTTGAGGTCTCATACCTGGGTCAGGGCAACCAATGACATCAATACAGTCCAGGGGATGAAATGTATGAAAAGCAGCAGACCAGGACTTGGGGGAACTGGTGGATGAGAGGTTAAATGTGACTGACAATGCTCATTTGCAGGCTAGAAAGACAACTGTACCCTGGGCTGCATCCAAAGAATCTGTTAGAGAGTGTCCAAAGGAGGCCCACGAGGACGGTCAAGTGTATTGAGGGGAAGCTACAGGAGGAGCAGCTGAGGTCACTTGGTCTGTTCTGGACCAGAGAAGTCTGAGGGGAGACATCATTGTGGTCTACAGCATCCTTATGAGGGGAAGAGGAGGGGCACGCACTGATCTCTTCTCTCTGGTGACAGGAGCTGAGGGAACTGCACAAAGCTGTACCATGGAAGGTTTCGGTCAGAGATTAGGAAAAGGTTCATCACCCAGGGGGTGGTTGGGCACTGGAACAGGCTCCCCAAGGAAGTGGTCACAGCACCAGCCCGACAGAATTCAAGGAGCATTTGGACAATGCTCTCAGGCATGTGGGTATTATCCTTAAGCCTGTCCTGTGCAGCACCTGCCTCTAAATTTTTGCCTGAGCTGGTGGTACAGAGACCATTCAAAAACACAGCAGCAAATGTGGCAGCATCAGCCCCAGACTGAAGATGAGACCAGGGTTCTGCTTCTTCTACTAACTTCTTACTGAACATCTAGATAATTTATGGTTTTCTTTCAAAACGTCATTTGGCTGTTTGATCCTGCGTGCCCAATTGCAGTCTCAGAGTATGACAAGTGACTTCCATACTCATGACTGCAAGACAGATTTTGATAGAACCCAGATGTGTCTGCTGAGAAGAAAGTGAAAACAGAAAGGGAAAAGGAACAAGTCGTCTCCAAAAACTCTCAATTTCTTAAGCGAAACATTATTATATCTGAATCCTTGGAGGCAGAAATGAGCTTGATAGAAGTTTCTGTGCTTAGCACAGGGAGGTCCCTGAGCACTGCTGTGTTGCCAAAACCAAACTGCATGCAACAAATTGCACATTAGTGTGACTACCTCTGGAAGAGGTAGCTGTGCTGGGACATGACCCTTGTCACATGCTTCTGCTCTCAGCCTTGTGCTGGCACTAGAAGCTGTGCTAGTGGACATCAACTGGGCCATGAAATAGGTCTCTCAAACATCTATTTTATTTTTTTCCCCAAAGTAGGCTCTGCAGAATGAAGAAAAGTAAAAACAGAGCTTGGACCTTACGTTTTCAATCAATGTGATCAGCTCTCAGGTGAGTGACAGTCACAACATAAAACCTGGACAAACCACCACATGGGTAAATAGTAATTACTATTCCCGCGCTGATAAATGCAAGAAATAGCAGCTCAGTATAGAACAAGTGTTTATTGGAATTTAAAAGCACAACAAATGTAAACAAGGAGTCTGAAAAGAGAACAAGGAATGTTAAAAGCCTCAGTTTAACTGATTTCATACCTGGCTGCAGAGTAGCTGCTCTGGGAGGGCAGCTACAGGAATCCTGAGACACTACTCCATTCTGCTCTCATTTGAAATGCATAATGAAAATAATTTCTCTGATATTCTGTTTGACCAATTATATGAACAATTTCAGCTGCTGAAGTAACCTGCTTCTACTTGTACAAATACTTAATCAGAAAGGCAAAAATCTGTATTAAAAGTACAATAATATCCAAATCAAAACCAGATGGTATTTTGCTAAATTGGATTTTGTACCGTATTCATAGCTGACTCCTGTGACTTAAAAGAAAGCTTATACCAGAATTGGAATTTACAAAAAGGATTATTTTGTTTGTTTTTCTGATATTTGGTTTAGATATTACAGGACCTCTGTTTTCAATACATAAAGAATTCCTTTTTGATCCCTGTATTCCTAACTCTCAGAATGATGGAAGATTTTGAAATTAGATGACTACTGAGACAATTCTTCTGAGTAACTGTAGTAATTTATAAAAATTGCTTATACAAAAAAAAAAGGTATATGTTATTCAATTTATAAACTCTCTTGTAATAATCTAAGGCTTATTTCAAAGCAAACATGGTTCTTAAAAGCAAAGTAATTGAGTCCATATTCCTTTCTTGACATTTTCTTGGCTTCATTTTCATTATCCTTCATCCAAAAGTCACATGCAGACATGGGGAGAGAGCTAAATTGGCAAACTCTGTAAATCTTGTCACTATAACCAGAAACTCCCTTTAGTTTTTAGGGGTTTTGTTTGGTTTGTTGTTTTTTTTTTTGGTGGAGAAGTCTGCTATTTCCAAAAGGGAGATCAATTTTCAGGTTGTGTCTTCAAGTCACACCAAAATAGCTGAGACCAATTCTATCTCTCTGAGCCATTGTTCAGTGCCCAGCTAAAAACTGTCATGCATCACCCTTCACTTTTGTTTGAATCAGACCAAAGTCACCTTGCTGAGTTGCTGTAAAGTGTTTGCATCTTGGAATTCCCAATTTAAAAGTAGTGGAACATTAGACACAAAGCTCAACTAGGCTTATCAAGCCTTATTCCTATTCATTTCGTGCAAACCATAAGGCAACGATTTCAGGGTGTTTTTTCCTTTTAGTCCAGAGAGCATCCAGTTTATCAATCCTGTTGAGATGCCACCAAAGAGTCCCAGCAACCTCATGAACCAGTCTAAGAGACAGGAAGACTAAAATCCTATGTCCTGTGCCATCAGAGGACTATAGGAAAGATTAAAGACTTTCCTGTGTTCCAAGTTCATGTGGTAGCAAGGTTTACTTAGGTTGAATGTCTGGATAATCCTAGGAGTGGATTACATGGCATGGCAAAATATAGAAAAAGTGCAGGAAAAATAAAAGGTTTTGAATCCCTTTGGGGTCCACCAGTTTGGGTTTCTAGAGAAATATCCCTCTCTTCTCAAATATGATGAACAGTTTATCCATGGATGAATAAACATGGCAAGTAATAGACAAAATTATGAATAGCAGGAGAACTATCAGAACACTTGCGCAGTTCTGGCTAATTACCAATGCTACAAACCCTGTCCAAACCCTGCAATTCCCTTCCTCTGTCCCCTTTCATCCCCCTCTGAAAATCCCAGCAGCCAAAATTACATGTCAAGGGGAGAAAATGTTCTTGGATTTTTGGGGCATCTAAGATAAGAAACTTTGAAATATGAGTTTAAATAAATGCAATTCTAAATTTGCTGTTGGTGCAACAAATGCAAATTAGGCATTAAGATATTTATGACTGAACAATCAGCACGAGCCAAATAATGTGTAACTAAACTATAAATCATTACTATCATTGGTAAGTACTGTACATAATGTATCTACTACCATATTTAAAGGAAAATACATGGAACATCTTGCACACAAATACTGTCATGATATACGTAACCATGCCTATTTCTTAAATTTCTTTGCTAACACTTAATATTATGTGCTATCAAAAATATTAACACTGATAAAGACCTGATACATTAATAGAAATCAATGAATGCCCACTTTTCTTTTACTTTGAGAAGTCTGCCTTTGCAAAGCAATACTACATTATCAATCAAGGCAGGGATTGCTGAATTACCTCCTGTGAGATGATGGTGGAAAATCTGGGATGACTGACACCCTCCAAATTCCTGAATCTGAGAACCACAAAGCCTCGTAAATAACACTGGTCTTTTCTTTTTCCTTTCCTTGGGAAAAAAACAAAACCAAAAACAAATAAAAAAACCTCACCCCCCCCCCCCCCAAAAAAAAAAAAACCCTCCAAAACAAAAGGGAAAAAAAAAAAGCCATAACCCTAAAAACCCAAAGCAAAACAAAACCACCAAAAAAGCAATTTCAATGTTTAGAGGGAAAGTCATGCTGTGGCCACAGCATATTTCATTTTTGGAGTTTCTGGCCTTTTCATTGCATACCATTCAAATTGGAGTCACATGAACATCCATTAAGCTAAGGAAACACATTTCCAAACAATTACTGTATCACAGAATTACTGAGGTTGGAACAGACCTCTAAGATCACTGAGTCTAACCATTACCCTAGTACTGCCAAGCCCACCACTAGACCACGTCCCTGTGCAACACATCTACGAGTCTTTTAAATACCATGTCCCTGGGAAGGCTCTTAAGCATCATTTCATGTTACTTCTGACCAGAAGTGTTCCCTACATCACTAAGGAAATTGCTGGCCTCAACAGGCTAAGCTTTGATCTCCTTTTTATGCCAAACATAACTGCTATGAATTCAACAGTAACAAAGATTTCCTGGGTTTGGTAGAGAAAATAGGTTAAACATGAATGCAAAAATAAAAGATTTTTAAAGCAGCTGTCCTAGGAGAGAATCAGATCTGAATGCCACCTAGAATGGTGCAGACTTCTCAATGCCCTCTGTCAGTGAGAGAGACTGGATATAGGAATTGTTAGAACAATATCACTCATCTTCAAAAGAATATGATAACAACTTTTGTATTTCTGCATTTGTACATCTCTTACATAGCAGCTGCACAGATTGCTGACAATGTTTCAATGACCTCACTTCTATGAATGCAGCATGAGGATCAAGCCAAGGCAAGATGCTGAATAAAGAGCTGTCATCTAAAACCACTGATAAGAGCATACCACCCTGAGAATGGGATATGAGCTTTTTTCCTCATGAAGAATTGCCCTGCTACTCCTTCCAAAACTTGAGCTCAAGTTATACCATCTAACTCCCAACTGCCTTAATGATTAAAAAGAAGGGGGAAAAAAAGTGTAAAAGTCAATTATTGCTCTTTATTTGCAGTCTAACTGCTATTTTACTGTCATTTGAACACACTAGAGTGAAAAGCTCTCCCTTACCTAACTGAAATAGCTTGATGTAACTTTGTAGCCGGGATGGGCTTGCCAGAAGAATGGCCACTTGTGTGTGGGAATCTGTGAACTGAAAGGAGTGATCTAAGCTTTCAAAAACACAACCCCTGATAAATAATTTCTTCATACAGCTGGAAGAGACAGTCTCTCTTAGAGTAGAACTTCTGCATTAGTACTGAGGCAGAATGCCTTAAAGCAAGCTTTCACTTCATACCACCATGCAAAGTTCTCAAAGGAAATACTGGAATTTCAGCACTAGCCCCAAAAACCTTCAAACACAAAAGACTTCTCAGAGGATCCTTCAGAATTTGGCTGCTCACTGCCCTTTTAAAGTCATGCCACATCTATAGCCTAGGTTTAGTTCACAAGCCTCTACTAGGTAACAAAACACAACTATTTCTTTCTAAAGAACTTCTTTCTAAGAGAAACTGACTACAAAAAACCTTTTCTGATATTGATTGTAAAAAAATCCCAACCAACCAAAAAAGTCATCAAAGCTGATATCAACAGTAAGCTATTCAAAATAGGTGAACATTTAAACTTTTATATAATTTTTTCAAAACAAAGCACGTGTATGCACTTTCGCAGATGAGACATTCAGGGTACTATCTGCTATGAGATTATTTTCTTTGAGAACATATCAAAATAGAAGGGCTGAAAATTTCATAGCTAAATTTCAGTGGACTCCAATATTGTCTTCTGGAAAGAAGACAATTTTCCTTTTTCTAGGAAAACAGACAAAGATAGGAATCTACTTCTACACCATCCTCCCCCCTCAAAAGGATAATCTTGAGCTCATGGAATCCAAAAACTCATATTGGGAAAGTGTTTAGAGGAAGACCACCTTCATACAGACCACACAAACTAAAATTCATACTTTGGGCTTCCTAAAACAAGAAGAGCAACACAAACTCTGCAATTTCCTCTTCACTTTGCAATCAGTGCAATACAGACTCCTATCCCTCTGTACCTTCTGCACAAAGAATGTATTCATTGCACACCATCAGCTAAACATATATTTCTAATCTAATTAATTGCTACATTGCATATGCCAGCAATCTAGAGGTGCCTACAGGGAAAGTCTATCCAATGTTACAAACCAAATCCCACGGCAGAATGACCCAAGGAAAACACCAGGTCACCTCCTTGCAAGGCCCTCTTCCACCCTCAAATTTTTCTCCAATCTCTCACAGTATAACAGTGACCTGAAGTATGAAATCACTGAGTGAATCACAGGAATCAGATAATTCCATATACTAATGGTAATAGAGATGCCCAGTGCACTGCAGAGATAAAAAATATTTCCAAGCAACAAGGACATTTAAAACTTGACTATTAACTTACTTTTCTTTTCACTTTCCTCCCCATCCCTTTTTCTCTTAAATAAAGAAACAGAACTGTAAATGCATTCATCAAAAAGGAATGGAAGTTAAAAGCCAAATTAGGTCTTGGAATAAAATTTGCATCTAAACATGATTTCAACTCACTTTCAAAATTTGGGATTTTTGGTATGGGGGATTTTGGTTTTTGTGGGTTTTTTGTTTTTTGGTTTTTTTTTTTTTTTAATTCCAAGTTAATTTCTGTTTGGCTATATGGAGAGAGTTCTTGTACCCACAAGTCAACATGAATTACAAGCAAACACAAACATGCAAGCCAGCAAAGCAGAATTTTTAAGACACGTGTAATATCAATAATACCAGAGTGACACTCTTTGCTCTGACATACTAAAGAAGAAGAAACTGGCAAAGAAAATGGAGTCATGTACTTCTCAATAAAATCAACACTTCTGTCAGGATCAGGATGCCAAAGTGCACATTAGTAACAGTCAAGTACACACTCTAGGAAAGAAGGACCTGTGAATTCAGTTTGGTACAATAGTACTATCAAGAAGCAGTTTCACAAGGTGTTATGTCTTTCCTATGTCTGAACAAATTAGTCTCTCCTTAAAGAAGTCAAGCAGAAGATAAACCTGATCAGAACTTTATATAATAAAATAATCCACCTTCGAAGCTATCAATGCCTTATTCATTCTCACATTTACACATTAGATGGAAATTTAAAATAAATTCTCCTATTTTTTTCCTTCCTTAGGCCAGCAAATTTAACTATTCCACTACATCTCTATTTTAGCAAGAAAGAAAGATTTCCCCATCAACATAGCCCTCAAAAAACATCACTGACTTCCACCTGTATCCCCAGACTAGGGAGAAGTAGTAAGGGCAGCCCTATAATGTTTTCTCATATTGTTTCTATGCAATATCATTGATGATTTTCTAGGTGTATGCACTCAGAACAATACATGTGCACATGTATTGGTTGGAACAGACCTCTAAGATCACTCCTCCCTTCCTGCCCATACCTTACACAATGCTTACTTTGCACAGGGAAAAGGAGATTATTATTTGAAACAAACTATCACTCGACTCTATGACACTGAAACCACCAAGTATTTGCCCAAGTACATCAGTCCAGCCCCAGACACAGCGATAAATTCATTAAAGACACAACCCAAGAAAGACACCTTCATAAAAAGAATAAGGTAGCTGGCATTCAGAACATACAGTAAAGCAAGTTTTCAAAACAAAGTTCTGTATTAAATAGAAGAACTACAAAAATCTGAGTAATTCCACATGACCCAAACACATGAGGATGTGATCATAAAGGTATTAAAACTACTGAAAAAACTTTACAATACATCTTAAAAGGGCCTTTTTGGGCTTCTTTTTTAAATAATGCCCCTACATTTTCTCTTTATAAATTCTGTACCTTTGAAAACCAAGGAGCTCTTTCATTGAAGGTATTTTTTTCTTCAAGCTTTTTCCAAATTAAAAAGAGCCTAAGAAAATATTTAGAACTTTTTATAATTCAAATTTGAAAAAAAGTCTAATTAGTTGCTTTATATAGTTTTTTAACATTGACTTTACTCCAACATAAACAGCTGTATATTCCTTGCATATGAAAGAAAATATAGAAAATATTTTGTAGTCATATGCACCATTTTGGTCTCTCAAAAATATAACAGAAAGCTTAGTTTTTCCATTTGATACTAGATTTGAGAGAAAAAAAAGGAAGCTTTTTTACACAACAATCACTTTCAGTCAACAGAGCATCACTTTTTAAGACCATAAGACAAGATAAAATACAGCAACACTATCTGACAATCCTTTGCCTTATTGCTTTTCTGTAAAGTGAAAATATATTAAAACCATTTCCACGAAAGAATTGATGTAATCTCTAGAGAGGGTGCCCATGTTCAGCATGGGCTGAGGCTAGTTCAACTGCAGTGTACACTCTATCAGTAAGTAGAGATATATTTCAAAAACTTATTTAGCAATACATTCTGCCTTTTTCTACTGTGAAATGTTGACAAAAGCATTCTATGTTGCCATGATAGAAAGCTTTTTTGAATAAGCTGAAAGTTTTCTAAGTGAGACATGAAAACATGAATGAGTGGAGGTAATTTTGACGCTTTTTAGTATTAACCATCCTATGAGTGTCATTTAGATTCCTATTTCACAGTGCTGGGTTTCAGCCTAGTTGCTTACAGGTAATTGTACACATCATAGACCCTGCCTGGTTTATATTTGAAAATACACAGCCCTGCATGTAAATCAAAATCAACAGATTTGTGAAAACTAAAGAGCTGTTTCATATTTATTAAAAATTTCAACTACATCTGAAGTTCCAAAGAGGAGAAAGAGGTCACACTTTCTCTTATCAGTGAATCTAAAATTCCCTTCTCCCATGTTGTCTCTTAAAATATTATTTTAACTCAGTGTGATATCTGAAGACTAACTGCTTATAGAAGCTCACAAAATCCATTACAAATGGGAGATAAACACATCAGTTCTATACACCACAACGGAATATGAAGTCAGCAGAACCTGGAGGCACAAACCAAAACATTTTAACAAGAAAACCTTTCCAAGAAAAGCCCACAATCTTCACAGGCAACAGACAAAGCAGTACCCAAACACCGATATGACCCCCCTCCCCCGACACACCCCTCGCATATAAAATTTCCAGAATGAACCACTAAACACACATCGGGACACATCACAAAAACTTGTCGACACCACCAAACCTCACTTTCTCTCCCTGGAGCATCCTCCAAGTCTCTTGCAGAGTGAAGAATCAGCTCACCTGCACCGGGGGGGCCCAGCCGCGGGCACAGCCGCACTCTGACCACCACTGCCCCGGGCTGCCCTGGGGCTTGCCTGGCGATCTGGGGGGGCTCTTCCGCGCCGCGTCCCACAGCGGCCCCGGCCTGCCGCGGCCCTGGCCGCCCCCCGCGGGTGCCCAGCAGGGCAGCGCCCGGGCGCCGTGCGGGAGGCCGGCCGGCTGCTGGTGCCGGCGGCAGGCGCAGCGGGCATCCCTGGCGGCGGGGGGCACATTCCTGCCGCTGTCCGAGCCCTCGGCGCCCCTGCTGCCGCAGCTGTGCTGCCTGGGGAGCTGCCCGTGCATGGCTCGCCCTGCCCGCCGGGCATGGACGCGCTGCCGGCGGCGGGGGCGAGGCCAGCCCGGGGGCACTCCGGGCTAGCGGCGGGGCAGGCTGGGCCAGCGGCCGGCCAGGGCAGCCCGGGGGCACTCCGGGCTAGCGGCGGGCTGGCCGGGCTAGCGGGCGGGCATGGCGGCGGCCGGGCACGGCGGGGGCCGCTGGGCAGCAGCCCCGTGTCAAAGCCGGACTCCACTCGCGCAGCCACTTGACAGCATCCCCGCTGCAGGCAGAAGCAATCAATGCTCTGCGTGGCTGGGACGCACGCCTGCATCCCTTTCTGGATGACAAACCACGGGAAGGGATGAGGGGGGGAGAAAAAAAATCCCAACAAGCAACAAAAACTACTCTTGCAATTTTCAGGAAGCTTTAGTCATTTTCTAGCTGACCCTGACACGAGTCACAGGCACCCTGCTGAAGCACATTTATATGTACAAGCTTTACAGGCAAAGAGCTTTCTTGTGGAAATAGCATCTAGACAAAGTACTGAAAAAGATACTCCTTTACCAATGATCCAAACAGACGCGGGAGCATTGTTTTCCCTGCATGCCTGAAAAGACCTTGTCAACAAAATTGCATCAGAAGATGCAAATGACAAGTCCAGGAAGAATGTTATCTGCCCTAAATGCTAAACCACAGCAGGAACGACGGTATGTGCTAATGTGCACAAACACAGTGGAGAGAGCAAGAGGCTGAACTTAAAAATAAAGCCAAAAAGACCTATGCCACAAATTAACAACTCTCCAGCATCTTATATATTTAATGTGGGGTTTTTTTCCTCAAGTTTCTGACTGATGTATCATTTTCTCTTCTCTTTTTCACCCCTTAAAAATTCTTTGGTGCTTGCCAATAAACTTCTGTACAGAGTTTTCTGTAAATCCCCTCTTGGGTTTTTCTTCCTAATACAATCTCTTTTCCTTAAATTATCCTGAATTCTTTCTTTCAGATTCTTTTCTTTCATTTCTCATAAAAGTGACAGAAGTGTAAAGTGAATAAATCTGGTCTGATTATTCCAAGCACCTTGAGATTTTTAGGGGTGTTTTCCAGTCTCAGGTACCTCAGTCCTTAGACCTGTAAGACACTCATTGGATCATGGACTTGTATATGTGTACACATTTTTTTAGATTTTCTTTAAACTTAAGCATATTTCAGGTACATTTGACCACAGGAAATAACAAATTGATTTCTAAAAACAAATACGGGAATGTGTAACAATACTTTTGGGTCTGTTGGTGTTCAACTAGGATTTCTGTGGTGTTCAACACACAGAAATTAAAAAGAATTAGTAATATATATAGTTTTACTATTACAAAGTCTAAAAAAAAAAATCTACTTTTAAAGAATTCAAAGACAAAGACAGCTACAACTATCTGCAAATATGCGTCTGAGTGAGATAAATGAATTTACAAATGTGTTGATGCAAAAAACTTGATTCAGTTATTTAATTCCTCCTACATAGCTAACCTGAAATTCCTCAAAACTTAGACATTGCTAAAATGCTTAACAATAAACTCTGGCAGTAATTCTTGAATAAAGAAAAAAATTATGGCAATTCTTTAACACTGGAGAAAATATTTTGACAACATTGCAGTTCAAATTGCTTCATGTGAAACTCACATCAGTTTTAGCTGTATTGCCATTCAAGGTGCTTGTCCCAGTTATATTAAACTGATCTGATAATACAAGGTTTATTCTGAACTCCACTGAACAGCCAAAATCGTGCACCTTATGCTCTCACATAACAAAAACCCAACTGCAAGAACTCACAGAGCTTGGCATAGAATTCAGGTCACTTCATGTTTAGAAAAGAAATATGAATGCACTTCTGAATCACAAGCATAGATGTGGAAGCCAGCACTTAAAAACCTGAGCTAAGGCAGTCTACAAGAAAAACATTGCTACATGCAAAGTAAATGTAAAGTTACATAAGCCTGAATCCATCTTTTGCAGTTTTACTCAAGCATAAGAAGTGAAGGTGTGTGAGCTGTCCAGAAAGCTGCTCTCCTCTGGTGCTCAAGGGAAATTCAACCCTGAGCACCTAAAAACTTGTGTACCAGAAGGTAATTCAAGTCATTACTGCACCACTTCCAGCAGAAATACCTCATATAAAGAAATATATATATTGACATTATGTGACACTATATCATGTTTATAAAACTGTAACATACTTATTTATAAATCATATATATAAAAAACAAAACACTAATAAAGCCAAATTCAGTTTTTATTTCCATCTTTGTAGACCTGTATTAGCAGTGTCCATCACCTTAAAACCATCAGCCTTTTGGTCACATAGCAAGCTACCTAATTCACCCCAGACTATCCCAGTGCTATTCCAGTGTTCTCAAATGCCAGTAAAATCTAAAAAAAAAAAAAAAAAAAAGAAACCCACAAAAAAACCAAAACCAAAAACAAAAAAAAACCCCAAAACAAACAAACAAAAAAAAAAAAACCCAAGAAGCATTAATAAGCATTAATAGATATTTCAAAGGTATTTGGAGGAATCTATATAATTGTACAAGTAACCAAAAAACCCAAACAAATTTTAAAAAGCTACTCAAACTAATATACAATATATATAAAAATGAGGGCAAGCAATGGCTACAATAGGATTGGGGAGTGTAAAGAATCTACACATTCCATGACCAGACATAGTCTGTAGACCACCTACACACAAAATTTTGGGTAAAGTCAAGTGTACCAGAGCACTGAAATGACCATCACAAACCTCCCTTGCCCTATATTTTAAAGCAGTAGATGAACTTTTAGCAACCTTAATGCACCCCAGCCAGAATGATGAAGGACTATAATGGCATCCTTTTGACTGTAACATTCATGTTAAAACAGTATATTTGAAATGGCCTCTTATCTGAATGTGAAAAAGGGCTTTTTTCCAGAAGAATTTGACACCACTGAACATAGCCTAGAAGTGTTGGGTAGGTTAAGGGTATTTCACACTTCAAAAATTAGTGAAGAAAAGAATTCCTACAAATAAATTATTTTACTGACAACGCTCTTTTTTAAAGGATGTCACTGCCTATGTGAGACAGAAACACTTGAATATGGGATGCATATGTGCAACTAATTGCCAGACAACATGGTAAGATGGATTCAAAAGATAATGCAATTTCATCCACTGTAATTGAACCACTGTATTAGAGAGGATGGCATGCACCTCTGGATGAACTTGGATTAACATGTGGCTCAAATCCACATGCCTGACTGTCACCCTAACTTGGTAGTAACTGGTGCACAACACAAAACTGAATATTGTACAAAACAGGATATGAACTGTGTTTGACCCAATACTGTTGTGGAAAAATCTCACTAATTTTCTTTTTCAAATACTAAGTAGGCATGACAAAATGGAGCAAATAGATTTAGCTGATATTGTACCAGCACAAATAACTGTAACTGGATTACAGCAATGTTGGACATACACCAAAAATAAATGCTGAGAATAGTTTGCTTCAGGCAAAAATGTGCATATGGAAAAGAAAAAGTGCATATGGGAAACAAAAATTATTAATAGAGTTCTGAAAGGAAGCTAGAATCATGGGCAGAGATGGTTTAGATGTAGTAACAGATTTTTCCCTCCAACCAAGAATGAAATGTTATGCAACCATAAAAAAATACAGAATAAAAGAAGAGTAATAAACAAGGACTGGACCAATGTATTACAGATCCTAAATTTCTATAAATACTTTTTTTGAAGGAAAAGATAATATGAACAATTACTAACACAATAGAAAAACTACTGAAATAAGTCAAAGGCAATTTCTCTGCAAGTTTTTTGTTTGGTTACTGAGATGCAATCTTGTATAGAAATAATATTCTCAGTGGTGACCTGGGCTAGAAGGAATGGTTATGATACTCCAAGATCAGGCCAGGAGCCAATTTATCTGCCATAAGTCATTGTTACCATAGTGTACCCAGGAAATCTTGGAAAAATAATTTACTTTCCATAACTGTTCATATGCAAAATGAAAAAACCCACAAAAAGCAATGCTTCCTTTCATAAGACCAGAGCGTAAGAGGTGGGGAAAGATACAGCTGAAATAAAACTCAGCTTCTATTTCAGGTCTGTCTATTCCTCTCTTCTTCTTGGTATTCAAGGCAAGAAACATGCAGGAGTACAACACCAAAAATAAAACAGTAGAGGAAGAAAAATATAATAAAAGACAGCTATTTTAAAAATTCAGGTATTAAGGAAAATGTCATTAAGGAAATCTATCAATGATTTTAAAACGTAATAATTTGCTTACTTTAAAAAAAAAGTATGATCCTTATATTTACACAACAGGATGAGTCTCAATTTTAGAGGTTTTGCAGAAAAATACCAGCCCAGCACTGAGACACAGCTGCCTGCACAATGTATCTGTGTGTATGATCAAGGGCATGTTCTTTTCATTTTTATCAGAGGCTAGAAAAGCTTAAGGAGCTACAAACACAAACATATCAATTTTCAGTGTTAGCTGCATGTCCTAGGGTTAACATAAGGACAATCATTTAGAAATCAAGATCCAATGAAAAAGAAAAATGACAAGCATTTGGAAGGGAACTATATCAAGAGAAGAAAACAACTCTCAGCTGGGAATATTAAGTCACAGTCAATCATGTCAAAGCTGGTGGAGAACAGCGCAGCAGGTTTACCAATTTCACATCCAAGCGAACCAAAGAGTCATAAAATTTCAGTGGTTTGAAATACAAGAGCATTTCCATGCCAATACAGGAACTTCCCTTACTGGACCTGCTATTTTCAGGTAGAGGTGTGCTGGATGCAGCTGGAGTAGACATAATTTTCTTCACAGTGTCTGGTATGGGGCTTTGTTTTGGATTTGTGGTGAACACAGGGTTGATAATTTAGAGACATTTTTGTTGTTGCTGAGCAGGGCTTACACAGAGCCAAGGCCTTTTCTCCTTATATTGCCACAATACCAAAGGGGCTGGGGATACACCTATTTACAACAGGGGGTTTTTGATTTAGAAAAAGAAATTCAACTATGCTGGGTCTCCATTCAGATAGCAATGTAAGCAGAAAAGGATACCATGAACACCCAACATATATCCATAAAATGAGTTAATCAGGAGCCTTATTACAGTTACACTGCATACAGATACATGCATAGTGTGAACTGTATAAAGGATGGGAACAATATAACCAAGCTAGAATTTTTATTCCATGTAGAAAATAAAACTGCCAATTAGCAGGCTCAGACAATCTTTTTTAGGTGTAGTGCCTATGACAATATCTTCTTTCTAACTCATTACTTCCTATTAGATTTATTTTTAAAGAATTTTAATTTATGAGCAAACAATGACAAATTGTTTCTTCCCTATGAAGTTATTTGTGTTATGTTCTTAATATATCTTTGAAGAGTTTGACACAGTCCTGTCACTGTCTTGTTATGGGCCAGTTATAAGCTTCCACTGCAGAAGAATGGAAGGCAGAAAGACATGAGCACACATCACAGAAAAAAAAAAAAAAAGAAAAAAAGACAAGGTTCAGAGCATATGGTACCAAGAATTCAAGTTACTAAGCTCCCTCTTCAGCCTTTGGAAAGAAAAGACTTAACAGACTAACATGAACTTCAGAACAAAAGCAAGACAATTTGAGGGAACATAACTAATTCAATATCAAAAGAAATTATTAATTTCAATATTAAAAGCAAAAATCAGTCTTGCTTTTCTACAGTCTATACATGGCCACTTCTTGAGATTTCATTTCAGTTGAAATCATTGTCTAAAAATATTTCCCAAACAAATATGCTAGCATGTTTCTGTAAAGGAATTACACGCAGGTCAATCTGCTGTGTATTTAATGACAGAGACAGT
The DNA here is from genome assembly GCA_039654755.1 of Calcarius lapponicus. Taxonomy (NCBI): domain Eukaryota; kingdom Metazoa; phylum Chordata; class Aves; order Passeriformes; family Fringillidae; genus Calcarius; species Calcarius lapponicus. The sequence continues at coordinate 62,528,847 of CM077462.1, read as the reverse complement.
CCCTGAAACAAGAAAGGGTGATTTGGAAGTAAGATGAATCCCTGATGGCTCTATAATGAAAATAGCTTTACCCATACACACAATTAATGTAAACTGTCTTCATTACTTGGAAGAGTAAAACCAAGCTGTTAGCATTATTTGGAACCTCAATAACATTACATTTTATCTACACCAAGTGACCTCAAAGGCTGGACCCATTGCTTGCTGGTTTGGAGAGGTTTTGAGCTTAATGCAAGATGGACAAGGTAGAATTCTAGAGTCTGTGTTGTACAGTAAGTCAAACCAGCCACAATTCTCAGGCTAGCACTGCACAAATAAAAGAAAGCAAGCTAATGGCTAAGATAGAAAGCAGTTTCTGTGTATAAATGGATGTAAACATGGCCTGCTATTCATAGCTACTTAGTTTTAGGAAGAGAAGATCTAATTGTGAGTGTGTTTGTTTTCTTTTTAACATAAAAATCCAAGAAAGAAACCTTAGTCACAAAACACATGAATTCTCCTGGAACCAGTTGCTGTATGAGGAAAACAATCTGTTCTACATAACAGGACCACAAAGAAAGCGCATTAGCTTCTGAAGGAAAAAGTTATTATTTATTGTCAAGAGGCAAATTTAGATAATTCAAATAAATCTGGCCTCTTTCTCCCTTTTGGTAGAAAAATCTTAGATGCTTTGCTTTTCTTATTTGGGATGCCAAACATGATTGAAAGAAAAAAGGCCAGGAAAAATGAGCAACCTGAAATTGAACTCTTGACAACTTACAGACTCATAGAATTATCAAATGATTAGAATTGAAAGGGACCTAAAAATCATCTCGTTTCAAGTCCTTTGCCATAGGCAGAGACACCTTCCATGAGACTTTGCTCAAAGCCCCATCCAACCTGGCTTTTAACACTCCCACCACACAACATCCACAAGTTCTCTGGGCAACCCAGTTCCCCACAGTAAAGAATTTCTTCACCGTATCTAATCTAGATCTGCCCTCCTTCTTCTTAAGGCCATTTCCCCTTGCTCTATCACTACATACCCTTGTGGAAAGTCCCTGTCCATCCCTCCTGCACCCCTTTAGGTCCTGGAAAGCTACTGTAAGGTCTCCCTGAAGCCTTCTCTTTTCCAGTATGAACAGCACTAATTCTCGCAGCCTGCACTCATAGCACAGATGCTCCAGCCCTCTGACTAACTCAGTAGCTCTCCTCTGCTCTTGTTCCAACACGTCCATGCTTTCTTGTGTTGGGGACACCACTCCAGGTGGGATCTAACTAGAGCAGAGTGGGGGAAGAGACAATCCCCTCCCTTGCCCTACTGCCCACGCTGCTTTGGAACCAGCCCAGGACACAGTGGCTTTCTGGGCTGTGAGTCCACATTGCTGGGACATGTTGAACTTCTCATCCACCATCACCCCTAAATATTTCTCCCCAGGACTGCTCTCAGTCCCAGTTCTCCTCCCAGCCTGTATTGATACTTGGGATTGTCACAACCCATGTACAGGACCCTTCACTTGGCCTTGGTGAACTATAAGCATTTACAGACCCACCTCTCAATCTTGTCAAGGTCCTTCCGGCAGCCCTTCCCTCCAGCATGACTAGCACACCACACAGCTTGGAGCTGCCAATAAATTTGCTGAGGGCGCACTTGAAACCTCTGGCCATGTCACCAACAGCGACAGTGCTAAAGGCTGACCCCTGGGGACAGCTCTCATCACTGCCCTCCACTTGGACATTGAGCCATTGACCACAACTCTTTGAATGTGACCCAACAATCAGCTCCTCATTCAGCGAGTGGTTCATCTGTCAAACCCACATCTCTCCAATTTAGAGACAAGGTTATAAGATATAAGGATATAGGGTAGAAGACAAGGTTGATTTCATAGAACTACAGTCTGCATTCCTAAAGCAGATGTAAGGGCAAATCAAAGAACAGTTGAGTAGTCACGTACTGAAAATGCGTATTGCAAGGCTTTGTTTTGCTTTGCATCATTTATTAAAACAAATTCCAGCGTTTAGCTAAACAAAGCTGCTCTTCAGTCAAATAGCTCTTGCTCTGAGAATCATTCGCCTGGCTTACTTTCAACTTCCATCTCCTTGCTTTCATCCATTTATTTTTATTCTCTAATTTTACTTCAGATCATTCTTTATCCCTCTCAATAATCATTAATTTCAAATGAAAGGTTCCTAGGGTTTCTTAGTCCATTTATTCACCCTATTAATTAGTCTGTCATAGGTCAGCTCGATCCCATAAACATTCCTCTTTTTTTCTTCCAACTTTATCCATTCTAAAGAGGATTAGATCTTTGCAGGTTTGTGTGATAGCAAGCTGTTAGTGACAGATTACTGGACAGAACACTATGACAAAAACAAAACAAAAACAAACAAAATTAATAAATCCTGGAATATCGATAATACAAGTTTATAAAAAACAGTCCACACACTTGGAGGCTTATTGCAAGATCATTCCTGACAAACTCTATTAATTTTATCAATGTCCTGGAGTATGTCAGGATTAGTTTAAGAGAACCTTTATGTAATTTGGGTTATTTTAACATCACATGCTACGCCTTAAAACTCAATCTCTGGACTATTCAGTTAAGAATATGGTGTTGATACCATACCACACTATAGAATATTTTACCCCCTTTTCATTTGACCCCCGTTAGACTTTGGGTCCAGTTAGCTTTCGCTAACAATAGATCACATCATTCCCAAGTATATTACAGCAATACTCCACAGCTTTTCTTCTCTGTACTGTTTCTTAAAAGTATGATGCACCAATATCTTCATTTATACAAAGGATTTCATTTTATGCACATAAATCATTTATATGAACATGTTACTTGAATTCCATAAACAGAACAATGTTAGTTGTCTCAAAGAATGAAATGGAAAAAAATATAAGCAATTACTCTAGTAAAAAAGAAATGTTCCTCTGAAATGCATTGTTAATTCATGGAACTTGGTCACTGTAACTAAAACAAAACTTAAATTGGCAGCCTTGTTGGAAGCTATGGTTGTAATTCTTCTATAATGTATACATAAATATAAGTCAGGAGATGAAAATAAATAAACATGGACTGGATGGTACCAGGAGAAATATGCATTGCCATTGGAAGATACCTCTGGAAGAAAGGACAGCGCTTTTCCTAAATTTTTGTCTCAGTACCACCAAACACAGTGCATGAGTCTTTATTTAAAATAAAATTTCACTGGAATGTGAAAGTATATTTTTAACTAGTTCATGATGACATGTTCATCTACTATTTCAATCAGACATAATTTTGTTCCCTTATGACTAATGACTGATTAGTGAATTGCTTTTATGCCAAAATAACTGTTTCTAAATATGTTCTTAAATAGATAATATGATTGCAAAAAATTACAACAGGAAAAAAAAAGAAAAGAGCATTCATTTATCAACAACTGTGCTCCAGTTCACTTTCAGCTAACGAATGTAGTGACTTGTAAAGGCAATACAGAAAGTTTTAGAGGAAGAGTTCAATGAAAATTTAGGAAGATATAAGAACTATTACTTATTGAGTGCTTCTCAGAAAATATTTTGGAGTAGTGAAACTTAGCATACAGTCTACTTACAGTAAAAGCTATTCTCTAGAAACAGAGCTACTGGAGTGCTGCTGAAATCAAAACTGGAGCTGGACATGAAGAGTGAAGAAAAAACTTCCCATAGGTACACCAGCAACACAAGGAAGACAAAGAGAAATGTGAGGATATAGTGACAAAGACATGGAAAGGCCTCTGATGTGAAGTGACTTTGCTTTCTCCACGTTTATAGGCAAGGCCTGCTCTCCAGCCTCCCTAGACCCTACAATGACCAGTAGAGTCCAGGGCTGGAAGTGCTACCCACAATAAAAGAATATGAAGCTAGAGACCCCTTAGGTAAATTGGATGCACAAAAGTCCATGGAATTGGATGGGAGGCATTCCAAAGCGCTTATAAAACTTGCCAACACTTTAGCAAGACCTCTCTTGTTGTTGAAAGGCTGTGGTGTCAGGAGAAGTCTTGCTAACTGAAAAATACAAATATTGTATTCATCTTCAAGCAGGGTAAGAGGAGGATCTGGGGAACTAAAAGACGGGCTTCTTAATTTCAGTCTGCGGGATGGTTACAGAACAAATCAAAACAAAACGTTCACATTTCAAAACTGGAGGGAGCTGCTGTTATCTACTGATCGGCATCTCTGTCATTCACAGGAATCTTGACTAATTGGAGAAGTACACTTGAAGAATCTTAATGAATTTCAAGGAAGGAAATGTGACGTCTGGCACCCTGGGGGGAATACTCCCATGCAACAGAACTGGCTGGGGACTAACTGGCTGGGAGCAGGCATGCAGAGGAGAAGCTGAGGGCCTGATCGACAAGTTGAACAGGATCAGCAGTGTGTGCTTACAGCAAATAAGGTAAACCATCTAGTGGTCTGCATTAGTAGGAGTATAGGAAGGACATCAAGGAAAGTAACTCTTCACTTTGCTGAATATTATGAAAACATTTCTGAAGTACTGTGTCTCTTGGGCAGAAAAAGAGAGATGAACATGCTGGAGTCAAGTGAAGAGGGTCAATGGACTGGAGTATGTGATGTCATTTGAGCCAGAAAAGGTGCTAAGGGGCAAATTCAGCTGACCATCTTCTTAAATGGATAGTTACAGAGAAGCCAAACTTCAGAACAAAAGGTAAGGGCCAATTAACACAAGCTGCAGAAATGAAAATGTGATCAGATGTTGGAGGAAAATAAATACCATGAATGTGATCCGGAACAAGTTTCCCAGCTTATTAAAACCACAAATGCTTCCTTTGCTCAACAAGTGTCCCCTAGCACATCTTTTGATATTTAAGTGGTCAGTCAGTCTTTGGTGTCTCCGCTTTAAACACCCAGCAAGTATAAATCACATGAGAAAATTACTTTAATGTAAATGAAGCTAATTGCTTGGTAGAAGGGATGATTGTTTCAAATTTCCAAAACTAACCAGAGTCAGCTCAGTCTTGTTTACCTGATTGTTCCTTCCCAACTGTTTTAAAAATAATACTAACTGCAGACCTTGGCAGGTGAAGACCAACTATTTCAGTCTGGAAAATGCACACTATGTATCTGCCAACAAACAGAATGTGAGAAAACTAAAGAAATTATAAAAAAATAAGAAATCCAAAATAAATCAGCTCATACTCATTATCCTAGGACATCCAAGATGGCAAAAGAGAGCGCCAAATTGCATTAAATACTAATGGCCCGTTCTCTTTCAGAGAAGAAATAACACATTTGCTGTCAACAACTTTTGGCAGCTGTTAGTAGATTATAAGGGGATTAGGTGTTTGAAGTTTGTAGACAAAGTATTTGTTTGATGGAGTTGAGGGTTTAATTGCAAGTTTTCTAAAGCCGTTATTGTTTGCAGAGTCGTTTGCAGGACAATGCACCTATAACCAACAATATAAAACCAGCAGGAGTGTCAGGCCCTGAGGGCTCTGTGAGGCTGATTGTCCCTGTCCACCTTCCCATGTGCTACCCTCACCCCCAGACCCCATTTCAGCCCAGTCTGGGGCCATGAGTCCCACCTCCAGGATTGCCCTACAGCATATGATCTCCAGCTCCACTACAGCTATGCTCTGCCCAGTCTTTACCATGGCTCACAAATTTAAGGCATCAGAGAATCAAAAGCACCAACACCGTTGCAGGAGGACCTGCTGTAAAGGAAACTTCCCTGTCCAACCATACAAGAGTGACTCGGTGACACTTGTTCAACCTCAGCTGAAACCTTCACAGAAACACACCCCTACACCCACACAAGGTTTCCTTACTGGTTCCCAGGTTTCCCATAGCAGTGCTTCAGGTTCCTAGATCCTTAAACAATTCAATCTTGATGCAATAAACAACAAAATAACAGCCTGATCTGGTGGCTTTGAGAAAGGACCCTGAACATAGTAACCCCTGGGCTTTAACCCCTCGCAGTCTAAATGCCAGGAAATCAGGAGTCATTGGCTCCTGCTGTATCCAGTCACCTGGCTGGGCCACAGGTGCCCTTTGTTATGTGAAGGCTCAGCTGTTCACAGCCCCTTGGCTGGGGCCCCACCCCTAGAGCTCAACCTCCAGCTCCATCAGCAGCTCCACACCAAGCTCCCTGCACTGAATGTATTCCTTAGTGCTGCTCCTGCGTGATCTGTGATATTTGAGGACACACATGCGTTCTTGTGACTTACAAACTTTGTGTTCCAAGTTGAAAGTAACCTGGGTAGTTTAAGAAAATATTCAGAGATTTTTATCTCATCACAGAAAAATAATTCATAAAACTTTTCAGGCATAAAATAATTTATGTTACAGCTGGAATTTTGGCAGCAAAATTCAAACCCCAGTCACGTACATAAAGCCATGCAAATAATTTCTCTACTGAATGTCTTCTATGACCTTCAGTTATCTTAATTATTTTTCTCTTCTAAGTCATTTGAGATTCACTTTTCTTTGGACAGAAATCTTTTGTAAAGATCTGTCAGAAGTGTTTTGCCAATATATATATATATTTGCCATCCAAAAGTAATCTACATGCCCAATTAAAACAGAGGTTCATACTAAATCAATATTAGAAGTTAATATTTTACCCTTACTGAAATAGGCTGTTTTCTGCTTCAGCTAACACAAAATACACACCATGACTCAGATTGTATTTGATTTACTTGTTCAAAAAAGGAAAGCAAAATAAAAGCTCTGTTTACAAAACTACTGGAAGTAGGATGTCATTTTCCACAGCAGCCCATGTATTGGGACACTCACCCAAGGTACAATGTCCATGGACTCTTAACAGACAGTCCTGAGCTTATTCTGGAATTGACTCAACAGATTCACAAGATCAACAGATCTTGACCTAAAAACAAGCCTTTCCACCTCTCAGAGTATCTTGGTCCAGTATCCTGACCAAGCTGACCATCAAAACCAGACAATCCTGGCCAACAGTGATGAGACCCTCTGTGCTGGGACGCTGTCCTCAAAGAGAAGTGGATACAGCACAGCCAAAAAAAAAAAAAAAAAAAAAAAAGACCTTACCATTAGTAAGAAAAGCCTGACAGTGAGTTCAGGATGTCTTGCCTAAGCTAATCTTAGCTGATTTTAGCTTGGTTAGTAATGATAGCAATAGCCCAGCAATCAGGTATTTATTCCCTGAACCCAAAGTAGATTCATTTTGGCTGATAACAATTCATTAAGGATGGAATTGCCTGCGACTCTAACTTAACATGTGTCATAGAAGAGAGCTGACGAATACCAGAGGTCTCAGACTACACATATAAATCCTAAAACTAACTAAATAAATAAATAAAACCAAGACTTGATGATCCTTGTCACTTCTAAACTAAAGCTGAAAACACTTGATATTGATTCCTCCATTCTCAAATACACACCTTCCAGAATCTGAGTCCTACCCTAATCACTTCGCTAAAATGTTGTTCACTGAAAGTTGTTTCATGTTCTTCCTTTCTATGAGTATCAAAACACAGGCAAATAAATACTGCAAGATACATTTTGGTTTTGACAGAAAAAAAGAAAAAAAGAACAAAATAAAACCCCAGTAATCATAATGTTGATTCATCATTATAGACCTTTTTGTTAATGCCCCAACACAACACCTGAGATCTACTATACTTCTTTAGGTAAAACATATAACATCAACAAATTTCACAACATTTACTTTGAACTTCACCTCCAAACTGAAGTGATCAACCTGACTCTTCCTCACTGTATAAAGACAAAATGGTTGGGCACACATCTTTGTTTTCCCTGTGTCTACATGGACAGGTAATCAACCTATGGGATGCGTTACTGTCTGCTTTTTTTTAAACCTCTCTCTGTGAGATGAACTGAGCCACCTCCAGAACCTTTTCTAGATTAAAAACCATTCAGCAATATCTACTGACATTAACAACTAGTTCAAGGGCAGTCAAAGATACATTTTCTGGTAGCCTCCCAGTCAAACCAAACAGCTCCAGTTGAGCTGCCATGCTTTTCTGTTTACTCCTTTCAGCCACCCAAGGACAGTGCACGTGGTTTGGTTTCATGTGCACAGAATCATGGAATGGCGGGGTTGGAAAGGAACCTGTGCTAACCAGAGGGGAAGTATCACCTCTCTCAACCTCCTGGCTCAGCTCCGTGCAGCCTAGGGGACTCTTGGCCTCTTCTGCTGCAAGGGCAGATTCATGGTCAACTTGGTGCTCACCAGGACCACCTGTTCCTTCTCTGCAGCCAATTCATGAACAGCGTTCACCCCCATGCAACCCCTTGCAAAATTCATGGCACAGCTCTGCTCTTGGTGTGGGTCCAGCATGGAAGTAAGGAATAGCTGTATAGGACTTGGCTGACTGATTAGGGTATTCATCCAGTGAGGGATGGAACTGGCTGCCAGTGAAGCCTAAAGTATTATTTTATAAACTTCATTTGCAATGTTCAAATCTCTTTGCTTTGACTGTCAAACATCTGGAAAATTGTAAAATAATAACCCTACAAGTCTGGAGGACTTTGGGATTGGTGTATATCAGGATACACAAAAGAATTTTGATAGTAGGACACTAACAGCCAGTTCCAGTCATCACAAAAGGGCTAGAGAGATAATCTTGCTTCTTAGTGACCTAGAGGGCTCAGCATAAACCAGTGGACTCAAACACAGCAAAAAGGTGAATAAATAGTACACAGGGTGTTTTCTGGAACTGTGGTATTTTAATTGAATTGACCTGTAAGAGAAATGCTCTCCATGCTCACCAGCCAGCCAGCACTGCCAATGTGGCAATTATGTTCAATTACATTTTTGTCCTCACAAAAGCTGTCAATCCATCTGTAAAATGTAAATATATCATAGCATTTAAAAGGCAACAATTCAGACCCAATTAAGCTTCAATCCAGAAAAGTAATTAAATTCATCTCATAGTTTAAATCTAGAAACTTGGCGGTACATTACAGCCTAACTTAGTCAATTTATAAAAAGCAAAAGTTATTCATTGAGGAAAGATCCCTATTTACTCTGACTTTAGCCCTGTCTCACGAATGGCTGAGTGACACAAGGACCAGAACAAAACTGGGCTGGACACTGAACAATGCACTGATCTACACCTTAGCATGTATGTGCTGCACTGAGTACGACTGATCAGAAGATACAGAGAATTAGAGCTCTGTCTCCCTCCCCATATGCAAATAAATACCATATTTAAACAGACAAAAGCAGTTCAAAATCTGGTTCTTAGTATTCCCATCTTTATTACAGTCACATTTTTGCTTCTAGAGGCAGATCTCATCTGATTCTAAATCATTCTGATTGTGATAATTTCCATATTTTACTAGATTTTGCAATTCTGGGGTTATTGATGTTAACTACAAAAAGAATAATCCCCAATTTCTCCAGTAATGAACCACAATTATCTCCCCAGACCCTGAGGGTGACTTTGAAAAGAACGTTAGTTATCTTTAATGGAGATATGTAAACAGATGTTGTATTTGTCATCTGATTAAGTTTTCCAGAATGATTGTCAAAGTCACTTACCCATATGGAACATCATATGTACCTACTGTTTATCTGGGCAAAGAAAATAAGTCTGAAGAAAATATATAATTTGTGATATTTTAGACACAGCAAAGAATACAATTTTTTTCTCTTCTACTTTGGAATTGTATTGGGGTTATCTAGATGAAACTGTTTCCAAGACTCCTCTCTCATCTGCAGCACAACAGTGTGTACAGGCAATCAAGATATTATGGATGAAATAACTTACTTATTCCTGTGACTGTTGGCTGCAACCAGCCCTTCTGCCAAAGTGTTTCTACGTTTCACTAGGGAAGCCATTTAAAATAACATTATCACCTGTGGTCATTGCATATGCCTAGTTTTCTCACTATTGAAGTTGAAAGCTTTGGATCTAATTTGCAACAAGATCAAAAAACCCACTAAAAATGCATCTGATGTCAGCACAAATTTACTCATACACTTCAGCTGATTTACAAGAGCAAGTCCTGAATTATCAAGCATGAATAAATCAAACTTCCAAAATTAGTGTGAAAGTGAGTTTAGGTTTTCAGTGTGGGTTTTTCGTTCATCTGTTCATTGGTCTTTTCTTATTTCCCTGTGCTCTAATTTGCCCTAGAGTTTGTTATCTGAGTCATTATGTTTCCTCTCTCCCCTCCTGGTTCCCAGCTGCACTCTCCTTATCCTGTCTTACACAGAACCCATCAAGACAGATGGATTCCCTACTAATGCCCAATTTCCACTAATGCCCAGTTTCAAAGCCACTCGGACTCAAAATGTGGCTGTGTTAACACAGAGCTGTTCCCAAACTCATACAGTCTGTTTCTCAGTCAGACTTATTATACTGGGCATAAAACAGAGAGACTCTGTGCTTTCAGTTCCAATAAACGTACACATCCAAGGATGGAGTAACTTGTTACAGCAAAAGGTTAACTTCATCTTGAAGCTAATCATGCTTAATCCCTGGGAAAATAATACCCATGCTCTTTGGTTAGCAGTGGGAGCAGTAAGAACGTTCAGGATGTGCAAGAAAAAATAGCTCTTTGAAGACTTAATTATTATCTCCAGCAAATATAAGAAGAGCCTTTGTGAATTCTGGATTGTAACTCAGCCAAACTTGTTTGCATTTTCAAAAGCACCACCATTAAAGAAAATAATCTGGCTCTTCTAGAAGTGCTGGAATGTCAGGAATACAAAAATATTAGTCCATAAATGACTAAATTATTATGGATAAAAATTGGTCAGATCAGCTAGCTTGAGGCAGGCACAGAACATGAAAAAAAATTTAGTTTAACATTTAAAATTTGTTGAAGTTACACACTGAGAAATGTTTGCACAGACAGAATCAAGCCAGTCTAATATTATCAGTTATCAGTTCTGCCCACCTTTGCTGGTTTTAGCTGGTCTATAGGAAGTGGTGCATGAATTCCTTGGGTTTTTTTTGCTTGCACAAGCAGTGTTTGATTTACCAGCTAAACTGCCTTTATTTCAACCCACGGGTTTTCTCATTTGATCTTTCCAGTTCTGTCCCAGATCCCAGTGAGGGGAGTGAGTGGCTGTGCTGACTCAGTGGGGCTGAGCTGCTGACTGGGGTTAAACTATGACAATATCAAATTCAGCTCTAGTGGCTATGATGCAATAATTATAATAACTTTCTCCAGTAAAGTAACTTTGGTTTTTATTAAGTCTATAATTTATCTCAACCAGACTCTTTCCTTGAAATACACTTAAACATTTACTTTTTTTTTTTTTTTTGTTATAGCATGAGTATAACAGAAAGAAATGTTGACTCTTTTCTACATCCACTTGACTCAGATTCCCAGACAGTGCTGCATGAGGTACAGGTTTCTTTGTCCTCATGGCAGCTGCTCCAACTGGTTCTACTCTCTTCCACCTTCACCTTTCCCTTCTTCCCCTGGCTGAGACATTGTGACACATTTTACTGGGTTTTTTTTACTCTTATAAGTATTTCTGTTGCAAGAGAAAGACACTTCCAAGCCCCCTCTTTCTTGCTCTCATTTAGATATTTCAAGTGCCAAGAAATACATTTTCAGACCTTCACCAAGAGATTCTCTAATGAAAATTGTTAGCAGCTCTGCTTCAAAATGCTTCAGCATCCACCTGAGAGTTGGCAAACATATTAAAAAGAAGATATGCTAGCTAATACACTTTCAAGTACAGCTTGAATGGTGCTGTAGAGGAGAAACAAGCCACCAGAGTATGAGTGGATCTAGTAAATTTATGTTAATTAATTTTTGTACTTCATTAAAGAAACCAATATTCACAATTTAATGGACCTTGGATGTTACTTCTCATCCCTGTCCTGTGACAGTCCAAAGTATCTTAAAGACAGTATTGACCAAATAAGCAGACTTTCATTTATTATATTTTTGTTAGAATTAAAAGTATTGAGATAAAGTACATAAACACAAAGACAGCAAATAAATAAATAAATACGGATTAAATGTAAAATGCATTACATCTTCTACAGCCTTGAAAATATGACTTTTTTTGAAGGTTACCATTAAGTACACATTATCAGTGTTGTCCCTCCAACAGATATCAAGGTTCCCTCATGAGCACCAGGACCTGTGAATCAGAGCCTGATCTACTGTCTATAGAGAGACTGTTCTGTATTTCTGTTTGAGAGAACTGTAGCAGACCTCCACTATGATGCCACCTGCCCCTGTCCTCCCTTTAATCCTGACCCATAAGCTCGTGGTCTCCTCCTCACCCACTCCCAGGTGGAGCTCCATGAGCTCCAGCTGGTCAGGGGCATTGAGCAGAAGGATAACAATACAACTCATTCTAAGATAAACAGATGAGGCCATGCTATTGTGACTGGTACACCTGACTGATGATAACTTTTCCCCCTACTGAATATTCTTAATGACAACATCAGATTTCAATTTATTGTGCTGTTAGTACCAAATGAAAACAAATAAGGGCATATGGGTTTCCAAACAAAGAGCCATTTCATTTAGTGAGTCTGTACTGGAGAAGTCTCTGCAGTAGTAGCTGTTAAGAGCTGAACTTCAACAAATATAGAACAAAACAAGAGATGAAAGTCTGTGTTGTGCCTTTGAGATTTTTCTACATAGCTCAGGCATCAATAAAAGGAGTTACTGCTGAAATCTGAAGCACAATAATTGCCTGGCACTGCATCCCTGTGTCATTCTGCCCTGAGTGCCTTTGTGCATCCAGGTTGAGCCCCACTGCCAAGGGCAGGCTGCAGAAGGGCACAGGGAGGGTGGCATGATGCTGTTCTTGTGCGGAGCCAAGCGCTCTGCAGGAGCTGCTTTGAGCTCCTTCCCAGTTCTCCCAGACACCATTAATGAGGCCAAGATGTAGCTGCCGTCAAATTCAGTCTCTATCAGAGCAGAGCCCTTGCTACAGCAAAAACCTTCACAAGGTGCATAATATCCTACAGGCAGTGACCCTGCCTGCACACCTGCAGCCCACAGGGGTGCTGAGTGTGTGATATCATACTCCAGTGCACCAGTCCCTCCAGCAGCCCTGCTTCCAGCCAGATTCCTTGTGCCAGTGTTGGCAAGCATCCCCAGCACCAGGATCTCCAGTAGCAGGAGAGAGGAGAGAGCGAGGAGAGGAGAGAAACAGCTCAGTGGAATACTGTCCCCCCTACAAGTGATACAGAGTTTTGGACAGGTAGAAGGAAGCTATTACATAAAAGTAGCAGGTGTTATCAGTTCTCTGGGTGTTTTTTACCAGTTCTGTGTTTGGGGTTTTTTCCTTTTTTTTTTTTTTTTTTATGAATTCTGAGGGTTACTTGTCAACACGGAGTCAAGAGCTAAAAAATCAAATTGGAAAATTTCATCAATTGCACTTGTAGAACACAAATTAGGTTTCTCCATTATATCAAGCAAGCTTTTTTGCACAAAAGACATTTAAGAATGCTTTGAAGACAAGACTTTTCAAATTAAGTGGGTTTTTTGTAACTGTTAAATAGTTAACACCTGATGCAAAAGTAATTTTTAAATTCTTTTGATCCCAGTCAATGAATTACAGCAGACTATTAACATTTCAATTTACACTAAATACATTTACATTTAAATTAACCTTATTTAAATACAACTTTGATTATTTTTAATGCTAATATAGCAATTCTTAAATTCCTTATGAACTTTTTCTGATCCAATACATTTAAAAAGACAGCCTTGAAGTAGTGCTCAAAATAATGGATACAACAAATCTGAATGAATTTTGCAAAAGGACTGATCAAATATAATTAATAATTAAGAGAAATTTCACATGATTGAAAGTATAAACCTGACACTTTCCCAGATGGTTTTAGTAAATAACAGTACCTTTTCTATATATTTATTTTAGAAGTGACTATAATGAATCCCTTTTTTTTTCCTCTGTCTTCTGAAGACTCCTTTAGTGTTGCTTCTAAGGGTCAAAAAATATGTGAATATTTAAGGTTCATACTAGTCTATCAGCATCTTGAAGCAGTTTCAATGAATACACAGTATTTTTTCAGTAACATTGAAAATACAACAATTTTATCTATCTAATTTTACATATAACTACCTGCATATGCCAGCTTGTGTGCCCTTTGTTAATGTTCAGTGATTGTACAGCCAATCAGCCAGGACCAAAACAGATATATTATTTAAATAAATTTGCAAGTGATTGCATATTTGAAAAGGTCACTGTACAGACTAAAGAGCACTACAAGAATCACACACTCTAAAAGAAAAGAAGGATTAAAAGTTAAGCAAGATCAACTTGTAGTTTTCAATACAGAAACTTGGTCTTGAATTATAATTGCCCTGCTACACTGCTAAACCTCCTACAGTAAGAGAAATATTTTCAATAAATATTTAGGAATTTTAGAGATCCATATCACATTCATAAATGTTTATTCTCAGTAATAAACTGGGTAATTACTGACATGTTTCCTACATTTTCCCACTTGGCCTCAACAGGTTTTCTAAAATTTAGGGTATTCATTACTTTTTCCTTAACATACTGCAAGATTTGAGCCAAGAATGAAGGTTTTTGGAAGTTAACTGCTGACAGCATGTGGTTGAAAAAAAAAAGGGAAACTGTGCAAAAGAGCTAAATATGACTTGCATTTACATAGTATCTTCTGAAAAAAAATTGCATATAGTAATTATATTAAATAAAGCACGGTAGGTTGGGGCAAGAAAGGGTGAAATCAATCCTCAGTTATTAAAAAAAGAGAAAAAATAAAGCTAAATAAATTAGAAAAGATAAGGACAATAAGTGGCCTAAAGATAAATTCAATAAAATAAATGGGATATGTAAAATGGCAGAAAAATTATGTCTTTTTGAAGATATTTTTTCAATATAAATCTCACAAAAGTTGTTTTTTCTTTTCTGGGCTCAACTGTGGCCAGTTGGAAAAAACTGGAGAATCAAATTTGTAAGGAGAAAAAAATCTGAATTAAATCACACAGCTGTCATCCTGTCAGCAGCTACAGGAATGCAACCATTGGAACAAGATGTCCAGAGAGGCTGTGTAATCTCAATCCTTGGAGATTTCCAAGACCAGGTTGGACAAAGTCCACAACAACTGCCCATGAAATCAAAATTGACTCATCTTTGAGCAGGAGTGTGGACTGGAGTCCTTCCGAGGAGGGCTCTAAAATCTAAATAGTTGCACATACATGCTATGAAGATTAAATACCAATATATGAGCTTAAAATCTTTATACATTCATGTCTACATTTCAGCAGCTTGCTGCTTTTCATTTTGGGTTTTTTTCTCCCTCCAATATTTGTACTCACAAAGATATTTGTTCTTTTGCTTCCTTTCCAGTTTCAGAGGACTGATCTGGACTACTAACTCCTGAACTGCACCTTAAATACTTTCCAATTTTTCATCAGTTAATTTCATACAATATTTTACATTTTGTACTTCTGAGCTTTTCGCAAAAGCAATTTACCTTTCTGTTGCCCAGTAGTTGTGTGACTTCCTTTTAAAATTTCAAAGCTGAAATTATGACCACTGGAACAGAACATTTTTCCAAATATCAAGTATCACACTGAAGCATGTGTTGCAAACACTTTGTTTCAATTCAATGCAGAGCTTAAAGGGAAATTGCATTTGCTCATAGAGGCCAAACCATGCTGCTGTTTTTTAAAGATTAATATGTAAAGGATCACAACCTTCTTGCTTAGCAATAATGAAGAGATATCTGATTCAAAGCAGATGCAAAAGAAATTTAGCTGAAGTCAGACAAAGGTGTCAAATAATCAGATGGAGTCAAGGAATTTTAGTGCAAATTGTGGCTGAAATCAAGACAGATTCAACTGCATTCAGAGTTGGCCAGTGCTCACACAATACTTTAAATGACTAGAAATGTGCTTTTTTTTTTTTTTTTTTTTTTCCACATAGGAGACAGAGTTCTGAGTTCTGAAAAGTATTTGTGTAGATAGTGAGAAAACATTTCTTTATCCTCCTATTTTACACTTCTGATCTGACATAACAGGATCATTGTCAGAAGCATGACTATATATAGATCTGCAGTTGTTATTCAACATTTTCTGTGTGTATATACATATACATATATATAGATATATATATATTTCCATTATATTTGTATGATTCTATGATTTCAAGCAATAAGACTATAAACTTGCTGCATGGAAGGAAGTATGAAATCTCCATAACCTGCCACAGTTCCATCATAAACCTGCCAAGCAAATGCTTGCACATGCCTTGCTTCCTTCCATCCATCTACAATCCTGCTTTGCTTTCTAAACTGTTACTTCTGCCTGTGCTCTCTGCAGTACTCCTGCTGCAGATGGCATCACTGCAAAGGGAGCCCTCTCCTCGCCTCCCTTCTGCTGGAAAACAGCAGGTCCGCTGCAGAAAGTGGTCTGGTGTGTTCTTTAACACATGAATTGATCTGTCACTTCACCCTTGATCACAAAAATACCATCTTACTTTCCATATTTGCTGCTGCCTGGGCTCCACTGCTCCAGAGACTTATTGGCTATAATTCCATGTTTCTGTCGAAAAACATTTTAATTCTCCATGAAAGATTACACTTTGAAGCTTTGCACAGGTAAACTGCAAATATATGCCACAAAGTTAATCACAAGGAAAACAAAAATGTCATTAATATATGACATGGGGCTTCAGAATAATAATTTGTTGGTTTGTTTTTGTTGTGGGTTTCTTGTTGGTTTTTTCTGCTTTTTTGGGGAGGAGGGGTGTTACTATGTTGCCTTTCTTCATAATCCAGGTAAAACCTGATTGTTGTTGTAGTTTTCAAATTTAAAAAAAGAGTGATTGGCTGTATTGAGACTAGTTAGGTGAAACAATGGGCCCAGTTGTGACCTTCTGTTTATGCACTGCTAAAAGCTTCTGTCTAAAAGACACAGTAGCCAGTGTTGTTTTAATCACAAAATGCAAGTAGAATACAAAAGCAGGAGCTGCCTTCACTATTGCAAAGTGCTTTACATTTAGATGAGTGATGAACAATTTTAGCAAATTGCTTCAAGGATGACATCATCTGGTGGAAAAGTGGGGCTAAGAGAGAAAAAAAATTCCCCCAACTTCTATGCTTCACCTCATTACATTTTCAGTGGCCTACAACTTTATTTTCTCTCTAAAAAGAATCCTATTTCCCACTTCTTCTCTCAACCAGGGTTTGTGTGCAAGTTGAAAAGAAAGGGCACAAAAACTATTTCAGCCAACATTTGTCCTCTGTCAAACCAAGTGCAGTGACTACAGAAGCCACGAGATGGCACATGGCTTGTGCCCTGCTTCTCACAGTAAAAACAAAAGCTTGTGTTAGGAATCAGAACAATGAGTTACTACAGCTTTGTTAGTTTCGTCTTCTTAACAACAAACATTTTCTGCTTCATGAGTTCAAAATCTGAATTTAATCGTTGCAACTATTGAAGTTTCAGGAAAAAATATAATTCAAGGGTATTAATCCCACCTCCAGAAAGTATACACGTACCATGGCAGTGAAATATGCTGCTTTTACATAAAAACTCTCTGCAGCGTGCTCACAGACCTATTTTGGTTAATATAATCTGATATACTATACCATATATCATAGATACAGAAAAAAAGATAAAACAGATTTGTAAAACTATCTCAATGAGCAAAACACTAATACAACATGCAAATTCCAGTGAATATAGCCAATAAATTCCTTCCAATCCCTGAAATTCTTTTATAAAATGCATTCATGACCAAGGCAATATTTAGGAATCTTACACATCTGCATCATCCTTACAGCATTATTTATGTACACCAAAATTGATGTCTCATGAACCCATTTCCTTCTCCATGGAAACTACTTGAGATATGGCAAATGATAAGAACAACTCCATGGAAGCATTACAGGAGCAAAGACAGTCATGTTCATTCCCATGATCTCATCCCCAAATACTACTGGTATTTATTGAGTAATTGTATTCCATGAAAGTTTTCAGGGTTTTCTCTTGAATTTTATCCTGTATTGGAAGGAAAGAAGCATTTCTTATCAAGCAGGGGTGGGGTAGTGGGAAGCAGGGCAGTGACTGCTTTCTACTTTAGTACATCTCTGTGATCATTTGTGCTCTCCTTAGTATGAACTCCTTTAGCTTTATTAAACACTTTCTGGCACCATACAACAGTTTGGTATAATTTTTGTTCCAGTTTCAGACACTGAAAGCTGTGTCCTGAAGACAGATATGAGAAACTTTTAAAGTAAATACCCACTTTCCTTCTGCCATAGTTCACACAAGACCAGAATGTCCAGCAAGACATTCTTTTAGATTAATAGACACTGACTATTAAGTTCAGAATGTCTCTTCTGAGTATTTTACAGGCTAATTTTACTTTTAATGCTAACAGTGTAATTATGAAAAGTATCTATAAACTCCTTTCAAGTGAGCTAGCAAAGCAATACTCCAGCTTCCTTAATAAAACCTCTTTGAGCTGCAGTGTTTCTAGGTTTCAAATATTAAAGCTACATTTTATGTGGTGCTTATCTACCACAGTGACAGGATTCTAAAAGATGGATTCCAATTCAATTCACAGTTGTCCCATCTACTGGTTATTGATATTCCTAATCTTGTGTAAAATTATATCATGTTTTCTTTCCAGTTTGGGAATATTTCTCTGGTTTGGATTTTATTAAACCTAATAATCTTACAAGCTAAATTTGTCTTATACAAGTCAGGCTGCAGTCATATACTAGAGAAGAGATTCATGAGATGAAATGCTATTCTCCAGCTCTATCCCTTTTGATCTTTTCAGTGGAACTCCTGCACCCTAAAAGGACAGAGTTTTCAAGAATCAATTCTTGAAGTCCACCAGCACCTTGTACGCGATCAAGTGGTATGGGAACAAATGTATTTAGAAAATCACTAAGTGTGTACTTTTCACAATAACACAGTGTCTCACTTTATTCTTAATGGTGTTAACACAGGTCCATTGTAACACTGACTTACATTCATTTAGTATAAAAGTGGTCTAGAAATATCTATATGACTAATCGTCTCAATATAGTAGATTAAGACCAGTTATTAAGGGAATTGCATACTGCAGAAGACAACTGCTTTATATGTGTGAAACAAAAGAAAGATTCTTTTATTGTCTCTTGTTCTTTGCCTTTGAAACTCACTACTTTGGCACTTCAAAAAACAACACCAGAAGGCAAGATAATGACAGTGACAGCAGGGGAAGGCTCAGGAAGAGGGGGAAGGAAGACTGTATTTCTTTGCTCAAGGATTTGTTTTGGCCATGAAAGATTTATGCAGTATAACAATTATAGATAGTTGTTTTCTTTCCCTATCTAATTAGACTAAAATTGCATTAAGAAATTGAATACATTTTTTATCCTGTTCAGTTCCATTATAAGGGACACTAGTGTGCAACAAACTGGAATAGCTAGAAGAAAATACCTACTACACTTGACTGTATTCAAGCATAACACCCATGTACCAGCATGAAAACAGCAAAGACACAACTGGTGGCACAGCAAGCTGCCTGCAACCTGCATGCAAAGGAAAATACTTAATTCCCCCTCTCTCTTAAAATTTCAGCCTGCAAAATATTTATGGCAGGCACTTAAGTTGACATAAAATACGTGACACTCTCCATGGGGAACAGAGACTCCTCAGGCGAGCTAAAGACGGAAAAGTGAACACAAAATATGACATGTACACAGCACGTGTGAACTTTAACTCCAAATTGCTACTGTCATGATAGCACCTGCGAAGGAAGAAACTGGTTCTCCAGTAAAAGGGTTCAGCAGACACCTAATTTAGTCAATTGCAAGATTTTCAGACTTCAAAGAACTTCAAACATCAGCTATTGAACACGCACAGCAATAAAGGCATATAGAGGAAGGTGAGAAAGGCTTCAAACCCATTCTGGAGAACAATTAATATGAGTCAAATGGATCTCATTTGACTGTCAATATGATAGCAATTTCTCTTGCTCAGAGGCAAAAAAAAAAAAAAAAAAACCACAAAAATAAGACAATGAGAAGAGAACACCTAAGAGAACACCTAAAAAGCCTCAAGGCCATGTTGGACAGGGCTTTGAGCAATCTGGTCTAGGGGAAGGTGTCCCTGGCCATGGCAGGGAGGTTGAAATTAGATTATCTTTAAGGTCCCTTCCAACCCAACCCATTCTGTGACTCCATGATACTAAGGCTGTTTCCAGGCTGAACTGAGATTAGTGAGATATTACAGAAACCATTTGAGCTGTTTCATAAGCCCCAGGTGTTATTTCCTGCAAAGGTTATCCCATTGAAAGAGGAACTCCTGCTTGAACTTCTGCATCTGTTCTCTTAATTTCTGGACATGTCAGTCTTTTTCTGTGATCTGTGCTTTTCCGCTTTTTCTAATAATATCTAGGATGGAAGAAGGGGTTTGAGGTTTGGATTTTTGGATTTTTGTTGGGATTTTTGTGGTTGGGGTTTTTTTTTGTTTTTTTTTTTTTTTTCTGTTGTGTTTTTTTTTTGGGTTTTTTTTTTTGTTTGGTTTTTTTTTTTTGCTGAGTTTATTATATTTGGGAATGACCATAATGGAGATTTCTGTCCTGGATATCCAGAACTCATGATAATAAAAGTGTTCATCCTCAAGTCTCCACCATCATATGCAGAGACCTACAATTGTTCATTTAAAATTTCATCAGCCATTTCATCTTACAGTCTTTCAAGATCCTTTTGCAATTTATCACCCTGTTTCTTTCCTAGATCAATCTGCACTTTATGATCACCTAATAAATATCATTCTTGACTCTCCACTCCAAACCCAAATGTGGCAATATATGAACCAAATGTATCTTGCTCTTCCCCCTCCCCAAGAATCAGTCACCTACACTCAAAATCAATTCCAAGCTGCTACACAGATTTTGCAAATCACTTCATACATACCATATCATGAAAATAAATCATAACCATCACCTTGTTTATACGGTAATGGCAAATCTATTCTTCAAATATCTGTAGACTTTCCTATGTTAAGCATGGTAATATATGAAATCTCTATATTTTAGATTTACAAAAAGTTGGTTCCTTTAGAAATTTTTCCTTTCACTACCACACACTAAAGTTGGAAAGATTACAAATTTACATATTTGTTTAATCAAAGTCATGTGTGCTATGGAACATTTAAAAAGAATTGTGTTTCAGTTCTTAAAAACATGAAAGTACATTTTAAAATATATTCCATCTTTTTTTTTTCCCTTTGGGATTTTTTTTTTCATAGAGAGGTGCAAGAAAATGAGTACAAAGCAGTTAATTCCATAAATTATTATTATGAAAATGAACAGTACAAGAATTCTTTAAAATAATCCTTTCTTACAGCCTTCAGTGCAATTTAAAAATGAAACTTCTGAAAAGAATGGAATTATGAATGATTGTTATGACCCAATTCCCATTATCGCTCAAGTACTCCTACCACAACCATAATATAATCTAGTCCTCATTAAAAAATGCTTTATGCTCTTTTATACAGTTAAGTTTTGTCTTCTGAAGTTTAAAAGGATTTCTGCTTGAAGGTTAACTTAAAACAATAAGTATTTGCATTAATTATAAATGTCCATCTATGAGTAACAGCATTGATGAGAATAAATTTGTTTAATCAGAGTAGTAAAATTTTAGCAGAAACTAAGTTTGCTACACAAATACCCTGAAAACAGAAATAAATAGCATTGTACACAATATATTATATTGATCTCTAACGCTCTTAGTCAGATATATTCCAGAGATGATTATTGCAATTCTGCTTGCACTGAAGTCAGCAGAAGACTTTGACCTTATTCAAATTCTTACCAAGTCATATTGAGATGTCATTTTTCTTGTATTTTTACCATTTCCAAGCTGGTATTTATTATTAACAGGGTTTTTAATTTGGGATTTCAAACCATGAAGTTGAAATGTGGTGAAAACTTGCACAGTCTTGCAGACATTACAATGACTGTCAACATTCTTCTTTAAAAATTGCTGTATTTATTGCAAACAATATTTTTTTTTCAATTTGCTTTTAATCAAATATGGAATAGAGAAAATATAATGCCAAGGCAATAAGCCTTGGTAATCTTTGACATATAATACTACATAGCAGCCATTATATTCACTACAGAATTCATAGCCATACTGATACCCAAAATGAATTATCCCTTAAAACTCTCATCTGAGATGTTGCAAAGACTCCCCTGATTTTCAGCAAAATCTACTAAATTATACATTCTGACACTTCAGAAAATATCAGTGAGAACTGCCTTAGCCTTTTAAAGCATCATATTCTCGGGTGAGCATTAACAAAAATTCTGAGAACATATTCATAACAAGTTTTAAAAAAATTATTGCAAATTAGGAACGATATATGACAGGCATATCCAATGTTAATCTCTTAGACACAACCATATGCAATTGCCAATCATGTTTAATCATATTACTTACAGCAGCCAAGGTATTCTGCAACTGACACATTACCTGAAAACAATTCAATCTAGTTTTGTGCTTCTTCAGTAGACGCTCTTCCAAAGTTTGTCTCCACTTAAAAATAGTAAGAAGAGATGGCCACTTCAGTTGGCTTGACTGTTGGGTTTTCCCTTTATGCCCATCCAAGGAACACCTTTTTTGGTAATGTGGGCACAAAACCTCATGAGATCTTGCTTTTACACTAGGTACACTTCCTCTGTGATTCATCAAGGCTGCGTTATTTACCAGCAGATAGTTCATTCTTAACCTAAGCCTTCTGATAACTGCTTTCTCACTTAAAAAAAAAAAAAAAAAACCTGTAATAGATTTAATAAGTTTTCCTTACATATCTTTTTTCCAAGCCTCATGAAAGCATTATTATTTTCTGGTTACAGTAGTCTTCTGTACTGTAAATTATAAATTTTGCTGTATTTTATGGTACTTAATACTATTAATTGTGCAACCTCAAACTGAGTTTACGTCATGCATATGACACAAAACTGGTTCTCATTTTTATCTGCCCTATCTCAGAGCCTCAGAGAGGATTCTAATCCATTATTAACAACTGTTCTATGAGGCTATGTGGTAGCTGCTCTCTCACTTGTCTGTTCTGAGCTGGTCGTCTTCTATTGCACTGATGTTACTGCTTTCTATTTTAGAGTTGCCAAAAGCATATTCACAGCATCAGCGCACTCATGCAGCATGAAAAACAACCCCATTGACACATATTCAATGTAGCCAATAAAGATGTAGTAGCCTTATGAAAAGCCTGTGAAAAAAAAAGAAAAAAATAAAAAGCTTCCCTCACATAGTTAGCAGAGCTGCATAATTAAATGCCAGAGGGCGGTGAGTGCTGCTGGATGAACTGAACTGGTTCTTTTTTTTTTTTTTTGTTTTAATCAATCATGCAAACTTGATCCCATGCAAGGACACACATATCTCTCCATACCAAACCAATAATATGAAAATAATGCCTAAAGCAGAAACTATAGCTACCAAAGTTGCAATTGCAAAAAATCTGTCTGACCTTTCCCTCCTGCTTGGCACTCCCAAAACCACTGGGAATAGAAATTGCAACCTCTGCCTTAATATTCTAGAAGCCAGCCTGAGATTTTTGTCATTAATCTGGAGATGTTCTTCATAAAATAATCGAATGGTTTAGGATGGAACAGACCTCAAGGTTCTCCAAGACCACCAGGAAAGTTGGAGAGGGACTATTTACAGGGGTGTGGACTGACAGGACAAGAGGTAATGGCTTTACACGGGCAGAGGGCAGGTTTAGTTTAGATGTAAGGAGGGAATTCTTTACTGTGAGGGTGGTGAGGCACTGGCACAGGTTGCCTGCAGAAGCTGTAGGTGCCTCATCCCTGGAAGTGTTCAAGGCCGGGTTAGAACGGGCTGTGACCAACCTGCTGCATGGAAGGTGTCCCTGCCTACATCCAGGGCCATGGAACAAGATGATCCTTAAGGTCCCTTCCAACCCAAACCATTCTGTGCTTCTGTGATTCCATGAAGTCTATCAGGAATGAAATGCTGCCCTTTGTTTTACTTATTTTCTTCTATTAGAAGTAAAGGACCAAAAAGGAAATTAATTCAGCAGCACCAATCTGAAATATTTAATGTACATGACTGAAGCACCTAAAGGTAATTTTCTTTCTTTTTTAGTGCATTTATTAATGCATTATTAGAATTTCATAATGCAGGGTATGTTTGGGTTTTGGTTTGGTGTTTCAGGAGAGGCATGGGCTTGGAGGGGTGGGGAGGATATACACCTTAGGTGGGACTGTCAAGTATGAGTGTCATTTGCTCTAGAGCAGCACCAATAACACTCTCCCATCAAATTATTAGAATTAAACGGCAAGCAAAGTAGAAAGATTCTACTTATCACCTACAGCAATGCATCTTTTTCAGCTGGAAGCCCTCTCTTGCATCTAGGCAGATAAAAAGAAATAATGACTGTCAAGTAGCACAAACTGACTTTGTCATTATTATCTGAAGGAAAGTAAAACAGTCCAAAGGAAAATGAATTTTGTTGCTCAGCTAATTTTTGTCATGATTTGCACAGCACTAGGCTTGATTAAAGTGTTTTATTGCCTTCATTACATTAAACACTTGTATAACTTATTTTTTTTAAACTCTCTAAAATAATTTTCTGCTGAGTTTCAGCATTACATTCACATGCTAGTTGTTCAATACTGTATAATTGAGAAAATTGTATGATTTCCCCAGCTTTAGCATAAGAAATTATGTCTTCACTGTAAAGCACAAAAGAAGGTCGTGGATGACATCATCAGAGGATTATATCAGTCAGAATCAGACTTTGAAGGTGCTGCCTCCCATTTCTTTTTCCTTTCCCAATAATACCCCCAAGTGCAATGAAAACAAGTTTTCTCATGACCTTTCTGTTGGCATTTACAAAAAAATCAGTGAGATACTTTGGAGGGCTGGGGCTTTGGGACAATCTAAGAACAAAAAAAAAAAAAAAAAAAAAAAAAAAAGGAAGGTATTTGCAAATAGGAAATTACAGCTTGATACTTCAGCTGCAAAGTGGATTTTCAGTTGAAAACTGCAAGAAAACTGTGAAGTGACTAAGAGTCAGAGAGACAAGAGAGAAGAAGTCTTAAAAGTGTAATTTATGAGGGGAGAATGGCTTTATTTAGTCTAGTGAGGTAGAGTCACAAAGAGGCCTACTAGTCTTTAAAGAAAAGATTGTCTGAAATAAGGAACTACAAAAATTTTAATAGAGGTGAAGTGTTCCAATAAACATTTGGAAAAGAAACTTTCATAAATACAAGCTGCGCTGGAGTAGATTATCTGGATGGCCACAGTAAAATGTTGAATTTTCAGAGTGTATTAGAAAGACATCTATCGCCTAATTGCTGTCTAATTGCTGATCTTGTCCTGAATCAGGTGGAAGGTTAAAGTGAATCTTTTTTTGTTATTCCTATCTTATGTCCCTTATTTTCTACTTACTAGGAACTTATTTTCATCTCTAAAAAATAATTCATGTACGCACTTTCCTAAAATGAGCTACTAAAGGAAGGTTTTTTCTCCATTCCTCCAATGAGACATTTAGCAACACAGACTTAATGCGGTTTACTAAAAGCAATGCAGATACTAAAATCTCCCTCATTTTCCAAAACAGGAGTCATTATTTAATTTCTTACTTAACTGGAAAGTCATAAAGTACTGAAGCTCATTATGCCTAACTCTATAAACAACAGGAATTTGGAAAAAAAGTCATT
Source organism: Calcarius lapponicus (assembly GCA_039654755.1). Classification (NCBI taxonomy): domain Eukaryota; kingdom Metazoa; phylum Chordata; class Aves; order Passeriformes; family Fringillidae; genus Calcarius; species Calcarius lapponicus. The sequence goes on along the minus strand of CM077462.1, from coordinate 62,503,183 downwards.
CTTATGGTTTGTTTTTTTTTTTTTTAAAGCCTGTAGTATTCTGTCTCTTCCCTGGCAATGGTTGAGGTAATGTATACATGCATACACCACAGAGACCACTACAAAAAAAAATAAAAAATCACACTTAAAGCAAACAGCACCTTTTCAGATAATCCCAGCTCTTAGGTAAAGCACAAGATTATTTCCCCAAATCTAAGTTTTGGTGCATGACACTGCAAATACTGCACATCAAAGTATTACAGCATGTTAAGAACATGAAACAAAAGATCTGGGGTGGAATTCAGCTCGTTCTGTATATGAGACTAGTAACAGTTTAGATGCCCCAGGGTATCCTGACAAGCTGAGAGCTGCCACTCCAGAAAAGGTCAGATTTCTAAAGGTTCTGTGTCATATCTGTCACTTCATGAAGATCTCTTAGAATCTCAGAGGTACCTAAAGTGCACAAGAGACTGATGCCTAGACCCCCAAATTGTGCCAACTATGTTCTGAGACCCCCTTAAGCAGTTTATGTCTGCTTCATGGCTGCATAAATGTATTAAACTCATTAATTTGCTCAGAAGCTTTTGCAATGAGGGAAAAAAAAAAACCCTGACATACTCCTTGGTGAGCTTCTATGTCCCTTTAAAATCAGAATACACTAAAATATTAGTAACAGAAATCACATTTATGAAGGTTAATGTTACCAGAAATTTCAAATGCCTAGTGAAATTAAAATAAGGAAGGAAAAGAAAGGGGAAAAAAAGGAGGGGGGGGAAGGGATAGATAAAAGAAACTCCTCTTGAGTATAATGAGCAAAGTAATAACTTCACCTCTCAACAGTAACTGGGAACCAGTTTCTACCAGTTCTTCAAGAAAGCTTGAAGATCAAAGAAATGCAAATAAAATCCAGCTAGGGTAAGTATGGTAATGTCTGTCTAATTTAGAAGAAAAGTAATCAATAAAAAGGACGAAGGGATAGGAAAAACAGAGAGAGGCACAAAACTAAAAATGCCATTGGAGAGCTTAATAAAAAGAGATGATCTTTGCATCATTCTAGGAAATATTAATAGGCAGATGGCAGTATTTAAATCTGTAAAAAAAAAGAGTCAAAAGTGAAATAAAATTAAATAAACAATGAATAAAAGAACTGTTTTCAAAGTAATTCTCTCAGTTGAAAAGCTGGAGGCTGGGCCAGTACTATCACTTAGTGTTCTCAGTTCTGGTATAATTCCCACCTACTTGGTGCGACACTAAAACAAGTTGCACCCCATAGGCAGACACAGCATAGCAATTCTTTTAACTAATTCAAATATTCATAAAAATTCTGGGAGTAACCAACTTTAGCTTTCCATACTTTGCCAAGGAAGAATGGACACAAAAAAAATTAAGGCAGAAGGGCCTCATGTAACATGGTTGGACATCAGTACACTTTGACATCACTACACTTTGAATTTGTCCATCTGTCTCCTGTACTCAGAGCACAGACATTAAAAATATCTGTCTTCACTTGTCAGACTCTTCTCCATCCAGAGGATTAAAGACAATATTTTTCAAAGTCAACAACACAATTAAAATGTTGTTTTTTTTAAAAAATGTGGTTTCAGAGCTTCTGCATATTCCACACATAGACTTTCATCACAATGTTACCTGCCATTTCATCCTGTCAGTGATCACAGCCATGAGGAAAACTGAATTTTTTCCCTTCCTTTCCCCTACTTTAAAATCTCTCTTTATTTAATGCTGCTACAATTTATATGCAATTTTTCCCTCTTGACCCTGCCAGCATGAACATCCTTCTTACAGACTTAATCTATATCTTTAAGAGAAGGTATGATAATGACTTCATTATTCCTAAAAGATATTCATATCTTCCAACTACTCTTCCCTTAACACATAAATTTTTGATAAACTCTAGGCAAGATCATTACCTGAATATGTGACTAGAGCATTTATTGCATTTAATTCATAATTATAGAGTCTCCATTATTCTCTGTCAGAGATTTTTTGGTAATGGGGGGGGGGGGGGGGGGGGGGGGCGGGAAGCACCAACAGAACAATTAGCGTGCTGATTAAATGACTTTTTAATTTTGGGCCACCTTGCACATTAGCAGATTCCTCCAACATTTAAAATGCACAGGATGAATAAGTCTTTAGTCTGATAATAATTCAGCTCAAGAATTGTATCTACTAAGTTACAAATTGTGCCATGGATGCTGTGTTTTATAGAGTTTATCCTACAGATGCTTTTTATAAAACCCAATATTAAGTATTCAAAGAGTATAAAGAACTATAAAAATGAGTGGTCTCTCTCAATGGTAAAGAACACTCTATGAGCAGCCTAAAATTAAGACTGTGCTTTTTATAATAGCTGTATTTTTCATACTTCAGGGAGAGAAAATAGTTCTGTTCTTTTTTCCCCTCCTTCCCAAATGTACATGCTCTGTAAACTGCCTTCTGGCTGATATACTTACTAATTTTTATTTCACATCAGAATGTATTTATTGCCATAGTAATGAAATGGAAATTCTTAGTAGATATAGCACTGTGAAGGCTACTCAAACCTTGAGTCACCCTTATAATTCTCTAGAAAGCAAATGGAAATTATTCTTGTATTGTCAGTAGCCAAATGGGGGGTGCATCACACCCTGAATACATCACAAAAGAATCTACATCAATTCTTCAGTAGAGAATGTAGGGTTTCAAACGTACACATTTTACCTCTATAACATGATTAATAGCCTCATTCCCACAAGATATTAATTACATTATTATTTCAAGTGCATTCTATTAGTTTCTAGAAATTTTTATAGTGCTCATGAATGTTAAAATTCAGTATAATTTATATTACAATTTAACATAAGTCATCAACTTACAAATTATACACAATCCAAATGCTTTTTTAAAAATTTTAAATTTTGACAACCTCTTTGTTTGTCATGGTTTAAAATATCTGAAAAGGTACTAAAGAGGCCAGATTTAAACTTTAGAATACTTTCCCACAACTCTCTTATTTGTCATCTGGATAAGCAGCTGTTAAACATAATCAACACCATTCTGATAAGTGACATTTTTGTGCTTTGTGAAATCAAAATATGAACACATTGCTCTTCGTGTCAAATTACTCTTCAAAAGTTCCTTTGATTTACTAAGTACATCAGTCTCCTAAGAAAGCAATCTTACACAGAAATTCTAATTTGAACTGAAATGTCATCTCTAAGTGTTCACATGCCACGTCTTCTGCCTTACTTGCTTCATCTTTTACAAGAGATTGTGCTTAAAATGGCAACATTATTAAAGTTGCAAGCTTTTTGCTGATTTTCTGTATTGAGCTGCCTATGTGCAGATAATTATGCACAAATGTTTCTGAGTATCTTCACAAGAATCACAGAATATCCTTCTTTGGAAGGGACCCAACAAGATCATCAAATCCAACAACTACAAATCCAGGTGGATCAAGAGAAATCCTCAATTTCCAACAGCTATAAGAGTGAAATGGAAAGTGCTAGAGGTCTGCAGTCAATGCAGTTACTTTACGCAGTGGATGCTAATTATCACAATGGTGTCTTCAAATCAAGGTGTTTTCAGGAGAAACTGCAAATAATAATCAGAAACCAATTTCTGATTTCAAGTTGTCCTTGCACATGCAGGATTGATTAGAAGAAAGAAATATCTGTAATCAAACATTCTTGCTCTAAAATCTTAAAATCCTGTGATAGTAGATTATCAAACCGTATTTCATTTTAAAAAGTTTATTGTAGTTAGAAACAGGGTCCTTCCAAAAAAGAAAAAATGGAGAAGTTTAGGGAACTAGTAATTTCTTTAAAACTATTTTCTTCTATTTCCATTATAGAATATATACATTCTATTGTAGTATGCTCTCTGCAGCCTCAAGACTTTGAGACAGAAATATTTGAAAACTATTTTCTACTTCCATAAAAATAGCCTGTAATTTACAGCACAGTTTTTTTGTTTTTCAGTAGCACCTTGCTCCTGTAAAGCTGCCTGAACAAATTTAGCTGCAGTTACAACACTGGAACATTCTGGGACACATCTTTCCTCTAGGATAAACATCTAAAATGCCAGTGTGAGGCAGGTACCAGAAGCTGTTGCCCTACTGCCAGAAGGAAAAACAGTCATGATAGTTCCCTGGTAAATAAAAAATGTCTGAGAGAGGTTGTGAATTACTGAACGAGCTCCATGCAGCCATCTCACATGGAATGAGTTTCAATAAATGCCTTGTCCTTTACCTTTTTATGAGCATTGCAGATTAAAATCTTATTAGTATGATAGTCAGAGCTGTAGAGACCTTACACTTACACAATGAAACAGCTGCATTTTTGTTCAGCAATTCATTTGCATCATTGAAGGGTAGCTTCAACTTTTATTTTCTGAGGTTGAAAAATATGGGTGTATGTTTTGGGTTTTCTATTAGCTTTTGCCCTGAAAGCTCTATTCTTTTTCTGCTTGACTGTACAAAAATTTCGAAGAATTTCTTCAAGCTTTCAATTTTTGCACCTCTCTTTTATTGTGAATTGCTAAACCATGCCAGAAGGAAAAAGGTTTGATTTAGAATTTGTTCTGGTAAACTCCCCAAGTCTGAAGGGGGCACTTTCAACTTCGCACATTGGGCATTAGTTAAGAAATTTACATCAGTGTCAGTAAGTGTGACACACCTACATCTCTCCATGTCAACTTCATTCTTCATTTTATTACCACATCAATAAAACTAAATCATCACTCTAGATGGAGCCCTGAACTAGATAGAAAGTTCACTAAAAATGCAATGAAGCCTCTAATAACAAGATGTACAATGTTTAAAAAGTGCTATTTAAGCTTAAAAAGGAATAAGATTGCCACTGTCAGCTATTACAAAATGTTAAAGCTGAAACAGAAGAGTTACTTTACACCATTTAGTTGGATTTATCTTTGAAAGATAGCTGAGATTTTTTTACCCAAATTGATGGATTTCATGATTTTTGCTGTTTCACAGTTCTTCTATTAACCATCAAGATAAAATGCAAACAGCTCTACACGCATCTGAATCTTCACTAAGTCAAAGCCTAGCCTAGGGATAGTGCAGTAGAACAAGATAGCCCTGCCTTTGAGGGAGTGTGAAGTAAAAATTTTCCCACAAATATGAAAAAGTAAAGTAAGAGATGTGAGATAATTTGCAAAAGCAGGTCAGTGGTAGAATCTGGGAATAGTGTTTCAGTCTCTTGGCTTTCATGTAATTCTCTGTTAGGGACCAAGGTGACCTTGCAAAGACAGAATTAACACTTTCAATTATAACAATCTTGCATGAACTGATGAACATTCTCAATTAAACTGCTGGAAATACTTTTTATCTACCAAGAGGCAAAAGTGGTTTTTTTTTCCCTCATCTGGGAAACATTAACTTCCAGAACTTCATGACTTCTTGTTTTCTCAGGTTTTATTTGGGATTGTCTAAGGGTAAAATTTGGCTTTCTCTGCCAGATATTCCAGTGTGTTAGCCCGCCTAATGCATGTGTCCTTGTCCTTCAGGTGCTCAGAAAACTATAGAAAAGAGAAACATGTCTCAGTATACAAAGGGATGTTTTCTTCATTTTTGAAAGATAAAAAAAGTGTTCCTTCATTGTCCTTTACCCTAAAGTCTATAAGCAAATGATCACATCTTCCTTCCTTGACAAATCAGGAAAATACATTTACCCCCACTGCAAAGAGATCAGCAACAAGCAAGGCAAAAAATGCTTTCAAAGGTAACTTTCAAAGGTAATTCTGCATTCTCTGATGGTTAGTATCAATGTGAGGCCATATTACTGTTCACCGTGGTACTGCCAGACCATAATAGAAAATAACATTTTCACTGTGATCTCTGATCTCAACACTAGACACCTATTTTAAGTTAAAAAGATAATTTATTACCCTGTGAGGTGGGGAAATCAAAGCTGAAAGACTAATAAAGACCTAACTAGATCATAGTCATAGAAATGACAGACTTTTTCATGGTGTTTACATAATTAAATGCCCTCATGCCAGAATGGGTTGTTCTTACAGCTTTTCCCACAGACAGCACATCTGGGCTGAGGCTATTGGTGCTGCTCCTTGTAGACAGTTGAAGAATTAAATAACTAATATAAATTCTTTTTCCTTCCCTCTTCTTTCTTTTTCTTTCTTTCTTTTTTTTTTTTTCTACTAAGAGTAATTTAAGCTTAACCAAACTAAGAAACACCTAGTAACTCCAGAAAAAGAATTCTAAATAAAAACTCCATGTTTGTATATGTGCATTTCGCTCTTGTGAAAGGTTGTCTTTATGGATGTGTGTTGAATTGTGCTATGTAAAGGAGAGGATTTTCAGAAATAGGTGCACCTATAGGTAGAGGTCATTTAAAATAAAACAGCATGGGAATGATTATCCTGTTAAGCATTCTCTGTGATCTCAGCATTAAATTACCCTAAGGACTGCAAGCATCAGCAGTATTGCTATGTTGTGCAAGTTTTCTTTTTTTCCATCAGTGTTGGAAGTTTAACAAAACAATATTCTTTTCTAAAGTTTTCCAAACATTTCATATCCTAAAAGGTGGATAAAGAGAAAATGTCAACAGCTAAATGCTACCTCTTAGACATGACAAAAATTAAAAAATATGTTTTTTCACAAATCCAGGCTCTATTCACACAGTAAAAAACATCTCACCTTAACAAATGACATCAACTACAGAGAGAAACCAAGGAGAAACATAACTAACAAGGAACACTGAATAATTCAAGACATCTTTCATACACCACCACAAGGTTCACAAAACAGCAAGGGGAATGCCTCAATTACTGACACGCTTTCCCCTTCAGGGAGCAGCGAAAGTTAACTCTCACCATTAGTGCAGGAGAATGTCCCTTTAATAAATTTATTTTAGTAGCACTTAATACAATTCCTTAGACACAAACAAGAATAGAGTACAAAGGCAAGGTGGAGAAATGGGCTTGTGGCTCAACAAGACAAATGCAGCAAGGCAGCCCTCAGCCAGAGAGGAGTTTTGTTCACAAGGTTATTAGGAAATTTAATCTCTTCCCAGTGATCTAGAGATGGTAAATACTGTTAAAACTACAATGCAAATCTCAAGTGATGGTATTTCTCTCTCTGAACCCAGATTCCTTAATGCAAGGAGAACTACGTAAGCTATTCAGCATTTCTAAGCATAAAGTATTTAGTAAAGTTCAGTAGAGTGGAAGGGAAAAAACCCCAGAATTTTCTGCTCACACATCTTCCCCACCTTTCAGGTCTAATACAAACAAGCACTAGACCATAACTAAGACACTAAGTCTTCCCCATTCTGACAAAGAAGAGATAAGATTGGCCAGGAAGGAAAACTTCACCACCACAGAAATGTTATATTGTACCCACACAAGCATCACTCTCCCTGGTTCAGCAGCATGGGCTGGACACTATAGGAAATATTTCCAGTCCCAACAGATGTAGCTGTGCTCAGAGAATGAAACTACTGGGGAGCTCTTTTGAGACCAGGCACCAAGAAAAAGCAAGGAAAATACACTTAGCAGACATAGGAATTGTGCTCATTCAGGGGGTGCACCATCAGAAAGTTACATTCCCTCAATAATGGTAGTTATCTTTTGGACATATTTTTTTCTTCCTTAAGTTCTGTTCCAATAGCAAAACCAAATAAACAATCCACTCACCAAGTACTTTCAGTTGGTGTTGCCTAGTTGTAGGACATTGATTCCATCATTAAATTCTCTGGCCAACAATTCGTCACTTGTAATCAGGGTCACACTTAAAAGACGCGTTAGAAACCAAGGACTGCACTGACAAATTGCGAACCACAACCTCTCTTCTGCATGACCTTCTGACAGGAAAGTGAAAATAAGGAAAGGCTAAAATGCAGCCATATTACATTGAAACTTCTCGAGTGATATGAAATTGCAGGGCTTCAAACTCATTTCACAAGGCAGTAGTTTGCAAATGTGGCAGTGATTTTCCTCTGTGCCAGCTCAGGAGGGAGGCACACAGTCCTGCATTATGTCATTACAACACGAAATTTCCAGTAATAGCCCAAGTTTCATTTCAGGCTCTGTGGTTGGAGAAAAAAAGTCTGGCAACAGGCCAGCAGAGGCTACAGAATATCACAGCCAACAGTGACATTTCATTACCTGGACAGCTTTAGTGCATGTTCATTAGCCTGAATATAAGAATAGCCTGGAAAGTACAGGTTGCCATGAGTGACTCTACTGTGAACAAAATTAAGCTGTCTGTCTGCAGGCCATAAAGCAAGTACTTCGTAAAAATGTCCTCAGTGCTTTTTTTTTCTTTTCCCTGTAACTGTGGGAAGAAAAACAACCAAAAAGTGTAAACTAAAACAATCCATAGAGTAACAAATATTCCAGATTATTTAGGGTTTTTAAATGGTTTTTTTCTATTAGCTTTTATATTATCCACACAACTACAGTATGGACAGATTTAGAGATATAATTCCATATGCTAAATCCCCTTATTATAGTCTGAATAATTTAGTATGTTTATACTTTAGAGGAAAAGAAAGGTAAAAATTATATTTCCTCTTATCCAGCATTCATTCTCCCTTTTCTATTTCCATATTTACTCGATTACCATGCATATAAAGTTTTGTTTTAACAATGAACAAGCCCAGCCTTATGCTCCAAGTCGAATCTCCATTCTCTATGCCCACATAATTCTCAGAAAAGCCTTTGTGATCCTAAAGTCTACAATGTGTACTCTGAGCTCTCTTGTCAGCTATTACCACTACAGAGATCTTGAAAGAAGAACCTGGCTTGCAGTGGGACTAATTCACAACTGAAACAGAATTAAGGATTTTGCTTTACAATAGAACAGCTCTCTGTACAGCTGAGCATTTAAGGATTCAGGATCCAATATTGACTTAAACTCTGTATGCATTAAAGCGTTACTTTCAATTAATGAATGCAGGATATTAAAATTTATACATGTTTTAAAATAATTAATTTAAATTTTCATTTGAAGTGTTCTGCATCAGATACCTTATGGAAGTCATCTATATGAAAAGTACTCTGTGACCATGGAACACAACTACTTGACCTTTTTAACAAAGATTAATAAGAAAAGCAGTATCTGTAGATATATCAGGCAAGTCACTAATTGCTACAGTAGCACCTAAAAAGGAGCAGGTTTCATTCAGCTCACCAAGGAACTGTTGGTAGAATGGTCTGTACTGAGGACAAAATCTTTCAACTCAAAAGTGACTTTATTCACATAAAATAAATTCAATTCCCTACATGTCTATTTTTTTTCTTCAAATTAATTACTAAAAGAAACAGGAGTGTATCTGAAAAATCCCATTAGTGAAAATCTCCTGGAAAATCACATTCAAATACAGAATCATAGAATAGGTTTGTGCTGAAATGAACTTTAAAAGCTCATCTAGTTCCAGGGCCGCTGCCATGGACAGGAACAACTTCCATTAGACCAGGCTGCTCAAAGCCCTTTCCAACCTGGCCTTGAACACTTCCAGGGATGCAGCATCCACAGCTTCAAGAACTAGGAGAAGCCAAAAGGGTAAAACACTGTTTCCAGACATGCTAACACAAGATAAATGCAATCATAAATTGATAGAAAACCAGATTAGTGGATATTTTATGATTTTATAAAAAGAAAAGGGAATTCCAAACCACTGAATTTACTATTAAAAAACAGTATCTGATAACTTTAATAAATATTTATGAAAAAACATATCCATAATGGACAAAAATCTAGCATTTCCAATGTTACTTATTCTGAAATTTATACTTAGGTGACAAGATAAGGTATTGACAAGCTGAAATCTATGAATTAGCCTTCTTGAGATTGGAGATCATAACTTTTCTTTCTTTCTTTAAAAAATCATAATGGAAATAAAGCCTTATTTTGATTTGCATTTATACTGCTCAGGAAGTCTTCCAGATGGTCATTAAGTATAAGCTAATGTCTCACTGCAGTATTTAAAGGTGTTATTTTTAGTAAAGGTCAGTTTCTTTGTTCCAATTAGCTCTTGCAATACTCCTACAGAACTAAACCTCCTTTATTGTCAAGTACCAAGTGTGCATCACCTTTTTTTATCTTAATCACATGCTGATGGCATTTCCAGATAAGGAAAAAGGAAACACAGTACACTGAAGGAGATGGGGAATGAGAGGGTCTTGGGATATGATTAGTTTTATCCAAAAACAAGATTAAGAACATACTTATGTTGACTACATGTATTATATATTGTTTAAAAACTACAATAGCTATCACAACTTATCTGTAGTGACTATGTAATGCATTTTTTTTTTCTTAAAGAAAAATGTATGAGTAAAACAATAGGGAAAGAAACCCTGTCAATAGATCATTTCTATTATGCAAGTTGAAAGCTAGTAACCTCTCACATAAGCAGAATTTGTAGTCCTATTTTATCTTCTTCCAGGACAAAAAAAAATATTCTGAAAGCTTTGACAAAAGTGGAATATAGGAATTAATATTAATCACTTGCTTGTTATTTGCAGGCTTGCTGTTGGTGCTGCTTTTGTGATATGCATATAATGTTTCCAGTGAACTGCAGTAAATTATCTACGCAGGAAATGAGTCTTAAACAGGCATGTGCCTGCCTGCAAATGATTAAAGTATATCACACCTGTTAGTGAGCAGCCAAATTCTGACTGAAACAATTAAAATCAACAGTTTAGTCATATAAAACTCACTAAGATGTAGAATAAATTCTGCATTAAACTCAGATGTCTAGCTCACTACTAATTATTATTCTTATTTTTGAACTGCTGAAGAAGCACTGACTGTCATAGCTGAGGTTTGCGGCCTTATTCAATCTGAAATACATTATCCTCTGAATTCATCAACTCTGGGTAGCAGAAGAAATGCAGTATCATATTCAGGATGCCCATATATACTTAAGTGTTAACACATTTTTTAGTGGCATTTTCCATTTCTACTAACCAAATTCTAACTTTTCCTTCTTCATCTTAGGAAACGATAGTGAGGCAATTGCTGACATAGGTTTGTCCCCAGGAAATCCAGTCTGCAGGACTATTCCCATTAGTCCCATGCACGCTAGGACAAGGCATACGAGTGCTAAGAAGTATCACATGCTATTATACAAGGCTTCAGAAAGGAAACCTTCATGGAAGGTGGAAGTTTTCTCAGCAAATTCTGCAGAGGAGCACAGTGTTCCATACAGCAGTCTCATCTTGGTGAGGGAGGAAGAGAAAAGAGGTGAAAGAGGAGTAGATGTGTACAGGAGTAGGACCTGGACAGATTTCAGCTCATTTAATTGCCTGTGTTAGGAGCCCTGTCAACTTTGCCTGCCCATAAGGCAAATAAAGCATTTCCAGGGAGCAATTCCACATATGTAAATGCAAATCACACCTGAGTGTAACCCTCCTCACTGACTGGAGCAGTGTGACTGGGATCCTCCCTTAGGCTGCTGTCCATGGTTAAAAAGGAAACCATGCAGATCCTACCAAAGCAGTGTGCAGGCAGGCAACAGAATTTTCCTGTGACCAAATAATTAAATCTAACTAGATAAATAAAACATGTCTATTTATGACATGAAGGTTTTTATGCTAATACATATTCCATCTGTAATCCGTCAGAGGTGCAGGTGCAGAGTCATCCATCAGATCATGAGGGCCCACAGTACAAAAGGTTCACACAAAAAGACAGCTTCTAGCTGTGAAGAGCTGGCAGCCTAGATGGCATCTCAGGAGTGGAAGAGGAAATGGAAGAGGAGAAGAAGTTGGAAAAATCCAAAGATATCCTCTATCACCAATTGCCTCCCCAGTGCACGTCAAGTTTACAAATTTTGAGCTTCTTGTGTTCTGTGCCAGTCACACACAGGAAGAAATTGGTGTATTGCAAGTTTTTTATTATACATATGATATAGGGATGCCTATGTACAGAGTAATTTAGTACAACTAATATTGCTAAATATCCTAAATGTCTTTCTCTCCCTCACTGCAACAACAGACAAGAGGTTAAGTCTTTTAGCACATGTATGGATTTGACATTTTCTATCTACCAGCACATATGAATTGCATGCTGACAGCTATTTTCTAGATTAAATTCACTGAAGCCTGTTAGCAAAACTCAGTAAGTATGGTAAGGCTCATACTAAGTGTTTCAGGGGCTTGTTTCAGTTTTTTATGAGAAGTCCACAAGGAAATTGATTTTTTAATAAACTTGAATGAAAAAAGAACCTGAATGGATTTTAATATATATACACATATATATTCTTTTTAAGCATGAGTTTGCTTGCTAGCAATCTGCACTATAATATTTGTGTATTAAATAGTAATACCCTACCAAACAACTTTAGATTTGGATTTTTAATTAAGATCATGCTGAGTTCCTTTTATTTCAGTTTTTGTTATCTAGGAAATAGGAAATTCTATATTAAAAAAAAAGTCTTAAACCTCTATGTAAAATTTTGATTGTTCAGAACAGAAGCCATCCCAAATTACTAATTGGCTATTATCTGCTCTGCAGAGAGAAATTTTAAATGGTGGCAATGCAAATAAAATTATGACAGATGAATGATCCATGTCATAGATTTATTTTTCTTCCCACAGTAACAGATGAAAAATCTACCTGCACAATAAAGTTACCATCCAATAGTAACTATCTTTAACATATTTGAAGTATCATACTATCAATTAAACAAACTTAGGATTTTCTCACAATTTAATTGTACAAGACCATTAATCTGTATACTTATTATTTAGTGTTCCTCTTATTAGCAATTATAGAAAACAGCTTCATGCCAAGTCTTCCTTACTGAATCTTGATTAATCACAGTAAGACAGTCGTATTCATCTTGCCCTGTTTTAATATTTCAAGACTACATAAAGATCCTTGTATTATCTGCAAATCTCAAACTTCTACTGTTTCTAATGCAAATGGTCGTTTTAGGAACAAAGAACAAACAAATAAAACTAAAAAAATGCAGAAATAATCTAGGCACAATGGCAAGACCAAAACACAGGAAGCTTGGGACAGCTCAGTAAATCTCTAGTTCAGTGAAAAATTCATTTGCACCATGGTGGAAGACACATGACATCTATAGGAAAGTAAGAGGTATAAAAGTTCTTATTTCCACAAAGCACTGGAATAGGATTATCCAATGTTTATATTGCTAATTTTCATCATACCAGAACCACCCTCCCCCCCCCCCCCAAAAAAAAGAAAGTTGTAACCCCTTATTCCATTTTCTTTTCACATCAGAGTACAGCTCTTAAGTCTGACTTAACCTCATGTGCTGCAACAGGGATTAAATCTTTTAGCTTTCAGTTTTTGTAATTCAAAATATCTTAGACATCAAAGGATCTTTCTTTCTGAACAGTCAATACTTCAGCACTTCAGAATAATACCCTACAAAGCAGCCACTCAAGATACTGAGTTTTGAAAATACCAGCTAAGGTTATTAAAATAATTTCACAACGTTATCATCCCAGTCCCACAAGATCAGAGTTGGATGACTGAGTGGGATGATCAATTATTATTGCAAATCTCTTCTCCTTGGTATCCAGTGACAACATGTGTGGGAATGGTGCAAAGCTGCACCAGGAAGGGTTCAGACTGGACATAAGGAAGCAGTTCTCTATTGGGTGTTTAAACACTGGAACAGGCTTCCTAGAGAAGTGGTGAATGCCCCAAACCTGTCAGCGTTTAAGGGGCAACACCTTTAACAACATGTTTTTATTTTTGGTCAGCCTTGAGTTTGTCAGGCAGTTGGACTTGATGATCTATGCAGGTCCCTTCCAACTGCAATAGTCTAGTCTATTCTTTTCTTAAATTGTGCTAAATCGTTCTGTAAAAAAATATCAATAGGCAGCCAACATCCTATATATTCTGGACAACAACACAGAAACATGGTTTATCAGTGCTGAACACAACTAAAAAATTCTGCAGACTTTTCTTTTTAGGATATGGGCTATATGCTAATGTTACCTAGCTGTCAAAAGTTTTCCTTTAGAAATTCTTACTTTTTCTGTTGTGCACAGAAGAGGAAATCTTGTCAGCCGACAGGTACTGTTGGGGCCTGGGAGGCTCAAGTTAGCAGCACACCAGATTGGTTCCTACTCATTTGTCCTCCTTAAAGGACTCCATGTGGAGACCTCATAAGTGTGCCCTGCTCACCTACTTATTTGCATGGCATCCTGCAACTCAATTCAGCTGGCTCCAGAGTAATCCCATCTGTCAAAAGACATTTTTTTCAAAAATGTAGTTTAGTTTCAAGCCAAAATGAAACATGGGTTTTGTGAATCACAAAAATTCTCACAGTAACTACAATATGATGCCCTTGATGATGCTTCCAACAACAGAGCAGTAGCCTGAACAAATTACTTGTGAAATATTAGAGAAAAATCAATAAAACATAATCAAAACAATTACCAGGATATATTTTAATGGAAACATGGTTTGTTGAAAATACTTGCAGATCAGAATATCAAATTAGTTGAAACATATGGCAATTTACAATTACTGTAACTTTGCTTATCGAGCATTTTACTGATCTGTTAAATGGTCAAGTCCAAACCTTAGCAGCCTTTTAACAATCACAGATCTGAGAGACAAATTAGCTGTAAAATAACTGACCAGCAAAGATTTCTCCCAAAGCTAGAAACCTCTTTCACCCAAGGAAGGCCAAAATCTATTGCCAGAAGTAGGCATGAGAATATATTAGCAATGATCTTTTTTGTCCTTTAATAGCCCAGCCTAAGTGAAGAGTGACCCACCAGCATTTCAGCAAACTGGGTGCATCATTTGGCATAGGCTCAGCTCAAGGCTTATATTCTGGATTCATAACAAGATCACTGAGCCTCTCCAATACATTTGTTCCATTAAATGATAAGCAAAAGTAGTCCAAAGCACTTAAATCTACTCAGAAAATCAATGGGAAAGGGGAACAATCACAAGGTTATGTAACTACTGAAATTGAAAATTATCTTTCACTAACTGGGGTTTCTGATTGCATCAAATATGATGAAGCACTATTTAATAATGTAGTTTTGTTATAATTTTCATAACTCATGAAAATTACTTGTTATTACTTATAATTTTACTGAAGTGCATTTTTTTCCTTAGGATTACAGGTTTTTCTTGTAATATTTTTCTTGTAATATTTTAAACATCTGGGAGAAAAAATATGAATGACTAATTAAAAAGGTATAACTGATGTCATAACCTGAAAAAATGAAATTAAGAAAGCAATTTAAGACAAGAAGGGACAGGTAATTTATTTAAAATTGCACGTGCCAGCTCCAAAATCCAGCATCCTGCTGTGCATTCTCAGCATCTCACTTTTCTCTCTGAGACATCCAACATGGCTCTTCCCAGGTTGGGAGTTCCATTCTGCTGATCTGATTTTTGCTCAGCTTACTAACAAGCTCCTGCATCATAAATATAAGGCCATTTGCACAGAGTCTTTATTCTCTGAAATGTTTTCATGCATTTCTGTCCTACCTTACAGATTTTCAGTTCCCTTAGTGACTGCCTGTCTTTGTCACGCCTGTGGTTTGTTCATGCTCCAACGTTCATGCTCTTTCTCTGTCTTTTCTGTATAATCTCCCCTGGTTATATTTTGCCCTTTCCTGTTCTTTGAGCTGACATCTACAGTGAGCTTCTCATGTCTTTTTCTTAGCTCCTAATCTATTTAATTGCATTTAGCTGGCATGACTCCAAAGCTAAACTCAGTTTTCCTGTTCCTAAGTTCTGTCTTTCACTTTATCCCTTTTAATTCAGCTCTCACAGAAGCCATAAATGTTATCTGTATACAGAGCACTTCACCATGCAGCCCACTTTACAGTGTCTAAAGATGTTTCCAAAAAAGGGGAAAATATCTGTCCAACTGGCAGCCATAAATTATTCCCCTGAACATAATGCTTTCTTATACTGAGGAAGGAAAATACAAAAACCAAACTCCACATCTAAAGAAACAAAGAACCAAGTAAGTCTGATTTTGCTTTCTCATTTTTTTCTCTCTTATCAGTGTCTCATTCAATTCCAGTTCTTCATCACCTTTGACATGTGAGATTTTTAGGAAAAAAAAAAAAAAAGTTTTGTCAGTGAATGAATTTTCCCACCCTGAGTACTGGAAACATCTCATCTTCCATATGACCATTTCTAACTCCTCAGACCCAGCCTGCAGCAAACTGCCCTCACTACAAAGCCAGAAGCCATTCCATTCAGCCTTTTACATGGAATAGCATCTTCCAGTTGGAGACAACTACATCAGCTGCAATAAGTGGTCTTAAGAATTCCTGGTAAAGTCATAATCTGACCCCAGAAACTAGGATAATTGGTTGAAAAATATCAGAAAATCTGTGGTGGTGCTTTTGGGGATTTTTTTTCGGGGGTGATGGTGGTGCAATGTTTTAATTAGGGCCAATGAACTGTCAGAATGAACAGTTTCATTACCAGGAAAGGAAGGAAGGAGGGATGAACTGGGTGAACAAACTTCAGCCATGCATCTCTATGGTCTGTATTCTAAGACACAATTTCATAAAAAGTTGCTGGGCTTTCAATATAATGACTGAAGCAGAAAAGATAAATAACTAGCAAACTATTGCCCTCATTAATTCTGTTGCAACTCAGAATCAGCAATATAATTTATTTTCAAAAATACTGCATTGTCTTGCTTTTAACCTGCATAAAAAAGCCCCCAAACAATTTAATAATTTTGTCATAATCAAAATAGAACTTTTCCTCATTAACGCTTCAACAGAGAAAAATGCTCCTTCATTCAGTTGTTAATATCAGAATCTGCATTCAAAAATAAAAATAGGAAACTCTTATCATGTGGTCTTACCAGGCAAATTTATGTGAGGATAATGAAAGGAAGGAAGGTGTCAGGGGAGTAAAAGAAACTTTTAAAAGATGCATGGGAATGTCACTAGCAAGCACAAGATAATGGAGAACTTGCTGAAAGCTGGAATGGAAAATATTACACAGCCCTCCACCTGGGAAAAGGGAAGGGAATGTACTGTTGCCAAATTTTGCAAATTGCTCTTAAGTTACAAATATGAAGGCAAGTCTCTTTGTGAGAGGTCTTGGCAAAGAGACAATCCTGAAAAAAGGCAGATAGGACAGTTAAAACTGGGTTACTGCTAAACCATGGATTCCGGATCTTATATTTCACTACTTCCTGATGTCCTGTCACTTCTCTTATGAGAACATAAGAGAATATTGCACAATGATGTGAGGTTTTCTTCTTGAATTCTTTGCCTCCTACTTCCAAAAGATTTTTCCTTGAATGAGATATAATCATTCTTTACAGTAATGAAAAGAAGAAAAAAAAAATCTACATCTAAGAAGGCACCAGGTAGAGCTGTGATTAAAGATTGACACTTTTACCTAGTACGCAAGATTAAATTTTCCATTTTTATACATTCCCTCAAGAACAACTTGTTCAGAAATAGATGAGTTGGCATCATTCTGTCAGTTCTCAGTGTGGCAAAAGATTCTGGAGACTGGACCTTAAAATGAGCACCACACATAAGCCAAATCTATGACTATTTTTTTTCTTGAGATCTGCTTGGAAGAATACCATGGAATAAAGCCCTGGATAGAACAAGGGCCCAGGAGAGCTAGTTATTTTTCAAAGGCCGTGTCTCCTAAGCTCAAGAATCAACTATCCCCAACTAGAGAAAGTTAAGTGAGATAGCAGGGGGCCTGCTTGGATGACAAAGGAGCTCCCAATAAAACTCAGCTATAAAAAAAAGAACCTTGCAGGAGTTGAAAGCAGGGATAAAAGACCTGGGGGGAATATGGAGACATTGAGTATGCAGGGATGTGGTTAGGAAAGCTGAAGTCCATGTGAAGCCTAATCTGACAAGGGAAATGAAAGCCGATAAGAGAGGTTTCTATGGGCTGTTCAGCAGCAAGAGGGGGATAATGAAAGGCCGCTGCTGAATGGGGCTTGGGACCTGGTGATAGAGGACATGGCAATGGCAGAGGTAGTGGTGCCTTTTCCACCTCACTCTTTACTGTTCCAATTGGCCTTGTCAAGTCTCTTTGTGTAAGTTAACAGAAACAGCATTTTTATGTATGTGCAGTATGATAGAAGAAATTTTAAATCTAAGATTCATACTCTCAGTGTAGACACATCCTATTCCATATTTATCCTTCAGATAAAGAAATACCTTATTGCCCAAAGAATAGTATTTGGTAGGCATGACCATAGCAGAACTCCTCAAAGTAACCTGGGAAGGTTTGCAACATTTGTTGAAGGCAGCTCCTTTCAGTACAGGCTTTGGTTAACTTTAAATTAAGCCTTTTTCTAAAGGGAAATTCTTGAAAATTATAATGAAAGGAAAGTAAAGAATATCCAGAGGGACCGCAATATTTTGTCCCAAGAACCCACATAGTATCCACACTTAAAATGCTCTAAATGGTATGAAAATACTTTCTACTATTATGGAGATTGTCACAGATGCATATTTAAGGACAAGAAGGACTCCTTGGAGAATTCTAATGTGGTGGCATGCAAAATTTGGGTCATAGTTACCCATCCCATAGTTCCTAAAACATCACATTTCTGTAGTTTCAGCAAGGAAATACTCTTAAAAAATTCTAGCTTTTATTTCCACTAAATGTACCCATGAAAAACACTACACTCATTAAAAGCTTTCATAAAAAGATAAATGTTTAAGCATATTTGACTATGACTTTTCTTTTATTTGACCTTGGCTAAATTGAAAGCACACAGAAAAATTTACAGTCAATGCTAGATGTGAGCTATACTAATATCTGGCTAACTGCCTCTGCTGTGAAAGCTCTTTCTATTTCAGTAAAATTTTATGCACAAAAGCATTTTCTAGAAACTGATGTAGTGTGTTCAATACATTTTTAGACCCCAGCTTAATTACAAAAGCTTTTTCATAATAACAAATATTGTCCCAAGCAGAGACTATATTTAATAAATATGCTCATTATTTTCCTTAATGAAAGCAATGTTTAAAATTTGTAGGTAATCCCATTACACTGTACTTCCATTATACAGCCCAGCTCTCCTACCCTCCTGCTGATAGAAGACTTGCTCATCTTAGTTTCCAATTATATACATTAAGTCCTTCCAAAACTACCTTCATTATTACACACAGCATGTATAGCTCTATCAGAGAAAAAGCTGTAATTGGAAAGGAGCAAAATGCATTTTTGAGCCTAAGATAATCACAAGAAAAGTTAATTATGTCAATTAAAATAATCTTCTCTCCACTCAACAAATATGACCTCTTTGTACGAAGAAACACAGCAGGACAGGTACTGATCCCTGGTAAACAATGGTGTTTCTACTCAAGTCATTCTAATCAGAAAATCTGTGAAAGAACCAAATTTTTACTTTAAATTACTTTGCAATAGAAGAATGGCCAAAAAGAACTATTGGGTGAACCCAGCGGAATTCTCCAAAACAAAAACTATAGCATTTTCTATATACATCCAAATTTAAACCTCAGTGTTTCTGTTCTTCGACTAAACTGTTCTGTTCTTCTGACTAAACTTCTACTTCGTAACAGCAGAAAAGGACAACTGACACAAGCAGACTACTGACAGAAAAGGTCCTGGAAATACATAAATTAAAAATTCAGGAACGAGAACTAAAATCTGTACCCTTACTGTCAACTGGTTTTGGCAAAGAACTTCATCTCGGCGTCAGGTGGCAACCAGTTGAATCTATGAAGTGTTGACTCTAATTACAGGGTCTCAAGCCAGAGCTTTAAGAGTTGAAGACATGGCTGCACATGGCAAAACCAGAGCTGGTCACCCCAAAGAGCATCAGTGAACAAGGAGGCTCCAAGATCCTGTAGCTGCACAAGTCCCACTTTTATTCCCTCAGCTTGTAGAAGGAAGAGCAAGAGCTGAGGCATCTCTCCCTATTAGCTGCTGCTGATAGTTGATTTTCCTTCCTGTACCCAAGGAAAATTGTACTTTACTTTGACATTACATTTGATCAGCCTCAGCCACTTCAACCATATTTTAGAATATGCAGTTTTCATTCAGCCTGCTCATTACCATATTTTCACATCAAATTGTGTCAGCACAGCTATTCATGACCCTGATTTTTCTGTGAAGAATTTTTCCCATCCCACCTCACAATGCCTTATCTGGATCATTCAACTTTTGAACACTTCCTAACAGATCTATTGTTGTTATTCTGTAGGCATCAGAAATAGAAGCAATATTCCAGAGAGTACTACAATACTTCTGCAATGACACCAAAACTTTATTTTATCTGAGTCCTTTTGGTTGTTCTTTGTTTATGCCAAACTCTTACTTCTTTATCTTACAAATCCCTGGCAATTTGCTGTGTAGAATTTGTACTGACAATTGGATATGACAAGAAAAGTCAAGTCCAAGTACACTGCAGTTTAGGGAACATTTTCAAATTTCACAGGGAAATGCTACTTGTTCTGGAAGTTCCAATCTCCTAATTTCTTTTACCCTGATTTGGTTTTTTATCACTTGGTGATTTTGTCAGGGAATTGGGATCCCTGCCAAAGATGTTTACCTCAATTTTGTTTCAAGTCCTAAATTAGATTTCTCCTAAATAGTGAATTAGATTATTAATCAGTAAAAATCTAAATCTTCATTATTAATTTACTCAAAACAATACAGCACCTTGTAAAACATTTATGCAGCAGTAAACGGAGAACCACTTTGCAGAGATCATGACATGCTTAATTTACTACACGACTAAATATTTAATTAGAAATGGTAGCAAAGCTGAAGGTGTTCTGCTGAAATTAAACAATCTTTTAAACAGTAATAGTCCTAACTTTATTGTCGGCTGAAATGGTAAAATTTTAGACTAATTGGTAGGAAACTTGCTCCTTTTTTGGGGTTTGCCTTTACCGGGTAAGTGAAGAAGCATGTATTTGGCTAGCCAGTTTGCTATTTACTGACAGGTCTGGTCCCTCCTGTAGTTTCAACAGAAATATATTTTAAATGGCATATTAAATTAATTGAAAATGCCATGCACTTTGAGGCACTACATTTGCAATGTAATAGTCTTGCTCCAATGATTTCCTTACTAACATCTCTAATTAGAGTAATGGCATTTTCACTTCCTTGCGAATATCTAGCAATTCTTTATTTCATATTCAATTTTTCAAAACATCCCAGGTACAATATTTTAAATTCATTTGCATTTATACATCCAGACTCATATAAAAAACCCAACAACTTTTTTGTATTTCCAGTTTAGGAAATTGCACACAGAGCTTTTGCAAAGACATCTCAAGATGAATATATCCTTCCCAGTGCTGAATCTGAACAACAAATGTTGATGCACATCAAATCTAATTAAAGGTGAGCTTTCAAAACAGATATTCAAGAAATGCAGTTGATTGTTTCAGAATGTGCAGCAATATGGAGAACAAGTTCGGGGGTTTTTTTTTCCCCTCCTTTTTTTAATCTATTCCTTCCTATTGTCTCTCTAGCTCAGCTTTCAGAAGAGGAAGGTAAGGGATGGTTTTTACCCTTCTGTACAGTGATGGATACAAAGAATGGAGAAGCAAAGCAAGATAGGCTGGAGAAAATGAAGAACAATAACATCATGTCCCATTTTAGGAGGGAGGTCTATTGAATGGATTATTACACCAAGCAAAGAAATTATCAGGCTATAAATATAGTCTGGAAAACAAAGGGTAGCAACAGGATCACTTTCACCTCATCTTCAACATGTCTTTCAAAACAGCATATTGCTATTTCTTGACCATCAATTTGTTTTTATTAACAATACATAATATCCTGACCTTTTGCTCTCTTATAAGAGTACATGACAGTGTTTTCAAAAATAATTCACCTAAAATCTTAAAAAAAGTTAACTACAAAAACCACAGCCATGTATACATAATTCATCAGCTAAGAGGAAAAGAATATTCTTTTTAGAGTAGGAGTAAAACACATTTTTCTCCATCTTCCTTATGTCTCAAGGCTAAAGAATTTTTCACAGAATTACAAAACTGCATGTTATACTTTTCAAGCCTCTAAATGGAATAAAGAAGTATACACTTGGTAGCAGGCCTCTCATTATGCTGCAGAATCCTAATGATGTGAACTTGCTTCCCAAAGCAACTTGTAAGGTAAACTTTTTAGAAGTAAATGAGTGATATCACTGGTATTCATCAATTCATGTTCAATTTAAACATTGCTGTATGAAACATGGAAGCACTTACTGGAAGACAGACTGAAGTTAATTGAAAAAAAATCACAGTCTAGGATTGAAATAACATTTTCACACAAAGTTTGTTCTTCAAATCCAATCTCAGTTTAACAATGACAAAGTTACTGCAGTACTGATCTTCATGAAAGGCCCAGCCTGGCAGTAGTTAATACAGAACACAGTGAGGCATTCAGCATGGTGCTGGTGTCATGCAGGCTGCCTCAGAAGAGCTAAGAGTAGTGCCAGCTGTGTACCTGCACATACAATCTGTGTCTGAACAATTTTATTTCTGAACAGACTGGGAAAGGAGAGAGATTGGGTGGTGGGAGTGGTGGAAATGTGAAGAACCTCGTTCTGCTGTTTACCCGTAAGCTGCTGTGAAAAAGAGAGCTTCGCACTTCAGAAAATGTTGTGAGTGCTTCACATGGTACTGGGATCTCCTTCCTCGTGATAAAAGCTCTCAGACTGCATGTACTAGCTAGTCCCTTGATTCCTTCCAATTGCTCATCTGAAGCTATTAACATATATTAGAGCTATAACAGAGCTTTCCCTGATATGCACCAATGTTTAAAGCAGTGTATGGCAGAGAATTTTTTTGAACCACAAAAAAATGTGCCTCATTTAAAATAAACTGTCTTGAGAATGGCATGACATGGCAATAATTCTAAATTTTACTAAAGCTTTTTACACACACATGACTTTGGCAGGCTGCCTTCCAGTGAGAGCAAGTTACATATGTACCAGCTCTAATGGCCCATATAGGATATTAAAAACACATAAAGAATAATTTGATAATTTATCTTAGGAACAGCATGAAAATTTTCATCTCAGTTTCCTTCAGAGACTCTAATGCCAAAGGACAGATTGTTTCTTGTCACTGCTTCAAACTGATCTCTATTTGCAAACACAGCAAGTGATGCCAAATGCAGTTCAGAACGCAAATCAAACAACTATTCATTATGCACTGTTTTGAATTGCATATGCAGGACAGAGAGGCAAGTAATGACCAAAAAAAAAAAAAAAGCCATTGCCATAATATACTTGAATACTGTATATATATATGCAAAGAAATAAAACTATTCCAATAAAATAATGAGTGCCTTATGAGTTAAATATATTTAAAATGCTACACACTGGGATTGAACAGAATTTGATATACAATGTAGACCAAATTATAAATTCAGTAGTTGTATAAAGAAAAGGAGGGGAAAATGATAAATTATTTATTGAATGAAAGCAGAAGATAGAAAATGAGAAAAACTTTTCTTTGAAAAAACAGGTTAGCTTGCAACCAATGATAATAAGCCCACTTATTCATTAAATCTGATTCTATTTGAGTCCCAGCTAAGCACTCAGAGCAGCAATTAATGCAGCCGTCCGTGTGGCTGTCGTTTTCTGAACATTCCTGTGCTTCTCAGTTTTGTCTTGAAGCAAAAAAGATGAAAAATAACTGGAAAAAAATACTTAACCTATTTCTAGGATGATCACAGCACTGGCTAAAATGGCAAAGGGAAAAGAACTGTTTTCAGTGCCATGCTACAGACATCTGTGGGTGGTACCTGACAGGCATAGAGCAGTGCATGCCAGAATAATGCATGGGGGAAAGGGAGAGGCATCACCAATGTATGGCAGCCAGCTAAGGCTAGAGCTCTCAGATTAGACTGAAGGGAAGGAGAGAAGATACTCTTCACAAAGACCTCATCCATAGCTGCTTAACAGGTATGTCTTTAATTAAAAAAAAAAATTAAAATACCAACTAACTTAACCAGGACTACTGCTTATTGCTTATTAATTGCTACAGATAGGTGCTGGGCCTGGCCAGGTGCAAGAACAAAACCCCTCACAGAAGAAAAAAATAAAACACATTTAAAGGGGAAAAAAAGGACTACTTTGAAATTAAGTATTTCAAGGATTAACTTCCTTGTAGTTTACTTTTGATCAGTATTTTATTTTAAAACATAACTCCTGCATTTTTTCAAGGTTAGTTGAATTTATTTATTATCACTACTATAGTGATTGTGAGGTGGCAGTGAGTTAAAATAAATCCATACTTAGGCAGCTTATCCCTCCTGTTAATATATTAATCTTAGTGCGTATAGGATTATAACAAAATGCAAAGAAAAAAAATGGAAAGAAAATCCAACTTGAGTAGCTATATTTTCTGGATTAAATCACAATATCAGAAAATTTCTTAGAATTCCAACTGAGCTGTGCTAAAGCAAAAGACAGTGAGCTCTGGATACAGGAACGCTTGCATATTTTTCTTCACACAGTTATGTGTGAAAAGATTTTTCCATAAAACTGTAAAATAGAGCACTAAGAAAGTCCTTCTGAAAAGATTCCTCCAGGGGGCTGAGATGACTCCAGCATCTGTTCAAACAGGTAATTCTGCAAATATGTGACACACTTTTGTCATCCCATTGAACTTGGAACATGAGGGCCCTTGGCTGCCCAAACACAAATAAAACTCTCCATTGCCCTTATAGCATGTGGCAGCTACATGAGATGTCCCTTAGAGATGCAGTCATTTCACCTTTAGCCAAGGCAATAACTAGAGCTGCAAGTTTTATCACTTCATCACAACCCCAGTGGACTGTAAATGATTTGGTAAGCTCTGGTTTGAAAGAGAGGACTCCTTAAGAAATCTAAGATATGCAGTGAAGAAAAAAGAGAGTTTCTCCTCTTTGGAACTATGTATATATGTAAAAATAATGTCAGAAAAAATATGTTTATCTCCAAATATGTTTTATGATTTCTTAATGATACAGTTTCTATTCTTTGTTGTGAATAATTACTGCTTCAAGTTAATTTCTTATCTCTTTCAAATTAAATTATGGGTAGCTACTTGTGAACAAAGCAAACATCCTAGAACTGCCTACCCTGCAATTAGCTGTGCTAAAATACGGACATGAGAACTATCTAAATTCAAGTGTCATCTTGATATGAAGACTTGATTGTTGTTATTGCCAGAATACTTTTGAAAAAATTATAAAATATGCATTTATAGATGTTTTTCTTGTGGTTGTTACACATCCCAGTTTTAACTTCTTAAAGCATATTTTTTGGGTCTTTTGCAAATATTTAATTGTAGGCTGACAGTCAAGGATACTTGATTTACCCAAAACAACTCTAAAGTTAGGCACACAGAAAGAAAAACTGTTTGTTGGTCTATGTTCTATTTATCTAGTCTGCACTACAATACTTTCAAAAGTACTCATTTAAAATATACTGCTTATTTGTGAATGTGACTTCTGGGTCATCTTTATTTCTATTTACAATTGATAGTCCAAAACCTTCAATTTTATCATTACATATGCACCTATCCTTTTTTTTAAGTTAAGTTTCTTCTATCTTGAATCATTAAACTAATAAATGAGTTAAACTGGAATGATGAACTAAACCCTATGGTGAAAAATATTTTCAAATACAAGACATAGTTCTCAGAACTGAAAACACTTTAGGAGTAATTTGATTTCTAAAAACTAGGAAAAGAATTCTAACAGTACAGAATAGTGAAGATCAAGCCATTTAGACATTTCACATAGGCCCTGTTGCTTTGCTCCCTAAAATAATCTACAAGGAGATTATTTTAAATTGACTGTTATCTTTAGATTTAAAACATCACCCACATAACTAATTCTACAGTGTTCAAAATTTGGGTATCATGGTTGCAATATGTTCCACTTCTGAACAAGCATGAAAACCAGTCCTGAACTTCCACTTTTAAAATTAAATGATGTGGTAACTTTGGCAAGTCTTTTCCCACTTTTGATGCTGACTCTTGAAATCCACATTCTACCAATACAGTGAAGCATTATCGGAACTTTAGCTCATTCTCTCAGATCAACATGATTAATTGTTCAGTTACTTTTCTGTACCTCTTCCAACCATTTAGAATACTTATCTCTATAGCATAACCACATGCAGTTAACATCTCTTGATTTCTGCTTGATTGTGGTTTAATGAGAAAAATTCAAGACATCAATCTTTGCCTCAAGTTATTTTAGTTCCAAGGTTCAAGTGATCATGTTTACTCTCATAACAATAATCCTTTCATGTGACAAACTCAAAGCAATAAAAAAGGTAAGACCAGAGATGACTTGAAAGAAGTTCAACTGTTTTCAGGCAACTTAAGTGGCAGCCCTGTACACTAAATGTCTCACTACTTGAAGGGAAGAGTAACACTAGTAAAGAAGCCAAGACAACCAAATCGAGATAGAATTTTTAGATAAAAAGTGCAGCATATACTGGAGATGGAATTTGTAGATAAAAAGTGCTGTATATACTACTGGAAAGAGTTTATGATTTAGTCCAATAATAAGAAACAAAAGTAAAGAAACATGCTTAAGATTTGGCAAAAATGGCAAAATGACAACATTAAGAGCAATTGATAGGCGTCCCATTTTAGTTACAAGATTTAGCCAGGACTGGTTAGAACAAAAAAAAGAAAAAAAAAAAAGAAAAAAAAAGAAGAAAAATAGTTCAACTTTCCAAATTTGAAGGTTTTTCAAAATATTTTGGCTCAGTTCAGAATTAAAATAAGTTTTTGAAATACATCCTAAAAGTATGACTCAAATAAAAAATAAAAATACTGGTGCACACCAGTCAACTCGGAAGAACCATTTAAGACACCTACAGCTGCCATTCATCCTGTTATTCCTAGATGTCTTCTTCACTCTCCAGATGAAATTTTAACAGTGAGAATTCATGTTTGGTTTATAGAAGCCTAATATTTACCAAGAAGTCATAGGAGCTTAGAGTGGCTTGAGTTGGAAAGGACCTTAAAGGTGATCCCATTCCAACCCCCCTGCCATGGGCAGGGACACCTTCCACTAGCCCAGGCTGCTCAGAACCCCATCCAGCCCGGCCCTGAACATTGGAGCTCTTAAGTTGTATGTGGGTGTTAATGGGATAGAGCCTTTCCACTCATCTAAGCACAGACTCCAAAGAAATTCCGGGCTGGAGAGGAAAAGGCAGGGCAGGAGCAGTAGTGCTGCACTCAGCAGCAGGTACTGGTTAGGGAGATAAGAAATCAAGCCCAGGAGTTACCACAGAGTTCTCTCTCTCAGTAAAAGTAAACCCATCTCTTTCCTTTGGTCTCCCAACTCTGCTGCTTGCTGATATCCTTTCCCCTTTCCCCAAGGCTCAAGATCAGTTCTGCAGCTCCTCCAAGCCCCAGTCCTTGGCTGCAATGCTGCAGGTTGCAAAGTACCAACAACATGCAGATCCCACTCATTTAGAGGCAATTTGCATGCCAGGTCCCCTGGAGCGGGGATTGCCATATTCAGGTATGGGGAGATGAGTGGGAAGGTATGGTGACAAGGGAGGGATGGGGACAGAGCTCCAGCTTTGGACAAGATGCAGAGCTCTGGAGCCACTGTGGGCCAAGCTCACCCATATGGCCACAAACAAACACCCTCACGCAGGAGCACCAAGCTGTCACATCAATGCCACCTTAGCTCTCCCCACCAAGGACTGCCTTATTCACCACAGAACCATGGAATGGCTTGGGTTTTAGGGCACCTTAGAGATCACCAAGTTCCAACCTCCCTGACCTGGGCAGGGACACCTTCCTTCCCCTTGCCCTTGTGTGCACCCCCCAGCACAGCACTCTTCACACCTTGGAAACTCTGCTCCCCTAAACAGGCACCTGGGAGGAGATCCTGGCGGGATCCAAGGCAGATCAAATTTCATGTCCTCTCTCTGTACAATTCAGGCCCAAAGTTTTGATATTTTAAGGAGCTACACTGCCAGATTGTGCATACGTGTGCACGCACGACAACCTGTGTTGTAACCATCCCTCATTTTCTTCCTCATCCTGCGAAAACAAATAGGCTCATACAAAATTTCTGTTTCTTAGAAATAGCCCTTAAAAATTCTTGATTCGTACTCATGCAAAGAAGCAAAGCATAACAGAAAAATCTGTTTTGGAGCCTCAGTCTTCTGATTTCTACTATTCAGATCTTTACTGCAAGTAAATTTTTTTGCACACATGTGGTATTAGAAAATACTGCTCTATGTTACTACCTCCAAAAGCCCATTAAGAAAACAATGTATCATTCAGATCATGCACATGGAGAAAAACAGCTAGTTATTCTTCTAGGGGAAAGGAAAAAAAAAAAGGTAAAACTGCTTAATAATTTGATAATTCAACCATTATAAAAAAAAAGGTGAAAACCAAAACAAGACATGAACTTAAATGGTATTTTGAGTTTACTTTGTGAAAGATATATATTCTATCTGTGCTCTCCTGGTACCGAGATATTGCACTGAAGATGTCAGTGTTGATCAGCTTCCAATCATTAATGGCACATTGAAATAGCATCCTGCTAGGAATGGGATTTTCTGCATTTGCTAGAGTTTAATTTGCAGGGGAAAAAAATTATAAATGAGCCCTGACAGCAGAATAAACATCCAAGAAAGAAATTTTATTTTTTGTGTAAGTCAATAAGTAAACATTTTGCAAGGTGTTTATTGCATATTTATTGTCTTCTTGCAAAAAAAAAAATAATTCCTATGCAAATATGCTAATAGCATGCTCAAGTAATATGAAAAAGCTTTTCCCTAAAAACTGTTAGGCATAACTTGAAAGCTTAAATAGCATGGACCTAAGTTGTCGGTTATTTTGAAAGTCCTACAGGGATGAACAAGTAGCAATATAATAAATCTATACAGAAATATTTAAAGTACTTAAAGAAGAAAAGAGACAATTCTTTAAAAGCATTTTTTTAGTTGGTGCTGCAAGACTGCAGAGAAGAAAATATTTTCTCAGTGAATACTCTGGCATTGCTTTATTAAATTTTTCAAGGTTATTGAAATAATGTATAACTATATATGCTTTAAGCAGTGCACACCAAATCTGTTTTTAAAGCTGCTGAGTGAGCCCCACTGTGTCAGGAGTGGAATGTGTCCACTCATCCTGCCTCTGTCATCTTGGAGGAAGCCTGAGAGCAAATATTCCTCTGGAGGGAGCCCCTCAGGACTAAGCAAGATCCAGGCTGCAACTTTTTTTCCTCCCATAGCAATATGCAAACAGCAGGAGAGTTCATATGATGCTCTCTTTATGGAAATGTGATTGATGACAGAGAAAGTTTGACAGGCCCATGTATAGCTCTCTGCATTTCTATTCCCCCCTCATGTATATGATGTGAAATATATAAATCACTACCATTTAAGTAACTTCCCAATGACTTGCATATTTAAATTTAAAAATTTCCACACAGCACCTTTTTAACCATTGGGAATATTTTGCAGAAAAAGCAAACCTCTCCCCATCCTCCCCTCTACGACAAATATAATTTATTTTTGCTAATAATTTTCTCTAAGTGGAAGACTTTCCCAGTTACAAAGGAATTCAGGCAATGACAGTTGCTTAGTGGATTGGTGGCTGTGTTACATAGCATAAGACATATTAAAGACATAATAAAGCAGCCTGTTTAGAAAGTATTTGACTACATCAAAGACAACAAGGAAAAGAGGAAGCCATCATTATTAGACTAATGAGGTAACTTTATAACATTACATTGAAGTTTTTTCACCCCAATCTAAATCTGAGTTTAGGAAAGAGGAATTGGTCCCATTTTGAAAATGTTTGTCTGGTAATGTAGAAAAAATTGGATTCCAGGTCCACTAACTAAATGTTTTCTATGCTTAAAACAAAATACAATTGCCTTGATATTCCCTAATTATCATTACTGCAAATTCTAAAACTGTTTAAGTTTTGCTCAGGGAGAAAGAGGGCAGAAGACTCATACCTACAAGGGCTTCCAGAAAAACAGCCAGTTAAATACAGTTCAATTTTATGAGAGAAAAATACTGAAATATAGTACTGACCATTTTCACATACCTATGCCTTTTTTAAATAAAAGGCATCCCCCTGCAGCACAGTTTCAACAAGTACCACGAAACAAAATTCCCAAACATTATAAATGCTTAACATGTTATTCCATCCTCATTAGTACCACACTAGGAAAAAAATATACAAGCAGCAAACAATCAGCAGCTGTTTAAGAGCCTAATATGGTACGAGGAAAAATAATGCAGCACAGCAACAAGTTCACCGGAGTGCTCCCTTAACACAGACATACCAGAAGTACAGCTGTTTATCTTGGGGAGAAAAACAATCAAAAGAGGACATATAGACTTTTGAAAGGTTCTTCTCCCTGGTATTTAATAATATGCAAAATATTGAAGGATTCTCGCATGAAATCAGGAATAGCAATAGGTCGTTTTTCATGGTATTTTAAAAAGCTAAGCAGACACACAACAGGATGCCAGCAGGCAGCTTGCATGAGACATAAGGCTTTATATTCCCACTAGGAACGTACCTTCTCTGCTTTTGCTTTCCTGGCGTTATGCACAAACCTGCGTCCCAGCTTCTTGGCATACCAGATAGAGGCAAACATTGTAGTGATGAAGATTTCAGTCTGAATATGCAGCACACACACACCAAAAAAAAAAAAAAAACAACCAACTTCCCCCACAGCTGAGATACAGATCTAATGCTGGTTGAGGTCTTAACTATGCTGTTGCTTTGTCAAGTCCTCTCATGCTGCCTTCTGAAAAAAGAAACAAACCACCCAGTGTGGCCAGTCTGCAGGTGTATTTACATACTGTCAGCAGGAAGTCCAGGGTGAGGCATCTTTGTATCCAGCTCACATCCAGTCTGCTAAGTGCCTGTCTGCAGTTCTTTAGCACTGTCACCACAAACTACATATGTGTCAGTATGAAAGGAAGCTGCAGTAAACTACTGTAGCAGACAGCTCACCTCCTCTTCTCCTGTTCTGAAATTTAACTCCTTGGTTCTCTTCGATTTGCCAGCATGCAACAGAAGCAGCAGCAGTTCGAAAATGAGATACACAGCACTGCAGGAAAGCAAAGGGGTACAAAAGTGCCAAAAATAGAAATGTGTATTAACTGTTAAGGTGAAAGAACAGGTGTTTCATGTGTTTCAGGGAAATTAAATATGAAAGGAAAATTGATTTCACTTTGTTCTTGCGGTCTGGGGTCTATTCAGAGATATTTTTGCTACCTAGTTTCAGTTCACAACAGACAGGCATCAGAGCTGCTCAGTTCACTTGCTGATGTCACACATGCTCTGCTGAAGGATTTAAGACTCAGTCAAGGGCTTCTGTTTTTCTTTGATAATGCCTTCACAAAACAGAAACCTGATAGATTTTTTTCCAAATTCCAAACTTCTGCCCTACCTAAGCATGCTTTTCCCTCTTCCTTTAATTGCATGCTATTCTGCATTAGGAGTTGGGAAGTGCCTTTGAACACCTATTTTTGCAGCAAAACAGCAATGCACTATTTTCCTTTTGTCACACACTTCAGCTTTAACCCCTGCATCTCTCTTCCTTATAATGGCTAAACAATAAGCAGAAACATACTCTTCTCTCTCCAGACACATGACAAACCAGATGTTCCTCCCAGTCAGATGCAGTATCAAGGCTGTAAATTACAAGGTTTACAGTTATGTGCTGTATTTGATAGCACTTAGAAGACAAGTCCTGCCCAAAGCCCTCCCACCTACAAGTGTGGAGATACCAACAACAGGAGAACCACTGCTGTCCTGCCTGCAGCATTGGATTTGGAATGCACAGATGCAGGAATAATCTCTACTCTGCTATTCCGTGGTGAAGAGCAACCCAAAACTAATCAATTCATGGCAAAGGAAATAAAGGCAGAACAATTTAGTATAGGGCTCTTGGGGCCAAGGAAGCACCTTTTCTGCCCCAGGATTTTCAGAGAATGGCTGAAACTATTTTCTCCAGAGCACATGAAATCAAAAGGGAAAACATTCCACTCCGACTTATAACTTAGATAGAACATCCAAGGTACTGTACCTGGATGGCACTGCTCAAGCTTTGAGCCTGAAGGCACATACTCCTCAGTTCTGTTAAGATTATAGGGAGTTCAAAGAATTCCTCAACACATTTTAAAATGGTAAGTTGGTTAACTAAATTGAAATTCTTAGATAGTGAGGGCTTTTTTAAAGGTATCTCCAAGGTGTATGATTGATTCTTCCTTGACATCTAAAACCTTCTGACAAGATATTTGTTAACTGGTGGTATTTCTGGAAAGGGAATAGCTCCTAACTACTTCCAATTCAAATATATAATTATCCTGGCAGCCAGAAAGGTTTAAGACCACAAGATAGAGTAAATTCATGTCTCATTTAGAATATGATTACTATAGAAGAGCTGTCTTTCCATAACACCACTTTAGCTCTCAGAAATCTAGGCTAATAGTGAGATGGACTCTCCAAGGTGAGAAAACCTTTATCATGCCATATAGCAGACCCTTACCATTCTCCCTGTTTGTGGGATGATGTTGTCCAAAAACAGAGAGAAGGGTAGACGGGAGAAGGAAGAAAGATGGCCTGAAATATTTAGCAAGAAGTTTGTTTCTAGCTGCAATACCATGGTAAGGAAACAATAATAGGAAAAAAAAAGTGCAGAAAAGGAGAAGCAACATCATTACACAGCTTAACCAACACTATAAATGCTAAAGGAACAGAAAAAAAAATCTTACATAGTATATGCATAAACAGTAGAACACTTCTCCCACTCTACTCCCATGCTTTTATGAACAGAATAAACATAATTTGAAATCATTGCACTACACCAAAAGAGGGTACATTCTCCCAAACAACTGCTTATATAGTCTAATGTATATTCAGAAGCTGAGAAAATCAAAGGGAATTCTCATTAAGCAATAAAACTTCCTTTTTATGACTTTTATCATCAGCATTAGCACCTTTACTGAACTATTTATTCAGGAAAATTAAGGATTAATAAAAAGCCCCAATTCATCCCACTTAAAGGAAAAAAAATAGAATACATTGTTCATTTAAGAAATAATGACAAAGCAATAGGGAGGTAATTTTCTCCACCCACTGAAAATGTTAGATCGGGAAGAATAAATCTTGCCAAATACCTAATCCTGATTCTAATCAGAAATGCAGTTTAACTGTTTGCATGCATTTGCAGATCTATCCAAACCCTCAAATACAGCAATGGCCAGACTGCAAGCCATTTCCTTACAGCACCATCAGGCAGCAGTCTGCCATACATTGCCAATAGCAAGTTTATTAGGGCTCTACTGGTACCAAGGGAGTTTATGATTATGAATATTTTACTGTAACCATAACGAAGGCTGCATTTTACAGAAGTGCTACAAGCTGAGCTGTTTTAGAAGAATTGGAACTCCCAGCTGCTGTCTCCTCACAGGAGTAATACATACTTTAGCTTGCTCACTGAAGTGCTACATTACAAGGACAGAGAGATGCATGCCATTGAGCAGCAATATTATCACCGACAGGAGATAATCAGTTAAGAGCAGATTTTACAAGGAGCTTCTCGCTGCAAATGAGCGGGTGGTTTTTGGTAAACCCATCCAAACCATACATTAAATGTCATTCTTCTGCCTCTATGAGAAGAATTGGTCTTACCACAAGTGGGCACATGGGTGTAAGCACAGAGCAGTTAGGCTGTTGAATCATATTATTTTTATGACATGGCTCCCCAACATCGCAAGCAACGGCACTTGATGCTGGGTACCGAAACAGATGGTTGTTTCAAACACCTTGCCAACTGTTTGTATGCACTGAGTATCACCAGTACTTCTGACAGTTTGCCTCCTTTTTCGATTTTAACAGTGCTGCTTTACTTAAGCAGCACTTGGGAAGAAGCCTGGCTTGGCTTTAGACAGAGCATTAATTTTCTCTTGTTAAGGGATAACTTCTCACAGCACACACGCGGGGTGTCAACCTCCCCCTCACACACCTGTGGTGAAGATGGATGTTAGCTGTGGATTCTGGTTCTCTCCAACCTCTATCTGAGTATATACACACAGCAGTCATAAAACGTGATGACAGGGCCATTTAAAATACAAATAGAGTTCAGTCATAAATAATGTCTTCCTGGTAAGAATGGGAAGACAGATGGAAAGATTAGTATTAACAGTTTGCAGAACTGTTTCCAATGAAATGGGCAGGAGATGGAAGAAGTTAAAAATTAAATACTTAAGATATGAAACAATCACTTTACTTCAAGGTTTATTTGTTAACATTCCACAACTGTGGGTAAAGGAGCAGAGCTGCAGCTGAGAATCTAAGGTGCCTAGTTTTGTTTTTATTAACACAAGGCAACAGCAGATATTGATTTGGCTCACTGTACAAGCAACCACTTCCCACCCCCAGCAACTAATTATCTTACACAGCTACATGATGCCAAGACATACTCTTTAATGACCAGAATAGGAGGAAAGACAGGAATCTAAATGTCTGCTATTCAGTCCAAAAGATATAAATTGTAGGCACTCAGACCTCACTATTCTTTAAGTAGATGGAAAACTCAAGGTTTTGTAAGGACCTGATTTTTCACTCTTCCCTCTAAACAATGGGAAATGGACTAATGTCCTTCCTCCTAATGCAACCAAAGAATATTTTTATAGGAAACCCATGGGCACTCTCACAAAAGTAAAAGTCAGAACACATTAAGACTTTTTTGGCCAGAGCAGAACACAGCCTGCGACAGATTGAAGGATTATCACAGAACAGAATCATGGAATCGCTGAGGTTGGAAAGATTATCGAGTCCAACCATGTCCATAAGCACCACATCTTCACATGTTGTAAATGCTTCAGGAACGGTGACTCAACCACTTCCCTGGACAGCCTGTTCTGATGCTTGGCAAGGCTTCCCATGAGGAATTTTTTCTTAGTATTTGACTAAATCTCCCCTAATGAAACTTGAGGTAACTTTCTCTTATACTATTGCTTGTTACCTGAGAGAAGAGACCAACCTTCACCTCACTGCAGCCTCCTTTCAGGTATTTATAGAGAGAAATAAGGTCCCCCTGATCCTCCTTTTCTCCAAGATAAACACCCCCAGCTCCCTCAGCCAGTCCTCATTAGACCTGTGCTCCAGACACTTCCCCAGCTCCATTGCCCTTCTCTGGACACGCTCCAGCCCCTCAGTGTCTTTCTTGTAGTGAGGGGCCCAAAACAGAACACAGTTTTCAAGGTGCAGTCCCACCACTGCAGAGTATGTAAATTTCTAGTTATATTATTTTCTACTAGTTATGATGCTTCATAACATTTTTTTCTACAATAAAAATTTTAAAACTCTACCTCTTGGTTCTGAGTGTTAAAGATGAAATCTGAGTTTCTTAAAAGCTAAATGCTTCCTTGGAACATCTAAGTCAATGGCAAGAATATAGTGCAATGATTCTAGAACAGTCACTTATCCTGACAAAGAAATGCTGCACAGAATGGAACAGGGAGAAAAAAAAAGAAGCACAAGATGAAGGAAGAGATGGGATAAAAATGGGGAAAAAAAAGTGAAAATGAAGTGCTGCATATTAGGGATGACAGAGGTTCATACTCATCTCTTCCAATTTAAATTTTTCTACTCCCTTAATATTTCTTGTGCCAAATAATTTCTCTTTAGAAATTATGCTTTCAGAAACCCAGATGTGACATTACAAGTTTGCCCCAGGTCTAATTTCCTCTTAAAACAGAAGATACTGCATGCAGACATGTCCTCTGTCACCTTTCCTGATGCATAGCAGAGCTGTCTTCTAGCAGAGGGCATTAAGAATTTCATACACAATGTCACAAGACTTCAGAGCAGTAAAAAAATAAAATCCAAGCATTTTTTTCCTCTGGACCTCCTTCAAGTATGAGGCGCCAAATATTTTGTGCCTGCACTCTGCCATGCAATTATCACTGCTATTTTTCTGCTCTTCTATTATTTGATGGGGTAGATGGCACTCAACCTGCTACCTGTGGTGCAACAGGTCAATAGAAGAGAGGATGAGGAGGTCTGCAACAAAATTGCTTGAAATAGAGCTTTAACTGTGGAAGGATGGGAAATGGAAATAAAGTAAGTGCTGTGCTAGACACTGAGACTCAGCACATCCCTGAGAATGCATTCTAGCACTTTACAGCACAATGGCGTAACAAAGTTTTAAATCCAGGCAGTTCTTTTTCCTCCTCTATTTGTTCAGTCTTAGAATGGAGAAAAACATAATTACAGCACTTAATTTTGATTTTAAAAATTGATTTTCAGCTCTAGTTTCTGCTGGTGCGTAGGAAACTCCAGTGAGTCACAGAAGTAATACAACAACCCTTGGCAGCCTTAAAAAAATAACTAAAAATCTGAAAAATGCCAGTTTATTCCCTATTTGTCCCTGGTTCAGCAGAAATAGCTTTCTGCCTCACCTTTCTAATAGAAATTTTTAAATTTCTTCCTGCTGTGTTAAGAAATCGCAATCAAAATGGTGTATCAAATCCTCTGATGTGCCATTACACTGCTCAGACTTCTATCAAATCAAAGCACTGTGTATGTAGCACAGTTATACATTTGCATGGCAAGTACTCCTACGGGAAATAATATAAACTACAAAATTTATCCTTGGGGAGAGAAAAAAAGGAGGAACCACAGACTGCGAGCAGTGCTTATGTGTGTCACCAGTGCATCTTGCAAGGCACTTGCCAAATATAATCCTCAGCAAAACTGAATTCAGTGTGGAAACACTTATATTGCAGCTCTGTGTGTGTGCCTCCCACCCCGCAACATGTAAGTACATTTGTTTTCTTGTTATTTATACATAACCCTGTGTGATGGTGGACTCATCTCTGTTTTGGGAGGGGACAAATAAAGGCACAAAGGGACTTGGTAACCAAAATACAGGAAATTGGAGAATCTGCACACTGACTGGAGCCCAAAATCTCCGACCCTGGGTGTGGCCCCATGGCTTGCCATGGCCAAAGCCAGGTAGACGTGACACGCACTCTCCCTCAGTCCTATGCCAGCCACAGCTCTCCTATCCAGATCCAGTGAGGAGCAGGAGGGCTGGAAATGTCCATACAGCCACCCACAAGGGGCACTGA
This sequence comes from Calcarius lapponicus, assembly GCA_039654755.1. NCBI lineage: Eukaryota > Metazoa > Chordata > Aves > Passeriformes > Fringillidae > Calcarius > Calcarius lapponicus. Next base: position 62,466,131 of record CM077462.1, on the reverse strand, counting down.
CATACATAATTTCCATATGATTTCTTTATTAGGAACTCCAAGTCAGGCAGCCTATAAAGAGTTGTTCATCTCACTGCTAGTCACCAAAGAACCCCCAAAAAAACAGCTGCAAGAACAAGCACGGGAATACATATCATCCTACCTTAAACATTATTTTATTCCTGGCTGATGACAAGCTGTCTTTCCTTTCAAAGGCATCCTTAAATCTCACTTTTGTTTTATCAGCCCCAAGAGCAAAATTAAAAAGTCAGTTTAAGCAGAAACACTGCAAGTTATAGGCACCAAACCAGAGAATCACACTGACTGCTTTGACCCAGCATTATTTAAAGGCTCAAGGTGAATGTACCTAGCTCTTGCCATTGTCCAAGCTCTCCAGAAAACCCTCATGCACAAGAAGCCAGGTTGCACTGAATTATGAAGCATTAAGGAATCACAAGTGATGAGATCTAACAGGATAGCTGTAATCTCATGCCAGCATCTCCCTGCAGGCAGACACACGTGTACCTGTGTGGGTTGAGCCCACTCAGCAGCACACTGCTGAGCAGCAGCAGAGTCCATGCAGCCCATGCACACCATTCCCTGTCATCTCTCAGGCTGGGTTGCCTTCAGTCCCACTCCCAGCCTCTGCCAAAGCAGCAGCTCCCCACTCCCGGATAGAACAGTCTCCAGCCACATTCTGCTGTTGACTGGATCATGTTCCAGCTGAGCAGCCCCTCCCCTCCAGGGCCTCCTGACTGGCTTTTTAATGCTTCTTAGAGAGGAACCCACATGTAGACAAGAAATGCAACAGACAATGGCTTCTGCCAGTTTTCATTTCAGTTCTTGCTCTTTATCCCTGTCCTCAGCTTTTCTAGGCTGCGGTCCTCACAGCTCCTGGGAAAAGGTCCTACAGTTCAACAGTTCAGTATCATTTGGAAGTTAAAGCACTTCAGAGGCAAGTTTTTAAGAACAATGCTGAACAATTTAGATGCCAGACACAGGTTTAGAGAAGCAATGTTTTCATGCTAAAATGTGAAAGAGAAGAAATATGAAGGAAAAGGATGTAGTTAATTCCTACAAATATAAGATGTTCTACTACTAAGTATGAGGGATAGATAACAAGTCTTTATGCAGGACTGTCTGCAATTCTTGCTTCCTAGAGTCAGAGACAAGGAAAACATATTGTTGTTTTTGGAACCGACTCACCACATTTCTGTTGCCCAAGCAAAGCGAAGAGAGAAGAGTCCGAACCACAGCAGACCAAGAACCAGGTTTTCTCCCTTAGTTCTGCTAAAGTTCTTCTGCATGAGATTATTTACTCTTTGCAAGCCAGCTGTTCACTCTTAAAATGAAAAGAATAATGCTCTACCACACTGGAATAGTCTAAAGATAGAAGATTTAACAAATGTGAATTATTGCGAGAGAAGACATTGTAGAAAGAAGAACATCTACCCCCTCACTGGTTGATACAGAATCATACAGAATTCTGCTGAAAGATCTCTGAGAGTCCACGTCAAACCTGATTACACAAATGCTTCATTGCAATGTGAGACATGAAAAGGTCCATTTCATCAATGTCATAAAGAATTGTGTTACATACATTTTGATCAAAAGATTAAAGGAACTATAAGGAAATAAGAAGTTAAGGACAAGAAGTTATTCTTCTTAAACCTACAAGATATTCAGGAGCAGAAAAACATATAGCAAACACTACAATCTAAAATAAAGAATTATCAGTCTAATTTGCTTCAGTTAATTAAATAATTCTGTGTGAAAAGGATAAAATTTTCCTAATCAATTCCATTTGAGTGCAAAGCCCAGTTGATAGGACAAAGATGGTGGTGGGGGGAAATTTTTCATTGCAGAGGATTTTGGCACTGGAAAACCAGGGGAAGAATTGAGGTTGCATACAGCTAGTGAGATATACTTTGACAAGAGACGGACTAGAGCTGATTTTAAAAAATCCAAAAAAATGATGATAGTTTTATAGGACAAGAATAAAAAATAGCATCGTTCCAAACACTTGGAAGTTTTTTAATTTAATCTGAGTGTTTCAAGAAAACAGAAACTTTCTGAGATCTCTAACCAGTAGAAAATTGAGAAAGTGTTCCTTGAAATTGTCAAAATATTTATCTTTCATTTTCATCAAAAAATCAGAACATTTCAGCCTTCTCCAGGGCTGTCAATACTGCTGTCTAAATTACATTTACATTTAACTTTCCTTTGGGATCCCAGTCAACAGATATTTTTGAAATTTCTGTTCTGCACAACTCATTGAAAATACTTTTATTTGATTCATACATCTAGCAGCCTCAAAGATCTGCCAAATCAAAGATCAAAGATTCTTCCACATCTTTCTGCAAATTGAATTTTTCCAAGCTGCGTACATTGGTTGTCTTGTCACATATCAGAAGACACCACAAATATGCTAGAATGAACTCATGTGAACTTATGGAAAAGATCATAAGGAGACAAAGGACAAAAGCAAGGAAGTCCCTGCTTCTCATTATTCAAGCATCCTAACAAGCACCATATTTCATGCCTAGACCTCCCAGAAGTAAAACCAAAGCTGATTGAAGGTCTGTTTCTCCACTACTCCCCACAGCTTAATGCAGAAAAGATTTAATATACACAGACTTGCACAACACATCTCTGCCCTGCACACAGTGGTGCACCAGAACAAGTATCTCCAAGGACTTCAGTTATTTTTCTGTGGCTCTAGGGGAACCAGATCTACATTGAACTGAACCAAAAGCTCTAAAATGCTTTCTGCTTCCAGACAAGAATAATGAGCAATGTGCCAAAATCCCATTTCCAGCACTGGAGAGGAGCTCTCACCTTAAGAGAAACAATCTGTTCTCTCCACTTTCTTCCCCTCTGCCATTCAAAGTCTTGAAAAGTTCAGCGAAGGAAAAAGTCATAAAAGGGCACAGACTTCTGAGCAGTGCTTTATCCTAGTGGGCTCAGGCTCCCAGATACTGCTGGCTGTCCCAGCCTACCAGTCTTGTCCTTAGAGATGCATGATTGTGAGCACCAGCTCTGATCCAGAGCGCATCTGTATCACACCAAGCCCCCCATGCAATGCGTGCTGAGGGGACTGCTCCCAGCTGCCTGCCTACCTGGCACTAACCCGCCTAACCCTCCCACGCTCATTTCACTCAGTTAAGCACATACGACTGCCAAAGCTATTATTTTGTTTAAGTGCCCTCTCTGACATGTCTACTTCCTACTTTCAAGCCTACCCTTTCAAGTACAAAATGGGTCTTTATGCTTTTTTAGTTCCTCAAAAATAATGGCGTGAGTACTAAGTACTCACTGAGAAGGTTCTCTGCTCACAGTAATGCTGCAGGAAGACAACAAAAAGATGGTAGATTGCAAATGCATTAAACAAATGTCTGGGTAATTTGATGTGATTTAAAGATGAGATAAGCTAGCAGCACAATCTTTCAGTCCCAGATGGTCTCAGTCTGAAGAGGGCTAAAGGAACACACCTTTTGATTATCTCATCTATTATGAACAGTAGATCCCTGTTAAAGCTCAGGACAGAGCATGACAACACAAATTGAGTGCTACATGAATGCATTACCTCAGTGTACCTTCAGGAGAACTTCCCCACAGCAATACACAGCTATTCCTACCTATGGGATTTCACCAGGCCATGTGTGTGGAAGAACATGCTCACCCTCTGATTGCATGCTCAATGCACATCCCATCAGGGATGAATGTCAATGGATATACTACATGTTAAATCTCACACCTCTTTGCTCATGCAAAGAGATACAGAATACCAGGCAGTCCTTTAGAAATCCCCATTTCAGCTGTTTCTAGGACAGGGCACACAGCCTAGGATTCAGCCTCCGCAGCTGTACATTTAGGAATGTGCAATGTGCTTTTCTGAGAGAGATCTGCATTTTTAGTTACACAAGCACTGAACATGGCACAGTGGCAAGACAAGCTACATTACAAATGCAAATTCAGAGATTGGAAAAGAAAAGAAAAAAAGAAGTCAATTTCAAGCAATGCTTGAAATATATGTAAACAAAGTCACTTAAGTGAAACTGACCCAAAATTACAAGAAGGTATTTACCTTTTGGAAGCTCAAGATAAAAATACTGTTTACAAACTACTTACAGAGTTCTGGCCTTCAGAAAGCAAGGTAATTTCTCCCAATGATTTGCTATCCATAGTGTGAAGGAGGCAGTTAAAGCTGATATAATATAATCTGAGCTACATTTAAACACCTGGTCCATCTGCTTTATATGCATTGATAGGCTCTAGTCTAGAGCAATCAATACAGTGTTAAAATTTTATTGAATATAATTTTAATAGCTGTTTTACTCACGTATTCTTCTTGGGCAGGCTTTAAAATCAGGATTGTAAGTAAAATATGACTCTAAACCACTGTCAAATTATATAACATTATTTTAAATTAGGTATATTCCTAAAGTAGATTTACCGTCTGTAAAATTTGTAGTTGATTGATACTATGACCCATAATTTTCCCAGTAATAAATTAGAGAAATAGATAGATATGTACATAGGATAGATAAATTTATACTTACGATAGTATGAAGGACGTTTCACTTCAAACACACCAAACCCCATAATTCCTGAGTTAAAGTCTCTTCTCCCACTGATTTAAATAGGAGTTTTCCCAAATGAAAACCACTTTTTCAGTTGCCAATAGTAAAGTCTCTTCTGCACTATGGTAGAGCTATTCTGCTTAAGAGTATTTCACAGTTTTTGAAACTATACAGGAATTTTAAAAAGATTAAATATTCACTTCAGACAAGGGCCCTGGCTAAGTTTCCATGCTCCAAATAGAACTGAATACAAAACCTAAAGGTTTAGCCATTTAAAACATATCTGGCTATTGTCATCATCAGCAAATAACGTACAAATAATTCCACAGTTGGAAAGATAGGTCAAACTATAGACTGCAAAAGTCATGCACATTTGATTCATCCAACCTAACTTCTTTAAAAAGCATGAAGACTAAGATATTACAGAAAACTACAAAAAGTAATATCTTTCAGCTAATTAGGTTTCTTAATACATGTGAAAGCACTTCAGAAGTGTACCACAGGTCAATGGAAGTAAATGTCAACAACCATAAAAGGCCCAAATTCATTTATGAATAAATACTGATTCTGGAAGTTAACTCTGATGTAATTTATCCTAGACATAGGGGAGAAGCTGTGCAAGAACCAGCAATTTGTCCTTTGATGAGCCATGGGGATAATCCATGGTATTAAATTGTCTGAATGGCACAATTTTTCCTATGACCACTCACATGGTTTTTATGAATAATTTTCCATTTCTGTGTTGTGATATACATTAGCATTATTTTTTAAAAGCCAACCTCACATGTGGTAAGACATTTCTGGAGAGACAACAGAGAGTATGGATCACATTTTTAATGTGAACTGAAGCATTATACCTCTAAGATTTAAAAAGCAAAAATGCAGTTTTGTGCACAACTCTAATTAGACTGGAACTGAGCAGAGCTGCTCAGCTGGCTTGCCTAACAGCTGGTCCAAATCTCTTAGGGAGGAGCATATTTTTACAAAACCTTTTATGAGGCCACATACTGAGAGCTATAGGACTTTATTATTGAGGCAGACAGGTTGATTAATAAATACCAATTTTGCTTTGGGAATCAGAAATGTAAGTGGTTTGCCTATCCAGGAAGTGTAGGCAATTTATGGATTTATGATTATTTAGATGAGTGATTTAGTGATCAAAATTTTGCATAAAATAAATAGCCTCATGGATATCTAGGCCAGAACTTTTATCAACTTTTCAAATGCTTGTTATTTGGCAACTATCAGAAGTGAATACACCCATCCTCAGGCAAAAAGATTTGAAGAAAATGAGGGTAAAATAGCTAGGCCAACATGTAACAGCAGTCTGTCTCCAAGACACATTTACAGACAGTCTAGCAAGATAACTAGGGCAATAGGAGTGGAAAGAGAGAGGCCAAAGCCTGGGGTGTGTCAGATGTGCAGTTGTGAGTCACTTTATTTTCTAAGTTACTGCACAAGATGGATGTCATGACCTCTCACACAGCATTGCTGAATAAAGTGTTAGCAGCACAAGGTGTCACTCTGGAATATACTTGAATCATTTTAGAAAAGCCCAAAAATATTTGAATTTTCCAAGAGGTACACTTTTCTAGAGGCTGTTGTCTCTGTATTCTAGACACAACAGTAATGCTTTGGAATCTTTGAGAATGATGCATAAACTGGATTTTCCAATTTTAATATATTTTTTAGGAAATCTATATCTAGCATTCACTCAAAAAAGGCTTAATCCTGAAAACCAAAGCATTTTCTTTGTACCCACAATGTGAAAAAAAAAAATGGAGTCATAGAATAGCTTGGTTTGTAAGGGACCTTACAGATCATCTCATTCCAACTCCCTGCAATGGGCAGGGACACCTTCCACTAGACCAGGGTCCTCGTCCAGCCTGGCCTTGAGCAGAGTCTCAAGCTACAATGACTTTGTTCTCTTCTCCACCTCTTCAATTAATATTATAGATTGTTACTATTTTCTACTATTTTTAATGCCCAGCATTAAACTGCTGATTGGCCAAAGCTGACAGCTCCTGGCACTGCTATAATACTGTCTGGCTACTGTCCCCAGTCACCCACCTTCAATTGCTGTGGTTTTGCTCTTCCTTAGTCCTTTGTCTTTAGGGTCATGGGTAGCACACAATATGGAGCTTTCTACACAGATAGGATGAGGTGTATTTATTCTCTGTCAAATTCCATGTAAAAAACCCCTTACTACAGATCCATAGAAACCAGGCTCTCTTGTCTGTTTACCTATCTAAATTTCTCTTCTTATGTATTTGTCCATTTTTCATTTATGATGTCTTTCTGCTTGATAAAAACTGGACACACTGTCATTCCTTTCAAACTGCTCCTATAAAGGAGCACAGGATGGTTGGGGTTGGTAGTTCCATTGCACCTGCTAAACAGGCTCACCTAGAGCAGGCTAAACAGGATCATGTCCAGAATGATTTTGACTATCTCCAGGGAAGGAAACTCCAACTGCACAGTTTTGTGTGCAGCTTCTTCCAGTGCTTTGTCACCATCAAAGTAAAAAAGTTTTTGTTTGTATTCAGATGGAACTTCGTGCTTTTCAGTTTATGTCTGTTGCTGGGCGCCACTGAAAACAGCCCGGCCCCATCCTCTTGACACCTGCCTTTGAGGTATTTATATGTATTGATGAGATCAATTCTTAATCATCTCTTCTCCAGGCTAAACAAACCCAACTCCCTCAACTTTCTAACAGGAGATATACTCCAGTCCCCTTGTCATCTCCATAGCCCTCAGCTGCTATGCTATTTTGCCTTGTCCTGGGGAGCCCAGAACTGGACACAGCACCCCAGGTGTGGCCTCACCAGGGCTGAGTAGAGAGGCAGGATCCCCTCATGTGACCTGCTGGCAATGCTCCTCCCAAAGGTGTCCCCAGGACACCACTGTCCTTACAGACCCCTAGGGCACACTGCTGGCTCCTGGACAGATTGTTGTCTCCAAGTCCTTCTCTGCAGAGCTGCTTTCCAGCAGATAACCTGTATTGTTTCATGTTGTTATTTCTCCCCGAGAGCAGCTCTGCACTTGGCTTTGTTGAACTTCATTGAATTCCTCTCCTCCCAACACCTCATTACCTCTATTTTTTGACTCACTCAAGCAAAGATCCCTCACAAGAGCTGATGAAGGTTATCTGTTTGGTTTTTTTTCCCCTAAATTCTTTTGCCTGTACTTCCATTCTGTAAGACTTAAGCAGTAATATTTTGTGAAGTAAAAATTAGGCAACTTTTTGAAGTGCAACAAAACATCTACCAACTAAGTTGTTAAAGAAAAAAAGGTCAATAACATATTCATAATTCATTAAAGATCTGTCACTCTTCAAGCCCTTTTTAGTATCTCATTCTACCTCAGAGATTTTCAGTTCATGAGAGAATGCTTTATGTCTATGACTCAGGAATCACAGGGTCTATCTTCAAAATTTCTGCACCATGACACAAAGAAATAATCCAAAAAGAATAGATGAGGGGACATTCCTTTGCTTTGATAGTACATTTCTCTATTTACATTACTCTATTTATTGACTGCATAGAGTATTTTCCCTGTCTCCCCTCAAAAGGAAATGCTAGGAATATAGCAAAAGATGTGGGAAGAAATCCCTAACCAGCCAGAAATAATAAAAAAAAAACCAAAAAACAAATTAAATAAATTTACACACTTGCTAAAGAAATATTAACTTTTTAAAATGTTCTGATTATAGAGTTTTTTTCCAGTAATATGCCTGATCAGATGCTGAATCCCATAGACACAGAGACATAGATCCAGCACAATGTGGGAAAAGATGTTAGTTTGACCAGCAGTTTGGCACTACTTCCAAACTAAGCAATGCCAGTTTAGTGTGTTATACCGGCCTTGCCACAGGCAGAATTCTGGGCCACTCCTTTCTGTAAAAAAATCATAATTATTTGCGAAGGTCAGTACCTCCTGCAGTGCTGTTCAAGCACTATGGCAGAGCTGACACTCATGGATGGTACTGGGAAAATTACCATGATGAAAGACTACTACTTCTTTTCTGTTGTGTGTTTTGTTTTCAAAAGGAGAAGCCAGAATAGCTCCTATTTGGCTCAAATTAGTCTGTGCCTGGGTGTCTTTACAGCTATTCAAAACATCTCAGCCTTATATAGTACAGGCGGAGATTTTAAGCTATAGCTGCAAAATAATTTTCAGAAATGTTTGCAAAGCCATTAGCTGTGATAAATTGCACAATTTACTCCTAGACCAAGATTCTTTCAGGTGCTTTTTCTCCCTGGATAACCAAATCGTGTTTTGCTTCAAAGCAGTTCAACTCCTTCCAGATGCTGCACCCTGCAGAACATCCTTCCTAATTGCCAGACTGGGACCTGATGTGGACTGCATCATCCCTAAAAATCTATCAGCACCTGCAAGTGTCACTTCAAGCCCCCTCTCTTGCCAGCGCAGAGTTCCTGGGATTCCTGAAAGTTTTTTGTCACTGCTCACATGATTTTGGACTAACCATCACAAAAACATAAACACAAAAAGTAAGCAAAAACAGCTTACTTTTTCCTACTATCATTGGACCTGCGATATCAAGCTTGGACTGAGCTAGCTCACTTTTAGTCCAAAAACCAGGTAAATCACACCTTGAAATAGCATTTGTAAGCATCCTACATTACTGAGCAGAAAATGCTCTCTTGTGGTTTTTTCATGAGTTCACAGTCAGGAATATGTAATTATATCTCTTCTATGCAAGTAATGATGACAGTTAAAAGTAACACTCAGAACATTTGATTTAATATTGGTGACATTTAAAGACATCTTACCATAGTTTACTTGGCTCTTACTTGTAAAATTTCTTTTTTTCTAAAACAACGACTTGAAAACATCTGTAGTTCCCCAGATAGAGATGATCAGTTGACTTAAGAGAAGCATAAGATCATCCCATTGTATTTTAAATACATGCAAATATGTTTTTAAAAATCAATGTATACATTAATGCTCTGTGGCTGTGCACTCTTGGGAATTCTGCTGGACTTTTCAGTAGCTATTGAAGAAAAAAATCCTTGTCTTACATAGGACCATCAGCATAAACCTCCCTTATTGCTTAACAGTCTTACTTTTAAGTAAGACTGATTACTGCTAAGCAAGTCTTGCCCCCAGCTTTTTTTCAGACAGTGTATTTGATTTCTTCACCAGAATCTCTGGCTGCAAGTGTAATCACATATTTGAAGATAGTAACTGACAATCGCCAGGGTAACCTTATTTAAAGTTTGTGCTTAGTCACCATATTTAGGAATTGAAGTTGTACAGAAACCTGATGGTTTACACATTCACCGTCCTTCCTGTCCTTACAGTTCGAGGAGATTTAAAAGAGTGGCACCTTATTACGTGTTTTCCACCAGGGAGAGATAACCCTTGTAGAGATTAACGTGCTGCCAGACTACTCTACCATCACCAAATGTATCACTTTAAAATTTCATAAGACTATTTTTTTCCCTGCTAAGCTGAATAATGCCTGCAGAGCTTTCTCTTGCAAGCTGCAAGGAAGGCATTGTAAAACATGCCAATACCAAATATATTTCCAATATTAGCATTCATTTCACACATGCACTCTAAATAAGTACAGTTAATACAGAATCAGGACTTCAGACTAAATTTTTCTGCTATGTTAAGACTTCATGATATTATATATTACCTCAAAGGATATATTCAAGATGTCTTAGAGAAGGCTATTAGCATTGATTTATGTTATTTTAATGCCTTACAGTTTTTAAAACAAGGCAACAGAATAGTTAAGTTGGATGCCACTGTGCTTTATTAGCTCACACCCTGATCTTAGCACTTAGATGAAAACTTTGTCTCAAATATGCAAAAGACAGGAATTTATTATAAATTCATGCACAATAAAAATTATGTATTAACTGCAGAAATCAGAAAGAAATTTGACAGGAAAAAAATGTGTCAATCTGATCCCAATTCTGTGATGGGAACTGAAAGCAAGCCTCCAAATCCAAACATTTTTCTCTGACACAGTAATCTCAATAAAAGAGTTTCTGAGACTTTATTTATATCTAAAAACCTGTAGCTAGACAGGATATAGAAAATGGAGAAAATTTACTGAACTATTCTTTAAGGTCAGCCTAGATAAAAACTAAAATTATTTCCTCATTTACCTCCCTGCTTTAGAGATCAAAATCACGCTTCTGGCTTGCTGATACAATTATTTGCTTGTCTGCCTGCCAGGCAGCGTGGTACATATCCATCTTCAGTACATGCTACATGCCAGCAAGTGCTCTGCTTGGGGTAGGCAGTTGGAAAGCAATCTGTTAAAGTCCACAGCATGACTCAAACCCATTCTCCTCTCCTCCTAACACTTTCTCATTGAGAGCTGTCTTAAAGAGCAATCTCTCTCCATCAGCACATCTCCTTACTAGGGCCTGGCCAATGGATCTTACGGTGCAAGTTTTTAAATTATGGCTTCTTGCCTTAGAGGGTTTTTTATGAGTTCGCAGAATAGCACACAAATGACAAACTACTTGGTTCTACCTCAGCTAACCATGTATTCTGTTATAATTTGGATAACCGTCACCCAGCTACTTCTCTAGGGAAGCTGAAGGGCTGGGTATTTCATCAATCTGCTAAAATAACCTTCATTTAAATCCTCATGCACAGCAGAAAATATTTAATATTGCAGTGCATCACATGCCTCCCTTACTGGTGTCAGTACACAAGGAATCTTTTGATTTTTTTTTTTCTTTTTGAGATCTACATTTGTTGTCCAGAGAAGATGCAGATACCCCATCCCTGCAAGGTCAAGGTCAGCTTGGATGGAGCTTTGACCAACATGTGGAAGACGTCCCTGCCCATGGCAGGGGCTTGGAACTAAATGATGCTTAAAGTCCCTCCCCTTTGCGGATGCGTTTCAAAAATGTCTGCCTTGCAAGCTACCCAAAGTTCTGAACTGGGCTCTCTGACAATATGTGATCCCTATTGCTAGGACAGATGAGCTCCCACCAACATCTGGTAATACAGCTCCTTCAGCACTCATCCATCATGTCAGAAATCCTGCTGTCCTATTAAAGCATCTCTGATGTGTTGCAAACAGTTTAGTTTGGAACAAAAAGATCTATTATGCACAATACTGCTTATTAGTGATGGGACAGAATTGCTAAGGCATGAAAGGGACTTATGGAACTGGGTTGATCTGCTGGCTCAGCCGTGAAATTGTGCAACTATGAGCCATTCCCTTCCCCACTCTGTGCCTTTGTTTCATCAAATCAGAAGACAATGCTAGTGCTGATCCCTACTGAGCCTTTGAAAGTGTGCAGACTGAAATGCTTTATGGGTCAACAGAATTAAAGAAAGGTAAAACTTTACAGTATTAATTACATCTAAAAGACAGAATGCATAAATGCATAGTAATTTGTTTAAACGTCCAAGAATATATACAAAATTATTTCTAAATAATCCCCTACCCCTTTTCCCCTCAGCCTTTCTTATTTTAGGATAAATAAACCAAGAGAGACACATTCATTCATCACAAAAATTTCCCTCTGGACTACTCCCAGTTGATTAATTTTAAATTACTAATTGAAATTAAGAAAGAAATGTAGAGCACAGATGAAGTTAGCATGAGTTTTACACTTGTGATTTCAGAATGAAGATTTTAAAACAAAAGAACGTCATTTCAGAATGGTGCAGAACTGCAGAACAGCTCTGTAAATAACACAGCAACAGAACAGATTTCTCACCTACACCAGCAGAAAAGCTTATCAAAGCCAGGTTTCATTGCAGCTATTGGGGACACTTCTGCACAAGATTCCTGTTCTGGGATTGCAAAACCCATCATCAACATTAAATAACATAAAAATAATGAGTTTCTCAAATTGCAAGGACGTGTTGATTATAAAACTGACACTGAAAAGCCAGGAAGTACTTTCCAGAGAAAGAGGTAGCAGAACTTTTATTTTTACTGAACTTCACTAATTAGCTTTTAATGATCAAAAAGTTCCTCTCACACAGCCAAAACATATAAAGACGTTTTAGCATGAAAAAAAATAATTGAGAGGATTACTTAGCACATGTGAAAGAACTATCTTCTAGTCACAAGCTTCTTTTTATCTTACCATGCTTTAATTCCTATACTTTATCCTAATTTTTTTTTTCTCCCAGAGCTACACTTTTATGTTCTAAACTAGATTCAGAATTTGGAGGCTTCTAGGATCATGCTTTAGGCCTACTCTGTAATTTAACATAATTTGTTATAACTGCTGGAATTATTAAAAGGGTTTCAAGGGATAATTTTGTAGAATAAAATATAACTGCAGAGATTTCTTGCTGACGGAGGGCCTAAAGGAGTTCAGATTTGTCTTTATATTCAGCTGTCAAGCATTGCTTGCTTATCTATACAATATATTAAATTTTATATCAACTTTCCTTTCTCTGATTACTATCATTTTTATCTATGAAATCCACTAGTATTCAGCACAATTGAGATATAACTGCAGAATAGCTGCTGAGTATCTTCCCTGTAGATTTGCTAACATGTAGGATATGCACCAAAACCCAGAACGTAACAGAAGAACTTAAACAGAGAATGAAAGGGTTGGCTTCTTCTGTTACCACACTGAATGGTCAACACTGGTTTTCTCTCTGTGTCTGGAACATTGCAGGAACATTCATGTTTCTCTTACCCTACATACAGAAATATGTAGGGTAAGAGAATTTATGTTGCTTAATTAATTATTTTAAAAGAAGCACCTCCTTTCCTCTTATCTTCATTGTTACTTCTTTGTCCACGAAGAATATCAGCTCTACAGACTGAGGAAAAAGAGGCGCCAACTCTTCAAGGAAGATGAGAGTAAAAAAAATACAAAATGTCGCTTAAAATGGATTCTAAATACCCCTATATTTAGTGGCTGCACACAGAGTCCTTGCTGCACACATCCTTGCTGAGGCTCAGAACAAAGCAAAGGAAGATAAGTAGAGAAGAAAATTTTTCATTAGGACAAGTGAAGATAGAAAACAGTAATGTATTAATTTCTAGCTCCTTTTGTGCAAGGGGGAAAACAAGAGAGTTGTGCAAGGAGTTAGCATTGACATGGTGTTTGGTGTTTATGTTCTTGACACCATAACAGAATACCTGGATGACAAAGACTTTTCTGGGAGAGATTTACAGACAATAAGTCATAAAAGTGTAGAATGATTTAGGTTGGAAACACCTTAAAGATCATCTGGTTACAACCCTGCTGCCATAGGCAGGGACACCTTCCACTAGACCATGCTGCTTAAAGTCCCATCCAGCCTGGCCTTGAGAACTGCCAGGGATGGGATGTCCACAACTTCTCTGGGCAGCCTGTGCCAGTGCCTCACCACCCTCACAATAAAGAATTTCTGGTTTATAGCTAATCTAAACTTACTCTCTTCCAGTTTAAAGTCGCAGGCCTTTGTCCTATCACTCTATGCCTGTGTAAAAGATTGTTCTCTCGCTTTTTTGTAGGCTCCCTTCAGGTACTGAAAGGCCCCAATAAGGTCACCCTGGAGACTTTTCTTCTCCAGGCTGAAAACTCCCAATTTTCTCATCCTTTCCAAATGAGACTTCCCTCAAGTGCATTGTGGGAAAAGTGCATCTACTCAAATCATGAGGGTCATGAGGGTGATAGAAAAACAGCTACAAGAGGTAAAAGACAGCACAGTTATAAGAAATAAGTAGCACAAAGATCAGTATGGTCAAAAGAAGGTGAATAGGCCCTGTTTACCCAAGAAATACAGAAAACATCCAAACTGAAGCAGGAAGAACAGAACCGAGAATCCCGGCCCTACTCAGCAGCCATAAACCGGACATTGGGTACTTTCAGCATTCAACAAACCAAAGTCCTTTAGGAGCACACTGCAGAATTAAATTCCTTCCCTGCTTCTTAAATTATGTATAGGACCAATGCAAGCATAAATTCTGCCCAGTATCAACTACGAGAAAAATAGCCTCGAGAATATTATTCTCAGATTATTCTTTGAGTAAGATAAAGTTTAGCCAGCGCTTTGCTATGTAACAAAACCCCAAAGCTTCATTATTCCTAGTTCACCAGTACCAATAATAAATAGGAATAGGTAAACATTTTTCAAACAATATATTAGATTTATATTTAATTTCTAATAAATTACACTGAGGATAAAAGAGAAAACCCTGAGAATTCTCAAGCGTGTATTGAATCATTGGTCATTTCACCCTCAAAAGAATTTGAATTTCAACAAGAATTTTTAATTGAACCCCCTGGATTTTTAGTTTATGATTTAATCTACCAAGTTGCTACGGCAACCAACGATTATAGCTGGCAGGCAAAATTCACAGAATTGTTAATCAATCCTAATCTGGATATGCTGCATCAGTAATTCTTTCACAGGGGAAACAGACAAGGCTAAAAAAAAAATGGGTTTAATGCTTAATTTACAACATACAACTACTAGAACTGTGAATATGCTTTTCGTAACAAACATCCCTATTAGAAACACCATTTTTAAAACTCAGATGTTCTAATAGAGAGAAATCTTTCACTGAGGTTTGTATATCACCCAGCACTGTGTGTCTCAGAGACATCTAATCAATGAGCTTTTTAATGTGCTCAACTCTCCCTCTGCTCTCAAAGAGGGAGAATGGATTTACCCAAATCGAAAGTTACAGTCGTTATTCTAACATGATTGTGGTGGAGGATAACGACTGTATGGTGCTACTTTCAAATCTGTGCACTATTTGTCTGCCGCCCTGTATAAAGTGCAACAGCCTGCCAGGGTGTGGTTCAAACCTTTTGCAGCTCTGTTCTTTATCCTGTTTCCACCATAAGCATTAACTAATCACTTATGATCCCTATGTTTGTTCCAGGCTCCTATTTCCTATTTTCCTATCCTCCAGCAGAGTGATGCAATTAGACTTAGCTACTACAGAAGAATGTGGTGAAATTTATTTCTAAAATATTCTTAATATTAAGTGTTGTGCTTAACTAATATATAGCATATTAATTTTAATCACCAACAGTAGTTAGCCAGGAAATTTAAATTCTGTTTTATGGTCCCATTAAATGTCCATAAATTTATGCATCTAGATATAGCTAACTTGGCATTTATGAGAGTACTTTCCTTCTGGTTTAATCTAATTCACTTCTACAGTGAGCAACTAAACTCTTCTGAACATACTCTGTTAGAGTGTTAATCCTGGTAAATTTCTTGGAAAAGCTGTAATTATAGTACACTAAGGAGATATAATACACAACAAATCAATTTAGTTATTCAATATATTTATTATTACTTGAACTGATATTTCTAATATGGTGACTGTTCTTCACACTATTTTGCTCATGTAATCTAGAACATCTCTTGTTGACTTTGATTTCCTCAATAAATTTAACCTAGAATACTCAAGCCGCAAAAATAAAACAGGGACTAACACCTGTGAAAAAGTTACCACAAAAATCCATCATAGATGAAGGAATCTAAGGACCAATGTAAGTTTCCAATAAATGCTTATGCATTTGGGACTCTGCTGGTTGAAAAAGAAGGTTGCAGGTATGCAATTGAAGAAGGATGTTCCTTGAAAGCTGACACAGAGAGCAAATATGGAGTCTTGCACCACATCCTGGAATCTATGCAATTTCTTGATGGCAACAACACAACATTCAGGGATATGACAGGTCCTTAACCTTTTTGATATTTAATAATCAATTAATATTGTTTGTGGAAATAAGGGTATGATCCTCCCTTATTACCACCTGAAACCAGAAGCTCTGATTCTACAGTGGCACACATGAGTGTAACTCACTGATGAGCCATGACCCCATGATTCTACTGCATGAAATACCATTTAAGATAACATGCCAAATGAAAGGAAAACTCTGAGGCTGTGTTTCAGCTGGAAGTTTACGACTAACTCACTTTTTGTATCATATTATTTAAGATGCTTTTTCAAAAGTTACACTTTTTCCAATTTAGGTCTTGAAATCAAAACTGTACCAGATCTTAGAATCATTAAGATTGAAAAAAGACCTCTAAAGTCAGTGAGTTCAACTATTGAGATAAAGGGTTTTGATTGAAAGAGTAAAGAAGGACCAAACTAAAACCAGTAGCATGAAATTGTTACAATTTTTTTATTCTGTTTGGTTTTTTTCATTTGTTTGCCTCATCTCTTCTTTCATTTTCACAACAATTTATTCATCCTCTCCCCAGTGTTTGTTATAAATTCCTCATTTGTTCCAGATTCTCTTTATTATATCTACTGTGAATTTATTTTTAATAGATTTCTGCCCACTCTGCATCTTGTGTTACCCATTACCTGTGTTACCCAGTCACTGTGTTAAAATTTGTTTTTTAAACATCCCTCTGAAGAAGCTTGACTGTTTTAGCTAAAAGAAGCACACACTGCATTGTCATGAGGAGAAAAAATGATTATTTTAAAAGGCTGCAAGAAAGCTAAGAAACATACATAGCCCCATTGTTGGGTTTATGGTTGGACTTGCTGATCTTAAAAGTCTCACCTAACCCAAATGATTCTACGATTTCATGATTTTTTTTTAAATAAGATTTTTAACTTTGCAAACATAACATGTACTGCATATACACACAAATTCACACATATATAAATACAACTGTCAACAGGTTTTCAGCCTTCCTAAGGAAATTAGAAAAGATAGAAAGCTTTGAACAGATGAAGGGATTTCTGTCTGAAAGATGGGAATCAAATTGCCACATTCATCTGAAAATTAGAAAACATTAGAAGGTATATGCAATGTCATGTACATAACACTTGATAATAATGCTTAAGTCCCAGCTGAAACACTTAAGTGCGTCATACTTTCTCTAAATCATTCATATAAAATAAATCTTAAAAAAGACCCTTAAGCGTAATCCTCCATAGCTTTTCCATCAGGACAACCCAATTTTAAACCTTTTTTGTCTCTTATCTATACAAAATGAAAGGCAGCTAAAGAAAATGTACTACTGTGCAATAAATGCTTTTTCATCTAAAACACATCAGTACAATTCCCTTTGAAACTCTATTTCATACCAGGTGCCTAATTAAAAAGGAACACTGTTTATGCAATTTTGACAATATTCCAAGTAATGAGCAATAACATGGCTTTTAGGCTGAAATCCCCATTGACTTAATCAGGACTTCTGCCAAAATATAGATATGCCCCATGACAGCCATGGATGCACACAGTTACAACAAAGTATAATATTAAATGCTTTGGGGTTTGCTGCTTTCATCACTTGTTATTTGAACTTTTTTTCCCCATATTTTCAAATGACTTGCTTACATTTGACAAGAGTTATATTTTGCCTGTCTGATTCTTAAATTTTCCCTTACTGCCATTAACTCAAAAAGTCATGAAGATCAGGAATGCACAGCTATTATCATATATATGGGATTGAAAAACAAACAAACAAACAAACAAACCCAACAAGCTATTTAGAAAGGTAAAGTCTATAAAAGATGACTCAGGCAAATAGTTTATGACATTTTATAAGGTACTTGTCAGAAAATCATCTCTGCATCCTCTCTAATTAACTACACAGTATGCTATAATTGTAAAAATAGAAGTTTTGTCATTTCCTTTGACTCTAAATATAGGAAGCTTTAATAGCTACAGGGCTGTAGGTAGAACTGTTGGTAGAAGACAAGACCTGAGAAAGCCTTTTAGAGCTGTTTAAACCTCCTTTCTTTCCCTCATTTGCTGAGGGGTGAGTGGGGGCTGGACTGCAACCATTATGTCTGCAGCACAGCAAAGGGGCACAGAACCATGAAATGGTGATTCCAGGATCTGGATTCCAGCTACAGTGGAGTACACCATATGTGATATACATTAGGGACTTTTACAGAGCTTCCCCACTGCCTGAATGCACATCACCCTGACCTCAGAGCTGGCTGGCAGCACACCACATACCTCAGCTACAAAACTTAAAGACTGAAAATTTGAGACATAAAAATTTAAAGCTATATATATATACCTATAGATATGCAACTGCATTCCCAAATAAGCAGTTAGTTATATATATTATATATAATTATTTATGTGGCTATTGAAGGCAAGACACATGTTCCACTCACCCTGAACTTGCAGAAAGACAGAAATGACACTTCTCTCCCCCTTCCAAGCCATATTATCTTCAGCCCCTGGACTATGGTCCTGGAATATATGCTGACTTATACCTAAAAATCCTCATAGATGGGGAACACTGAACATTTCCAAAACCAAGTTTGAACACAGCAACAAAACCAATAAGTATCATGTTTTTCTTGCAGGGGGTCCCTCATAAACATTTATCAAATAACCCAACATATTCTGCCACAAGCACAATGGGAATGCCGTATATGTGTGGTAAAACTTCGTATTTTGCCCAAGTCAAACATAGATGATTCACTGCAGACCCTGAAAGAATTTCCTGTTCTAGAATTCACAGCCTTCAATGCGGAAATTGTCTGTAGTTAAGGTGTGAAGGTATCTTTTATTCTTTATCTTCATAAATCAAAAGAAAGATTAAAAAAAGAAAAGGCCTTCAGCATACGTTCTGAGAAAGTCTGTGCATATTTTCTCTCATAGACCCCATAAACTGTGCAAATAATGGATTATTCACTCCATAACAGAACAAAGACAGAAATCAGGTCAGCTAGACCTGAAATATTTCATTCAATGCAATACAGAAGTTTTTGTCTGGAACTTGGAACATTACTTCTTTTCCTACATTTACTTTTGGATATTTTGTTCCATTTTGGAATTCCAGTTTATAACGATGAGTCCAAAATTGTTTTGCCGCTATTAAATATTTTTCTTTTTACTTTTTTTGAAAAAAATTGTACATTAAAAATGTCAATACAAAACACTGTCATTTCTGATCATTTTTCTTCAGTCAGATGAAATTATTTGTTGGCTTCCATTTGAAACTTTTAAGGTATGACTGAAATAGCTCTTTGTGGCAAATTTGCTATTCAAAACATCACCATCTGTACTCATGCTAAACATTCCGTGTTTAGAATCTTAGTTTGAACTATCATTTCTGACAATAAATATGCACCTTTGATTTTATATTTTTTGCACTGAAAAGTATAGTTTTGTTGCAGCCATGTCACTTACAGAAATCAGTTCTTCCCCGTATTTAAACATTATACAATTCCTAAACATTTCAGAAAGATCACTAAATGTTTACTAATTTCATCAGTCTCCTTCCAGAACAGGCATCAAACTGTGCAGCAAAACCCACAAGAAGCTATTATCATTTTGTAGGATCAGCTTTTTTGTTTGGTTGCCTTTCTTGAGAGTAAACCAATAGGAAAAACCTTACTATTTTAATTTGGTCTTCAGCAGTAACTGAGGAGCAAGTGAAGGTGTGCATTAATTTGCGCAGTCCCTAAGGTGACACCCAAAAATTAGTCCGTCATTTACTTGAGGTTTTGAAGTTTAGACTTAATCTCTTTTTCAAGTTATCAACAGCTTTTGTAAATAAAATTAGTAGAAAACCAGACTAATTTCACTAAGAAATGTTTTGTTTCCCTCAATACCTGATCTCATCAGTCAATGATGCAGAAAGGTAACAGAAATGTTCCAAATGCAATTCTTTCTCCAAATGCAGTGATCCATTTTTTAAAAAATGCTAAAGTTAAGAGTGTGATAAAATAGAGCATGATAAAAATACACCATAAAGTTCACAAGTGAAGTTTCAAGTGATACACACCATATTACTTTATTTTGATTATGTGTCCAATGAGCAAGTATCTCTGGTATAAAAACATACCATAAAAATACCAGTGGAATCTTTTTACAGTCTAACTTATTCTGACAATTTTAGTTGCCATGAGTCCAGGAATGAAAAATAAAACAAAAAAAGAGAAAATCTTTATTATTTTGTTATAACTCACAGAGTGTTAGTTCACCTCTTAGGAAGGAATTTCAAACATTGCAGCTTTTTTTTTTTTTTCTCTTTTGCAGGTTCCAGAAATTACCCTTGAGCTAGCACATTTCTGGAGCATCCAATCTGTTCAGCCTTGAAAAGGTTATGTATGAGAGGTTATTATGTTCTACTAAACACTGACCCATTTTATCAGGGTGAGATCTATGGGGCAGCAACAAACATTGTGCTCTACAGCTTAACTGAGAACCTTAGTAATTTATAAATTCCTATCCATCTGCACAGTGCCATATGATCCATATGTTCTATCTTTTTAATCTTCTATCTAAAAGGTCCTGATTTTTCATGTTTGCTCATGAGTATTCCCAGATTTGAAAGAAATAGACCCATGAGAAGCAGACTAAACAAGACCTCCCCTCCTATGGTCTGAGCTGCAATGTTAAATTCTGATGGCCAGTAAGGTGTTGGTTCCAAAAGAAGTTTATGCTGCAGCAAAATTTCACTTGTTCTTTCTCTCACTCTCCCATCTCTTAATTGTAATACTTAATCTGTTTTAATTCACTGGTATTTATACCAGATGAGTGGATTCTGTATTTTTTCTAAATTTGGTTACCTCTTTTTATGGAAGTCATAGGACTTTCTCTCCAGTTACCGACCCCTTTCAGAATTGACTGAAAATGAAAAAAATTGGAAGAAAATCAAAGGGGGCAAAAATTATCATCATGGCCTAACAAAGTATTTTGTTTATAAGACATTTTTCTTTTCCCATTGCAATCTGTGTTTGCTTTTCTTCTTTTTCATTTCTAAAAGCTTTATGCAATAGAGCTTCTTATGTCATGAAAATGTTTTCAGTATTTCAGCTCTTGAATTTTGCCATTCATTTGTAAAAATTCTGCTCAGTGAAGTCAGTCAATTAAATATTTGATTAAAAAGTTGTAAGTTATTCTTAGAACATTCAATCAGTTAAGTATTTATGAGTCATTTATATTTCCCTCTCCACTGTAGATATGTATATTTTACAAAATTGCATTTTATCATCTGCCTGTTCTTCCAGTTCTGTTTAATTTGTCTGAAATTCTATACAGCTTTATCTTCTTTTCACTGCCCAAAACAATGGTATCCCATCTGCAAACTGTCCTGTGTCTGTCTAGCTAATAAATATTGCACTGTCTAGGAAAGATGTCAAAATGTGCACACGCTCTCCCTGGTTCAGGCTGTCTTGGGATAACTTAGCCATAAGCCTTCTGCCTTGTTGCAAGTGATCCATTCCTTTCTCTCAACTGTTGTGATCACTGGCACTCTAACTTTCCCAGGCATTTTATTTTCAGAAGTATTTTCTTTTCTTAGCATGCTAAAGGGATAGGACTTTGTGAAAGTTTTTTAGTAAGTACAAATAAATTACTTGAGCCTCTTTTCCGCTTACTACTAATTTACTGACACTCTCAGAGATTCCATTAAGCTAAAAGAAATCAACTTTTCCTTTAGAGAAACTATTCCTGTTTGTTACAATCCCATTATGTTTATCTCATTAAAAGTACCTGGCACAGATTTTCTGAAGTGTGATTCCCAAGATCATCCCTAGAGTTTCTGAAAAGACAGATAAATATTTCCTGTCATCCAGTTCTCTAAATGGAACAGCTATGGCACCACACATTTTCATTAACTACCCACCAGCCATCTAATGCTACTTAATTAACACTATTTGTAAGAGAGTTACATTTTTTCTACCTTTTTTCTTTTGCAAATATACAATACCACCACCAGCTCATAAAAATCTTGAGTAAAATGATACCAACTACCCATATCTCTGGAAAACAGACTGTACCAAGCAGATACAGTTCTTTGCTCCTACGATCAGGTTTTGTCCCTGAAGCACATATACAGTTTTGGGAGCTCTGAGGAAAGTGGTTACAACTGCTCCTGCAACTATTTCAAATTTGCAAAAGAGTGGTGGGCACAGATGTAACATAAACAATGAGGACAAGTGGGTGGTAGATTCCTACTCCATGGCCTTAACAGTTCAGAAAAAATAAGTCACAGGAGTAGGAATGCCCAGGATCTAGCACTGCACCTACACTAATTAGTCTTTGAGCAATGTTAGCAATGCAAAACACCCTCGTCCAGTGTCCTAACCACTTTCTCCACCTTTGTTTGCCAAAAGAGTGTGAAGTGGGAGTTGCAGGGTAGATGAAGTACATGGAAAGGCTAAGTTTGGGATGGGACTCCAAGTGTTAAAACCATTATTTCCTGTCGTCTCCATCTTTTTCATTTCTCCTCACATGATCATTCTTGCCCCAGACTGCTGGAGATGCAGCTGCCTTGGGTAGCCACTGTGCCCCTCAGCAAATGAATCTCCTCCCCACAGTCACAGAGATGTCAAATTCAGACCACATGTCTTGTAGGGAAAGGGGAGCTGGGAAAGATGTTGACAGCTTGAGGAAACAGGCAGTTCTGTGAGAAAAGAAAGCATTTCCAGAGTATAAGGACTCTTTACAAATCAGCATCCTGACTTTCCATAAAGTGTTGCCCGGATGGTTCTTGTGTTTGCATATCAAATTATCAACTTATTTATTCTTGATTAGGTCTTATCACAGGTTCAAATGCCACTGCAGCCCCCAAGACATTGCCAGAGAACAGTACAGCAAGATGCTCTCCACCAGCACTTTTAGAAGGTATAGAGCATCAGAATACTAAGCCCATTACCAAATAATATTACAAAACTCCAATAAAATTATAGAGAATTTGTATTTGAGAGTCCACCCATCACAGGTCTTCAATATTACACCCAGCAGGCCAACAGAAGGAGCTTGTGAGAAGAGAGGTGGAGATGGGTGTCCCTGAAAACAAAAGGTCCTCACAAGGATGTGCCAAAACTTGTTATATTTTGTCTCAAGCCTTTTAATAAGGCATTCACCCTATCATAATTACGAAAACTCATTTACAATAACCATTATTATGAAAATTGTGTTGAAAAACCCATCTAATTGAAAGTATAGTAACGCTCATCAACTCAGTTAAAACACGTTCAAGGACATTAATTGATTAACACAGTAAGCAAATGGTGATATGCTAGCTGGAGTGGGCTAATTTCTACATTGTGCAATCATGGCAGATTCTTACTGACTCTATTCTCAGAACCATTTTTCTTTAACACCTAGGCTGTTTGTTTTCTTCCCCAAAATGTGTACACTTGTCCATGTGCTTCTCACTCAGTGAAGTGCAAAGCATTCATGGAGTGCTAATGGGAAAAAGCCAATAAATATAACAAGATAGCACTGGTCTATAATTCAGCCTTGAGATATGAAGCATCTCTAGCTAAAGAAACTGCAAAGGAATTATACACTAGTTTAAAAGTAGATATAATTTGATTGTAATAGACAGATTGTTAGATAAGATTTGAATATACACAGGAATTCCTATTCATTTTTGCTCATTTGCACTGGTTTTAGCCTGGGCAGCTCTGTGATATCACAACATTAAAGCTTTTCCTTGTCTATACAATGCTTAGGACAATGGGGCCCTGCACTGCTATCAGAGCCCCTGGGTAATACTATAACCTAAATTATCATCATCATGATTCAGATTGAATTAAGAGGCTTGGAAAGAATATGCATCTAGGGAGGAATCTCCAGACCAGTCTAGCTTAGATCATTACTAAGAGCTATAATGAGAAGGGCAGTGGCACATCTGCTTTGATGTATTCAGGAGCTGGAAGGACTGCACTTACCTGGTCAAAAATCTTGATGTAGCAAAGATAAGAGAATCTGAGATATGCTACAGCATGATGCTACAGAATGGATGAATTTCATCCTCTCCCACACCTCTCATTTTATTATCAGATGAGATTCTCAAAAGGAATTTAAAAGAGTTTGTGACTTACAGTTCTTTGAAAATCAAAGGGAGATGTATTCCTGCCTAAATTAGGCTGAAACCTACTTTTCCCAAAAGCCTGAATAAAAAAGAATCCAGCTTTTCAAGATTATATATAAACACCACCGTCACCCCTGGGTTTCACAGTGTTTGGGAAAATTTTGTACTTATCCACCCACACATGATCTAACTGAAGTCTGCAGAGTGTTCACCCACAGACTGATATGACCCACTGTGTTTGTATCCAGAATGGCGGAGCAATACTAACACACCCAAAATTTCAGTCAGAGTCGTCCAGCAAAAATCATTTGGGGGCTGCTATTTTTGTTCAGGTTTCTTCCCCTGTAATCCCCAGAGGCAATGCAATGAGCAGCTCCTTTGAATATTAAATTTTGAAGTTCACAAGAATTTAATTAGTAACTCACCTACTTACCATCTTGCAATGATGCCTCTCCTACAATTATGGTACTACATTACAAGCAATTTCAGCTTAATTGAATAACTGGAATAAAACCTGGGTTCCAATTGCCAGAATTACCTGTATTAAGATAGCTATAACTGACTTAAAAAGCAGTAAATGTGAGATTATCTCTATGCATGCAGGTTTACAGCAGATTCTCTAGTATTCAGCCCTAAAATTTACCCTTAATATTACCATATTCACCCTAGTATTACCATACTGTCAAAAGAAATCTATTTAAACAACATTGCAGACATGTCAGTTTTCTGAGTATAAGCAGTTGAATAATCACAAAGTCAAATCAGGCTTCAAGGTAGCAAAATGTAGGCTCTAAAATCTTTCAAGTATTTTAACAGTTTGTTTCTCTTTCTCCCCAGCTGCACATGCCTATGTTTATTTCAGCCACTGATTGCCAGACTCTTCTCTCACAGTTCCTCATATTCATATTATTTGTAAAATACATTTTCTCACAAAGCCTTGTACTGGAAGCAAGAAAGAAAAAAAAATTTTTGCAGGGACAGTGAGAGCAAGAGAAAAAGAGCAATGGGACAAAACCCAAATCGTATTTTCCTCAGCCTGTTTCTCTACCCTGCTGCATTTCGTGTGGCTCCAAGCTGGCTCAGATCCCCTTTGGCTTGAGATAATGACCTGGCATAGAAGTCAGCTGCTGAGTCATCCTGCTTCAGCAGGATGAGAAAAGAAAGTATGAGGAAAAAAAGGTTGGTGATAAAGCCAGTATATGAAAGGTGGAAACCGACAGATGTGTGTTTCCAATGGCTCTTACCATCCAGTTGAGTACAGAGGGTTTCTAAGTCATTCTGCTCTGAAAGATAAACCTATTCAGGGAAACACAGAGCCATTAAGGTTGGAAAAGAACTCTTAAGATCAAGTCCAACCATTAACCCTGACACCATCAGGTCCACCACTAAACCATGTCCCTTTGTACCACAGCTACAGCTACATGGTTTTTTTAAACACTTCCAAGGATGGCAATTCCAAGACTTCCCCAGGCAGCCTGTTCCAATCCTTGACCACCCTTTCAGTGGCAAAGTTTTTCTAATATCCAGACATTAGGAAATACCTATCCAGCTTCTCTGTATGCTGCATTGTAAGAAGAGTTTGATGCTAGAATCTTCAAATGAGGAAGGTACAGCCCCTAAACAAAGGCACACACAAAGGCATAGGTGTGGAAATTCCCAGTACACAAAGTGATGAAGGAGAACAGGAGAAGGAAACTACGTTTTTCAAAATAATTCAAACACTCCACCTCTCTAGTAGCTATGATAGACTGATGTACTGGTGCTCTATGACTGTGCTCAAGACTGCTTTTCCTCTGTTTAGAAACATCACTAGAACAGGCTCCCCAAGGAAATGGTTACAGCACCAAGTTTTGCAGAGTT
Organism: Calcarius lapponicus; assembly: GCA_039654755.1. Classification (NCBI taxonomy): domain Eukaryota; kingdom Metazoa; phylum Chordata; class Aves; order Passeriformes; family Fringillidae; genus Calcarius; species Calcarius lapponicus. Next base: position 62,439,978 of record CM077462.1, on the reverse strand, counting down.
CAAGATGTGCTTGGACAATTCTCTCAGACACATGGTGTGATTCTAGGGACTGTCCTGTGCAGGGCCAGAAGCTGGACTTGATGATCCTTGTGGGTTCCTCCCAACACAGGTTAGTCTATAATTCTGTGATAAATACTAATGTGATGCTCTGCCTGGTTGATTGTTGCCTGTTTGACAGATTCAGCTTTATTTTTTAAAAAAAGTCTTTGAGGTACAATTGTCTAGTAGTCCTTGTGGCCTACTTTGAACTCCAAAATAGAGACAGGATCAAAATTTCCTAAGCCCAGTATCTTTAGGAGAGGGTAGGTAAACAGCATGTTTAGAAATGGAAATCTGTCTTAGGCATTTTAACCTAAGCCAAATTTCAGACATTCCCTATGTTACAGGTATTAGTGAAGTACAGGTAGTACAGAAATGCCCTTGGGTTCCCTCCACTGTTCCCATTCACATTTGCCTTTAGTAGATATCAACATCCCCAGAATACTAAAAAAATAATGCCTTTTCTAAACAGAAGTAAAATTACGAAGATAGCAGTTAGGAAAATAACCCAGTTTCAGCTGAAATCTTTAATTCAGTTCAGATCTGCTCAATCTCTAGATTTATTGCAAGACAGTGAAACAAACTGCCCAACAATTCCTACAGAGGAAACAGCAGCAATTTCAATGTGAAACCATCTGCAGGTATGGTCTTCAGAAACTGGACTTTAACACTCCTGAAGTGTAAAGTTGTTAACTTTGTGCTATTTTGGCTAATTCCCAGTAATTAATAAAACTCTTTATACTCTCATCACTGAAATTCTACTTCCCTGCTTGGCATTTGCTCATCCACTTGATCAAAGGCACAATTTATGACTCAGACTTCAAAGTAAGATTTTGCTTATTTTCTGTAAAAACACCATTACTCTTTTTAGCCTTTTCAATGTCATGTAATCAATTATAATAATTTTATTAAGTCTATTATCAGGTTTAATGATCTTTTGGTTTTTTTGGGAAGCAAAAATTTCAGGCAGGTGCATATTAAAACTGTAGTGGGAGGAAGGCTTTGAAAAAATCAGCTACACACATTTTCTTTGAAAATGTGGTCATTTTCTGCAGAAAACCATTTAATCTAAAACACTGACTACTAGCTCTTATCTATGTAGAAGTCTCATTCTGTTCATATTTGGAAGATAGATGCAATTTGGTGTTCATGAGTTTGTTAGTTAAAAAACTGATTGCAGTTTCTTTGACTCATAATTTTTGTAAGTATTAATAGAATAAAAGCTGCCCAGAGTGCTGCCATTTCAGCAGGCAACTGAGATCTACTAGACTTGATAATATGCAACTGTATTTCACATTGCTTTTGTTCAGGGGGAAGAGAACCCACCTTTCAGGAGCAAGAAAAAAAAGAAAATCTGTTCTTAAAGTCTATGTGCAACAAAGAGAAGACAGGCAGTGCTGTGCTCCTGCTCTCTAAAGCAGCCAAGAAGCAAAATGATCAATAAGAGTGCAGTTGTCTTGTACAGGAGGGCATCAATCGTTACACATTCACAAATTTGGTACAGATTTGTACTTCATGGGTGGCTTGAAGGATTAAGAAGATCCATGTGTATGTGTAGGAATGGAAATAAGTGAATGGTAAGAGGAGGAGAAATACAGAAATGGACCCTGAAGGTAAGGCAGAAAGAGGAACAGGGAGAAGGAACACTGAGTGACTATGGAAAAAAGAAACAATGGCATGCGAAAGGAAAGACAACACTGTGAAAAATCAAGTTAGTAAACAATGCAGATCTTAAAAAAGCCACCTGAGTCATCAAGACTGCTGACTATTTTTTTGACATTATTCCCAATTGCATCAACTTCAGTAACAACTTTAAAAGACTATTAAAAAGCAAGTAAGATGATCTTCTGAAACGGATTGAAGGGAACCAAATGGCAAAAGGCATTTCCCATTTAAAAATCTTTTTGAGAGAGATCTCTTTTGAGAAGTCTCAATTAGCTATTGATACCAAGATCACAGAATCACAGAACCACAGAATCATTCGGGTTGTAAGGGACAGTAAAGATCATTAAGTTCCAAGTTCCCTGCCATGGGCAAGGAGATGACGCCACACAGTAATAAGGTTGTGAAGATGCCACATAATAACAATCTCAGAAACTCTTATTTAGGCTAGATTCGTGAAAAGAGTTGGAAAGTAACAGACAGTTCAAAAAGATTTTTATTTTAAATGTCAAAATTCTGGTTTTTTCACAGCTCCATAGTCCACAAAACTACATTACAGCAAGATTAAATACGAGCTATGAGGAACAGGAATTTAAAACTTTTGGAAATAGCTAAAGCACTTGGTCAGGCTGCCAAGATACTCTTTCATAAGGTTTGACTAAAGAGATTCTGTTCTCCTCATCCTGGAGGCTGTAGCCATCCAGAGCTCCTGGAACTGCAAACTTCTGCTTTCTTTTACACCTGGTACTGACAAAAGCCAGAACATTTTTGATGTGTCACATCATCAGATGTATAAACACATGTATCTTCTACTGAGTGAGTGAATTATCAGTATATTCCCTGGTGAAAAAGTACCATGGAACTTTAGTGCTTCATTTAAATTGTAGAATACATTCCCAGGTGTCAGCAGTAGCCGAAGTCTGACAGAAGGGCATTTCAGCTACCGAGCTTAGGGAAACAACTGGTGTTAAACCTGTCTGACATATCTGAGAAAAATCCCTCCTGTTACAGTCTGACTAATAACACCAAGATGCTTTATTGCACTTTTCAGCAGTAGGTCACAAAGCACTTAGGAAAGGTGGCAAACACCATTACAGATACTTTACATATATTCTAGTACTTCTAGATTCGGAGAAAAGAAATGGCAGAAGATACAAATCCTATGTTCATAGCATCTAGTAGTTATTCCATGGATTTATTGCATATATTTCATGTATTTTAGATGGCAGAAAAAACCCCAAAACCATCTATATAGCAGTCCATGTCTCAATATTTTTTATACTCTCTGAGTATTTCACATGGCCAACACATCAAGGGAAAACAGCTCAGAAAATTACAGGGAAGCAAGGAATAACTAGTACTACGCAAAGCATTAGAGAAAGACAGTGAGAGAAAAGGATTCTTGGAATTTCCTATTTAGTTGATTATACGTCAAAGACATGGTCAGAAATATCTGCAATATGTCAGGCTTCATCCTCCCCCACCTCCCCCCCACAAAAGAAAAACCAACAAAAAACGACAAACCAAAAAAAGAGGCTCAGGAACAAGACTATTGTTAAAAAGAAACCTGCTATTCAAAAAGAATAAAAGATAAATCAACTAATTAATACTAATGGATAAAGCACCCAGTAGATCAAGTACACAGAAAATCTCCTGAAACAGCAATTCAGATTAACATTTGAAAAGACCTTCAATACCTAGGAGGCCCATATAAAGTAAACAGGGTCCATAGCCTGAAAATATTTTCAAATTCCTTTGAAAATTCCTGTCTTCGTTCTTCAGGCAGGTCTAACAACATATAGTGCACTAGTAGTTACTGTCAGAACTTGCTCTGCTTGTGTCCATCAGAGGACAACATTTATTTTGCCAAAAAATAAAGGATTGCAGTGCCTGAGGTTTACTTTAAGTTGCTGAGATTTCTCCAATTAAATCACCCACTGACAGAAGCAATTTTATTTGGTTTCTTTTTTATTCTGTCAGAAGCTAGAAAGATAACAAGATACTGTCTGCAGCTACATAAATCATGTGGAAAGCCATCAATCAGAAAGCCAAGGCAAAACATCAAGCACACAAAACAATGGGTTTAGCTGTGATGACAAAACAAAAAAAAAATGTTCTTTGCTAATAACTGCTCTTCATTGTTACATTCAGTTTTTGTACCATTTTAGGAATTTCTTTAGAGTAAGACAAGGGCTCAGAAATGAAAGACATTCCTGCCCACATGAAAATGAGACACAAAATATTACTCAAAATGCTAATCTATAAGCTTCTTATTTTGCCTTGAGGTATAATGAAATGGAATCAAAATTCTTTTGCCACTTCCTCAAGAGCAGGAACAGGCAGAGGCACATTTGTGAGCTTTCTTTGTCTCTTTCTAATCCGATTGCATTTTTATATTAAAAAACATAGATTACAGATACAGATGTATGATATATGCTTATCTGCTGTTACAGCAGAAGATAAGAGAAAAGCAGTACATGATTAAACATGTAACAAGTGTTGTGTCTTAATGAAGCAACCTACTAAATATTCAGTGGAATCCACTGACGGACTGACTGCAGCATGGGGCTTTGCCAGTGACTGCATACTGAACAGGAGAGAGGGGGGGAAAAAAGGACAAAACAAAACCAACTCCAAAACACAAAAGCTAGGAAGCTACCAGGGCAGTGATCAAAAGTATTCTTATAAGACCATTGCTACTGTGCTCAGCCACCCTGAGGATAAAAAATGCTTCATGCAGATTAACTACACTTATGAAATGCAGTCAGTGTAAGCAAAGAAAAGGATGCAAGATTAAATTTTAGATGGCTCGTTAATATATTCATGCATACATTAATATGTCCTCTATATAACCCCAATTAATTTTGTAACTGCAAGAGAAAACTTCAGACTGCTGTTCCTGACATGTAACAAAGACTCAGCCTCTCTCAGTCATCCACAGCTTTTAAAGAGCCTCTGAAATGCAGCATCTTTGCTCAGGAAGAACAGCCTGCACTGTGACACTGCCTCAACTCTTTGTCACACCTCAGCCACAGAAATTAAAGCAAACTCAATTTTTTTTTTTTTTCTGTTCTTCCCTATTTGAACTTCATCTCTATCATAGGGTTCTTCCCCAGTAATAGGAATTAAGGAATCTCAGCAGCTCTGGGAAAATAAATGTGTTTTCTTGCCACAGACAGATTATCCCCCCAAAACACCACGAACTACATTTACACAGGACTATCAGGCACAGTAATGCTGAAAGCTGTAGCAACCAGCTTTCTTTGCGCAAACCTGGTTCTCTGGAAGCTAGGGCTATTTACATTGCCTGGGCAGAGGACTTCCCTGCAATTGCTCAAACCTGGTCTAGTGGAAGGTGTCCCTGCCTAAGGCAGGGGGCTGGAACAAGATCATCCATAAGGTCCCTTTCAACCCAAACCATTCTGTGATTCTATGTTTCAAAACAGCTACACAGGTCTGTGGAGTAGATTTCCTTATACTGTTTTCCAGCTCTGGGCAGCAACATCTCAAGCTTATTTAAAGGTCACATGACCCACTGCAACATCAGGAGAGTCTTGGACTTTGTTATTTTCACAGTACCCATGACCACTGCATGACTTTGGTCTTTATACAAAGTTCACTATCAAAAAAAATAGTCTTAACGTTTGTTGAATTGTGAAAGGAGACTGTTGTATCTGAAAAAAAAAAGCCATATAATATTTTGACCTTATTTATCCAAATTGTCTTCAGAACTCAATTTTTATTGAAGTCAATGTTAATTCATGAAATAAATAGCTCTTGCCTAATTTACATTTTTAGACACAAAAAATTACTCTTTCTGACAGTTTCCAGGAAGCTCAGGCTAATACATTTTTCACTGAATCATTAATCATCCAGGCTCATCCTCAGAGCCTCTTTCTCCATCTTTGTTAATTTGTCGGAGAAGCACAGCAACCACTGTAGTGAGGTCTGACTCACACCTGGACAGGGAAAGCTTCAGAGGTGGGGAAAAAGCTGTTGCATTACAGACAGAAAAGGGCGAGTGACAGATTCCAGAAGCCTTCACAGGAATGACCTTCCTGCATTAAGAAGGATAAAAAGAAGAATGATGGACATTCAAGGGATACTACACACCCACTAGGAGATAGGAATTGGGAAAGAGAGACATCTGCCTTGGATCAGAAACAAAACATCCTTCCCACACTAGATACAGAGAGTCTCAAAGAATCTTCTGGTCACTTGTGGTGTAGAGACCACACCACAAGTGTAAATTACACCACAAGTGTAAATTTGCAGGTGACACCAATACGAATGAGAGCGGTCATTTGCTGGAGGGTAGGAACGCTCCGAAGGGGAAACTGTTCAGACTGGATTGATGGGCTGAGACCAACAGCATGAAGTTTTAAAAGGTCCTGCTCTTGGGGCACAACAATCCCAGGCAGGGCTTCAGGCTGGAGGAAGAATGTCTGGAAAGCTGCCCATTGGAAAAGGCCCTGGGGGTGCTGGTCAATAGCAGCTGAACATGATCCAGCAGTGTCCAGGTGGCCAAGGAGGCCAATGGCATCCTGGCCTGGATCAGCAGTGGTGGGGCCAGCAGGAGCAGGGCAGGGATTGTCCCCCTGGTGACGCACTGGTGATGTCTCACCTCAAATCCTGTGTTCAGTTTTGAGCCCCTCACAACAAGAAGGACATCGAGGGGCTGGAGCGTGGCCAGAGAAGGGCAATGGAGCTGGGGAAAGGTCTGGAGCACAAAACAGATGAGGAGTGGCTCAGAGAGCTGGGGGTGTTTAGCCTGGAGAAAAGGAGGCTCAGGGAGGACCTTACCACTCTCTACAACACGTGAAAGGAGGACAAAGTCAAGTACTGGTTGGCCTCTTCTCCCAGGCAACTGAACCTGTGCCACAGGAGATTCAGGTTGGACATTAGGATGAATTTCTTCATTAAAAGTTTGTTAAACATTGGAATGAACTTCCCAGGGAAGTGGTAGATTCACCATCCCTGAAGGTGTTCAAGAAATGACTGGATGTGACACTTAGCACCATGGTCCAGTTAACAAGTGGTGATCTGTCAGAGACTGGACTTGATGATCTCAGAGGTCTTTTCCAGCCTAAGGGATTCTGTGACTCTATGACTCAAGTAATGGGTAAGACAGGGCTTCCAGACACTGGAAAAAAAAAATAAAAAAACCCTATGTGCTCTGGCATTGGGAGATGCAACCCTCCTTCTGTAAAGCAATTTGTACAAATGCCAATTTGTGGATAACCTTAACTTTGTAGACTGCTGAGCCCATTTGTTCCATGTGGAGATGGTTTTTCTCCTCTCTCCACTGGAAAGTCATTCCATCAATCCTGACTTTCTGCAAACTGTCAGCAACCCAGCTGAGCTGCAGGACAACATCCGGGGACAGAAATAAAAGGAGTAATAGCCAGTGTGACCCCTTCCAGAAAATGAGGCTATCAAAGATGAGGCAACTAAAGATGGTCATTACTGATCATTCTTGTTTGAAAATAACTTAGCTTAGGATAGTTATTTACCTGGTTAATTGTTTTTGCTCAATTTCCACAGATGCTTACAGTTGAACTTGGCATTAAATTAAGAAATGGAGATAGCTGGAATAGCCTGACACTTAAAATGTTCAGACAACCAAGGAGACGCGAGATCCTTACAAGGATTTTTACTTTTCAGCTTATCTTAACAAAGTGGAGTATATGAAAAACAAAACTAAATCTAACATCACAATAATACTAGAAAGGTTCCTTTAGGAGCCAGAGTTATCATTCATTTAATGAACACTGATTAGCTCTATTCCTGGGAGGAAGGGGAAGAGGCCCATATTTAATTTAGAGACAGAACTTGTGCCTCTGATTTTCAGGTACAGTTGTGTTGAATTTAGATTTCCCAAAACACCAGGGATTTCCAAGGCACTTTTTACTGAATTAGTACTTTCTAAGGCATCTAAGAAAACTCTCAATAGTATATCATGAAGCTTTGCAGATGCAGGCCAAAGAATTCTGAGCTTACTACACCATCTCGTGTCAAACAAGGGGAAGTGCAAGAAAATTATTTTAAATTCATTTCCATTACACTACAGACTTTTTTCCTTTAAGAAATTATTAAAAGGCAATTCCATCACCTCCATAAGTTGAAAAGAACATTTATTATCTTAATATGGCAACTCTAACAAAACTTCTGCAACGCTAGCATTTTTGCAAATGTTAATACATCCACGTAACTGAGAACTTCCTTTACAACTTCAGTGTTTGATATTCAAAGTTGCTTAGGCTGTTGAAAATTTTATCTTTTGCATACTAATAAGCAGATCAACCTTTATCGGGAGTTTGAAGCTTTCTAAAATTAAGTATTTTTCAGAACTAAGTTGACTGCACATGAAATGCTACAGGAAAGTAGAAAAGCAAAGTTAACACAAAATACAATAAGGTGAAGAAGTGAAAAAGACATGGAAAATAAAAGAAGGTCTGGTTTACAGCAAAACTGCTCTTGCTCATTATTATCTTCTGAAAGGGAGTAATCTGGCGAGTGCATACTAGATTTTAGGTACTTGGAAGATAAGAAAAACATGCCTACCTTCAATTTCAGAAAATCTATTCACATTTCTAAACAATATTTATCATAATCAGTATCTGTGTGTCTCAAAGAGATTTTCAGACTGTAACATTTCTTATTATTCAGCACATGAAACAAGTCCTAGGGCGTTGAAGAAAATAAGTTTTATGTTTTGGTTTCCAAAACAACTTTCTGAGGTAATCAATAATCATAGAATCATGGAATCATAGAATTGTTGGGTTGGAAGGGGTCATCTTAAAGACCATCTAGTTCCAGGCTCCTGCCATGGGCAGGGACACTTTGCACTAGACTAGGTTGCTTAAAGCCCCACCCAGCCTGGCCTTGAACATTTCCAGGGATGGGGCATCCACAGCTTTTCTGGGCAATCTGTGCCAGTGCCTCACCACTCTTACAGTAAAGGATTTCTTCCTAATACGCAATCTAATAATCTAATAACAATGAGCTCCACTAGAGTGTTTCTAGAGTACATCAAACCACACAATCCGAAATATGAAATTACTGCCAAATTCTTTAAGAATTTGTATACTTCAAAATTTAATATGCATCTGTTCTATGCAAACATGGCCTGTACCAGGCTTTTTGAATCATGACTGTTAATAAAAATATGGTTTGAATGCTTCCATTCTGAGTGTCAGAAAATATTTCAAGAATGTTTTACCTGGAGATGAAGAGAATAGACAGGCCCATGATTTCTCTGCTTGAACTTCAACCATCCACAAAACCTCCCTCTGTAACAGTGCAAGCCTGTTCTCAAATTGACAAGGTGGATTGTGGATGCAAACTGAGATGTTCCCTGAGAACTGGGGAGCAGGGTGATGTCAGCAAGGAGTCTACATGCACAGACAGGGTGTAACACCTATGGCTTCCACAGATGGCTGTGAGCACTGGTCAGTTGTGAGGGCTGGAATCAGCCACACCAAAGGGAAGTTTTACAACTGCATGATCTTTGCAGATTTCTTTCCAAATGAACAAAAATATATGGAAATAAGCAACTCTTATTCTGCCGAAGTCAAGTCACTTAGGAAAAGTGATGTGATTAGGAAGGACATGTGGCTTGGTCTTGGGACAACATTTTGGTTCCAAAGCATCTTAACTAGATTATTTTTATGCTCAAACATTTTCTTTTTACGATATTATTTCAAAACAAATATTGGGTAATCATCCTGTCATCAGGGCATCATGCAGCCACTAAACACAAAAGACTACTTCAAAACTCGCTGGGGAGGCACAGCCTGGTGCTGCAGTCCCTACAGAGAAATTCAGGCAGTGAAATACAGCCAGGCAGTGACTTAACCCCACCCAGCCAGGCAACCAATGTGCTTCCTGGCCTGGGTGAGTGGTCAGATGGACAGTTCTAATGGCAAACAGGATATGATGTGATCCCTGGCTTAGTGTTAAGGAAAGTTCCCAGTCTGACCATTCACAGACTCTAAGAGTCACACTCCCAGCACCAGAAACTGCACCAAATGCATTCCTCAGCACTTGGTACAAGCAGACTCACGACCTTCACGTACACCTATTTTTCCTTTGCACCAAATGCTCTGACTTGTAACCAGAAAAGTGAGGCAGAACAAGTCAAAAGCTCTTGGTGGAGTTTCCTGACAGTGTTATCCTGCTGCACTTACCAGTGCTATGAAATATTTAAATTGCAGAATTATTTTCCAGTTAATCTTTAGGAATCCAGTATTTTACATTTCCCTAGGAAGGTGTGCTATGGGTAGAGAAGCAGTTTTCACCATTATTCACTGCAGCCATGTTCACAAAATACTGCTGAGAAATGGCAGAATATTTAATGATACCAGGCTGTAGGTTGGAAAGTCTCTTAATTCAAGACAACTGATTCTGACTAGATTTTGGAGGGTTCACAATGCTATTTCTCAACTATGTGGAAATCACTGTGACCAAAAGCTTCTGAACAGGGATTTCAGTCAACTGCCAACAAGAAAAGTGAATCTAAAGCAGGTGTTTCAGATTGGAAGGGAAACACAATGACATGAGTTCTAGCAGAAGAATTCCTCCAGCATCCTGAGCTAATTCTCTACTGAAGGTTAAAAGATGGGACATAGACAGCAGGGGAAAGGAAGCAGGAACTTCAAAGCCATTTGAAGAGACAAACAGCTAAATTTAGATTAAATGGCAGGCATGAGACTATTAAGTGGCAGATTTAAGACACTGTGAATCTGAAGGAAAGAAGGGAAAGGGACAGAGTCAAAGACAAAAATCCTCATGCTAAAGGGAGATCTTGCAGGAGACACTGATTTCCAAGAGCAAATACTACACAGCTCCTGTTCTACCATTACTTTAGAAAACAGAAGCAGACACCTTTGTCCTGTTACAAGAGCAAATAAGACTGGGAGCTGTTTCAAGGGAATTGTGCACGTGTGGGGATACCCTTCACTTCACAATAAGCTTTTTGACATCATTGCTACTCCCTCAGCTTGGATTATGTAGCCTTACTTGAAAGTCTCCAAATGTGAAGAATAATGTCTGGTTTTGACCTTCATGAACAAGAAACACCACTGTAATCAAAATACTCAAAAGAGTCTTAGAGGAACAGGGATGTTTCCTTTCCAGGCCAGAAATTGCTTGGTCTATGATTTTTCCCTGATGCTGGACAGAGGCCTCATGGAGGTAATCCTTTCCAAATAACTAAAGTGATAACCTCAGCACAAGATGATCTATTACTGCTTGGTACTGTTGGCTTCTGCAGAAAAAGTTAGGTAAGTCACCCAGAAAATTGCTAAAACCTGAAAAGACAAACATCATACAAACTAAACATAGGGCCGAAAAGAGCAGAGGACAAAGATTCATTTGCTGGCTATTCCACAAAGGCTCAATGAACACGAGCTATACTCACATCAATCTTTAATAATAAACACTTCCTTTCTCTTGTAACCACACTGTAAACACTGTGCTAGGCAAGCAGTGCCCATTTCACACTTTCTGGCTTTGAGCACCAGAGGGAGCAAAGCCCATCTGCCTTGTTTGCTGCTTAGATAATTGCTGGAATAAAACTATTACCCAGAACATCACTGCCTCTAGTAAAGAATATTATTCTTTTCCCCCCCTTCCCAGGCCTAGTAGAAACTAAAATAGAAAACCCATCATGCTAATGACTGCATCTATGCTCCTTCCACAAGAGAAGCTCTAGGAATATTTTCCAACCACTGCATTCTTATTAAAGGACAAATGTAAATTTTCAGGAATGGATTCCTTTTTGGTTTTTACATGGGTTCACCAGGAAGAGACACATTTTTGTCCAACAAGATATATCAGAGGACACCAGACCCACATACAGCTAAAGCTTCTATATTTTATAAATAGTTGCCTTAGTTAACCAAAAGATATCTCTTCAGCACTCTGAATTGCATCAAAACCCACAGAAAACTGCAAATGCTTGAGCAGCAAGGATATGAATAGAGGCAAATGAGCTCCCTTTTCAGACATAACTTGTGAATTTGAGATAGCTTTCTGAGAGATGAAAAAACCTAGTTACATTTGCAGTATTTTTTTTTTTTTTAGATTTCTGAACAGAGATCATCAGGAAGGGAAGTCTGCCATTTCAAAATCACCGTGATATTGAGGCTGAGAACCTACATTATTCCTTTCACAATGTACAGAAAAACAGGCTCATTTGCCAGGAATTATTTTTACTCAAGCAAAAGCCTCACTCAAAGCAGAAAGCTCACATCTCTACACAGTGCTCTGTCAACTAAACTATCACCTGTTCCACTACAGTGAGTCTTAAAAACCCATCACAAGAAAATCAATCTGCAATGATATATTTCCGAAAGCAGCTTGTCTGTTTGTACAACAAAATAAGTTTCCCAGGTATTTCATGGTACAGGTTTTCTCGTACTTGAGGATTAAAGCCATGAGTTGTATGGATCCTACCTTCAAAGGAGAAATGTGCGACTGTAAGACGTATCCATGGACATTCTCTATTTGAGACAAGTTCTTCTCTGACACATGAACAAGCTCTGGGCCTCTCACTTCGTGGGTTAAACGAGGCAAAGTATGGTCATGTGGAGCATCCTCATCTTGATAACGATATTTCTAGAAGAAAACATCAAGGAAGAACAAATAAGAATTTAGGAGGTAATGCCTATATTTTAATATAATTGTGGAATAACAAAAAGAAAAAAATGATACAGTAGACAATAATCATTGGATTTCCTAGTGTGTTCTGGAGAGAATGAGTCATTCTTTTTTACCATTGTATCAAAGAGAGAACTATTGTATATGTCACTGATACACAAGACTTTCACCATCAAATAGACATTTGAGATGACACACTGATAATAAAGAAAAAGAGATGTTGATCAGCTAAGCTGTAGTGTCAGATCATGTTTCACATCCCTGTGTAGTAGGAAGTAGAGTTCTATAGCTCTTCTTTGCAAAATACTTGAGTTATTTTCCACTTCACAGTGTGTACTCTGATGCTGGAGAGCACATACACACTTCCACAGAAGCACAGTCCCACAGAAGATTCCCCTGCAGTAAAGTTCTTGGCTTATACCCTTCTTCTTCATGGAGAGGCAACATGAGGGGCTTGTCCAAGATCCCAAATTAAGCTTGTAACAACAAGGAATATAACCTGTAAAATTAAATTGAATTACTGATCTGTTCTCCAGCCAGAATGCTTTGTAAAAAGGTGCCATCCCCTCAGCTGTGTCCTGAGGAGGGGCTATTGGATAAAAGCCCAAGATTTATATGTATGGCCATATAAGAACAATAATTCTGAAGTCTAAGTACAAGAACATCCCAAAGCAGACCTCTCCATGCAGCAGACCTCTCTGCTGCTCGTTCACTTCACTTTGACCACTCAGCTATGGAGTGTTATTTCATTTACTCATCCCTCCTAAGGAAACCACCCCAGTGTATTCCTGCCTTCAATCTTATGTATGGAAATGTTTCAGCAGTTGCCAATT